>JARYHS010008074.1:379380932-379475706 GCA_031002005.1 Vandiemenella viatica
TTGCTTGCCGCGCAACTCTGTCTGGGTTGCGTTAACAGAAACCAACGAACATGGGCTCGCTCGGCGATACCTGGCACCAAGCCAGGTATCGCCGCGCGAGCCAGTGTAGTTATCATGCCTATGGGTCTTGTTGTAGCTCGGAGTAAGTCGTGGCCGAAAGTAATTAACAAATGATTTGTATTGAAGTGTATAGGTCCCCGTGAGTTACTAATTACGGGCTACCGAGTCGGAAAAACGTTTCACTGACAGAAGGAAACTACGATATTACCTGGTGGAGTGTTGGTGAACTGTGTTGGTATGAACAGCTACGTGAAAGTGATTGAATGTATTGCTTTTCACTCTTAAGAACTTGCCTCTACTTACCTCTTCGGATTATATAGTCACTACCAGTAATTTTACTTGTATGTGCTTTAATTACTTTTTCCATTGGTGGCCGGGTACATTTGTGCAGTACAAAACTGTGAATAAATCTTTGGCTTGTATTCTGCATACACGTGGATTTATTTGAAGAAACATTTTTGTTATATACGTATTGATTTGTACCTTAGCCAGCCAATGGTGGCGGCCGAGATTAATTAATTAACGAAGTCTGATGGACCTTACCTTAGGTGGTCGAAATAAACTTTATAAGGGGACTAATTTGTGAGTCGGAAGGAACTGTGATCAATCCCGGCGCAGTTTCAATATGTTGGAGATTAGATATGCTCGCTTTAATCGCAAGTGAAAAGAGTTTTGGGAATGTGGGACAGTACTTATATTCATTAATAAATAAATATTACCAGCTACTGATTAGTATTTAGTTATTTAACATCCCATTAGTATGTTCAATTTCGAATGTTAACAGCTAATTTGTAATATCCAATGTTTATTACTGTATGAATACGCTTTCCAGATAGCCTAATTGGTGCATTTGTAAACGATTTCCACAAAAAGAAAATCATTCACAATTTTAGTAAATGTGAATAACTTTAAAAATTTCCACCTAGCGTGGTGAGTGAGTAGTTAACGTTCAGGCCTCGCATTCGCAGATTTCCATAGTTTCCCCAAATCACTCCAAGCGAATGCCGGGTTGCTTCCTTCAAAAGGCCATAGCCGAATTCCTTCCCGTTCCTTGTCCCCAATCCCATCCTGCCTCTAATTACCCCGACGTCGGCAAGACGTAAAGCACTTTCAAAAAAAAAAAAAAAAAAAAAAAAAAAAAAAAAAAAAAAAAAAACACTATTTTGACAGTCATCTTTAGTTACTAAATCCTATTAATAAAATTATTTCACGGAGTGAAATAGGTACTTAAGTAAAAACTCTTTATGTATGGATTTCAGTCTGCAGGCTTTCGTAGATAACATTTTATTTTCTGTGGTAAGACAGAGAATAAAGAAACTTTATTGAATTTATCCCTTTTTGCCAGCATTAATACTAAAGAATTTAGGATTTTCCACTGCGAAAGTCAGTAGGGGGTATATGTATTGTGCTGACATTGGTTTTTTTACTTTAAGAATCTTTCATGGTTTCGTCCATTACCTAGGAGTATCTTTTTCGGTTATCTTAATTACTGGCTTATGAAGGTGGTGTTGGGTCGATATTTTACAATTCTCGCAACTAAAAATAGTAAAGAAATACAATTTCTTCCGTATTTGAATGGCAGATTAATTTCTTCCGTATTTACATGGCAGATTGGCAATTTTTCAACCATTCAGATCAGTATTCGACAATTGTGTTGCTTGAAAAATTGGTCTTTAATCACCTGCCTATAAATCCGAAGTGCTCACCAAGCCTTAGAAGCCATCAGGGCTTGACTGTGCGTTTCTTCCGGCGACGCCGTCCTTCCAGGAAGGTAGAGGATTATAAACCGTTCTTCCAGGAAGGCGACCCTTGAGCGGAAATGTCACCTGAGCGCTTTTAGTCGGTCACCGTCCATATCGTTCGCGACGTACCGTGTTAAGAGTTAGGATACGTTTTATCCAGATTTGTAACATAGTTTCCGATGACACAGATCTCAAAATCATAAATTTTAAAATTTCTGTGTTAATGAAGGGATTTCTACTAAACTGTCCACAACAATAGACTGTACACTGGTAAATATACAGAATACTTTTTATCGAGATTAGTAACATAGTTCCCGATCAAATGGGGGCAAACCCCTTAAGTTCTGGAATTTCAGTGTGTTCATGCACGAATCATCCAAAAACTAACGGAACTCCAGCAAAAAGTAACGGAGTAGTAACTGATGTCAGAATTTTTTTATCTTGAGTGGAAGCATAGTTTCCGATGATAAGGAGGCCAAAACCATACCTTATATATCCTGACAGTGCACCCATCATGCAAAATTTAATTAACGGATTTCAAGGGCACGAACATATAGCGAGTGAAAGCTTATGGCATGGGCTGATATCCAAGATGTTTCTTACCAAATAAGTAATAAAGCTGCCGAACAGAAAGTACAAGAAAATCCCCGAACCTCAATGCAGTGTATGAGTTTTAATGAAACGGATCACATTAATAGTAAATGAAGATAGTAATTATCGTGAAATATATTTTTATCATTGTATAGATAGGCCCTACATATATTTATCGCAGTCTCGTATATACGGAAACAGTTCACTTATTAGCCAAGAGACGGAAACTTTTATACTTGGTGATGGTGGGATTATATCATACGAAGTTCAATTTATCGATTTTGAAATTGAATAAGGTATCTTTATTGATAGTTTATTTAGAGAGAAATGAAACAATCTCTCCGTACTCATTCCAGGCAGCACCACTTAAATATTGCTTACAGAGAAGATTTGCTGACAGTATTGAAATATATGTGTAGGTCATCCATAGCGATAAAATCTTTGGAAGTAATGATAGTTATAACCAAACATTTTTAAAACATTTACGACCAACCTAAATTCTGAAGGAAATCAGAAGAAATAACATTGCAAGAGCGAGTCGATTAGGACCAACTGTGGTTCCGTACCCATATCTGCTAAGTGGTACGTTGAAAAGTAGTCGTTTGGTACAACAGTGTTTTCAGATTAGGCAGCGAACTCCGCTCCGCATCTCCAGAACCTTGCCAAATTGCCACGCGATCCGCTAGTGCAATCGTCTGGTTCAAATAATATTTATTATAAGTTTACTGATATACAGCGAACTCTCCAGTAAGAGCAATTTCTAATAAAATAGTAATTTTACACTACAAAATAACCTAAAAATAATTTTTTTAGCTTGTTTTGCTGAGAAACTATATTAGAGAATTTTTAGTATTTTTCGTTGAAATAGAGAATATGATCGATTTTAATAACAAATTTAAAGTATTTTGGTAACATAATAAGTCATAATAAGCGTTTATAGGCGAAAATAGTTTCTACTCTTTCATTTCGGTGTGACAATATAGTGAAATATGAATGCATAAATGATGCAAGACAAGCGCTTTTGGCCGTTAAAACAAAATTATTTTGTCGGCGAAAGACGTCGGCACAGTATGGCGGATTGCGGCCGAGTACGTCGGTCATATTCTGCTGTATTCGGCAGAATTAAAAATCGGCGAGAGTCGGTTCCAGTGTAACGCACGCTTACTCTACTTAGTTTTAAACAAGTCAGCATTCGCTTTGTTATCTGGAACGTTTACCAATCGAACTTTTTTGTGATTTTTTTACTCTTCCGTGTATTCTGAACAGCTTTCATACACGAATTGGTGTAATTTCTTGCACAAATAATACTATATCCTTTGTTAGATCTACAAAATGTCGTCAGAAGTCTTTAAAAAGATCTAAAAACATACTCACTGGTATACAGACATCGATTTGCTGCCTTGTTCATCCACAAGCTCATACTTCCTCCACTATGGATAATACAGAGCACAAACTTTCTGCGTATCTCTTGAAACGTATGTCTTCAATGCGCTGTAAGTTTTGAATAAGTGAGTCTCGTAGTATCTGACTTGAGTAATATCCTCTCGGAAGGCAGAAAGCTGTCGCACGTCTGTACAAATTTGTTCGATCTGCAAAGGCATTCGTATTTCAGTATTATTATTGGAGTTTCTGGTAGCATAGGGCAGATGCATAAAATACTGTTTGCATGTTTCCGGTTTATCAAATTGGATCTTAGATGTAGCAAGTACGTTTTAAGGTAAACCCAATGGCTGGAAGAAGAGTACGCTGGCAGGTGTTAGTGGTTTCAGTGCAGCGAGTTTTATATTTAGTCTTAGAGTATGGGCTTCCACTTTCAAATCTTCAAAGTCAGTCCCCGACCTGGTCGAAACTCCAGTGACAATTTTTTCGAAGGTTTTCAACGTGACTGATAAACAGATATAGTCAGCAGGTTCTTGCACTCTATTGGTACTGTTGGGAATAACTTGAACAATGTATGGACTCAATAATTTAACATGTGATCAATATCTGCTGACAGGAGTAGATTTGTTTGGTAATGTGACGTGATATAGAAGCGTCTCATTTTTACTGGGAAGAGCAAGATACTAATACATTGCTGTGTTTCGATGAAGAGAGGAGATGTGTGGAATATTAAATGATGCTTACGGTGAAGTAGTAAAAACACTTCCATTTGATGATTACAAAAAATTGAAAGCTGTAAGACTAAGAATTTGTTTGCAACCAAACCAAATGATTAATTGGGAATTCATAAGGAGTCAGTAGTGATGCTGCAGGCAGGAGATAGTGAGTGGAGTGGGATAGGTCAGGGGTTCAGCCGAGGTCGCTGTCTAAAGGACAAGGCAACTTGAAATCACATCTGTTTTCATATTACTGGAGAAGTTAGAACCGACATTAAAATATAACAAAATCTTTTAAGTATCATCTTCAAACTTGGATCCAAACTTTCAAATTTTAAATTTGAATTACAATGCAGTATACATAAACCACTTCTTGAATCTTGCATTTACAATCAAGCAATCAATAAGTATCTTCATTGGTCATCTAGCATTACTTGAAAATACCATTTGCCATAATATTTATTCCAACGTGCAATGACATATTGCTAACTACTTACCGACGTTATAGCACGAAGGAAATGGCTGAAGAAGTGAGCAGTAGTTTTGGTTTGATTTCGGCCATGTAAAAGCAACAAAAGATAGTTACAACCCACTGGCACTGTGACACAACAAATATAAAAAATTAAGTTTTCTGTAAATCTTCTCTAAATCTAGTTCCTCTACGCAGATATATGCAAATTATCTTAAGTGCAATAACGGAAAAATAATAATTTTCCAAATGCGTCCACAAAGAGGGCTTAATGAAAAATAACCGAAGTTATATTATCTAACCAGATAGAAACTTCAGGTCAGTACCTGAAGACAGGTACTCAATAGCCCAGAAAATACAACTTTGAAGTCACTAATGCACAGGCAATAATCATAAGTTATCTAAATTCATAAAGTAGACAACTTAGTTGCTCTCAACTTCATTCTAATATCTCTTTCCGCTGTTGGCTTGCAAAGCAGATAACTTTTTTATAAAACAATAATGCATTAAAATCCCATACTTTTAGAACATGAAAAGAGAGAGAATAGATTGATATAGTATTTAACAGTCCAACGGGAACTGCAAGATCCGTTTGGACATCTACCAATAATGTTATTTTCGTATTATTCTTAGGTCTGACACAAACGTGATCCAAATTTTAATTCATTGTACTCATACCTATAGTATAAAAAGATTGAATTTTGGCTATATTCATCTTAATAGTGTAACTTCGATTAGGTTAAATAAATTCTTAAATTGAGTCTTATTTCTACTATTTTTAATAAAATTATGTGATCTTAGTTATATAAATTAATATATCTGCCATTCCATAAAGCAGTTTACGCCTAATGTGTGCGTCCCAGTGGATTAAAATTGATTTAAATATTCTAATAGATATCTTTAATAATTATATTTTTTCTCAACAGTGATGAATAATTCTCTTGAATTCAGAAGAAAAATTATTTCGAATCGTACACATTAAATATACAGTTAAAATATTGTACAAATTAACAGCTTTAAAAACATTTCCCCCAGTACTTTGCAATCTCAAGTGCATTCGGTGGTGCTGGAAACAGGTCATCTTTGTTGCAAGATGATGAGCGGATAGGGCACTCGAACATATGCTTCATCGTTTGGTCCTCACCACACTCGTACTTAATACTGGTAGCATCAGTTTAACCCCATTTCACTAGATTTTCCTTGGATCTGCCCACTCCTGTTCGCAATCGATTTAAGGACTGCCAGACGTTCCAGTACTCTGCGTGACCAGGTGACAAACGCTCTGCAACTGTCATTGGTCCCGAGATGTTAGGGACCTTCATTTTTCACAACTGTACTTTTGTCTTTTCGGTGACGCAATTAGTTCCAGCGATGTTCTCAGGAAGCTTTTCGTGGACTTGAGTCTCTGGGCTGATGGTGTATGGCTTCTTTTTTTTTTTTTTTTTTTTTTTTTTTTTTTTTTTTTTTTTTTTTTTTTTTGTAACTGCTTTACGTCTCTTTTTAACATCGAGGTCTTTAGAGACGGGAAAGGATGGGGGGCAAGGATGGGGGGCAAGGATGGGGGGCAAGGATGGGGGGGCAAGGATGGGGGCAAGGAATGGGAAGGAATTCGGCCATGGCCTTTTGAAGGAAGCATCCCTGCATTTGCCTGGAGTGATTTGGGGAAACCATGGAAAACCCAAATCTGGATGCCCGGACAGGGATTAGAACCGCCGTCCTCCCGAATGCGAGGCGAGAACGCTAACCGTTACACCGCCTCGCTCGGTGATGGTGTATGGCCGTGCAGTGGATGAGCGCTTTCCCGTTCTACTTTTTTCCTCTCGTTGTTCGTAGCCACTTCTCTCCGGATACTGGGTGGTGCAATCCCCGAATGCTGGTAACGGCTGTGAACTGAGTTAGGCTTTAGGCTGCCTGTCACTATTCTACAGGTATTATTGAGGGCTACATCCACCTGTTTGGTATGAGATGATGAATACCAAACTGGGCATACATATTCTGCAACAGAGTATCAAAGGTCCATTGCTGATGTACGTATGGTTTGTGATAGACTGCCCCGCAGTGATCCAATTAGTTTGCGCAGTAAGTTGTTTCTTGTAGAGATCATCAGTTTGCAATTCATGCAGTGCTTCTTATATGTGAGGGTTCTGCCGAGTGTCACTCCCAGATATTTTGGGGTGTTTCATGTTTGCAGTGCAATACCTGACCACATTACTTTCAACTTACGCTGAGCTTTCCTATTTTTTAGGTGAGAAGCACACACTTCAGTTTTTGAAGGGTTAGGTCGTAAGTGATTTTCCCCATAATAGCTTGATAGGCCTTCAAGGGCAGCAGACAAAGTTGTTTCTACAACTTCAAGCTTTGTGCTCTGTGAGGCTAGGGCAAAGTCATCAGAGTACACGAAGCTCCTGGTAGCTAGATGTAATGGCTGATTGTTTGTATAAATTATTTTAAACATACTGCTCTCAGCAACGGTAAATAGTTGATAGATGTAAAATATAGCCAACCAGTTGCATCAGAGCAGTATGTTTAAAATCATAAAATTCATGTCTGCCGAGGTATCAAAAGCTGCAGCTAAATGTGAGGACATTAGATTGAAAATCGTGAAAACAGGTATGGCCATCAACTTCAACAAGCAGTGTTTAAAATTCGAATTAATGTCGAACTATGTGAAAGTATACATCAACATAAAGCAGTGCAATAAATCCCCTACCATCAAGAAGAAATTAGTGCAACAAATAGTTTCAGATAGAAATATAGAACTATATAAAAAAAAGACTCCCTAAATACTGAAGTGTACTGTTTATATATGTGTTTAGCTAGAACATTTAAAGAACATTTTAAGTATCACATTGTCATAGTGCGGAATAATATTAACGATTGGCTTTACAATCAGAAATGTGAAATATCAGACAGACACGAGAAGAAATTAGCTAAACTTAAAAGTAAGAGAACAGTTAACAGTAGTAATAAAACAATAAATAATAGTAGTAAATCCTCCTTCTTTGGCAGAATAATAAACAAAACAGACATCATCTTCACACAAGAAGAAAACCTAATTTTACCCAAAGGGCTTAAATATAATGTAACTTCAAAGCTTACAGATTCAAAAGTAATTAATAATTTTATAGTAGATCTTAAAATTGGTATTGAATCAAGTAACTTAGAATAAGTTAAACAGATCAAAATAGCACATGAATGTAATAACATCATGGAAAAAGAAATTGCATTACAGTCGAATGTTTATAATAAAGAGCAGAAAGTAATTAAAACTATCAATCGTAAATTAAGTGAAAACAAAGTTTTATTAACTAAAGCCGATAAAGGTAATACGATAATTATTAATGAATATGTAAACAAAACTGTTTGTATAAATGTTGAAAAGAATTGGGGCCAGTACACTGCCTTGAGCTAGACCAATTTTATGTACCTTCCATCGGCTGCGCTGTCCTTGAAAGTTAACGAAAAACCTACGGTTCTGGAGAATAGTTGCGATGAGCTTGATTAACCTGGTGGCCTTTGTTAGATTGTAGACCTTATCAAGTAGTAGTTGGTGGTTAACAGTATCACATGCTGCTGACAGTCCACAAAGACCACGCCTGTGGCCTTACGGTTCTCAAATCAATCCTCTATAAACTGTGTTGGGTTCAGCAGTTGTCCAGTACAACTTTTACCAGGACGAAAGCCAGCTTGCTGTGATATAAGTTTACGATCAATCACAGGCTGGATACGATTCAGAATTAATCGTTCAAATATTTTGTAATGGTGACATAAGAGAGCTACACGTCTAAACTTTTTGGAGTTCTTCCCTTCTTTTCCAGGTTTAAGCAGCGCAATGACTCTCGTCCTCCTCCCCACCTTCGGAATTTGTTATGTGCTCAAACATTTGTTAAAGAGCTGTAGAACCCGTTATTTGGTTTTATATCCGAAGTTCTTCATTTGTTCTGCTCGTATGTCTTCGGGGCCTGCCGATTTCCCTGTCTTGCACTCGTGAATAACCTTTTCCAGCTCTGACATACTGAAGGGCTCAGTGAAGTTGTTCATATCTTCCTCACAGTTTCTGGTTTTTTTTTCTTGTTTTTTAGCTGGTCTCCTTGTTTTAAATTTCCTTCCAGTTCACGAGCATCTGATGTGCAATTTGGTTTGCATTGATGTTGGAATGTCCAGTGATCTCTGATGGATCATTGTTGAGGCGTTTTAGAAGTCTCCGTGCCTTTTGACTTTCTCTTGTCAGGTCCAGCTCTTCTAATGTCTTGATCCAGTGGTCTCTTTTTGCTGCATTTAAAGATAAGTTGATTGCCAGCTTCTACTGTCTTTTCGCCAAAGGGATCATCTTGGAACAATGATTTATAATCCATGAAATGGGAAGCAAGATCTGAGGTGAGACCAGGAATATATGATGATCGGCAGCCACGGGGGATGGATCTTCTGGAGTATTTTTTCACAGTTGCAGTAAATGTGTCCTCTGATTCTGGTGATGGTTCAATAGTAGACACACCGGCATCCAACATTTCTGTAAACATGGACCAGTCAGCTCTCTTGAAGTTATACCTCCCGCGGAAAGAAACTCTCTGGGGGTCTCACTGCCGCAAACACTTCACACATTATTGGTCTGTGCTGCGTGTTTGGTATTGGGCTACAGACTTCACACATTGCTGGCTGATGTGATTTCTGCTGAATATTAGATCAGGGTTATAGCGCTGTCTCCACCTCCAACTGTTGAAAGATGCTGGTAGATTGGGATCATGTACGATGGTAATTTGATTTACATCTGCCCATTCGTCCAGCTGCAATGCCATTCTTGTAGTCAAAGTCGTAACCCCAAGCAGTACAATGAGAGTTGAAATTGTCAATAACAATCTGTAGGTGTTGATTTTGGAAATTGAAAGGTGGTTTGACAAGCGAATTTACTGCTGGGTGGTTTATATAAAGATGAGATTGTGCAGCTTTTAAGCTCAATGGTGAGGAATTAGATGTTCGTTCTCTTCTGTGAAGGCCGTGGACAGGAATCTGAATATCCTGTCGGACGAAGATGGCACTTCCATATTTATGGTGAGGTCTTTCAACCGCTCGGATAATTCCATTTATATATGGGTCAGCGAATTTCACTACTTCTATGTGTCCCCTGTACACATAAAATGTGGCATTTGTGTCGATTGCATAGATCTTGTAGCAATTCATTCTTTGGCTAATGACATGCCTTCAATGTAAATAGAGACAATCTTTAACTGTGGCCCTGATAAGGGCTCGAATGTTGATGTTTCTGGTGAGAAAGGTTTGGCAGGCATTATACCGTTGCCCAGGGATCGCCCGAATGCTTCTGATAACGTTTTCAACTCGCAATCTTCGGGAAGGCACCTTTTATGAAGTGATGGAACATCGCCACAGAAATGTTGAAATGTGGTGCAATCTGCCGATTTTTGCTTTTTCGTTAACATAGAGTTGTGCCCGGTCTTTAAGTATCCTAATTTTCCGAAAGTTAACGTACACGATCTTATAAAATGATACAACATCCCGTAGAAAATAAGAAAATGAAGATACTTCACTGTTTAATTTTTCAGTTACTTCATTCTTCGATTTAGTGTTTTCATATTGCGATGCAGTTCGTGGTGTTCTGATTGTACCGGTCGAGTACCAGCCTCGCTTCGTCCACACGCAGCACGTAAATAACAGACCGAACCTACTGTCAGGCTGGAGCTTATGTGGAGGTCAATCCCTCTACACTGTATTTCCGGCATTTGGCTGGCAGAGGTCGCGCTGGCAACGACAAACCGAGCGAGCCTAGGCAGCATTTGCACGACCTTAATAAACATGAAAATATCCAAAAGTTGCATCTAACGTGCAGTGGAACCACTTGCTGTAGCCGGTATACCATGAAGAGTATGTAACAACACCATGCAACATAAAAGAATCAATCGTTGGAAAGGGTTCTCTGGCAGCCAGCAAATTCACACATTGGTTTGATAGATGTGGCCTGCATTGGTAAGGACAGTTATACTCGCCATGGACTCCATCTGAATTTCAGAGGTAAAAGGAAGTTTTCGCTTCTTATTGCTGATGAGATCAGGGGATGCCAGGTGAGTGAAAGAGGTATTCCTGTTGTAAGTGGTGTCAAGTCGCGGCCTTTTTTAGGGTAAATAAAATAAATGTATTAAGATGTCTAAAAGAAATTAACGTCTCTCCTGATCAAAACTTATTGAAAGTAGACATTCCATCTGACTTACCAGTATGTACTAATAATGTAAACAGTTTAAATTCATTGAATCAAAGTGTTCAGACCACTAGTCTCCATCAAAATATAAGGGGAATATTTAGTAAAACTGATGACATTATCTTATGCCTAGAAGAGATTAAAAATCCCAGAAATTGCAATGTAGATGTTTTGTGCATATCTGAGAATCATTGGTGTGACACAGGAATATCTCAGGTGTCCATCCCAAATTATAAACTAAGTTTTCATTTCTGTAGATGTAAAATGGAGAAAGGAGGAGTTGCCATTTTTGTTAAAAATAATATTCAATGCAACAACGTAGATTTAAGTAAGTATTGTATAGAACAACACTTTGAATGATGTGTTACTTAACTAGAATATGGTAAGGAAGAGCTCATAGTAATAGCCATTTACAGGGCCCCCTCAGGAAATTTTAGACTGTTTTTATCTCAGTTAAAGCCTTTGCTACTATGTTTCAAAAATAACAAACAAATAGTTTTATGTGGAGATTTTAATGTTGACTTTCTCAATCACAGCAATGAGAGGTTAGATATTGAAGCCTTGATGTTATCTTTTAACTTAACGTCACTTGTAAATTTCCCTACCAGAATACAAAATATTAGCAGGACTGCAATTAATAATTTTTTATGGATATTTCTAAGTACAATAATTACAACATACTTCCAGTAATAAATGGTATCTCAGATCACAATGCCCAGCTGTTATGTATCAAGTGCAGAAACACTATTAAGCAGTTAAAGAAAAGTTGGGTATAGAGAAAAAATGAACAATGGTCAGAAGTGTACCATGCACAGGGTATTAATGAAAAATTTGATTCCTTTATCAATATATTTCTAACACTTTTCGAAGGAAGTTTCAAAAAAAAAAAAAAAAAAAAGGAAAGTTGTCAATATTACAAACAATGAACTGGGTAAGGGATGGTTAACAAAGGGTATTAGAGTATCTTGTAAACAAAAAGGGACCTGTACTTAAAAGTAACAGAATCAGATAACTATACACTGAAATCTCATTTTAAACTTTGTTCTAAAATACTAAGAAATGTAATAAGAAAGGCCAATAACAGGTATATATCAGAGAAAATAGAGAATTCAGGTAATAGGATGAAAACTATATGGAATATAATAAAAACTGAAACAGGAAAATCACTCTAGAGACATAAAAATAGAACAAAATGGATCTGTTCATAGTGAAGTAGGGGAAGTTTGTGAAATATTTAACAAACATTTTACTTCAGTTGTAGAGACATTAGGCATAGAAAAGCAATCCCCACATAGTGCCCTAAGGCTTCTTCACACTGCTTTCCCAAATAAATTTGTAGAAATGCAATTGCCACCAGTAACAGTCTAAGATATAAATAAACACATGAAATAATTAAAACCTAAAAATTCTTCCAGATGTGACAATATTTCCAACAAATTACTGAAAAGATGTTCAGATTGTATCAGTCGTGTACTTGCCCACATTTGTAATGAATCCTTAATACAAGGCGTGTTTCCAATTAGACTAAAATATGCAGTTGTAAAACTGTTGTTTAAAAAATGAGAAGCAACATGTGTAGATAACTATCGTCCCATTTCATTACTTTCAGGATTCTCAAAGATTTTTGAAAAAGGCATCTACTGTAGAGTAATAAAACATGTTAAACAAAATAATATCCTCACTAAATCACAATTTGGGTACCAAAAAGGATCATCTATAGCAGGGGTGGCCAAGCTCGTTGATAGAACGAGCCATTTTTCAAAATTTGAAATTATTCGCGAGCCGCAATTAAATACATATTTAAAAGGTATTAAAATTTTTTTACAGAAATTATTTATTGAAAACATATGAATAAAAGTGAAAAATATGTGTATTGATTAATGTTAAAAATTAAACACTTTTATTTTACTTCTCTCGATAGTTCTTTAAAATTTGGTGAATAATTGGTGACAGCACTTCTCAGTAATTCTTTGAGATGCTGGTAGGTTAATACTAGAATCGGTGTTTGGATTTCACGAATTTTAAAGTGGAATAAAATGATTCACATAAGTACGTTGTTCCGAATATTGAAATAATTCGACAAGCAGTCATTTTCAATTCATGATACTTCGATTATGGTAAAAATTTCCAAAATTCAGTAATCGGCGTCGACTTATATTTTAATTGCAGAGCTTGATCTTCTTGCATCTCTATTAATTCTAATTCTCCAGATGCTTTTTGAGTCATAATTATATTGGAAATGGAAAACTCACCTTGAATTATGTTAATTTCAACTGGATTTAGGAAAAAATCAAGAGACGATTTAAAATGTTTCAAGTTTTGAAAACTATTTTGGAATTTCGTCAATATTCCTTCTAGGTTTTTTATATACTCGTTGAGTTTTTCTTGTTTAGTATTGGAACAAATTATTTTAATTCGAGGAAAATGACAAAATGTTTTATTTTTAATGTCCTTTTGAAAAAGTCGTGATTTAGTTTTAAATCTAAATATACACTGTGAGAGATCAGATATTATTCTATCTTTCCCCTGCAATTGTAAATTCAGAGTTTGCAAATGTTCCATGACATCAGTCAAAAACATTAAGCCTTGCAACCACTCGTCATCGTCTAATTTTGAATAGGTTATTTCCTTTTCTTTTATAAATGCAGTTATCCGAACAAAAAATCTACAAATCGATGTAGATACGTTGTAGCTAGAAAACCATCTAACAATGCAAAAGAAATAATGTCATTTGGAAGTTCTTCGTCCTTTAATTCTTCAAGGAAATTTTTGAATTGTCGATGATTTTTTGCATTGGTGCAAATGTAATTTACAATGCGTAACACTGTTTTCATAACAGCAGGATATTTTGTAACGAGATGTTCTCGGTGACTTATGCAGTGAATCGGTATGAATCGCGGAATTTGAGAATCATCTCTTAAAAACCCAATAAGACCGATTTTTTAACCCAGCATTGCCGGAGCTTCATCAGTTGCAATGCTTACAAGTTTATTAAGAGGCACTTCAAAAGTTTTTATTATGGAATCTAATGAATTTTTAATATCGACATCGCGGGTTGACTCTTGAAGTGCTACTAAATCTAATAATTCTTCTTTAAAAACAAAGTCAGGTGAAGCAAAACGTATGAGAACTGCCAATTGCGGAAGATCTGTGATATCTGTCGATTCGTCAAAGGCTAAGTTGAATACAATACAGTTCTTAAAATCATTTTTTAAATTATATTCAAGAGGTGAATTAATTGCAGTTAAGCGTCGTTCGGTTGTGTGTCTCGAGATGGGAATTTGCGAAACAACTGTGTGCAATGCTGCATTATTTGGATCTAAAACTTTAAGAACATCTTCCAACTTTTTTTAATAAACTCTCCATACGGGCGTTTTGCACGAGAAATATTCCAGGCAATAAAAAAACTGGCTTCAACCACATTATTAGCTTCATTGCTAAAGGTCATCAAAATTGAATGTTGTTTATTTAATTTTGATTTTAAAGAAGCATGTTTGTCTGATTTTAATTTGGAATTTGGTGGATACTGCTTAGAAAACTGAGGATGATTGGTTTCATAATGTCAACGTAAATTGCTAGCTTTATTATTTTTGACTGTAGAACTACAAATAAAGCATAATGCTTTTCTGTTACTGTCAATAAAAAAGAAATTCTCCTCCAACTCATTATTAAATCTTCTATTTTCTTGCTCATATTTTATTACTTTATTTTCGTTCTCTGTCGTCATATTTTAAAAGAACTGGAAATAAAGAAATTTAGAAAATACAAGTTTTGTGTTATTAAAACAATAATACGTGTTACATACTGCGAGACAAATTATAGTTAACTTACCAAAAATTCCAGATTACAAATTATACCCGTAGTAAGAGTGATACAAATTGTTTCCTCCAGAGCACAGTGTCAACTGTCCGTTGCAATGAAAGTTTACAAATTCAAGATCGGTCTGGAGTAGGTCGATCACACCACTGTTTATGTTCGTTCGCACAGTTTTCGATGAGTCATATCATTCTTAACTTGGACGGAAATGAAATTTGTTACAACATTGCACTTAGTCTTTCATATTTGTTATCAGTAATTCAAAAGACATTTTGAAACACTTACGGAACGATAATAATTTAAAAAGATATTATAACACAAAATTGAAAAAGGAACTCAGGTACATTTATCGAGAGCCACAAATAATCCTTCAAAGAGCCGCATATGGCTCGCGAGCAACAGGTTGGCCACCCCTGATCTGTAGAAATGGCTGTGATTCATTTTTAAATAACACTTTTGAGGAACTGAATAATAAAATGAGCCCTGTAGGAATATTTTGTGATCTTGCAAAAGCATTTGACTGTGTAAATCATGAATTACTTTTCAAGAAAATGGGATACTATGATATTTATGGAACCGCGGGAAAATGGTTTAAATCATACATGGAAAGTCGAATGCAAAAAGTTTCCATTTTTGATCCTAAAATAAGTAAAGATGCTTCATCAGATTGGGAGAAAATAAAACATGGAATTCCACAAGGTTCTGTCCTAGAACCCCTCCTCTTCTTGTTCTACATCAGTTACATTCCTGGAAAATTATCTGACAAAGTTAAGAGTGCTTTATTTGCAGATGACATTAAACTGACTGTGAGAAAAACACCAAACAGCAATCTAGAATTTAATGGAAGTGAAGTACTTAGTGAAGTAGCAAATTGGTTTAAGGCAAATTCATTAAAATTCAATTTTGAAAAAAACACATTATATTAGGATTAAAACAAAAAATTATGCACAGCCAGATATATAAGTAAGCTATAAAAATAACACAATATTAGAAACGAAGAGTATAAAATTCCTTGGTATTAAAATAGATGAGAAACTCTGTTGGCATGAACATATCACTTCACTACTGAAGAAGTTAAGTAGTACTACCTTTGCGATATGAACACTTTCTCTAACAGCAGATCTAGAATTAACGAAACAGGTTTACTCCTCATATTTTCATTCAGTGTTGTCATATGGCATAATTTTTTGGGGAAATTCTTCACAAAGTAAAAAAGTTTTCATAGCACAGAAAAGAGCTAGTAGGATGTTGTGTAGGGTAAAACCAAGAACTTCTTGCAGACAACTTTTTAAAAAAACCAATATTCTTACAATGACTTCTCAGTACCGTATATATATTCTCTCATGTGCTTTGTCATAGATCATTTTAACCTGTTTACTTCTAATTCACAGGTACACAATTTCAATACAAGAAAAAGAAATAACTTGCACAAAACACAAACATCTCTGTCATTAGTACAAAGAGGAGTTAATTACCGTAAGAGGGGGTTACTTTGTGACTGAGGTTTAACTTTGTGACACGCGGTCTAGTTTTCGAATTTCAAATCTCCCGTCATGTCAGCGATACCAGGAAAGCAAACAACAGCTTCATTGCTTTGTAGGACTTACAGCACCTCTTATCAGCCGCTGCCCGAAGCTCCCAAGTCTCAATTGTTCTCTCAAGTCGTCGTATTGTTGAAAGGTCTTTCTGTGTAGTTGTGTCAACATCCGAAAACTTTGTCTGCTGAAGCGTTACACATTTGAGAACCAGCTAACACGGGGAAATTTTCTTTGTTGTTATTATGTGAGCTATGCTGTGGAGTAATATAATGTCTGTGATCTGATATTTACTTGAGATATAACGAAACCAAAATATCGACACTTTAAGGGGCTACTTTGTGACACAACTAAACTGTTACAAAGTAACCCCACAAGTTTTCCATTTAAGTATTCAAGCTATATATTGTATTTTCAGTGTCGAGATAGGCATAAAACAGTATGAGAATATATTTTCTCTTTTATTTCTAGGCAAAAACATATCTGGAACGAAGTAACCCCACCCGATGGGGTAACTTTGTGACAATTTTTAACTTAAATTTCTGTTTGCTATCAAAGACCTAGATTAAACTACCAAAATTTTGTAATATTGTTTTGATTAAAAGTTTAATAAATGTATCATTGGGTAACTTTGTGAAAATGTTTTTTTCTCTTGCATTTCTAGGCAAAAACGCATCTGGCACAAAGTTACCCCGCCCGATGGGGTAACTTTGTGACAATTTTTAACCTAAATTTCTCAGTTGATATTAAAGATTTAGATTTGCGCAATATTTCGTTATATAGGGGAAAGATACATCAGTGTTTTGTAATACTCAGTTTTGGGAAACTTTTTGAACATTTGAGCTGGTGTAGGAAAAACGCTAAAATGTGTCACAAAGTAACCCCCTCTTACGGTATTCTGGTATACATCTGTTTAATAAACTTCCCAAGAGTATAAAACAGTCTGCAGATAATAAAGATATACTGTATTTAAAGAAAAACTGATAGATTATCTTATTGGAAACTCCTTCTACTCCATTCAAGAATTTGAACGAATTAATTAATTGTAATCAATATGACTTTTGCAAAATTCAGTTGTAAAAATTAATGTTTATTATTATTCTCTTTATTTGTCTTTGGAATGTATACTTGTTTTTACTATGATTATTACTCATATTGTATGTATGTGTATTAACCATGACATGTTTCACATCCCAGAGGTCCTCCACAGCAGGGATCCATGAAACAAAATTGACACCGTAAATAAAATAAATTAAATAAATGATTCATTTACAACATTTACCTGCAAGTTTAAACGAAATTTTTCCTGGTTGTCAGGAACATGTTTGTTGGTTTTGTTGCTATACTGAACTTCGCACATTTATCCACTCATCGTAAGATGTAATAACCAGAACGCACAGTAACATCTAGTCTGCAACATCTGAACATAGAAATACTACCTATTTTGATGGAATTACTAATACAGTTTCTTGTCTACAGTATTCTATGCGTTTCTAATGGACTGAGTTTTAGTGTATATCGGGTGACAGTTATCAGAAAAATCTTTTGTTGAACGGAATTTTAAACTTGTTTCGTTCTTATTCAGTCGAATTATACTAAGTATGATAAAAATATCTTTTAACTAAACGTTTATTCTTTTCGGTGACGTACGATTTTACCAGAATTTTAAATCTAAGTCTATTTTTTGAAAATCTTTCGATAAACCTAAATCACCAGTCAACCCCAATCAAATATCCTTTTGAATTTACAGTTATTGCTTTTTTAAATTTTTATGTAAGCAGTTGCAGTCCAGTGGCTAATGACAGAGATATTCTCCCGCAAAAAGAAAGCTGCGAATGGTTAATTACGTCTGAGAGTTCATTATGTCATCTGATAAAAGAATTTGTCCCACAGAACTGAATATCTTCTGACATGAATAGTTTTATGCCTGGATCTCTCTGTAGTTTCGGTGTTCTAAAACATAAAAGTTTGTTTTTGGAATCCGGTTTTGTCTCAATATTTGTGGCCCCTCAACCCAACACAAGCCTCCAGGTAAAGTTTATTTATTTCCTGAAATTTAGTTTGCAAATTTCCAACCCCTCTCTCCCTTTCACCCCCACTAATTTTTGTTAATGTTATGTAAACAAAGCTACAGTCGACACCGTTTGACCGATCGCTATGAAAGTTAGCACATACATCTTTTTCATGGAGAAAGTTTCTGACCAAAATAAAAAAAATCCAAAATCACCCCCGCACCCCTTTACAACCCTTAATTTTTATGCAAACCAACAGTTATTATTTGAGTTTATTGGAACTTTGTACTCGTATACTTTAAAACAAAGAGAAAAATACTGTCAAAATTTGGTTTACAAAAACCCAATCCCTCTGCCCCTTTCCACCCCCTTAATTATTGTCAATATTTTTATACAAAACTGCAGTTTCTATCCGATTTTAAAGGAAGTCTGTAGACGTATAGTTTTAAACAAACAGAAAAATACGTCTTTGTTTGCATAACTCCAACCTCTTTCCCATTCACCCCCACCCCTATCAATTTCCAATGTGCTTTACAGAAACCCACAGTATTTACCAGATTTTTTAATCAGATTTTGGCGGAATACTGCAAACATATATTTGAAAACAAAGAAAACATATCGTCTTCATCCAGTCTACAAAACCCAACCCAGTCCCTCACCCCCTCAGCCCCCTTTGATTTTTGCAAATGTTCTTCATATAAAGCTATAGTTTTTATCCCATTTCGATGAAACTTTGCACACGCATACTTTTAATCAAAGAGAAAAATACTGTCTATATTTGGTTTACAAAAACTCAACCCTTTTTCGAAAGTTCTTTATAGAAACCCACAGTTTTAAATCCCGCCAAAACTAATACAGCTGTTTTAAATTATTCCAGAATATTCATAAAATAATGTGTCCTAATATCTCAACATGTTAGTTTACTTCTGGAAATGGCTGGTGACTAATTAATGAAATCTGGTACACATGATTTACACATAATTCACATCGGAAATATAAAAATGTACTGGTAAATCAATCCCAATTAGACCGGTCAACGCCGGTTACTGTGTTGGTCTTATATATAAAGGTGGATGTTGGTATGTCCGAGATTAATAGACGTCGACACTGTTTGACCGATCACCACGAATGTTGGAACAATATATGTATTTTTCCATGGAGAAGTTTTATGACCAAAAGAAAGTAAAAAACCAGTCGCTCTCCTCCTTTACAACTCTTAATTTTTGTACAAACCCGTATTTTGTATCCGATTTCTATGGAACTTTGCGCACGTATACTTTAAAATAAAGAGAAAAATACTCCCAATATTTGGTTTACAAAAATCCAACCTCACTTCCCAATTTCACCTCTTTTATTTTTGTCAATGTTCTCTATACAAAGCTACAGTGGACACCATTTGACAAATCACCATTAAAGTTGGCACATATACGTATTTTTTCATGGAGAAGGTTTCTGGAAAGAAAATAAAAAACTAATCCTTCGCCCACTTTAGACCTCTTAATTCTTAATCAACCAACATTTTTTTCCGATTTCGATGAAATTTTTTACTTGTTCTTTATACAAAGCTACAGTTTCTGTCAGATTTTGAAGGAACTTTGCATACGTATACTTTAAATCAAACAGAAAAATGCTGTCTACATTTGGTTTACAAAAGCCCAAACCCTTTTCATCCATCCCATTTAATTTCCAATGTTCTTTATAGAAATCCAATTTTAAATCCCGTTAAAATGAATCCAGCTGTTTTTAAGCTCTGCCAGAATATTCATAAAATAAATTTGTCCTAAAGTCTCAACATGTTGGTCAGATTTTAACTTGAATCCCAAGGTTTCAAGTTGTGAAACCCCATTAGAAATCTGTATATTTTGTGTGATGCCAGACTGATCTCTTAGATACCTTAGATATAGATGTAGACAGATAGAGATAGATATAAATTTATGTATGTGGTATGTGTTAATACCTGGATGATACATGTTTCGATTATCGAGCAGTAACTTTAACAGATGTTATGATTAGGTTCAAATGCAGCCTGGACCAAAATGTAAATTGATATTCTGTATCACATCATCCATCTCACGCCGTTCTGGGAATGGTTCCGGTATATTAATGTTTAGTTTAGTTCTGGAAATTGCTGGTGCCAAATTAATTAAATTTGGTACACCTGATTCACATCGGAAATATAAAAATAGTGTACCGGTAAATCAATCCCAATTAGTCCACGCAACGCCGGATAATCTGTTAGTGTATTATAAAATTATTAAATGCAGCATCACAACAATTAATATTACAAAGCCTTCTAGCTTCTGTAACGTCACATGGACCAGCCTGAGTGAAACATTCTGCCTGTTACTACTTCACACGATCTACTAATGGTGCTGAACCCTGGTGCTAAGCTTGGATGGTAAACTAGATATGTGTAGAAGTTAATGTAATTTGATAATTTTCCCTTGTGACGCTAACTACATAACTAAGCTAACCAATGACTGAATAGCCAGCCAGATTGAATGAGAGTTCCACTCAGTACCTGGCACCGCGGCTCCGGATCTTGAGGATGGAGGGTGAGATCAATAGACAGCTTGGTCCGAGAGTGGTCTGTCGACAGACGAACTGTCATTATCTTATCACTTGAAACGACAGCGTTATAAATTTTCATTTTTTCCTTGGATTGCAACATCTTATATATAACACATAGATATGTAGCCTAAGTTTTGTTGGGTAAGAACGTGGCGTCATTTAAGGTTTTCTAGATAAAATGCTGATCGATATGATTCCCATATAAATTCATATGAAATTAAAAGAAACATTGTGTACTGTATACCAAATTACTAGTATACTGGGATATGTATTTCATGTTACACCTGTCCGGGCATCCAGATTTGGGTTTTCCATGGTTTCCAAAATCACTCCAGGCAAATGCCGGGATGCTTCCTTCAAATTCCTTCCCATTCCTTGCCCCCCATCCTTTCCCGTCTCTAAAGACCTCGCTGTTAGAGATACGTTAAGCAGATAAAAAAAATTTCATGTTACACTGTAGCAGTGCAATTAGAATAAACTTCCTTCTGTGAGATGAATTCGCGCGATGCGAATCGAAATGGGAACGGGCAACGTCCCAGCAGTATTCGTAACAGAGAAACAGAGTAACTCTTTGAATATTTAATACATTATTCCGGACTACTGAACATTTAACCAAGTTATATAGCTGTAGAGTGTTTAAATTCTAGAAATGAAATTTTATTGCTTGCAAGTAAATCGAATCTAAGCTTTTATTTTTTCAGACTTCTTTAAATAACTTTAGGCACGACAAATCCGTACTATTTTCTATATTTGGAGTTCCTATTTTATCTAGCCGTACAATATTTGACAGACCTGACTAAAAACCTTGATAAAAAAATATTAGCTACATTAATAACTGGAATGTAATAACTAACACGCTAAACACACTATACAACTACATATATGTTAGTTTAGAACATCTTCGTGGATTCAACTGTCACCCCATGAACAGTTTGACGAACTACCCATCACGCAAAATTAATGACGAAGACAGAAACTGAACCATTAGTTTAAAAAACGGAAGACCACTCTGAGTCATCTATTCAAATAGCAAAAAGATTCGCTTTTCGTCTTAAATATTTGATGCATTTGCATATGATATGACAATTATGTGAGTTTTCATAGTTCGTCTTCATGGGCCATATTTCCTAATTCTATGGATTCATTTACATTGGTTACCCCAAGTGTCAAGTTAAGAATATATCTAATCGTTAATTTACTATATGAAATAAAACAAAAAAGAATTATATTTAAGTCCCTATTAGAAAGTATAGTCTTATATTGAACAGATACCTGGAAACTTAACTAAAAACATATTAAGAAACTGAAAGGATTAGAAATGGATTTCTGAACAAGATCAGTAAAAATTTCAAGAAAAGAAAAAGTAAGGAATACCGCAATAATGGAAATAAGAGAAGAGATGTACGAAGCTATGGAACAAAAGAAATTAAAATAATATGACCATATAAGAAGAATGGTAGATACTAGAATATAGTAACTTGTACAGACATTGGAAGTTGATGGAAAGAGAATAAGATTACGACCCATGATTATATAGCTCCAAACTATACAGATTGAGAAGATTTGGCGCAGAAGGAGAAGATACACCAGGCTGAAGTATCTAGAGAAATATTTTGAGAAGACAGAGTCGAGTTCTGCGTTTCGAATCTTTTATTGTTATGTTGGAGGATACTTCTACAGCAAGGAAAATCTCTCTTAAATTAATGAAAAAAATAATTATTTCAGAAGAAACAAAAATAGCTTCGAAATATAGGTGCACTAATGCCTGTTTGGTTACGGAAGAAATGCCGGAATGAGTGGGTCTCTGTCATCAATAAGATTTATCTTTCAAACAGAGTAATGAAGAACAGGGAAGCGTTTAGAAGTTCCCCGCATCTGTGTGTACACAACTGAAATGGAGGGAGAAGATTTTTCAATAATTTTAACAAAAAAGAGGTTTCAGCCAGGATTCATAAAGAATTGCTGAAAGGACGAGGTTAGCCGTAAGAAATTTGCTGGCAGCAATATTGCTTCGTGATCTCTCGCCAACCAATATGGACTGTCGAGACAGGCCTCCAAAAACATATCCCGAGTTTCATGTTAGTAAACTAACGGATGATGACACCTCTACTCCGTACAGAAGGACATCATTGGTCTATCGGAATACGGACTGAAGACATCATCGATGTTGGAGGCAGCGTGGCGCGTGTCCGGCGCTGGGGAGCGGCTATGATATCGATTGTGCCTGGCCGTGTCAGTTCGCTCCGACCGCTCACTCTGAGCGCCGCAGACGGCCTCCTATCGGCCATGGCGCCCGGTTCGACTCCCGGACGCCATCCGTCCTCCGCAGTCGTCGCCTCCAGCAGGTATGGCCGAGGTATAGTCTTCATTGTGCACCAAACTTCTGCAGAAGCTGCGACGCATATTTCTTTTTTTGTTTGTTCATAATGAGTTTGATCTCTTTACAGATGTCAAAAGATGTTACGAACAACTTTAAAACTTAATACCACGATATTTTAACAAAAATTAATCTGAGGATGTTGCGAGATACCAGTGATGATCAGAATAAGAAAAGAAAAAAAACCATACCAACTGTGTTTTGTAGCCACATTAATCGAATTAAGACTACATCGCTTACATTCAAATATAGCTTTGTTCAAATACAATTCTTGTTTCTCACTGTAACATTTTTCTCCCATATCTTAATCTGTAAATCTTAATCTTTTAAATAGCCATTTACACCGATTTTAGAACCTTTTAGAAGTCTTCTTCAATAGAAGTGGACACATATTTAAATTTGTTTTCACTAATATGACCTCGATATACCATCTAACTATTAATATATAGAAGAAAATAAATATTTTAAATTTTGCGATGTTCAAATTAAACTTCTTCTATGCGTAAAACTACTAGTTTCCGTTAACTTACTAGCTGATTTTATCAGATTCGATAACTTGTAATGCCATTCTTCTAAAGCACTTTCTTGCGGGTTTAACGTCCAACTGACATATTGGTATTTAAATTGAACGGGGGAACACAGTTTTATAATCTATTCCGAACCGTAAAAGCTTTATATTAATGTGCTTTGTAAAAGCTAAAACTTTGAGACAGAAATCGCTCTTACTATTACAGAAAACCTGTGACCAGATGGCGGCGAGTCGCAGTCGGTCCAATATGCCGCCACCGTGTATCTGTGTGTGCGTGTTTCTGATTTTCATACGATCACTGTGGGTTGATAATACAATGAGCCAAAGTAACCTCAAATATGTATTATATTATTGGTATCGGAGCTAGAGTAAACGAATTTTAAGCTCAGGGTACAGGCCTTACAATGACACAGAAGATTCGCTCGCACATTTGATTTTAAAACTTCGAACCTTAGTCCGGACTAAATCTGACGACCATTCCAAACTGAGGCCATCTACTGGTTCACCGGAACCACTATACTATTCTCTTGTGATATCGAGTAAATACTAATTTTCTTTTCAGTTGCCTAATTTTTGCAGGATATTATTATTTTTTCCATCTTCACATAAGAATTTTCCATTTTATGTTTACCACCTACAGAAGACGATCAATGTTTCAGCTTGTATAATCTACCGAACATTGTGGGTGAGCGGTAACGCTCATGCCTCGCATTCAGGGGGATGTGGGTTCGCATCCCCGTCCGGAAATGCAAATTTGTGTTTTCCATGGTTTCCCCAAATCACTTCACGCAAATGTCGCCGGTAAGCTTCCTTCAAAATGCCAGGACCGAGTTCCTCCCCGTTCCTCGGCCCCATCCTTTCCCGTCTCTAATGACCTTCAAGTCGACGAGGCGTAAAGCCATATGCAAAAAAAGTATATGTATATTTGGTATTTTTTTCTTCGTGACGGAATGTCCACAAAAACCATTAGGTTTCTCTAAAATTGTTTCATAGCCTCACTCCATGTGCGTATTTCAAAGCCATCTGTCTGCATTCTTCGTAAGTTTAACAATAATATCATTCTCTCTTACTGGACTCAGAGAGGAGTGTTGATGCCAATATAGAGCATAAGTCCTTCGCACACAGGCACACTAAAAAATTCAACAAACTGATGGTTAACTGATAAGTTTATACTTTTTCACATTTAAACAATGGTGGTGTGCTCATAGCTTTTTTTTTTTTTTTAAATCGTTTTCAGACAATGCTTATGCTAAAATGTAATTTTGCCTCAGCACGAAAATAGAAAAACATAACAGACGAAATGATTTTTTAAAATAACATACTATCCGCTGTAACCAAGTATTCACTGATATTATCTGAAATGAAACAATACTAGCTGCTATTGAAAAACTAGCTACTTTTTTCTCAACTATTTATTGGTACCAAGTCTGGTACAGAATTATCACCTTTGGCGTAGTTATCGACGTTTGGAAAAACAAACTAAATAGGGATCCTCAGAGAGGGATGTAAAAGCCAAAAAATGGAGCATCTAGATGAAGAATTGTGTACACTCTTTGGCAAAAAAAAATTGACTGTGGGCGCCTGAGTCTAAGTCCCTTATTTCGCACAATGTGGCATCATTGCGCGTATTCAATTCAGCGCCATCTGTTATTCATTTCCTTAAGTCAAGCCTCGAACAAAGCAGGAAGTCTCCGCCCGCCCATTGACGATTCTTCTTGGCAGGGTAGTTCATCTATCTTTCCCCACATTTCAGTAAAAGGCTACTGACCGATCCCGAGACAATTAACGCATTTTCCTGTCCCTGGATTGACTGTAATATTCGGCAAGATATTTTCCGACTATACTTCAACCGCACTAAATTCGGTTCTAGCTATACTTTTCTTAAATTCAGATCGTGAAACATATCGTTTAAGTTGTAATTAACAAGATTGCAATAAAGCGCAGTAAAAATGAGGATCAGTTATACATTTTATTCCAAATGATTAATGTAAAACTATAACGATATTTATTTATATATTGATGTGGCTAATCAGTTGCAATAGTGCAACACATAATGAGGTGTGTGGTCCGAGAAGTGGGTGTAAATGTTCAAAGATCAAGAATGTTTAATTCTAAAAAACTATTGAAACGATTATAAAGAGATTATTTCGGATAATTGTCTAATGCCAATTGAATGTAACTGACTTCCGAGGCAGGATAGGGTTGTTTACACACTGCACGAGCCGTCTCTGAACATGAGCTCCGTTTGCTTGTGGCTAACCGTCTAGTCTTGTAAACGCATGGTCCTCGGTTCAATTCTAGGTTTTCCAATTATTTTTTGCATTTATTTTAAACAAGTCGAACCTACAACTGGCTTATGCGTAAAATATAACATCGACTCTTACCTGCTTGCGTCAGGTAATAACATACTTAAGGAAAGACTCATAACTGAGTGCTTCTTAATAAACTGCACACGTAACTATGAAAGCTTTCACAGTGGTAACACTGAAAGAAATCTTCTCGTGCTTCAACATCGTCGAAATCGTGTCGTTTTCAACTAACTTTTAATCTTTACTAAAAGACATACTTGAAAAAAATGAGAAAATATTATAGAGAATTATATAATAACTATATTGAAATTTCTTATTTTACCACATTTTATTGAGACTGCAAATTTCTGTAGTTTAGCATCCTGTTTGAGGTCTTTGCTCAAGTAGAATGTGAAGTAGGATTCATTTTTTTTAAACATTTATACGAAAAGACTGAAATGTTACCTATTTGGTACTAGCAAACCAATCAATTTTGCTCGTCATTTTTGGTTTAATGCTACTTCAGTCAACAACGGGATTAATATGAAAATATCTTCCATATAGGAGGACGCTTATATTCACTTTGAATTTGATAGCTGCTAAAAATTTAAAAAAAAGTACCGGGCGTGGTGCGTGAACTGTTAACGTTCTGACCTCGTATTCGGGAGGACGCGGGTTCGAATCGCCGTCCGGGCATCCAGATCTGGGTTTTCCATGGTTTCCCCAAGTCACTCCAGGCGAACGCCCGGATGATTACTTCAAAAGGCCATGGCCGAGTTCCTGCCCGTTTCTTGCCCAAATCCGATCCCGCCTCTAATGACCTTGTCGTCGACGAGCCGTATAGCCCAAGCAAAAAAAAAAAAAAAACTTTAAAAAAGGGTGAGAGGGGCGAAAAGAGTAGAGACAGAGAAAATGAAATCTGAATTGCGTTTCTGATTTCAGAGATTTTTTTGATATCTCCGCTCTCATCAGATGAACTCACTTCTGCACATATATTTTAATTTACGATTTTTAACTTTTCAATAGATTTTTTAAATAATTTTATGGATGGCATCATAGACCAAATACGAAAAATATTGAAAAAATGTATCTAATGGCTGAGCGTTAACGAATTGCTCCGCATTCGAGAGGAAGCGGGTTTGAATTCCAATCCGGCTATCCAGATTTGGATTCTCCTTCGTTTCTCCAAGTCACTTAGTGTGAATGGCGAGATTATTTCTTCGAAAACCCATGGTCTCATTTCCTTCCCATTCCTTGTTTCCATTCCCTTCACATCTTTAATGACTTAGAAGTCGACGAATCATAAATCCAGACGCATAATAAGAAATTGGTATAGTAATATTATTTAGTTTTTCTTCTCCTTCACGATGGTGCGAAATCGTTATAGTCCACCTAACGTAACCAGACGACACGATTTCGACGATGTTGAAGCACGAGAAGATTTCTTTCAGTGTTACCTCTGTGAAAGCTTTCATAGTTACGTGTGCAGTTTATTAAGAAGCACTCAGTTATGAGTCTTTCCTTAAGTATGTTATTTCCTGACGCAAGCAGTTAAAATCACAGAAAAAATAGTTTCTTTGACAGAAAAGTGAGAAACTCTACAGCAACAACAACTCCAATCACACTCTCTGCCTTTATGGAACTAAATTCAACTAAACTCGTAACATTGTATTGGATGAACAATATTTTAAATTCCACTAACACACCTTTAACCGCCAATGTGGCCTATGAACTAATAAAAAAAATTTTTTCATAAGAGTTTATTTTTAATAAATTTAATATAAAATACAATAATGTTCATCTTTACATATATGATATGTATTTTACAACAAGTGAGAAGGGGATAATCAATGTAAATATACTCAACTTGACGTGGGCTTGAACCTAGTACCCTCACCTCGGGAGGCCAATGCGCACTGTTCGGCCACTTTGCCTTACACAGAATCCTGCCTTGTCCAATATATAACAAAAGAAAACATATATATAAAGATACAACATTTCAAAGTTGAATAGTTAATGATCATCTATATAAAGAAACAAACTTTTATAACAGAAATAATCAGTCAAATAAAAATATAATAGATAGACGGGGAAGGAAAGTGATTTTCTATTTCGGCAATGTGTCCGTCCTCTTGATACTAGCTGTAAGACACGTTTCCTTGAATAGGAAATTACCACAGCACTGCCAGATGTCAGAAATCATGGCAACACTGGAAGAAGTAGTTGTGGCAACGTCTAACAGGAAGTAAGTGCCAACTTTCCTATTTCCTTCGGCCAAGAAGAATACCTTTATAACACTAAATAACACGTAATAATTTATCACGATCAGCTCATTTGGCTAAAGATTTTATGTTCACTACATATCAGTAGGAAGAAAACAGCGGTTTGGTATTAAATAGGTCACGCGCCCCGCCCCCCCCCCCCCCTGCGGCCGCTTCCCCTATAATTAGGCACCTGGCCGACTGTGCGGCCTGTAATTATCTACCTGGCTGCCGGCGCCGCTTACCGTCAAGGTCACCCGCCCCGCCCCCTGCAGGTGTGCAGGCCGCTTCCCCTATAATTAGGCACCCGGCCGACTGTGCGGCCTCTGGCCTATAATTATCTACCTGGCTCTTTGTAGGTCACGCGCCACGCCGGCGCCACCGGCCTGTCATTATCTTTTTAGGTCACCCGCCCCGCCCCCTGCAGACACGACGGCGCCGAGGCAGGACGCGCGTACGCACACGCGTCGTCCCCTCCAAGTCCAAAATGGAGTTACGTGGTTTATGGACGCACCCTTAGCATAACAAATTTTCAGCTCCCCCTCTACTTGCCACGCATTCGGGAGGACGTGAGTTCGTATTCCCCGTCCTACCATCGAATTATTATTATTATTATTAAATACAATGAGAGACGAAGAAGGGGGAGAGAGAAACTTGGTGCTGGCCCATTCAGTCTTACTCTTCCGAACATGCGATCTTAAAATACTAATTATTCGCTAATTCATCGTAACTACTGAGATAATTAGCATTTTTTTTTTTCGTAAAGTGCGGTCAACGGTACAAAACCCCCGTCGGTTTAATAAAGCGGGAAGGAATTCTGCATGTTGAAGAAGGGAAATGGCGAAACCTGGTGTCAGCCCATTCAGGCCTAATCTTCCGAAAGATACCAAAAGGTTTAACGTCCCCCTTCAAAGGTAGTTTACTAGAATTCGGTGAGTTTAGTTTTGCGCGAGAAGGAATTCGGCCATAGCCTTTTGAAGGAAGCATCATGGCATTCACCTGGAGTGATTTCAGGAAACCATGGAAAACCCAAATCTGGATGCACGGACGGGGATTCGAACCCGCGTCCCCCGAATGCGCGGCCAGAACGTTAACCGTTCACCTACATTATGGGCGGTTGTCTCGCCATAGACATTAGCTAAATGTTCAGCTGACTAAATTTGCATTTTCTCTTCTGAAGAGCTGGACTTAATCTTATATCTTTAAACGAGCAATTCTTGTATATAAATATATATTTCTGATCTCGGAAACGGCTATGACGATTTGGATGAAATTTCGTATTTAGATAACGTTTTGACTTTTAAGATTACCTAAATAGTTGTCTTCCCTACAAAAAAGCGAGTTTACAAAATACGAACAATTCTTTCACTTGGTACCTCGAAAACGGCACTAGCGCCATCTCGTAGACAATTCAGGTACCAGAGGGCCTACAAATAGATTCTCATTGATTTCAAAGAATATTTAAACGAACAATTCTTGTATACTGGCTGATCCGTGGAAATACTAAAACTGTAAGTTTAATTGTAAAACATTTAAAAAGGAAGATAATTAAAAATTTATCATTGGTTTTGTCAGAGGTGATACTTTGCAGAAACTTCTTTGAAAATAATATTATCTTATAAAATAATCATCGTTTACTTTTTGAACGTAAGAATGTGGTTGTTAGTTTGTCATTAAATACTACCACGCGAAGTATGAGCATAGTTTTATCGGATGAATGAATTTAGCACTAATGGTGTTCTATCATTACCGTTAACTCGACAAAACATATCGAAAATAAAGAATAAATGTCCTTGATATCTCGCTTGGTTTTCGAGACATAGCATGTCAGTAATCAGTTATAGGTATAGTTCCTTGTGCTTTTGGCGACGTTTCTTCTGGTCCAGGCCGTATTTCAACTTAGCAACAACCATTAGGAACAAAATAATACATTGAAAATACATTACCATCGTATAGACATAGTGACTTTGGTGGATTTTTTTTCTGGTCCAGGCCGGATCTAATCCTAACCTCTTCACTTGAGATATCAGAAAAATAAATTCTTTATTTTCGATTTGTCTCGACGAGTTTCATACGAATTAATCATGAAACTTGGCTATGGCGAAATTTATCTTCTGGTCCAGGTAGCATTTCAACCAACCACGTCAATTTTGAGATACGATATCTCGAGAGCTAAGCGAGAATTATTTTTTACTTTCAATTTTTCTCGTCGAGTTACATAGGAATCAATCATCAAAGGTTATGGTAGAATCCCCTGAATTACCACAAATCTCGTACCATTAATTAATCCCTGACTTCCATTAAGATTTCTATTTAACATAATAATAGCATTTTTCTTTGAAAGCAATTTATGAGGTGGTCTCGCAAATGGATCTATCGATTTGGATGAACATATGTTGATAACGTTTTGCTTTTCAAGTTTATAACACGATTAAAAAAAAAAAAAAAAAAAAGCTAGCAATTTTTGTATTTGGTTGCTCGAAAACGGCTGTAACCTATTTACGTAGAAGGTTCAGGTACCAGTAAGTCTACTGATTAAGCTTCTCTTTGGTTAACTTTGCACCTCAAAACGCCTAGGAAGCCTTCAAGCCTTTTACTTTAATCAAACTTTACTCGAAATCTTGGATATTGAACAGAAATCGAAAGATGCCGAGCGAAGATCGGTCACCCAGGTACTAAATTTTATATTTGGAAAACTAAATTTTCCGTTCGTCGGAGTGTCAAGAATGTTTGCACTTGGCTTTTATAATGCCACGTTTAGTTGTCGTATCCATGTTTATACACAGAATCTTTGACATTTTTATTTCCTTGGTCAGTTGTTGAAGGGACTAATAAAATATGCAGATTTTTACTATTTACATAATATTTAAGCAAAAGAGAGTTAATTCGCTATATACCTGAATTATTTTTGCATTAAACTGAAGCTACATCAACTAGAAGAATGCAATATGGAGCAAATTTACAGCAGCATCCTTCAGAATTCAGGGCCCGAACTTCATCATCGTCCAGTAGCGTTGCAATATCGAGAGAAACATGAGGCTTAAGGTTGCAAGCGCACAGATGATTAAAACTAACTTCTAGAAAGCTAATGGAGTGACATTTCTTGAATTCACGCAGCACTAGACTTCTGGGATTTGAAATGTGGTGCTACAGAAGAATGCTGAAAATTAAGTGGACAGCCAAAGTAAGAAATGAATTAGCTTTGGAAATGATGGGTGAGGAAAGAAGTTTGTGGAAGAAGCTTACAGAAGGAAGAGACAGGCTTGTAGGTCATATTTTGAGACATGCTGGAATAGTTAATTTGCTGGTGGAGGGAACAGTCGAAGGTAAGAACTGTAGAGGAAGAAAGGGATTAGAATATATGAAGCAGATAATTGAGGACGTGGGTTGTAGGGGATATATAGAGATGTTGGAAACAAAACCTTAAAATTCTACTTCGGTTATGATCGTTCGACAATTTAATAGTTTTACTTGAAATTTATACCAAGCGTCTTGCATTTAGACGCCTTCAAATTCTACATTATCACTGAAATTTCATTTACTGGCTGTTAAGAAGGCATCTGCATTGATAGAGGAAGGTTATAATGACACAGTTTTGCAGTTATAACCGGTAGGGTTAGAAGATATTAGAGTATAAACCGATTAATGGTATGTTTTCGAAGAACAAAGCTGAAGTATAGTTTCAGAGCAAATAAAATCTCTTGCCGTGATGGGATTCAAAGCGAAAACATTACTATTCCATCTTATTCTTCCAACTACCATTCAGTGTGTTAAAAAATGCTGTCTTGCCAATATAGTTACTAAGGTTGATTCTTTCTTACAAACTACAAAAGACGTAAATACGTACTACACACCAGTGGATAGAGGAAGGTTTAAAGTTTGTAATTCCTACCTGTTAGTTCCATCGGCTACCGCTAACAGCGCTGCTGTCTGTTACGTGGATATGGCCACGGTAGAAGTCGTTTTGTGCGCTACGTTATGCAAAAAGTAAATCCATTATTGATGTGTAGCGTGCATTCCGTCGTAAGTTCAATGAAGTGTCTCATCGTCATAAACAGATTTACGATTGGAATAACGAATTCGTAGAAGATCGGTACACAAGCAAAGGGAAAACCACTGGTCGTCCTCGAATGTCAAATGAAAATGTTTAAAGTAAAACGTTGAAACTTCCTCTTTCCAGTAATGTGTGACATGTATTTGTATATTTCATAGTTTGCAAGAAATAAACATTCAAAATCTGCTCCTGTCTAGAACTTTATTGGGACTGAACTATAGTATCGGCGGTGGAAGCGGCAACGGGGAACTACATTGGGAGCCATGGAACGGAGTTCGCCGCCCAATAGGAAATTGGTGTACGAAATGACGACTTGCAGACTTACAATATAAAAAATTCAGGTGACCGGAAGGTTTCGGCTTCCATAAATATTAAAAACCCCGACTGTGCAAGGGTAGCGCACATGCTTTGCGTTGCAAGGGTCACCGGTTTGAGACTAGCCTGGGGCCTGAATGGTTTGATCAATTGTTTGACAGCGGACGACACATAGATTTCTTTTTAATATTACATCAACAGTCTCGAATTTAAGAAAATTGTCGAAATCATGTGGATCTGAAACAAGCATAGAGGTTGGCGGTCCACATAGCTAACTCTGGGTGTGACAATGCAGCATGGAGTAAACTGGTGGCAAAAAAATATTCTTGGCTTAAGAAGGTTTTAAAATAGACTACAAGCCACATTTTAAAGGGAATATTGCAACTGTAAGTAGGAATGTAAACCGTTTTACTGCGTAAATCTCGGAGTCTAACCGTCATGCCTGCAAAACTTTTCTGACTTAAAGCTTAACTTTTTTTCACGAAACTCTAAATTTTATGAAACAGGCGATATGCCTCAGTACTTAGGTTCTTGATTTCTAGCGCTGAGATACCAGCACTAAACACTGGCGGCAGATAATGGAGTTACCGAAGTTCTAATAACTGATCTTCAAATCCTTAGCCAGGAGCGTAGCAAGTTTAAGGTCCCATATCTGATCTTCACTCTTTAAGTAGCTGGCAGTCAAACGCGTGAAAAATTACATCACCTTACACTGATTTCAAAATGCCTACAGTCGCAATACAGAAATTCACCGAAGATAGCATCCACTAAGTTCTAGATCATGTTAGATCATTCATGAAATTTTTCGTCAGTGCCAGTATACGAGTCTGTTTCGTAGACTAAATGGATCTCGTGTACAACCTCCAAAGGGCACATGTGAATAGTTCTTATCCCGACACATGCGAAAAATGCGGTACAGACCAAAGTTAGTTGGAAAAATGGAAGAATGCATACTTTCTGCAGAAACAGCGGTAACAGATGCATAGCATATTGTCGTATCTAAAAGTTGTCACGAACTGCACCACTCAAGAACAAGCTAGGAAAGGTGCCAAGCACAAACTTCGAAAGTATATACCTTTTAGGACTTACATAATATTGACAACTTATACATGCACACACCAGTGTCAAGGATCATGAAAATATGCTCGGCCTCACAAATATTGACAGATGTTTCGGAATTTCTTGAGTTAACAGTCTGATCCTCATTCTGTTTCTATTTACCGCATACTTTGACAAGGCGTGTTGTGGGCATTCGCCCGGAGTGATTTCAGGAAACTATGGAAAAAATAACTTAAATCTGGATGGTCGCTTCCCGAATGCGATGCCAGAGTGCTATCGCTCGCCCAACAGTCATCGTCAATCCTCTTATGCACCCCACCTCATAAATCCCGAAATGTTATGAAAACCGCAAAACATAGTGAATACAGGTAAAAATCGCCAAAATTATGTAATATGCGCTCTACGAAAGAAGTTATAGATTGATATGGTTAGAAGATGACTGAGGATGTATCAGTTTCATTAAGAATTCACCATTCCTCAGTTTAGATGTCCTAAATTACTTTATATGGACACAGTTAGCTTGGCTGGTAGAGTTTTATAGTGAAAAGGTTGTCGGTGTTATGAAGGACGATGCGAATTGCACCGTATGTGCCACTCTCCATGAATATTATTAAAAAGTGTGAAAATGTGCAAAATAGATAAAAAAAATCAAAACTGACCAGTCAGAGAAATAGAACAAAGTATCGAGCATTACAGGGAGCAAGAGAGAAGCATAATTTCGTGAAAAATATACAGTTTCAGTAAGAAGAATGAAAATCCTATAACTTACCTTAAATTTCATGAAAAATCGGTAAAAAATGATTAAAATACCCTACACGGCCAACTCCACCACACACATCACATTACCGTCAGGGAGTGCAAACGATGAAAACTACAGATGTTATCGATCAAAGGGCCAAAGGTTAGGAAAACTGTGAGATGAGTATTCACAACGCATACAATCTTCCAATCATGATAGGGTGAGCAAAGGATGAAAGCAAAATATGTGTGCATCACAGAACTCAATTAATTCGATCAAAGGTGCTGACATAACGTATCAGCCACACAAGTCATTACAAAAACCACTATCATGAAGGTGGGATAAGTTAGCGTAAGTTCAGGTTAATTCCTATTTTTCATAAATTGGGAGTGCATGTGACGCGATAACTTTATATAATGAGGGTGGGATGCACTAGAAGTTAACACGTAAGCTAAAACATAACATCCTGGGCCTGCCTTACGAAGGAATGACGTGCGATAAGTTAGTGCAAGCTCAGGTTAACCCTTATTTTTTCATAAACTCAGAGCGCATGTGATAGGAAATAACGGTAAGGAGGGTGCGATGAACTAGAGGTTAACCCCAGTTTTTGGGTTATGAAACCATGACACCCTTGCACTAATTGAGGTTAACCCCAGTTTTGGGCTAAGAACCAAGAAACCCATACAGTAATTGAGGTTATTGTAGATAATTGAGGTTAGGCGGGCCAGCATGTTACGTGTTAGCTTAGGTTAACGCGCTCGCGCGTTAACCTAAGCTAACACAATGTAACATGCTGGCCCGCCTGACCTCAATTATCTACAATAACCTCAATTACTGTATGGGTTTCTTGGTTCTTAGCCCAAAACTGGGGTTAACCTCAATTAGTGCAAGGGTGTCATGGTTTCATAACCCAAAAACTGGGGTTAACCTCTAGTTCATCGCACCCTCCTTACCGTTATTTCCTATCACATGCGCTCTGAGTTTATGAAAAAAATAAGGGTTAACCTGAGCTTGCACTAACTTATCGCACGTCATTCCTTCGTAAGGCAGGCCCAGGATGTTATGTTTTAGCTTACGTGTTAACTTCTAGTGCATCCCACCCTCATTATATAAAGTTATCGCGTCACATGCACTCCCAATTTAGTGAAAAAATAGGAATTAACCTGAACTTACGCTAACTTATCCCACCTTCATGATAGTGGTTTTTTGTAATGACTTGTGTGGCTGATACGTTATGTCAGCACCTTTGATCGAATTAATTGAGTTCTGTGATGCACACATATTTTGCTTTCATCCTTTGCTCACCCTATCATGATTGGAAGATTGTATGCGTTGTGAATACTCATCTCACAGTTTTCCTAACCTTTGGCCCTTTGATCGATAACATCTGTAGTTTTCATCGTTTGCACTCCCCTGACGGTAATGTGATGTGTGTGGTGGAGTTGGCCGTGTAGGGTATTTTAATCATTTTTACCGATTTTTATGAAATTTAAGGTAAGTTATAGGATTTTCATTCTTCTTACTGAAACTGTATATTTTTCACGAAATTATGCTTCTCTCTTGCTCCCTGTAATGCTCGATACTTTGTTCTATTTCTCTGACTGGTCAGTTTTGATTATTTTTTATCTATTTTGCACATTTTCACACTTTTTAATAATATTCATGGAGAGTGGCACATACGGTGCAATTCGCATCGTCCTTCATAACACCGACAACCTTTTCACTATAAAACTCTACCAGCCAAGCTAACTGTGTCCATATAAAGTAATTTAGGACATCTAAACTGAGGAATGGTGAATTCTTAATGAAACTGATACATCCTCAGTCATCTTCTAACCATATCAATCTATAACTTCTTTCGTAGAGCGCATATTACATAATTTTGGCGATTTTTACCTGTATTCACTATGTTTTGCGGTTTTCATAACATTTCGGGATTTTATGAGGTGGGGTGCATAAGAGGATTGACGATGACTGTTGGGCGAGCGATAGCACTCTGGCATCGCATTCGGGAAGCGACCATCCAGATTTAAGTTATTTTTTCCATAGTTTCCTGAAATCACTCCGGGCGAATGCCCACAACACGCCTTGTCAAAGTATGCGGTAAATAGAAACAGAATGAGGATCAGACTGTTAACTCAAGAAATTCCGAAACATCTGTCAATATTTGTGAGGCCGAGCATATTTTCATGATCCTTGACACTGGTGTGTGCATGTATAAGTTGTCAATATTATGTAAGTCCTAAAAGGTATATACTTTCGAAGTTTGTGCTTGGCACCTTTCCTAGCTTGTTCTTGAGTGGTGCAGTTCGTGACAACTTTTAGATACGACAATATGCTATGCATCTGTTACCGCTGTTTCTGCAGAAAGTATGCATTCTTCCATTTTTCCAACTAACTTTGGTCTGTACCGCATTTTTCGCATGTGTCGGGATAAGAACTATTCACATGTGCCCTTTGGAGGTTGTACACGAGATCCATTTAGTCTACGAAACAGACTCGTATACTGGCACTGACGAAAAATTTCATGAATGATCTAACATGATCTAGAACTTAGTGGATGCTATCTTCGGTGAATTTCTGTATTGCGACTGTAGGCATTTTGAAATCAGTGTAAGGTGATGTAATTTTTCACGCGTTTGACTGCCAGCTACTTAAAGAGTGAAGATCAGATATGGGACCTTAAACTTGCTACGCTCCTGGCTAAGGATTTGAAGATCAGTTATTAGAACTTCGGTAACTCCATTATCTGCCGCCAGTGTTTAGTGCTGGTATCTCAGCGCTAGAAATCAAGAACCTAAGTACTGAGGCATATCGCCTGTTTCATAAAATTTAGAGTTTCGTGAAAAAAAGTTAAGCTTTAAGTCAGAAAAGTTTTGCAGGCATGACGGTTAGACTCCGAGATTTACGCAGTAAAACGGTTTACATTCCTACTTACAGTTGCAATATTCCCTTTAAAATGTGGCTTGTAGTCTATTTTAAAACCTTCTTAAGCCAAGAATATTTTTTTGCCACCAGTTTACTCCATGCTGCATTGTCACACCCAGAGTTAGCTATGTGGACCGCCAACCTCTATGCTTGTTTCAGATCCACATGATTTCGACAATTTTCTTAAATTCGAGACTGTTGATGTAATATTAAAAAGAAATCTATGTGTCGTCCGACACTTTTCGCTGTCAAACAATTGATCAAACCATTTCAGGCCCCAGGCTAGTCTCAAACCGGTGACCCTTGCAACGCAAAGCATGTGCGCTACCCTTGCACAGTCGGGGTTTTTAATATTTATGGAAGCCGAAACCTTCCGGTCACCTGAATTTTTTATATTGTAAGTCTGCAAGTCGTCATTTCGTACACCAATTTCCTATTGGGCGGCGAACTCCGTTCCATGGCTCCCAATGTAGTTCCCCGTTGCCGCTTCCACCGCCGATACTATAGTTCAGTCCCAATAAAGTTCTAGACAGGAGCAGATTTTGAATGTTTATTTCTTGCAAACTATGAAATATACAAATACATGTCACACATTACTGGAAAGAGGAAGTTTCAACGTTTTACTTTAAACATTTTCATTTGACATTCGAGGACGACCAGTGGTTTTCCCTTTGCTTGTGTACCGATCTTCTACGAATTCGTTATTCCAATCGTAAATCTGTTTATGACGATGAGACACTTCATTGAACTTACGACGGAATGCACGCTACACATCAATAATGGATTTACTTTTTGCATAACGTAGCGCACAAAACGACTTCTACCGTGGCCATATCCACGTAACAGACAGCAGCGCTGTTAGCGGTAGCCGATGGAACTAACAGGTAGGAATTACAAACTTTAAACCTTCCTCTATCCACTGGTGTGTAGTACGTATTTGCGTCTTTTGTAGTTTGTAAGAAAGAATCAACCTTAGTAACTATATTGGCAAGACAGCATTTTTTAACACACTGAATGGTAGTTGGAAGAATAAGATGGAATAGTAATGTTTTCGCTTTGAATCCCATCACGGCAAGAGATTTTATTTGCTCTGAAACTATACTTCAGCTTTGTTCTTCGAAAACATACCATTAATCGGTTTATACTCTAATATCTTCTAACCCTACCGGTTATAACTGCAAAACTGTGTCATTATAACCTTCCTCTATCAATGCAGATGCCTTCTTAACAGCCAGTAAATGAAATTTCAGTGATAATGTAGAATTTGAAGGCGTCTAAATGCAAGACGCTTGGTATAAATTTCAAGTAAAACTATTAAATTGTCGAACGATCATAACCGAAGTAGAATTTTAAGGTTTTGTTTCCAACATCTCTATATATCCCCTACAACCCACGTCCTCAATTATCTGCTTCATATATTCTAATCCCTTTCTTCCTCTACAGTTCTTACCTTCGACTGTTCCCTCCACCAGCAAATTAACTATTCCAGCATGTCTCAAAATATGACCTACAAGCCTGTCTCTTCCTTCTGTAAGCTTCTTCCACAAACTTCTTTCCTCACCCATCATTTCCAAAGCTAATTCATTTCTTACTTTGGCTGTCCACTTAATTTTCAGCATTCTTCTGTAGCACCACATTTCAAATCCCAGAAGTCTAGTGCTGCGTGAATTCAAGAAATGTCACTCCATTAGCTTTCTAGAAGTTAGTTTTAATCATCTGTGCGCTTGCAACCTTAAGCCTCATGTTTCTCTCGATATTGCAACGCTACTGGACGATGATGAAGTTCGGGCCCTGAATTCTGAAGGATGCTGCTGTAAATTTGCTCCATATTGCATTCTTCTAGTTGATGTAGCTTCAGTTTAATGCAAAAATAATTCAGGTATATAGCGAATTAACTCTCTTTTGCTTAAATATTATGTAAATAGTAAAAATCTGCATATTTTATTAGTCCCTTCAACAACTGACCAAGGAAATAAAAATGTCAAAGATTCTGTGTATAAACATGGATACGACAACTAAACGTGGCATTATAAAAGCCAAGTGCAAACATTCTTGACACTCCGACGAACGGAAAATTTAGTTTTCCAAATATAAAATTTAGTACCTGGGTGACCGATCTTCGCTCGGCATCTTTCGATTTCTGTTCAATATCCAAGATTTCGAGTAAAGTTTGATTAAAGTAAAAGGCTTGAAGGCTTCCTAGGCGTTTTGAGGTGCAAAGTTAACCAAAGAGAAGCTTAATCAGTAGACTTACTGGTACCTGAACCTTCTACGTAAATAGGTTACAGCCGTTTTCGAGCAACCAAATACAAAAATTGCTAGCTTTTTTTTTTTTTTTTTTTTAATCGTGTTATAAACTTGAAAAGCAAAACGTTATCAACATATGTTCATCCAAATCGATAGATCCATTTGCGAGACCACCTCATAAATTGCTTTCAAAGAAAAATGCTATTATTATGTTAAATAGAAATCTTAATGGAAGTCAGGGATTAATTAATGGTACGAGATTTGTGGTAATTCAGGGGATTCTACCATAACCTTTGATGATTGATTCCTATGTAACTCGACGAGAAAAATTGAAAGTAAAAAATAATTCTCGCTTAGCTCTCGAGATATCGTATCTCAAAATTGACGTGGTTGGTTGAAATGCTACCTGGACCAGAAGATAAATTTCGCCATAGCCAAGTTTCATGATTAATTCGTATGAAACTCGTCGAGACAAATCGAAAATAAAGAATTTATTTTTCTGATATCTCAAGTGAAGAGGTTAGGATTAGATCCGGCCTGGACCAGAAAAAAAATCCACCAAAGTCACTATGTCTATACGATGGTAATGTATTTTCAATGTATTATTTTGTTCCTAATGGTTGTTGCTAAGTTGAAATACGGCCTGGACCAGAAGAAACGTCGCCAAAAGCACAAGGAACTGATATTTCCTATAACTGATTACTGACATGCTATGTCTCGAAAACCAAGCGAGATATCAAGGACATTTATTCTTTATTTTCGATATGTTTTGTCGAGTTAACGGTAATGATAGAACACCATTAGTGCTAAATTCATTCATCCGATAAAACTATGCTCATACTTCGCGTGGTAGTATTTAATGACAAACTAACAACCACTTTTACGTTCAAAAAGTAAACGATGATTATTTTATAAGATAATATTATTTTCAAAGAAGTTTCTGCAAAGTATCACCTCTGACAAAACCAATGATAAATTTTTAATTATCTTCCTTTTTAAATGTTTTACAATTAAACTTACAGTTTTAGTATTTCCACGGATCAGCCAGTATACAAGAATTGTTCGTTTAAATATTCTTTGAAATCAATGAGAATCTATTTGTAGGCCCTCTGGTACCTGAATTGTCTACGAGATGGCGCTAGTGCCGTTTTCGAGGTACCAAGTGAAAGAATTGTTCGTATTTTGTAAACTCGCTTTTTTGTAGGGAAGACAACTATTTAGGTAATCTTAAAAGTCAAAACGTTATCTAAATACGAAATTTCATCCAAATCGTCATAGCCGTTTCCGAGATCAGAAATATATATTTATATACAAGAATTGCTCGTTTAAAGATATAAGATTAAGTCCAGCTCTTCAGAAGAGAAAATGCAAATTTAGTCAGCTGAACATTTAGCTAATGTCTATGGCGAGACAACCGCCCATAATGTAGGTGAACGGTTAACGTTCTGGCCGCGCATTCGGGGGACGCGGGTTCGAATCCCCGTCCGTGCATCCAGATTTGGGTTTTCCATGGTTTCCTGAAATCACTCCAGGTGAATGCCATGATGCTTCCTTCAAAAGGCTATGGCCGAATTCCTTCTCGCGCAAAACTAAACTCACCGAATTCTAGTAAACTACCTTTGAAGGGGGACGTTAAACCTTTTGGTATCTTTCGGAAGATTAGGCCTGAATGGGCTGACACCAGGTTTCGCCATTTCCCTTCTTCAACATGCAGAATTCCTTCCCGCTTTATTAAACCGACGGGGGTTTTGTACCGTTGACCGCACTTTACGAAAAAAAAAATGCTAATTATCTCAGTAGTTACGATGAATTAGCGAATAATTAGTATTTTAAGATCGCATGTTCGGAAGAGTAAGACTGAATGGGCCAGCACCAAGTTTCTCTCTCCCCCTTCTTCGTCTCTCATTGTATTTAATAATAATAATAATAATTCGATGGTAGGACGGGGAATACGAACTCACGTCCTCCCGAATGCGTGGCAAGTAGAGGGGGAGCTGAAAATTTGTTATGCTAAGGGTGCGTCCATAAACCACGTAACTCCATTTTGGACTTGGAGGGGACGACGCGTGTGCGTACGCGCGTCCTGCCTCGGCGCCGTCGTGTCTGCAGGGGGCGGGGCGGGTGACCTAAAAAGATAATGACAGGCCGGTGGCGCCGGCGTGGCGCGTGACCTACAAAGAGCCAGGTAGATAATTATAGGCCAGAGGCCGCACAGTCGGCCGGGTGCCTAATTATAGGGGAAGCGGCCTGCACACCTGCAGGGGGCGGGGCGGGTGACCTTGACGGTAAGCGGCGCCGGCAGCCAGGTAGATAATTACAGGCCGCACAGTCGGCCAGGTGCCTAATTATAGGGGAAGCGGCCGCAGGGGGGGGGGCGGGGCGCGTGACCTATTTAATACCAAACCGCTGTTTTCTTCCTACTACTATCCAACTTAAGGCAGCAAATCACTGTTTTTAATTAAAAATACTGTTGGAATCCGTATTAATTGTACGAGGGCAATCCGAAAAGTAAGGTGTCCCAAGCATTTATAGATAAAACTTTATTTTCTTTAAAGTATACATTGTTTAAAAGATTGAGCAATCATATATTTTTCTACATCAATACAATTTGGCACATGCGTTTTTGTAGTTTATAAAAATAATGAAGCGTCGTGGGGTAAGTACTGACCACTCATTCGGGAGGTTGCGGGTTCAAATCCTCGTCCGGCCATCCAGATATGGGTTTCAATGGTTTCCCCAAATCACTCTATGTGAATACTGGAATGGTTCCTTTAAAAGGCCATTGGAGAAATTCTTGCTACAACTCCTTTCACGCCTCTAATGGCCTCGATGTCGTAAAACCATAAGCAAAAAAGGAAAAAGAATGTATGCTCGCCTCATTTCTTAAAGCAAGCATTGAACTTCATCTTTAATATCTAAGTCGGTCAAATATTTTCGCAACTTAGGAAAAGGTAGTAGTCACTGTGTGCCAAGTCTGCAACTATATGGTGGGTGGGTGATTATTTTCCAACCAAAATTTTGCAGAAGCGCGACGGTGTGATGAGCAACGTGTGGAACAGCTATGTCGTGAACAATGCTTACATTTCGTCTTCTTCGGTTCTGAATTGAATTTCTGAGTTTTTTCAGTGTTTTACAGTAGCTGTGGTAGTAGTAGTTGTTGTGGTCGCAGCTTGCATTAACCCGACTAACAATGACTCCTTCCCATTCAATTATTTTCCTTCTTATGGCATTACGATTCGTCAACGTCGTTGTCGTTAGAGGCGGAGAAGGACTGCGGAAAAGGAACTGGAAGAAATTCGACCTTGGCTTTTTGAAGGAACTATACCACCATTTGCCTGGAGTGATTTGGGGAAACCAAAGCAAACCCAAATCTCGATAGATGGAGGTATTCGAAGCCGTCTCCTCCCGAATGCGACACCATTAGCTTCACTTTTTCATTATTGGTCATATTTGGTCTACAATTACATCCATACAATTATTTAAAAATCTACTTAAAGCAAAGTTAATAAACGTAAATGATAAATGTCGGTAGAAGTCAGGTAACTTGATGAGAGGGTGAGTTTCAAAAACAATCTCTGAAATCAGAAACGCAATTCAAATTTATTTTTTTCTGTCTCTCTTTCTCATTCTCAACCCCTCTCCCTTTTTTTCTATTTTTAGCAGCTATACATTAAAGGTGCCGGATCCTTTATATTCTGTTCCGCTCATAAAATTCATATATTACTAAGGTGATAGATATAAGAAGATTGTCTTGCACCGCAGTGGTATGAGATTGAGTCAGCTACCTCAATTGGAATTTACGCGTCTGCACCAAACAGCATGTGACGGAGGTGAAAGGTTGATTTTTAAATGCTGTACTTCTAAAGCCAACTTCCTCGTTGCGGGTCATTATAGCTCCGTGATGATGCGCGGCGTCAGATACGGCGTCACCTGATTTGAGCTCCGGTGGTCGAAGAACTTTTTAGAACTAGGACATGTTTCGGTGGCGGTGCATTATTACTAATTATCAGTTGGTGCACGAAAGTCCTGGGTTAAATCCCAAACCTCTCTGTCGCGCGTATGGAACGAATGTATACCACACTTATGACAGTGACTCGTCCGCCGGATTTGGACGTTAAGCTTTCGGCCCCATCGATGTGTTTCGGGAGAGTAGGTCTCAATCGGCCGGCACATTCTGTGTTTTTCATCTCTTATCTCTTATTTTACTGTCGTCAGTCTTTCGATTGGTTTGATATAAACCACCATCCCTTCTTATTTTGCACTATCCCCTTCATCTCAAAACACCTCTCTTAAAACACGTCCATAGTTAGTTGCTTCACACATAACCAATCCCACATGTCTTAAAAAACCACCCACGAATCTGCTTCTTCTTTGTGTAAGATTCTTCCACAAACTTCTTTCGCCAGCCATCATTTCCAAAACATATTAATTTCGTGGTTTAACTGTCCACTTAATTTTCAGCATCCTCCTATAGCACCACATTTCGAATGCTTCAATTTTCCTTCTTTCAGGCATTCCTTACCATAAGGTGCTATGCTCCATATATACAGTTTTAAAAAGTTCTTCTGGTTCCAAGGTCAATATTTGAAACTACTTTTTCATGAAGGTTCTTTTTTGCTAGTGCTTTTCTACATTTAACACCATTCCTGCTTCGGCTATCAGTTGTAATTTTACTTCCTAAGTAAGAGAATTTATTAACTTCTAGTTTTGCATCTAATCCCATTTTTATATTTAACCTACTATTATTTCTTTTACACTTTCGTCTTGCTTTGATCTGTATTTATTACAGAATACTCCGTCATTATTTTGTTCATGTTATTCAGTAACTCCTCCATATACTCAGTTCGTCCTGTTAACAGGACAGTGTCATCAGAAAATCCTATTATATTGGTTACTGGTTTTGTATTCGTGATCACTTAAGCCACATTCATATTCCTCTTTTACTTCTTTTATAGCTTCCTCCACATATAAGTTGAATGTTAGTAAGGATGAACTGCAACCATATCTGATAACCTTTTCAACTGATTGGTGACTCTCATGATTCTATACTTGTATTATAGCCACTTGATTCTTATATCGATTATAAAATATTTTCCTATCTCGATATGAAAGACCTGACTTTTTTAAAAATTTTATCATTTTGTCCTGCCTTATATTATGTAACGTTATCTCTGTTAATTAAATATTTAATTAAATTTACTGTTAATTGAAAATTGTTAAATTTACTTAAGTATTGATTTTTGTCTTTAATATGGGATAAAACTACCTGGTAATAATATGACAAGCAATTTATATTTATTAAAAAGAAGAAAAAAAATCTAATTACAATAACAGAACATTGTTTCCGGCATGGCTAATAATTATACTCCGAATAAACAAAATTATAGGGCGCTATCCTTATTGTTCAAAAACCAAACTCGTTTAATGCAGAGACACTTGAAACTCTTTACAAGGCGCTTCGGGTATTCCAGAGGTCACATGTGGATACACATGCTGCTGCAATTATTTTTACAGTACCATATCGGTGTTGTATTCACGGCACTGGTTTACATGATGGCTTCGTTGCACTCAGGTGTGCTCATATTCACTGCTCACAAAAAGAAAATAAAAACACATGATTCACCACTTCGAATCTGATTAAGCCAGGTCACAACATGGCTTCCTTCCTCTCCACCAGCAGCAGAGAGTCCCTCCCGTCTTTGCTTGCACCCACATGTCGAAGATCCTTTTTCGCGTAAGAAAACTGCACAGCCAATCCGATTCGTACAGCCGATCCGCGTCCGCGCCGTTGGTGGTGGCAAAGCATATAACCAAAGTTGCCGTCTTTGTATGTGCCCAACAGATGGCAGAAACTGTCATTTCAGTCACCCAACACAGTCACCCTCTGAATCGTCCGTGATCGCCCTCTGCTATGTCCAACAACCCAGGTGCACATATTTGGAAGTGTGTCACATGTAGTATATATTCCATAACACTACATATACCTCCCTTGTCATTGATTTTTATGCGACCACACAAATGAACTGGTCGAATAAAAATCATCATAGTGTAACTCTTACTACTTAAATCGTTATCACGTCCCTACCTTTCACTCTTCACTATTCATTGCGAGTGTCAATTTGAGGTAGAACCATCCCATGCCGGACTATATCCCTATTATATTACCATATGTACAGAGAACTACAATATTTAAATTACCAACATAACTTCATCCCATCTGCACTTAGTCAAAATGTATTTCTGAACCCCTGAGCTCTGATGTTACAATCACACCTTTCATCATTTATTCTGTCACTCACACCAAATCCTTAAGCCTAAAGACAAACTTATTATTAAATGCACATTTAAATTTATAATTATTTATGTTACACTCCCCACTGATTGTGATCTAGATTACAATAAAAAAAAAAAAAACAGAGAGAGTTCACACCCTAGATACAACATTCATAATTTTATTTTCTTTCTTACTTCATCGATTAATCTATATATTATGAAAACTAAATAAAAGATTAGTTTCAGAAAATTATAATAAAAAATATTACCTTTACACTTTTTAAAATTGTTCAATGGGAAGAGTACTTTAAAGTAAAACTCGCAACAGATTACAACATGACCAGCATAAAAAAAATAAAAAAAAATCCTTAAAATTTATTAGAAATTAGGTACATTCTTTCTAAAAGTAATACAAACATTTGTCATGTTAAGATTGTTATGTCGATTTCACAGATTTTATGACAAGAAAGAAAATATTAGCTGGGAAACAAAACTGACATTGCTAACTCATCCATGGTAATTATTTTTTTTTCGCAAATTCTCAAAAAACCTTTACTCACATGCAGGGGCGGATCCAGGGGGGGGGGGGCTAGGGGGCTCAAGCCCCCCCCAAACGTATCTAGGTCCACCCCTGACATTGTAGTTTTCAGACTTTTTTTTTTTTTTTTAGCTCTACGGATTTGAGGCCCGAGGAGGCTATAAATACTACCTTTTTCCCGACTCAAGTCCCCCCCCCAAAACCAAAATCCACTGAACGCAAGCCCTCTGAACCAAAATTCACTCAAGCCAAGCCCCCCCCCCCAAACCAAAGTCCGCTCAAGCCCCCCCCAAAACAAAATCCTGGATCCGCCCCTGCTCACATGGTATTACTGTATTCATTTGTATGACACTTCCATTTTACTCTCCGTACTTGACAAGTGATCCACACCACCGTATGACACCATTCCACCCTCATGTGCGTTCATGCCCTTTTATTTATAATCATATTAAACCTTAAAAGCTTATATCACTTCATACAAATAACCTCGTCCTCTCTATGGGACATATTCATGGCCTCACTGTATTGCCAAAATAATTATTACTTACTTGTCGCCTATGCGACAATCTTTATAACTTTATACACTCAACTATCTGGGCGCACCCTTCAATCTATAAAAACAAAACCAAACAAACCAACCTACTGTTCCAAGGTTGTCAAGCCAACTCCACTGTCCTCCTATGTTTAACAAGTTTTTTTTGAAACCTTTTCACAAAAAAACTGACAATAACCCTTGTACCTCATTTACATAATTAACTTTTGTATCCTATGAGTAAAATTACCATGCTCAGTGTTCTCCTCTGAATGTCAAATGTAATGCTGCGTCTGTGTGGTATATCCGTAAACCTCATGCACAAATTTAAACCACTAAAAGAATCCTTTTATTTTTTCGTTCTAACCTTCTTGCACTTTTGGAAAGAAAAAATATCCCTTTATTTCTCATTAACATCTGTTATTCGATTTGAAATACATAGGTATGTTGCATTGGCCTGTGTTGAGAACAATCGTCTATTTACCTATTGTATCGTTGCACCTGTTACTCTCCCCCCTTGCTGCGGTCCTGACTACCTGAGACAACTACCCATTAGGCTGACCTTGGGCTATTGTGTCCGCGAGCTGCGCTAGACTCCCTGTGGAAACTCCGTTATCCCCTGGAATGTCACAGCTGACGCCTTAAAGCGTCAAATTTCTCATCCTACGGCTGCCCCAGTATATAACTTAAATTACAATATATATTTCAGAAATCCTCGCAACCAATAGTTGACTGCTTATCAACCACTCCGCATAAAGTTAAAAATTATCTTTCAAACTATGTTTTACATTACCATTAATTTCCAACCATCTATGAAATAATATTTTTTCTATAAATCTAAATCCTGATCCAAAATCAATAACTTCATATCAAAATCAATGCGAGAATTCATAATCAAATCATTGCCAACATCATAAGGTATGGAAAATCTATCGTTTAACATTAAATTCTGTTTTTGAGTTTTGAATGCACCAAACGCAGCCACATCTCCGTTTTACAACAGTTCTCTGCTCTGATTGTGCCGCCATCCACAGACTGCGTATCCAGAGTGTAGATGTGTTCATTGAAAGTGCTTACTGGATTCGCAGTCAACAAACTGGGTGTCTTATACTTTAATGCATAGGTATTTCCTTTCTTGTTTCCAATCACGATCTGTCTGAAATATGTGTTCCTTACTGTCTTCCTGCATATCGGAATGCACTCCGTAACTCCCCCGTTTCGGAGATTTTTACAACTGTCTACCACAATTTCATCTGACGTTGTCGTGCAAAAACTGGTATAGCCGCGATCCTTCCCCACCATACTTATGACCGACGATCAAGAAAACTGACGACACCTTTTTCTGATCCTCGATGCGGTGTGACCACCTGGTGGATTCATTTTCATTGCTCGAAAAATAAGAAACACAGAACAAGGATGTTCACTGGCACTTCCCACGTCAGATGTCATATTAATACCGCGTTCCCCAAATAACTTAACTTCCCCAGAGGGTTGATTTTGTTCAACTGCAACCTGAGCAGAAAAATTCTACAGCCGATCGTCACCAGATGGAATATTTTTCGTTTTGCCGGGACACGAAACCTGTGTAACCTCCCATAGATCAGTCTCATGAAAACACTTTTCTCCTGAATGGACTACCAAAACCTTTAGTTCATCAGACTGATTTTTAAAAGTTCCCATTTTCTTTTCCATGGCCTCTGATTTGTTAGTTAAAACTATCATTTGATCCTCAATTTGTGTATCCGTATCAGACTGTCCTTCTGTGATTGTTTGTGTGTCCTGTTTGATGCGCTCATTTCCCATCTGTTTCATACTTATATTTAATTTTTCCTCCAAAAAACTTATTTGACCCTCAAGAAATTTTCCAGCTCCTCTTTGACTGTGCGTATCTCCCGTGTAACTGTCTGCATTTTATCCAACAACGTCTGGAACATAGCCATTACGCTTGATGATGGAATGTGATCATCCGTTATCTTATGTTTCACTGATTCTTGTTGTGTTGTCTTTCCCATCTGACATCCGGTACCTGCGTGCGTACCCAGAACCGCATCATTAATCCCAAAATTATTAGTTAGAGTTTCCCTATCCTGTTCTTTAGACATTGCTCTAAATAATCCGGCCATTCCTGCTTCTAAATTATTACAGATTCTCCCTCTCCTGCCATTTTAATCTGACTTTTATCGCAGTTTTTACTTTCTTGAATACTTTGTTCTGCTTAGCCGACCTTGAGAATCATGTGACCAAACCAAAAAAAAATTGCTATCAGCCCCAACTTATCTATTATCTCAACAATACAAAACAAATCCTTCTGAATTTTTTTTAACAAAGCCAAATGCTATTCCATACTTCACTAGAAAAAAAAAAAAAAAAAAAAAAACACACAGCAAACAAAGAGAGAGAAAAACTGAAAATAGGTGCTTGCAGACAGTTCATCAAGCCAAAAACAACGAGTGGAAAATGTCAGTACCACACAACGCAGTTATCAGAACTATAGACAAAACACATCACACTCCGACAATTACAGAAATTACCAGATAAAGAATAGAATAATCACCAAAATCCTCACCATCACAACATTTAAACATATCATCAAACAGAAGAAAAATATCACAGCAACCACAATGAAAACATCACGACAATCAAAACAAATCAAAAATCACATCAAATATTGATTTAACATTGTTCTGCATCACATCCTTCTGAAATTAATTTCAAAATTAGAATTCACTCAAATAACATACAGCATGGCTGCATCTTTTGTTCCCATCAGGCTGTAACTTTAAAGGTTGCCCAGAAATACAAATAACAAAAATCAGTTGTTGATTAGAAAAAAAAAATATTGTTCACAGCATTGTTTTCCACACCGTGACCTTAGTGTCATCAAATCGAGCCACGACGTTGGGTGCCAAAATGTAACGTTATCTCTGTTACTTAGATATTTAATTAAATTTACTGTTAATTGAAAGTTGTGAAATTTACTTATGTATTGATTTTTGTCTTTAATATGGGATAAAACTACCTGGTAATAATATGACAAGCAATTTATATTTATTAAAAAGAAGAAAAAAAAATCTAATTACAATAACAGAACATTGTTTCCAGCATGGTTAATAATTATACTCCGAATAAACAAAATTATTGGGCGCTGTCCTTATTGTTCAAAAACCAAACTCGTTTAATGCAGAGACACTTGAAACTCTTTACAAGGCGCTTCGGGTATTCCAGAGGTCACATGTGGATACACATGCTGCTGCCATGGAGGAAGGAATATATGGAGACAACGCAAGGAACCTTCGCCACATACTGGAGTGAAACCGGGTGGAGACAAGTGGGGAGGGAAGGCCGCCATATTGCTTGACCAGAGAAACACGGAAATATGCACAAAAACCTCAAGGGAATCATAAGACAACCGTGGCACCACAATTTGATGATGGATTATTATGTAACTCGACGAGACACATGAAAAAAGAAGAATAAATTTTTTGATATCGTGCTTGGTTCTCGAGATATACTGTCTAAAAAGAGTGGAGTTTCTGGTTGAAATTCAGAAGAAACGTGTCCCCAAAGTCAAATTCGGTGATAGATTCTTATGTAACACGACGATACAAATCTAAAATAAAGAATAAAATTTTTCGATACCTCGCTTAGTTCGCGAAATATACTGTCTCAAAAGTGAGGTTGTTAGGTTATGAGGAGATTAAACGATAACCGTGGAGCCGCAATTTGATGACGAATTCTCATGTAACTCGATGAAGGAAACTGAAAGTAAATAATAATTTTTTTTGATATTTCGCTTAGTTCTCGAGATATTGTACCTTAAAATTGACTTGGTTAGGTTGAAATGCGGCCTGGACCAGAAAAAAACTATCGCCATATCCATATTTGATGATAAATTCGGACGTAACTTAATGAGCAGGTAATTATTTTTAACTTGAATATCAAACTGTTTATTTCTACAGTCCTTAAATTTTAGTTGATGTTGAAATAGGTTATATTTTCACATTCTATTTCAGTAATTGACAAGGAAGATTTCAAAATCTGAAATATACTTGTAGACATATTTACAAACAGAAACAAGTCATATCTGAAATTTTAAAAAAAAACATAAGTCAATGTTTAGAGCTTTAAAAAAAATTAATACTCCATAAAACCTCATAGTTTCTGAGCTTACTTAGAAGATATTGTACTGGTAGTGGCCTATATAATTTTACTAGAAAAATCAGTACATTCAAAAATCAGAAGCTAACAGCTAATAATAAATAAATTGTTTGTTCTCTTCTGGTATACACCGCATTTCAACATGCCAACCTTTCCATTAATATTGCCGCTACAAAACCAAACTATGTAGACACATCTAAACACAAGAAATGCATCGCGAACTACATTTCCGTCAACAAAGTTTATTTCATCACGTTTAGTAGTTCGCACAGCACAAATTATCACGATTAATTTCATCCTGCAATTTCAGTGTAAACTTAAACGTGAGTAATGCATGCAGAATACCATATTCACTGTGTCGCGATGTAAACATGACCCGTTTAAATTAAATTTCCAACATTTGTCTACAATAAGGCTAGCTTTTCAGGTGCAAAATAGTAATATATGCTAATTGTCTACACTACACCAACAAAAATTTTAGAATAATATGATCCTATTGAGAGCAATGAATAAATTTGTAGCGAATGGCACTAATGTTGAGGTTGCCTGTCAGATACTTCAAGAACGATAATTACAATGTGACTTACTTATGAAACGCTATTCCAGGTTTTTTCCTATCTGGTCTGTTTGTGCAACCATATGCATCACAACTTGGCATTATAGAAAACTTTGGAATATTAGAAAATGAAATATTCTCAGCAGCTGACACAGTGCAAACAGCCCAATGTTTTGGTACTCCTACGATGTCCGCCGCGCAGGCACAGTTTTTTCACGAGGTTTCACGGATTTCGCGTTATCTCGTCTCCATATATTCCTTCCTCCATGGCTGCTGCAATTATTTTTACATTACCATATCGGTGTTGTATTCACGGCACTGGTTGACATGATGGCTTCGTTGCACTCAGGTGTGCTCATATTCACTGCTTACAAAAAGAAAAAAAAAAACCACTTGATTCACCACTTCGAATCTGATTAAGCCAGGTCACCACATGGATTCCTTCCTCTCCACCAGCAGCAGAGAGTCCCTCCCGTCTTTGGTTGCACCCACATGTCGAAGATCCTTTTTCGCGGTAGAAAACTGCACAGCGAATCCGATTCGTCCAGCCGATCCGCGTCCGCGCCGTTGGTGGTGGCAAAGCATGTAACCAAAATTGCCGTCTTAGTATGTGCCCAACAGACGGCAGAAACTGTCATTTCAGTCACCCACACAGTCACCCTCTGAATCGTCCGTGATCGTCCTCTGCTATGTCCAGCAACCCAGGTGCACATATTTGGAAGTGTGTCACATGTAGTGTATATTCCATAACACTACACATTATCAAAAGCTTTTCTTCTAAATCAACAAACGCTATGAAAGTAACTTTGTTTTTCTTGATCGGTGATAAGAATTGATTCTCTTGCGGCGCGGTTTTACCAAAATTCAAACTGTAGCTACTGTATATTTTATTCCAACCCAAAGTATTTACATTATAATGTCTGTCTCAGAATGACAAGTAACAATTTCTTTTGAAAGTTATTTTTTTTTTAAATTTAGTTTAATTCCAATGGAACACACGCTCCGGTGGCAATTTACGTATTGCAAAGTCTAATAGGCATTCAATCAGAACATTGTAGGAGGAAAACTGAGGCATAAAATTGAAATTCTGTGCGGGAATGTCAGTGTGGCAAGAAACAAGGAAACCAGTATTAAACGCTTTGTAAACACTACGTTTCCGTCTACTACGAAATTTTTTAATTACACTCTAGCTGCGGAGAGTAGTACTGCCAATTTATAAAATTTTGTAACAATTAGCTGTGTTATTGCTCAGCGTGATAATTTCATTAAAACTAACTCTTAATCTTTACTGAAAGACATACCTGAAAAAAATGAGAAAATATTATAGAGAATTATATAATAACTATATTGAAATTTCTAATTTTACCACATTTTATTGAGACTACAAATTTCTGTAGTTTAGCATCCTGTTTGAGGTCTCTGCTCAAGTAGAATGTGAAGTAGGATTCATTTTTTTTTTTTTTTAACATTTATACGAAAAGACTGAAATGTTACCTATTTGGTTACTGGCAAATGGATCAATTTTGCTCGTCATTTTTGGTTTAATGCTACTTCATTAAACAACGGGATTAATATGACAATATCTTCCATATAAGAGGCAGCTTATATTCACTTTGAATTTGATAGCTGCTAAAAATTAAAAAAAAAGTACCGGGCGTGGTGCGTGAACGGTTAACGTTCTGACCTCGTATTCGGGAGGACGCGGGTTCGAATCGCCGTCCGGGAATCCAGATCTGGGTTTTCCATGGTTTCCCCAAGTCACTCCAGGCGAACGTCCGGATGATTACTTCAAAAGGCCATGGCTGAGTTCCTGCCAGTTTCTTGCCCAAATCCGATCCCGCCTCTAATGACCTTGGCGTCGACGAGCCGTATAGCCCAGGCAAAAAAAAAACTTTAAAAAAGGGTGAGAGGGGCGAAAAGAGTAGAGAGAGAAAATGAAATCTGAATTGCGTTTTTGATTTCAGAGATTTTTTTTGATATCTCCGCTCTCAACCAATGAACTCACTTCTGCACATATATTTTAATTTACGATTTTTAACTTTTCAATAGATTTTTTGCAGGTAAGAGTCGATGTTATATTTTACGCATAAGCCAGTTGTAGGTTCGACTTGTTTAAAATAAATGCAAAAAATAATTGGAAAACCTAGACTCGAACCGAGGACCACGCGTTTACAAGACTACACGGTTAGCCACAAGCAAACGGAGCTCATGTTCAGAGACGGCTCGTGCAGTGTGTAAACAACCCTATCCTGCCTTGGAAGTCAGTTACATTCAATTGGCATTAGACAATTATCCGAAATAATCTCTTTATAATCGTTTCAATAGTTTTTTAGAATTAAACATTCTTGATCTTTGAACATTTACACCCACTTCTCGGACCACACACCTCATTATGTGTTGCACTATTGCAACTGATTAGCCACATCAATATATAAATAAATATCGTTATAGTTTTACATTAATCATTTGGAATAAAATGTATAACTGATCCTCATTTTTACTGCGCTTTATTGCAATCTTGTTAATTACAACTTAAACGATATGTTTCACGATCTGAATTTAAGAAAAGTATAGCTAGAACCGAATTTAGTACGGTTGAGGTATGGTCGGTTAATATCTTGCCGAATATTACAGTCAATCCAGGGACAGGAAAATGCGTTAATTGTCTCGGGATCGGTCAGTAGCCTTTTACTGAAATGTGGGGAAAGATAGATGAACTACCCTGCCAAGAAGAATCGTCAATGGGCGGGCGGAGACTTCCTGCTTTGTTCGAGGCTTGACTTAAGGAAATGAATAACAGATGGCGCTGAGTTGAATACGCGCAATGATGCCACATTGTGCGAAATAAGGGACTTAGACTCAGGCGCCCACAGTCAATTTTTTGCCAAAGAGTGAACATATATCATATACTAAAATAATATCCAGAAATCGTAAGGGCCTAAAACCTAAAGAGCTTTTGAAATTTCAAATTAACAATTTTGCATGCTAACCACTTGCAAAAGGGAAGTAAAAAAAATAAGGTTCACGTAATTGTAGTAGCTTGTTGAGCATCAATATTTCAGAATATCTAAACAGATTTCCCCCATCATCTGACGTAAGAAAATATTTTTCTTCACAAAATAATATATTCCTAATAAAATTGCAAGGTGTAGATCAATAGTTTGTTTATTTCAGTGAAATATTGCATATTTGTTACTTTCATATAATTGCTGAATAGCCGTTGCTACTAAGTAAATATGTCGATGTTCCTTTGTGGCTTCTATTTCTTTTTTTATTATTATTATTATTTTTCATCAGGACACCTGTTGTAGTCAACAAATTTTCGTTCCGTTTCGATTCATTTGCAGCAGCTGGACTATAAACTCATAGCACATAATTCTATCTACATTTCCCTAGTATAAATCTGGCTCTCAAGTATAAATTCTCACAATTCAAAACATTGGGCCCACAAATTTTGTAATATTAAATTAAAGAACTATCTTATTTTTTCAGCTGAGAAAAGTATAAGTAATGCTCCAGGGCTTCTATGCAAGTAACATAAAATTTTATGCTTTTTGCAGGTGTCATATTGTAAAATTGCATTTACTTTGCGGATTATGTGCTGCGTCACTGTCACTGGCACTGCCAACATTTCGATCCCTTCTTGCGGAGGCCCCAAGCAGGAACAGAACAGTGACACAGCACTAAACTGACAGAAAAAGTGCAGGTTGTTTACATCTAAGTAAGTTATTTACACCAATAAAAATACTTTACAGTAGAAATCATTTCGGGGAAAGTTATATCAGTGTTAAAGTGTTAAATTACCTTGTTACCACTCTCCCACCGAGCGTGATAATGCTCTGGGCTCCCATACAGGAGGACGCGAGTTCGCGTCGGGTATCCAGATTCGGGTTTTTCATAGTTTTCCCAAATGGCGAATGCCGGGATAGTTCCTTCAGAAGTCCATGACAAAATTCCTTCCCGTTCCATGCACCCAGTCCTTTCCAGTCTCTGATGAAGTCGACGTAGACGAAGCGTGAAGCCAAAAAGCACACTTTTCGCAATAGAGGAATCACTGTACAGAGTACAAAACTAACTGCAAATCATTACGAAATATTTTTCGATTCATTCAGCAAAACAAACAAACAAACAAAGGAGATAGCGTACAAATCTCTTGTGCGTCCACATTTGGATTATTGTTGTGCCATTTGGGACCCGTTTCGTAAGGGATTGATCGAAAGTATAGAGAAAGTACAGAGAAGAGCCGCTCGATTCGTGACCGCTTGCTACAGTCCTTATGAAAGCGTCACAGAACTGATTAGTAGATTAGGTTGGGAGTCTCTGGTAGATAGACGACATACTGTTCGTTTAAACTTATTGGAAAACATGCGTACTCCAACTTTCACTCATGAGTGTAGTGAAATACTTCTTCCACCAACCTATTTGAGTCGGAAGGACAGGAAAGATAAAATTAGAGAAATAAGGTGCCGGACTGATTCATATATGAATTCTTTTTTCCCTCGTACCATTAGGGATTGGAATGCACAGCAAAGAGATTAGCTTTGGTGCTGAGCACCCTCTGCCACCCACAATTTTGTGAATTGCAGAGTATGTATGTAGATGTAGATGTAGAAGATAACAGAGTGAATGAGGGAATAAGAACATTACGTACCTACCTACAGGAAACAGAATCACATACAGGAATACAATATTTATATGACATTTGGGAAACTGCTCACTTCTTCATCTCTGCTATCTTTTTATTAAAACAATACATGACAAAAGATCTTTTCTTATAGGTAAACTGATTGTTAGTTTAACTTAATTGTTCGGTTAAAAGTACTTCAATGTAAATTTTCTTCATTATGGGTGTAAGATCAATAAGGAATAAATGCTGTGTACAGAGGGTGGTAGAGTTTGATAGGTGCAGCACGTATTTGCCCCGGTTCGGTGGTGTTACAGTTTTCCCTGATCCCCGACCTCACACCGTTATCTTCCTGTTTCTCCAGTTACACATGCTTTCGACTATTTGGTTAGTATACCACTTTATCCTGAGATTTTTCACCTTCTTCCTGTTTTACATTTTACAATCGTTTTCGTCGTTGAAATACCACTGCTTTTCGGCAATCCCTTTTCTTGGACCACGAATATTGTGTTCTTTGTCGGTAGAACTTGGTCCTTCTTCCAGGTTTCATAGGTCCACGCGAAATTAGAAGGGCTCAAGGCATCAGATAAAATAAAATTACCCAAGTTTATAATCGACACATTTACAAATTTGAAGTTAAGTCCATGCCTTTATTAAACAAAATTAATCAGAAGATTCTGATCGTGCAGGAAATTGCCAGGCTAAAAGTTCGCAAATGTTTTTAAAATGTCGCTCTCCAAACTGTTCTCTACTCTATCGACACTCGAGAACGTTCACCAAATTTAGCTATTCAATCTCTACCACCATTTTTCTTAATTCCATTGTTACACAAGCTGCTCTTTCGACTCGTAATCAATTTGAAAGCTTCAAGATTAGATGCTAATGTGACCCTAAACTATTAACGAGTCAAGCAGAAAAAAATGAATAATCAAACAACCATAAAAAGTTTAAAATTACAATGGGCATACGAACAAAATATAACGAATCGCTAACGAACAAATTAACTCTATGATTGATAGATTTTCGGGGTGTGACGCGTTGTTTATTTCGTAATCTGAGCTTTCAGCTGCCATTCTACAACCTTTGTCAGAGATACTGTTTATGATGATGTAGCAACGAGCACCACGTATCGGAGAGTAAAAAGCCACTTTCATGGTTGATCTTGTTGGTATTCTTTAAAATTTCAGCTGCCTCTTTCACACGTCTAAGCCACCACTGGTATTCTCTCCACAGCAGCCCCGTATCTTGAAATTTTATTTCGTACCCGGTGTTAATTGCATGGCGAACTACGCGAGGACTTGTCACTGATTTTGTATTTATAGTGGCCGATAAGTTCCTTAAGTCTCTCCGCCACAGTGCGCCCTGTCTCGTCGATGTAAACACCACCTCAGCTGAAGGGGATTTCATTAACACCTGTAAGCTGGTGTGGGTGTAATCTGTCTTTTACCCTGGTTAATGATTGGCCAAGTTTGCAGTGAGTCTTAAACACTGTTCGCATCTCCACCAGCGGAAGACGTCAACTTATCCAATGATATCAACGTGTCAAGAAAATTTACCTGTCCCCCATACATACGTGGTATCACTGACCAGATTGGGAAATTGCTAAGCGGGTGGAGATGCGAACAGTGTATATGGCTCACAGCAAACTTGGCCAATCATTAATTAGGGTAAAAGACAGATTACACCCACACCAGATTATAGGTGTTTATGAAATCCCCTGCGGTTGTGGTGATGTTTACATCGGCGAGACAGGAGAGACTTAAGGATCGTATCCGCCACTGTAAATATAACAACAGCGACAAATCCGACGTAGTTTGACATGCCGTTTCCACTGGGCACGAAATAAAATCTGAAGACACGAGGCTGCTGTTGAGAGAAGGCCAGTGGTGGCCTCGAGGTGTGAAAGAATCAGCAAAAATTTTAAAGAATACGAACAAGATCAATGAAGATAGCGGCTTTTTACTCTCCGATGCTTGACAGTCGTTGCCATGTCTCTGACAAAGGCTGCAGGATGGCAGCCGAAAGCGCAGATTATGAAACAAACAACGCTGCATACCCCGAAAATCTATTAATCATGAACAAAGACGGACGCGGAAATTCACTCTAGGCCGCGTTCAATTAAATATTGCAACAAAATGTGGCGAGTTATCAGCAATCATCCTCCATGAACAATATGTAGCAACTGTGGATATTTAAATATATACCCGTATGCGTTCTCAGAAAACCTACATCTACATTCATACTTTCCAATTCACATAAATGTGTGCCAGACGATACTTTCCATCAAAACTATTTTCTACTTTGTGTATTCCAATCCCCAAGGCCACGAAGGAGAAAGAATTCATATAAGTGTCAGAAGAGCACCTTATTTCTCTAATCTTATCTCTTCTGTCATTGCGACCCAAGTAGACTGGTGGACGATGTATTTCATCGCATTCGTAAATGAAATTTGTAGTTAGCATGTTTCCCAATAATTTCAAACGAAACCTACGATGTCTCTCTGCAAAACAATCTCAGCCCAATCTATGTATCAATTCTGAGACGTTTTTGTAAGGATTGATGCAAGCAATCACAAATCGAGCTTCTCTTCTCTGTACATATACATATACAATCAATCCCTTGCAAAAAGTATACCAAACAACACAATAGTAGTCCAAATATGGACATACGAAACTTTTGTACGCTATTTTCTCGGTTTGTGCGTTACAATTTTCCAAAATTCTACGTATTAATCATAGTTTGGAATTAACTCTACCTACGACCAAAATTATGTACAGGCCCCATTTCATGTTGCTTTGTACCGTTGCACCGAAATTCTTCAATAAATCAGTCATATCAATAACTGAACCTTTTACTCTACAGCAAATAGATTCTTTTTGAAAGTTAGGCACACTACCTTCAGTAGTATGGAATAGAGTGAGCGCTGCCACAAAGGATGCCACCCCTATTGTTCTAATTGGATACATTGTATCATTGTATTGTTCTCTCCCCTCCCACCTGTCAATCATTTTCACACCTATTCTATTGTTATCCTAATTAGGCCACTTGACTTGAGGCCACTTGACTAACCTCAGTAACACCCTATTGTTCACCCAAATTTTCCTCCCCCCTCCCACCTGTCAATCATTTTTCACACCTATTGCTCTCTCCCCCTACTATTGCTCTTTTGCCAGACTATTTGGGCGCCCACCTGCTTCCTCTAACTACCAGCTGCCCTCACGGTCCTTTGTTCTATTCTACTCCTCCCCTACTCTTGCTCTTTTCTCAGGCCACTTGAGCGACCACCTGCTCCCTCTAAACACACCAGCTGCCCTCGCGGTCCTTTGTTCTATTGTTGTATTGTTTTCCTCCTCTACTATTGCTCTTTTGTCAGGCCACTTGTTTGAACACCTGCATTCCCCACCCCATCCATAGCAACAGCTGCCCATTCTATTGCTCTTTTGTCAGGCCACTTGTGTGAACACCTGTCTTTCCAACCCTAGCAAAAGCTACCCCCTGCGTCCCCTTACTATTGCTCTTTTGTCAGGCCACTTGTGTGATCACCGGCCTTCCCAATCCCAACCCTAGCACCAGCTGCCATTGAATTGCTCTTTTGTCAGGCCACTTGTTTGAACACCTGACTTCACTGCCCTAGCACCAGCTCCCGATTCTATTGTTCTTTTGCCAGGCCACTTGTGTGAATACCCGCCTTCCCCAACAATAGCACCAGCTGTCCATTCTATTGTTCTTTTATTAGACCACTGCGGTGACCAACTGTTCTCCCTAACCCCAGATTCATCGTATGGGGTGTTATGCCTCTTCAGTCGTCTCTCATCGTGAACTTTACAGGCGACAGAGGACTGAACGAAGGAACGGGAGAGAATTCGACTATGGTCTTTTGTGGGAACCATCCCGGCATTAATCTCAAGCGATTGCGGAAAAACCTTGTAAAATCGAAACTTGGTTGGCCGGACAAACCGCGTCGTCCTAAGTTCCAGGCCAGTACAACCTGCATCAACACAATTGTGGATAGGAACGGAGCTCAGTTACCTTATTTCACATGTCTAATGTTGCTGGCTGCAACGTTGTATAACAGATCAATTTTGATACGGAGGTGGGTAAAGAATGTGCTTGAAGTATGTAACGTATATGTAAGCAATCAGGTTAGTATGGATATCACCCGAAAAATTAATAGTATGGAAAAGCCTTTTTTTTCTGGCTTCGCCTCGTTGACGTCAAAATCGTTAGAAGTGGGAAAGGACCGGGGAACAAGTAACTGGAAGAAATTCGGCAGTGACCTTTTGAACAAACCATCGCTGCATTCGCCTGGTGTAATTTTGGGAAACCTTGGAAAATTCAGATGTTAGTGCCCGGACTAGGGTTCGAAACCGCATCTTCCAGAATGCGAATCTCATGCGTATCAGTGTCAGGCCACGAACCTAAGGGATCACCATCAGAAGTAGATATATTATAATTATTAGCGTACCGGTATGGCTTTACACCTCGTCGACGTCGACATCATTAGAGGCGGGAAAGGATTGGAGCAGGGAACGGTCACCTGGAGTGATTTGGGGAACCCATGGAAAACCAGAATATGGATGCTCAGACGGGGATTCTAACCAGCGCCCTCCTGAATGCTTGGTCCGAGCGTTACCACTCACCCTCGTACAGAAGGGTTTTTCTCGTCATACAATATAATAATGTTACGTTAGTGTCTCCTAAACGGGATTGACATATTTCTCTCGGATAAAACTGCATTCTACTTATCGTGAAAATTACCAATTTATCGAGGTATCACATGCAGCAATGTACAGATGAAGTAAAAATTCGCTAAGATTTCTAGGAAAGAACTGTGGGGAAAAAAATACGGTCGCGAGTGTATCAAACTGAATACAAAAACTTTTCATGGTTGTAATTCGGGCGGCTATATGTTATTCACTTGAATCTAAGCTGATTATTTTTTTTTTTTTTTTTTTTTTTTTTTTTTGCGCTTGGTGTGGGGATTTAGCCAGCGTACAGACAGTTCCCTTTCAAGCTGCATGAAAATCGCACTAACATTAATGTCTGGCACCTATTTGAAGTAAAATGGTGTCGTCATACGTGCGGTCACCTTACTTTATTAATCACAGTGAGAAATACATTTAAGCAGATGGCATAACAGCACTGGGATATATGATGTCTGTCGGACAAAGAAGAGGCTATGTTGATTGGAAAACCAGAATATGGATGCTCAGACGTGGATTCGAACCAGCGGCTTCCTGAATGCGTGGTCTGAGCGTTACCACTCACCCACCACACTCGGTAATTTTCGCGGACAATACTGAAAAATATCTATTCTGAGAAGTAATTTTTTGCATGGCGCTTCGATAATTATGAAATTTCCAACATCTGAAATGACTGGTTACGCAGATATTGCTGCTACCAGAGACACAGGGAAATAGTGTGAACTTTGACAATACATCTTTTAGCTGGGACGCTGCATGTTAGAGACTAATACATTAATCAACTACCCAATCTAGCAACTGACTGTTGAAACGTAATATCCGTACAGTGTGCATTATGCCTCTGCCAAAGAAACGGGATAAGAAGCAAGATTGATACGAAAGAAAGTTACTGTACAGCGATGTAATGGAAGCTTAACTATAGACACGCAACTACCTGTTTTGTACTGCCGTTATTATACCAGAAATTGAACAACTGTAAAGCAACAAAAAAATTCACAATAGCAAGCATGAAGAGTTTCCACACACATATCACAGACATGGTAGCACTAAAACAAAAGACTCAGATGTGATTTTAAAAGGAAGCTGTTAAACATCCATAAATCAAAAAGTGGTGCTATATTACGATCAGAGGAAATGCTTAAAAGTGACGGAGAAATTTAGGAAATTCGTTTACGATCTGAACGATTTACTTGTTGATTATAAGCAGGACTTTGATAATATATAAGAATTATACAAAACACTAGAGGGACCTGACGTACATTAGAAGTTATATATACATTTTTTTTTTTTTTGCCCTAGTATTTCACACCTCGTCGACGTCGGAATTATAAGAGGTCGGAGAGGATTAGGGACGAGTAACGCGTAGGAATTCGCCCATGACCTTCTGTAGGAACCATCTCGGCATTCACCTGGAGTGATTTGGCAAACCATGAGGAACCGACATCATGATGATGAGACGGAGACTTTAAATTGTGTCCTCCCGTATTCCAGGCCCTAGCGTTACCACTTATCACCCACCGAGCTCGGTAATTTATTTAAAGAAAGATCAAAGATACTAAGGAACAGTGAATCATCAATATATATTATTTTCCGGCTGTTATTTACCGCCTGTTGACAGATAAGGTTCTTAAAGATGTTCAGTAAATGTCTGTGAAGAGCGTCTACTTTGCAAAACTCAAATTAATACTTTTTACGGTGAAAAATTCTGACCATCAAAACATTCATGCAAATAATTAAAGAAAACCGTCTTCAAAATGGCTGGAAGAAAGTAGAAGGTCGGATTTGAGTCCTTTTCTGTAAAACCTCCAAAAGAAAAAATATACAATGGAAAATTTGAATTCAGCATTGGAGTGAGAGGGGCTGCAGTTCTATCCCAGTTGCTCAATAATGAAGCCGACATGTTCCTTGGATATTCCAGCACGGTTTGCGATACGCTTTTGAGTGATTCACCGGTCGAATCAAATTGTTGACGTATGTGATGTTTATCGTTTGTTGAAGTGATCGGACGTCCGCTGCATTTTTCATCTACAATTCCATTCTCCGCAATCACGAAATTTTAGTGCCCATCGATTTACAGTAGACCTATCAACAGCATCGTCGGTATAAACAGCCTTGAAACGACGATGAATCTAAGTAGGAATCACTTTTACAGCAGTTAAAAATTCGATAACAGCAGGATGTTTTACTCGCGTTGACACAGCACTAGAACACGTCTCCATAATTCCGCTTGTCTTTGTTAATAAAACACGGGGCAACCACAAAAACTTCTAGCCGCATGGTCTAATTTCATTCTTCCATGATGTATCATCATAAATTGCAATGCTCCATACATACAAGTTGCAAATATTGGTGTTTTTACTAAGCCACTGGTGGATCGCATAACCCACGTGCACAGCCTGTCTGCTTTTAGTTTGATGTTACCAAATGTATAATGTTTGAATATCTCGGTAGCTGTAAATTTCACAACTTAAGCTACGAAAGTGGCGTTGCGTACGTTCTTTCTTCTATCTGAATGTAAATGATGTATTTTGCAGAGGATTTGTTTCCTCATATCATTGTTTTTACTGTGATGTAGAGGTTGTTCATGTGTCTCTATGTGTCCGAATTACATCTACTGCGTAGGCGAGATGTAGACTGAATGTGATTCGGTGTGATATGCTGGCTCCACATATCAACATCGGTTCTGCTGGTTTTTCACGATTCCCTTGGATTGAGCAGTTTCATTATATTTGCTTGCACCTACAGAAATTCGGTCTACGAGATACTTATATAAAATTCCTTTACTTTGTGAATCCGTACTGTTTCAAAGAGTATAGCAGGTTTAAAATGCGCTTCAAACAGTCGTATAAAACGGAGTAGAGAAGTCCGGGCTGATATTTACATATATGGAATTTCAGATTTCATCGTTATACATGTTTCTAATGCCTGGTCGCTTGTTAAGATGTGGGAATTACAGCCATGCATTTGTTGACTTTGGGGAATAAGTATTAAATAGGACAACAAGTCCTCACTTCTCAGTACTTTCATATAAAATGTAATAGCGTGTGGTCTGGTGTCAGAGTTTCTCGGTCGTAACAGCCTTACCTAAGGACAGAACTAAACACGTTTTAACCCCACCACCACGTACTAGACCTGATTACTACCCAAACGGACTGCTATTGCCAGTGTACAGAGATGGCCAGCCCGGTACTGTTGTTTTCGTCCGTGTATCAGCTCAACGCTGGTGATTCTAAGCGTTTAGCACACACAGTAAGCGGCTGCTTCGTAGACCAAATTCAAACGCGTTGGCACCGGAAAACCGGCGCGCAAAATACGGGTCTTCTTTACGCGGTGGGGCCCAAGCCACCTCGGCAAGCACTTTTGGATTTCCATGTATCAGTGATACCAAGAGAAGGACATACGACAACTGGTTGTCGTGACCTAACTCAGTATTACAACCACACAGTATACCTAAGGTGAGCTGGAATAACCTAACCTGAATTTACTTTAACAAACTCTTTAACATTCTGCATTAACCTGACTTTAATATAAGTTCAGCCTACTTACTGATCGTTGTAGTTGCTATGGTTATTTTGGTGTTTGTACACATTCTGTCAAAACATTTTATCGAAAATAATGGGCTGTATGATACAAACATCTATTGGTATTATACTTTACACACCTTCATGATGGTAAGGTGTGTGTGTGTGTGTCTGTGTGTGTGTCTGTGGTGGGAGTTCTGCAGGTTTATCTGTAGATTGTCATGACAACAGAAACATACACTTTCCGTCTTTTTGCTCAAATGGTATACATTTCTGTAACCCTCTGCGGTAATGCATGTACATTATATAACTAGTACTGTGAAACAGGAACATGCGATTGCTATGTCAACCGTATTCATTCATGGACGAAATGTATTTTTTATATATATAGCCAGAATTTATGAGTTTGTACATTTTCACACTATTTTTATGATATTCATAGAAATAGCCGCATACATACTTCTATTAAACAAATTTATGTCTTTTCGAATGTTGGTGTCTATTACGATTCGGTCTTAAGACTAGTATGTAAGTGATGAAGCATCATGCCACTACAAGAACTCATAAAAATAACTCGATAAAGGACTTTATTAATGGAAGGTGGGTAAAATAAAACAAATTGAATAATTTACTATTTGAATTTTATTCACACTGTTCACATCCATGTAGTATAAGGAATTATAATTCTTAATTACTACATTGTTAATAACAGGTAATAAAAGTAAATTTTTATATGCAATAAGTTCATATTTTAGTAGATTGTAATCCAGTGACAAACTGGGGGTCAGTTGAGCCACATAAACATCGTTAATGTAAATATCGACCAGTTTTTGCACTTCGGCCATATGATAGTCTCGTAGCACTTTACTGGATAAAATTTCCACAAATTCTGTGTAGTATCGTGCAACTAGGTATCACCACCTCTTCTTGACTGCCACTTGCTGGACACTGCAGGCTGCGCGTCGATGAGGTTCTTCCATGTCGAATCGCTGAAGAAGACGCCTCAGGTGGGATCAGCATTTGGGTAAAAATATACAATTTTCGTCCTGCCAATCGTACGGAAGGAGACTGCGTGCTCACCAAGTGGAATATTTGTCTGGGAGATGCCTGTGTTGATCAAATCTGACACTACATCCAATACTTCAGTCACCACCCTCCATTCTTCATACGTTAGTATAACTTTGCTACCGTGCCCCACTTTTTCGAAAACCACTATTGGCTCAAATTCATGCTTGGATGATAAACCTATCGTTAAACACTTAGAATCACCAGCGTTGAGCTGATACACGGACGAAAACAACAGTACCGGGCTGTCCATCTCTGTACACTGGCAATAGCAGTCCGTTTGGGTAGTAATCAGGTCTAGTCCGTGGTGGTGGGGGTAAACGTGTTTAGTTCTGTCCTTAGGTAAGGCTGTTACGACCGCGAAACTCTGACACCAGACCACACGCCATTACATTTTATATGAAAGTACTGAGAAGTGAGGACTTGTTGTCCTATTTAATACTTATCCCCCAAAGTCAACAATTGCATGGCTGTAATTCCCACATCTTAACAAGCGACCAGGCATTAGAAACATGTATAACATCTACATATATACTCTGTAATTCACAAAATTGTGGGTGGCAGAGGGTGCTCAGCACCAAAGCTAATCTCTTTGCTGTGCATTCCAATCCCTAATGGTACGAGGGAAAAAAGAATTCATATAAGAATCAGTCCGGCACCTTATTTCTCTAATTTTATCTTTCCTGTCCTTCCGACTCAAATAGGTTGGTGGAAGAAGTATTTCACTACACTCATGAGTGAAAGTTGGAGTACGCATGTTTTCCAATAAGTTTAAACGAAACGTGTGTCGTCTATCTACCAGAGACTCCCAATCTAATCTACTTATCAGTTCTGTGACGCTTTCATAAGGACTGTAGCAAGCGGTCACGAATCGAGCGGCTCTTCTCTGTACTTTCTCTATACTTTCGATTAATCCCTTACGAAACGGGTCCCAAATGGCACAACAATAATCCAAATGTGGACGCACAAGAGATTTGTACGCTATCTCCTTTGTTTGTTCATTACAATTTTTCAAGATTCTACCTATGAATAGCAGCCTAGAATTTGCTCTACCTACTAAAGAATTAATGTGTATGTCCCATTTCATGTTCCTTTGTACTGTTACTCCCAAATATTTAATAGAATCGACCATATCAATAACTGATATTGTTTAACTCGTATTTCTGAACAATCGGATTCTTTTTGTTAGTTATGCTCATTGTCTTGCACTTTTTACAGTTTAGAGTAAGTTGCCACTCAGCGCACCAAGCCAAAATAACATCCAGATCGCGCTGAATTTCTAAGCAATCGGCCAAAGTTCTTACTTCCCTATAAATAACCGCATCATCAGCAAACAATCTAAAAAGGCTTTTCACTTTGTCTCCGAGATCGTTTATAAAAATTAAGAAAAGAAGTGGTCCTATTACACTTCCTTGAGGTACACCCGATGTAACATCTAGATTAGAAGAACTTTCTCCTTCAACGACAACATACTGCGACCGACCAGTTAGAAAATCCTTTATCCATTCACAAAGCTGATCCGATATACCGTACGCTCGAAGCTTCGCTAAAAGGCGGTTGTGTGGCACAGAGTCAAAGGCTTTCTGGAAATCTAAAAAAATTGCATCTACTTGTGAACCTGTATCGATAACTTTCATTACGTCGTGTGTAAATAGGGCCAGCTGTGTTTCACATGATCTTTTCTTCCGAAATCCATGTTGATTTGTTGTAAGCAAATTATTATAATCTAGAAAATTCATAATGTTCGAGCATATAATATGCTCCATAACTCTACTACAAACAGATGTTATAGATATGGGACGATAGTTCCCAGGATCACTTCGATCACCTTTTTTGAAAATCGGAGTTACTTGCGCGATTTTCCAGTCTGAAGGTACTTTTCGCTCTTCTAATGATTTACTGAATATATCAGACAGAAATGGCCCGATTTCTGCAGCATACTCTGAAAATACTCTTACTGGAATTCCATCCGGGCCCGGTGCTTTCCCCCACTTCAGGAGCTCTAATTGCTTAACGATACCTGCAGTATCTATTCGTAATGATTCCATCACCGACTCGCCACGGCGTGGGAAAACGGGAATACTATCCTTATGTTCATTTGTAAATGAATTTTTGAATACAGTATTTAGTACGTTAGCTTTATCGCGGCTTTCATTAACCTCGGAACCTTCACGAATTAGTGCTGGAATATTGCTGTTGGTACAATTAACTTTTCGTACATACGACCAAAATTTCTTTGGGTTTTCTGTGAGACTCTTAGAGAGAGAGTTGGAGTGAAAATCGTTAAAGGCCTCGCGCATTACATTCTTAATACGTCCTCTTAAATCAGCTAAGGTTTCTAAATCGCTGCGACACCCCTTCCTTCTTGAGCGTGCGTGTATTTTCCTTTGTTTTTTGAGTAATCTTTTGACTTCGCATGTGTACCACGGTGGATCATCCTCTCCCTTTATTGTCCGCTTTGGTATATGTATTTCCATGCCTTCCCTGACTATATGTATAAAACGATGCCACATCTCTTCAACGGTGTCCTTTGTTGACTTGAAGTTATGGTATTTATTCCTCAGGTAGGTTCTAAAACACTCCTTTGAGGCCTTACTGAATCTGTATACAATCCGCCCTTTTTTCCTTTTTCGCTCGGTCATTAATTTGATAGTCGCAATTACCGCTTTGTGATCGCTTATTCCTGTGGTCGTTGAAATGTCGGTGAATAATTCTGGCCTGTTGGTAACCAGCAAGTCTAAAATGTTTTCGCTACCGTTATGACACCGCGTAGGTTCATTAACTAGCTGCTCGAGATGATTATCTGACAACAAATCGAGAATTACTTCAGAAGCTGCCTTATCCCTGCTACCTGTGATGTGAACGTAATTACGCCAGTCAATATAAGGCAGATTGAAGTCGCCTCCTAGAATCATAGCATGATCTTTAAAACGGCTAGCTATACTATTTACATTATTTCTTAACTCCTCGACGATAGCTATATCCGAATCAGGTGGACGGTAGAAGGCACCTATGATGAGTTTTGACCCAGCAACGTTGAGTTTAATCCATATGATTTCACAGTTCGTATCGACGTCTATTTCATTACATGGGAGAAATTTACTCACAGCTATAAATACCCCACCTCCATGAGAATGTAATCTGTCTTTACGAAAAACGTTCATGCTATCTTTAAAAGTTTCGGCGGAACTTATTTCCGGTTTCAACCAACTTTCTGTACCGATAACGATATCCGCTTCTGTACTACAAATAACGCTTTCAAGTTCCGGTTGTTTGTTACAAACGCTTCTACAGTTAATTACGAGAACTTTTAACTGACGAGATTCTTTTACGTTGCTCCTACATTCCGGTGTTGTATCTGATTGGGTTGCCCGTAACTGAATTTCGTGTTTCGGGTCTTCCTCCCTCAGCCTAAAAAACCACCCAGTGCATTCCACACGGCCCCTGCCACCCGTGTAGCCGATTCACGTGTGTAGTGCACACCTGACCTATTAAGGGGAACCCTACAAGACTCGACCCTATGGCGAAGATCGAGAAATCTGCAGCCAATGTCATCACAGAAACGTCGTAGTCTCTGGTTCAGCCCCTCAATACGGCTCTGAACCAGAGGTCCACAATCAACTCTGTCTACGATGCTACAGATGGTTAGCTCTGCCGATATCTTGCGGTCACTGGCCACAGAGTTCACCCTTTCAGCCAGCCGCCGGAAGGAAGAGAGGATAACCTCCGACCCAAGGCGACAGGCATCATTGGTGCCGACATGAGCCACAATCTGTAGTTGGCTACACCCCGTCCCCTCTATGGCATCCGGGATGGCCTGTTCCACATCTCGGATCAGGCCACCCGGAATACACACTGAATGGACGTTGGATTTCTTCCCCGAGGAATCCGCCATTTCCCTAAGGGGCTCTAATAACCGCCTAACATTAGAGCTCCCAACTACCAGAATGCCCTTCTGCGTTTGCTCAGACCTGGCGGGCTGGGGGGCCGTCAACTCGCAGGATGACAATTGTGGGACTGAGTCAGCCTCCGACAATACATCAAACCGGTTGGACAGACGAACAAGTTTAGCGTCTTGGCCTTTAAGCCTGTTCGACTGCCCCCGTGTGCGGCTTCGAAGTCTAGAAGCCATACGCCAGTCACCAACAGGCGACTGCGGCACAGCATCCAACACTTCAGCCTGGGTTGCAGGTACGACAGTCGATATGGGAGAATCTGTGATAGGCTTGGCTATATCAGTTTCCCCAACATCACATCTGCTGCAGCCTTTTACGGCAGCTTCCAGCTGCGTAACTTTCGCTAACACAGCTGCAAGCTGAGCGCGCAGATCAGCCACCTCAGCTCGCGTCTGCACACAGCAATCACAGTCCCTAGACATACTGCTTTTGAAAAACGCAAAAAGAAAGGAAACAAAAAAAGTACAGAAAAAAGGAACAGAAACTCGAAATAACCTGTACTTCCTACAAAATATATACACTCGGAGATTGCACTAATCAAATCCCCACACCACTACAGATAAAATATAACAATAAAATACGCTACTGCACTCGGCAACTGTTCAAACGCTACTAACTAGTACTGTCTACAAAATGTAAACACTCAGAGATTACACTATTCAAATACCCACACCACTACAGATAAAATACAACAACAAAATACGCTACTGCACTCGCTGACTGTTCAAACGCTACTAACGACCACTGTTTACAAAATGTAAACACTCAGAGATTACACTATTCAAATACCCACACCACTACAGATATAAAAACAACAACAAAATACGCTACTGCACTCGCTGACTGTTCAAACGCTACTAACGACCACTGTTTACAAAATGTAAACACTCAGAGATTACACTATTCAAATACCCACACCACTACAGATATAAAAACAACAACAAAATACGCTACTGCACTCGCTGACTGTTCAAACGCTACTAACGACCACTGTTTACAAAATGTAAACACTCAGAGATTACACTATTCAAATACCCACACCACTACAGATATAAAAACAACAACAAAATACGCTACTGCACTCGCTGACTGTTAAAACGCTACTAACGACCACTGTTTACAAAATGTAAACACTCAGAGATTACACTATTCAAATACCCACACCACTACAGATATAAAAACAACAACAAAATACGCTACTGCACTCGCTGACTGTTCAAACGCTACTAACGACCACTGTTTACAAAATGTAAACACTCAGAGATTACACTATTCAAATACCCACACCACTACAGATATAAAAACAACAACAAAATACGCTACTGCACTCGCTGACTGTTCAAACGCTACTAACGACCACTGTTTACAAAATGTAAACACTCAGAGATTACACTATTCAAATACCCACACCACTACAGATATAAAAACAACAACAAAATACGCTACTGCACTCGCTGACTGTTCAAACGCTACTAACGACCACTGTCTACAAAATGTATACACTCAGAGATTACACTATTCAAATACCCACACCTCTACAGATATAAAAACAACAACAAAATACGCTACTGCACTCGCTACTGTTCAAACGCTACTAACGACCACTGTTTACAAAATGTAAACACTCAGAGATTACACTATTCAAATACCCACACCACTACAGATATAAAAACACAACAAAATACGCTACTGCACTCGCTGACTGTTCAAACGCTACTAACGACCACTGTTTACAAAATGTAAACACTCAGAGATACACTATTCAAATACCCACACCACTACAGATATAAAAACAACAACAAAATACGCTACTGCACTCGCTGACTGTTCAAACGCTACTAACGACCACTGTTTACAAAATGTAAACACTCAGAGATTACACTATTCAAATACCCACACCACTACAGATATAAAAACAACAACAAAATACGCTACTGCACTCGCTGACTGTTCAAACGCTACTAACGACCATTGTTTACAAAATGTAAACACTCAGAGATTACACTATTCAAATACCCACACCACTACAGATATAAAAACAATAACGAAATACGCTACTGCACTCGCTGACTGTTCAAACGCTACTAACGACCACTGTTTACAAAATATAAACACTCAGGGATTACACTATTCAAATACCCACACCACTACAGATATAAAAACAACAATAAAATACGCTACTGCACTCGCTGACTGTTAAAACGCTACTAACGACCACTGTTTACAAAATGTAAACACTCAGAGATTACACTATTCAAATACCCACACCACTACAGATATAAAAACAACAATAAAATACGCTACTGCACTCGCTGACTTTTCAAACGATGAAATCCGAAATTCCATATATGTAAATATCAGACCGGACTTCTCTACTCCGTTTTATACGACTGTTTGAAGCGCATTTTAAACCTGCTATACTCTTTGAAACAGTACGGATTCACAGAGTAAAGGAATTTTATATAAGTATCTCGTAGACCGAATTTCTGTAGGTGCAAGCAAACATAATGAAACTGCTCAATCCAAGGGAATCGTGAAAAACCAGCAGAACCGATGTTGATATGTGGAGCCAGCATATCACACCGAATCACATTCAGTCTACATCTCGCCTACGCAGTAGATGTAATTCGGACACATAGAGACACTTGAACAACCTCTACATCACAGTAAAAACAATGATATGAGGAAACAAATCCTCTGCAAAATACATCATTTACATTCAGATAGAAGAAAGAACGTACGCAACGCCACTTTCGTAGCTTAAGTTGTGAAATTTACAGCTACCGAGATATTCAAACATTATACATTTGGTAACATCAAACTAAAAGCAGACAGGCTGTGCACGTGGGTTATGCGATCCACCAGTGGCTTAGTAAAAACACCAATATTTGCAACTTGTATGTATGGAGCATTGCAATTTATGATGATGCATCATGGAAGAATGAAATTAGACCATGCGGCTAGAAGTTTTTGTGGTTGCCCCGTGTTTTATTGTTGCAGCTGTGCGCATGCTCATTGTTCAGTTATTTCGTTTCTGCTCAGTTTTCGGTCACCGTGACCGCACCTGGCTTGTTGTGTCGCTCGGTTTTCAGTCAGCGTGACCGCACCTGGCCTGTTGTGTGCTTAGTTGTCATTTTACCCAAACAGAAATAAATGTGAATAATTGTGAACAGATCAGAAAGTGGCTTGAAGAAGACTTGATTCCTGAAGATGGGAGTGATCCTGATGATGCCTGGAGTGACACAGAAGTAGCTGATATTACAGAGAATCTCGTACTTCCAAGAATCTCATGATTCAGAATCTGAACAACAGACAGATTCAGCTTCAGATGAAGAAGAGCCTACAACAAACTCCCAGGGGAGGACAGATGAAATCAGTCGAAGAGGTAAAACTTATTGTAGTAAAAATAATTTTCTTTGGCATGGCTGTCCGGGTACGACTCGTAGTAGAAGACGGTTGCACAACATATTCTCCGAAACACCCGGTATTCGTCGTGAATATAGAGACCAAATAAATAGTGAATCGAGTGCAGAAGATATTTGGAATTTTTTATTTGATGAAAACATTCTGAACAAATTCATCGCATCTACAAATCAACATTTAGAAAAATATAAATGCTAGTATGAAGACAAAAGTAATTGTTATGATGTAGAGTTGAGAGCATTGTTTGGTATGCTATATTACTCCGCAATTTTCAAAGAAAATCATGAAGACCTCACGAACTGGTACAGCTCCGATGGGACTGGTAGAGACATATACAGGTCAATTATTTCTAAAAATAGACTGAAAACCTTGCTGCTAGACTTACGCTTCGACGACCACATAACAAGAGACGAAAGGCGCAAAACAGACCCTGCAGCTCCCATAACGGAGGTTTTTGATGCTTTTGTTACAAATCCAAGGCGTATTTACTGTATCGGCACATCAGCGTGTGTTGACGAAATGTTAGTAGCATTTCGTGGCCGTTGCAAATTCAAAATGTTTATGCCAAAGAAACCAGCCAAGTATGGTGTAAAAATTTTGTGCCTCACAGATGCTGAAACAGGATACTTACATAATGCCTGTATATACGTTGGAAAAGACTCAGACGGAAAGTATTTGCCAGAAGAATATAAAATATTCAAGAAACCAAGTCAGGCCGTTTTGAAACTTGCTGAACATATCAAAGGGAGTAACAGAAACATAACAGCCGACAATTGTTTCACGTCAATAGAATTAGTACAGGAACTTCAAAGAAAAGGTCTAACATACGTGGGAACAATAAAGAAAAACCAAAAAGAAATACCAGCAGCATTCAAAGCGTCACAAACACGTCCAGTTGGCTCTTCCTTGTTTGGTTTCTGTGATGATCTAACGTTGGTGTCATATGTACCGCAAAATCTAAAGCAGTGATTCTCATTTCGAGTATGCACCATGATTGTACTGTAGATAGTACAACAAAGAAACCGGATATAATTATGTACTATAATGCCAACAAGTTTGGTGTGGACTTACTGGATCAGCGTTGCGCCAGTTATAACACGGTAAGAAGAACTCGACGATGGCCAATGGTGATTTTCTATCGACTGCTTGACATTGGTGGCTCAAACGCCTTCGTCATTTACAATTCAGTTCATGAGCAAAAAATACGGAGGTTTGATTTCCTAAAACAACTTGCTGGACAGCTTGCACGATCAAATATGATGTGTCGTGCATACAATCACCACATACCACGAGAACTACGTGAGGTCATTCGCAGAATCCTCAAAGTTCCAGAAGAGAAACCCCAAGGTAAAGAAAAATTGGAAAAAGGAAAACATGTTATACGTGTGACCCTAAAAAAAAGAGAAAAACTTTTCATGCTTGTTTTATGTGTCGGAGACCTATATGCGCACAATGTAGCCAAACAATGTGTAAACAGTGCCGAATTAATTTGGACTAGTCAACACCTTTTTTATTTCATGAATTTATTATGTATAAAGGCACTTCAATTAGGAAATTGTTAAAAAAATGTTCAAAACAAGTTTGTTGCTTTATTCAATAACATCTTTATTGCAGATGTATACTGAAACCGATATGCAAATAATTCCTTCTCTTTGTTTTTGGTTTATAAAATAAAAAAATATTCTCAAATTGTCATTTAATGTAGCACCAAATTAGCGCGGTCACCATGACCGCACATGGCCTATTAAGTTATAAATAATGACCCGGCCTGTAGAGGGTTAACAAAGACAAGCGGAATTATGGAGACGTGTTCTAGTGCTGTGTCAACGCGAGTAAAACATCCTGCTGTTATCGAATTTTTAACTGCTGTAAAAGTGATTCCTACTTAGATTCATCGTCGTTTCAAGGCTGTTTATACCGACGATGCTGTTGATAGGTCTACTGTAAATCGATGGGCACTAAAATTTCGTGATTGCGAGAATGGAATTGTAGATGAAAAATGCAGCGGACGTCCGATCACTTCAACAAACGATAAACATCACATACGTCAACAATTTGATTCGACCGGTGAATCACTCAAAAGCGTATCGCAAACCGTGCTGGAATATCCAAGGAACATGTCGGCTTCATTATTGAGCAACTGGGATAGAACTGCAGCCCCTCTCACTCCAATGCTGAATTCAAATTTTCCATTGTATATTTTTTCTTTTGGAGGTTTTACAGAAAAGGACTCAAATCCGACCTTCTACTTTCTTCCAGCCATTTTGAAGACAGTTTTCTTTAATTATTTGCATGAATGTTTTGATGGTCAGAATTTTTCACCGTAAAAAGTATTAATTTGAGTTTTGCAAAGTAGACGCTCTTCACAGATATTTACTGAACATCTTTAAGAACCTTATCTGTCAACAGGCGGTAAATAACAGCCGGAAAATAAAATATATTGATGATTCACTGTTCCTTAGTATCTTTGATCTTTCTTTAAATAAATTACCGAGCTCGGTGGGTGATAAGTGGTAACGCTAGGGCCTGGAATACGGGAGGACACAATTTAAAGTCTCCGTCTCATCATCATGATGTCGGTTCCTCATGGTTTGCCAAATCACTCCAGGTGAATGCCGAGATGGTTCCTACAGAAGGTCATGGGCGAATTCCTACGCGTTACTCGTCCCTAATCCTCTCCGACCTCTTATAATTCCGACGTCGACGAGGTGTGAAATACTAGGGCAAAAAAAAAAAATGTATATATAACTTCTAATGTACGTCAGGTCCCTCTAGTGTTTTGTATAATTCTTATATATTATCAAAGTCCTGCTTATAATCAACAAGTAAATCGTTCAGATCGTAAACGAATTTCCTAAATTTCTCCGTCACTTTTAAGCATTTCCTCTGATCGTAATATAGCACCACTTTTTGATTTATGGATGTTTAACAGCTTCCTTTTAAAATCACATCTGAGTCTTTTGTTTTAGTGCTACCATGTCTGTGATATGTGTGTGGAAACTCTTCATGCTTGCTATTGTGAATTTTTTTGTTGCTTTACAGTTGTTCAATTTCTGGTATAATAACGGCAGTACAAAACAGGTAGTTGCGTGTCTATAGTTAAGCTTCCATTACATCGCTGTACAGTAACTTTCTTTCGTATCAATCTTGCTTCTTATCCCGTTTCTTTGGCAGAGGCATAATGCACACTGTACGGATATTACGTTTCAACAGTCAGTTGCTAGATTGGGTAGTTGATTAATGTATTAGTCTCTAACATGCAGCGTCCCAGCTAAAAGATGTATTGTCAAAGTTCACACTATTTCCCTGTGTCTCTGGTAGCAGCAATATCTGCGTAACCAGTCATTTCAGATGTTGGAAATTTCATAATTATCGAAGCGCCATGCAAAAAATTACTTCTCAGAATAGATATTTTTCAGTATTGTCCGCGAAAATTACCGAGTGTGGTGGGTGAGTGGTAACGCTCAGAACACGCATTCAGGAAGCCGCTGGTTCGAATCCACGTCTGAGCATCCATATTCTGGTTTTCCATTCAACATAGCCTCTTCTTTGTCCGACAGACATCATATATCCCAGTGCTGTTATGCCATCTGCTTAAATGTATTTCTCATGTGATTAATAAAGTAAGGTGACCGCACGTATGACGACACCATTTTACTTCAAGTAGGTGCCAGACATTAATGTTAGTGCGATTTTCATGCAGTTTTGATGGGAACTGTCTGTACGCTGGCTAAATCTCCACACCAAGTGAAAAAAAAAAAAAATAATCAGCTTATATTCAAGTGAATAACATATAGCCGCCCGAATTACAACCATGAAAAGTTTTTGTATTCAGTTTGATACACTCGCGACCGTATTTTTTCCCCCACAGTTCTTTCCTAGAAATCTTAGCGAATTTTTACTTCATCTGTACATTGCTGCATGTGATACCTCGATAAATTGGTAATTTTCACGATAAGTAGAATGCAGTTTTATCCGAGAGAAATATGTCAATCCCGTTTAGGAGATACTAACGTAGCATTATTATATTGTATGACGAGAAAAACCCTTCTGTACGAGGGTGAGTGGTAACGCTCGGACCAAGCATTCAGGAGGGCGCTGGTTAGAATCCCCGTCTGAGCATCCATATTCTGGTTTTCCATGGGTTCCCCAAATCACTCCAGGTGACCGTTCCCTGCTCCAATCCTTTCCCGCCTCTAATGATGTCGACGTCGACGAGGTGTAAAACCATACCGGAACGCTAATAATTATAATATATCTACTTCTGATGGTGATCCCTTAGGTTCGTGGCCTGACACTGATACGCATGAGATTCGCATTCGGGAAGATGCGGTTTTGAACCCTCGTCCGGGCACTCACATCTGAATTTTCCAAGGTTTCCCAAAATTACACCAGGCGAATACAGCGATGGTTTGTTCAAAAGGTCACTGCCGAATTTCTTCCAGTTACTTGTTCCCCGGTCCTTTCCCACTTCTAACAATTTTGACGTCAACGAGGCGAAGCCAGAAAAAAAAGGCTTTTCCATACTATTAATTTTTCGGGTGATATCCATACTAACCTGATTGCTTACATATACGTTACATACTTCAAGCACATTCTTTACCCACCTCCGTATCAAAATTGATCTGTCATACAACGTTGCAGCCAGCAACATTAGACATGTGAAATAAGGTAACTGAGCTCCGTTCCTATCCACAATTGTGTTGATGCAGGTTGTACTGACCTGGAACATAGGACGACGCGGTTTGTCCGGCCAACCAAGTTTCGATTTTACAAGGTTTTTCCGCAATCGCTTGAGATTAATGCCGGGATGGTTCCCACAAAAGACCATAGTCGAATTCTCTCCCGTTCCTTCGTTCAATCCTCTGTCGCCTGTAAAGTTCACGATGAGAGACGACTGAAGAGGCATAACGCCCCATACGATGAAACTGGGGTTAGGGAGAACAGTTGGTCACCGCAGAGGTCTAATAAAAGAACAATAGAATGGACAGCTGGTGCTAGGATTGGAATGACAGGTGTTCACACAAGTGGCCTGACAAAAGAGCAATAGAATGGGCAGCTGTTGCTAGGGTTGGGGTGGAGAAGGCAGGTGTTCAAACAAGTGGCCTGACAAAAGAGCAATAGTAGAGGAGGAAAACAATACAACAATAGAACAAAGGACCGCGAGGGCAGCTGGTGGTTAGATGGAGCAGGTTGTCGCCCAAGTGGTCTGGCAAAAGAGCAATAGTAGGGGGAGAGAACAATAGAGGTGTGAAAATGATTGACAGGTGGGAGGGGGGAGAACAATAGGGGTGAACAATAGGGGTGTTACTGAGGTTAGTCAAGTGGCCTCAAGTCAAGTGGCCTAATTAGCGTAACAATAGAATAGGTGTGGAAAAGTTTGACAGGTGGGAGGGGAGAGAACAATAGAACAATAGAATGATACAGTGTATCCAATTAGAACAATAGGGTCTGCATCCTTTGTGGCAACTCTCTCTCTGTTCCATACTCCTACCTTGCACTTTTCAGAATTGAGTGTAAGTTGCCATTTGTCGTACCATGTCGCAAGAACAGCCAGATCGCGCTGAATTTCTTAGCAAGCCATGGTTTTCCTTTCTTCGTTATAGATGACTGCATCACCAGCGAACTATCTCAAATAGCTTTTAACGTTGTGCCATAGATACTTTTTTTAAATTAAGAAAAAAAGCAATACTAATACTCTTCCGTGATGGATGCGCAATGTAACATCTGGAGCTCGGATCTTCGCTAAAAGGCAGTTATTCCCCAAAAATGCATCAACTTGTGACCGTGATTGATTTATTTACTTATTTATTATTATTGTAACTCCGCGATTCACTAAAAGTATGTGGCGGAGTGTGCATTGCACGTATCTGAAAGTGTAATAGTTTGGAAGAGATATACGGGATATGGCAGGAGGCGCCCAAGGGCTATTGTGAGGAACCATCCCGGAATTCGTCTGGAGTGATCCGGGAAAACCATGGAAAACCGAGATCAGGATTGCCGGAATGATTTATCGCTAGCTACTCCTGTTGGATTTTAAGTTTACTCGCCCGGTAAATCCTTTCTATTCCATTCCCCTAATCGCTTATGGAAGAAATGAGTACAGAAATGAATCGGTTCTGGCAGTGATTTCTCTTTTCTTATTTTTGCGGTTATTCATATATAAGTATGTTGATATTTGTTTGCTGTCATTCCGAAATACGTCCGTCGTGAATTTTTCAATTAGCTTCAGTTGAGAGCAACGCCTTCGGTGTTCTAGGTCTTCCCAACCTAACTCCTTCAACATCGCACTTACGCTTTCCCTCCAACTATATATATCTGTCGCGAATCGGTTCGCTCTTCTTTGGACCTTCTCTAATGCCTCCATTCAGGGCTGGCGCTAGGATTTTAGGGCCCGGGGTAAGCATTTGGGGACCCTTGGCAAATTCATCGGTTAGTGTCCTGCCTCACACCTATTGGAAGACCCTTTTTTTCTTTTCGAGTGGGGGGCCCCTTCAGTCGGTGATCGGGGCCCCCCCTCATCAACCGGGCGGGCCCGGGTACATTTGACCCGCTTACCCCTCCCTATCGCCGGCCCTGCCTCCATTAACCCATTTTGATGTGGATCCAATACAGGACAACAATATTCTAAGTGAGGATGCACTAGTGACTTGCATTCAATCGATTTAACTTCGGGAGTGCATTGTTTTAAATTACGACCTAGAAATCAGAACATACGATTTTCTTTCCCAATTACATTTCGATATGCTCATTCCACTACAAATTATTACGAATTGTAACCCCTAGGTATTTAGCGGAATCTACCGTTCTAATGACAGTACCATTAATTGTATATTCAAAGCTAAATTGTGTCACCTTTTTACTCACACGCATGCCTTGGCACTTTTTAGCATTTAACTCCAACTGCCAATCTTTACACCACTCAATTAGTTTCGTAATATCGTCTTGTAACAAAGCGCAGTCATCCTGGGTTTTGATTTCACGATAAATAATAGCGTCATCTGCAAATAATCTGTTCATCCTCTTTATAATGTCGCACAAATTATTAATGTATATGAGAAACAACAGTGGCCCTACACGCTTCCCTTTATCGTATGGCTAGTTTATACAAGTACAAGAACGTTGGCAGCATTCACAATTCGTTGTCACAATTTAAGAAGATAGGCGTAGGGCTGATAACATCTTGAGATGGTCCATAGTACTTCTTTAGAGATCATTCCTTAACGATGTTCTCCACAGTCTGGGAAGGAGCTTCACAGTCACAGACAGGAGAATCCCGAAGTCCACACTTATATAACATTGCGTTGCATTTGGCGTGGCCTGTTTTTACCCATTGGTCTCTTTTCAGATAAAATTCCGGAAGTCCAGTCGAAGGATCTTGAATATCTTGGTGTTTTATAGGCTCAGAGTCCCAGCTTTGTCACCATTTTTCATTGACGTTGAAGACAGATACATCATGCCATAATGGATTCCTCCATTTAAGGAGAGTGGGGGATGGATCTTTAAGGACCTCGTGGATTGGGAGATCGTGTGGATGATATAACTTTCTCCATTCACGTGCCATGGCTCCTTGACGGCTTACCTCTGGAGGTTGTATGTTACTAATGGCATGTAATCAGGGCATTGGGGTGGATTTTAGTGTGCCAGTTATGATTCTCATTCACTCTTTCAGATGAACGTCGATTTTTCTAGTATGAGCATGACGTTGCCACACTGGAGCACAATACTCAGCTACAGGGTAAAACATTGTGAGGGTGACTGTACGTAGTGAGGCCACATCAACTCTCCATGAAGTGCCGGCTAGCTTCTTCATTAAATTGTTCCGTGTCTTAAGTTTCTGACTTGTGTTTTCAAGATAGTTTTGAACGTTAAGGAACGGTCTGAAGTGATGCCAAAATACTTAGGGTAGAAACTGTGTTGAACTCTTCGTCGGCAGAAATTTACTTTGCGCTGTTGATGTGCTATTCGATTACTCAAACAGAATGCGCATACTTCTGTCTTTGTCGGGTTTGGACAAAGTCTGCACTTCACATAGGATGCCTTAAATGTTTATAAATCATTTGAGAGAGTGTTTTCTCCCACCGTGACTGTTTGGACAGTGATAGTTAAATCGTCAGCATAGCAGAATTTGTTGCCGGTAGGGTCGGTCATGTCACTAGTGTAAAGGTTGAAGAGTGATGGGGCTATTACTGTCCTTTGAGGTCCATTTTTTACTATATATGACTTACTTGTTGCCCTATGGTGACCTTGAAATGTCGATTTGTCAACATGTTCTTCAGTAGTAATGTACGTTTTCAGCAGTGCACTTCTTTTTTTTTTTTTTTTTTTAAGTGAAAACTTCTTCTGCCTCCTTACCTTAGGCAATGTTTGAACGGGGGTATATCTTTGAGTTCACTACTTCCCGTCACTAACATTTTATAACGTTTAGCGCGTATAATATGCGCGTTGGACGCGTCACCAACATGCTAATGTTAACAGTATATCTGTAGCTATAAGTATAACGTGTTGCACTTGGGTATAAGTAAAAGTATAAATTTTAGTTGTATCTAATACATAAAAGTGAATGTTTTCTCTTTTTTGCCAATGTTCTTCATACAAACGCACAATTTTTATCCGATTTTGATGGAACTTTTCATAAGTATACTTTAAAACAAATAGAAAAACACTGTTTACGTTTGATTTACAAAAACCTAAACCTTCTCCTCTTTTCCTTCCACTCAACCTATTTTCTGTTAACGTTGTTCAAACAAACCAACAGTTTTAACTCCAATTTTGATAGTACTTAGCACACAGGTAATTTAAAACAAGGCGGTAATGTAGCGCAGCAGCTAAGATGCTTACTTCCGAGAGTATCTCTCTCTGGTAGTGGGTTCAAATCCTGTGGTGAGCAGTTATTTTTTAGGAGTTGTATTTGATTATATGAGCTACGCCGGGACGTTCCTTGGTTCTGATTCTACGTTAAACGGTAGGCCCATGAGGAAAAGAATTGACCTTCCTGCCTCTGACACAATAGCTTGATACATATCTTTCGGGAAGATTCGAGCAACCTTCGGGTTGTGAACTAAGTTAGATTTTTAGTTTTTTAAGCAAAAATTTCTTTTGGTGCGTTGGACGATTTTTGGATTGGTAAAATTTTATGAGTCCGCGTCACTGATATGTTAACGTTAGCAGTAATGCTGTAGCGGGCTGGTCGCTGAGTGGTTAAGGTGTGTGACTCGTAAACGAAAGGTCTCTGGTTCGAATCCCTGTCTCGGCGGGGATTTTTATAGACCAGTAACCCGACCTTCCCCTCTAGCATTGCTTGCTGTGTAATTGAAGTGCGCCAGAAAGCTTCCGTGGTTTAGATTCGACCTTAAACTGTACGTCCATATACCTGATAGCACTACCGAACCGGGTTAGATTAAGGCGGCTAAGACAGAGGCGGAATACGTAGCCATTAGAAACCATGTCACCAGGTCATTACGACCACGTGGAATTATTATCATTTAGTATATCTGTAGCTATAAGTATGACGTGTTGCACGAATGATATTCATAGTTTTAAGTTTTCACTTCTGTCAGCAGTCCCCAATAACTGCCAATTTTTTTTTTTTAAATAAGCACTATTCCATCTAGCCAAACCGTATCATGCGTTGCTGTTAGATCAACAAAAACTACTAATATCTTTAGTCTCTTCCGAAATACTGCTTCAATGTATGATGCTAGTGCTAAAACTTGTTCATAAAACCTGCCTGGTATGCTAGTATTATGTTATTTAATATTCCCCGAATTTGGTTGATGATAAGGCGTTCTAGAAGTTTATAGCAAACACTGAGTAGAATGATTGCTCGATAGCTTGAGGGGCCATCTGCTGGGTTCCATGGTTTGAGAATCTCCAAGGTGTGAGCCATCTTGAATTCCGAGGAATGATCACAGTGTCCAGGAAATCACTGAAGAAGTTCTCGAGTCATTCCCCTGTTTCCCAAGATATCTTATAAACTCTAGGAAAATGTCATCTAAACCTTCGTCTTCCTCAGTTTTAACATTTTGATTGCTTTCTCAATCTCTCTTTCTATCTGTTTCTTCGTTGCGCCATCTATTGGAATTTTATCAGCTTTTGTTTCGATATGTAATACCATTTCAGTTGGTGTTATACCTGGCTTCTCATTGCATGTGAAGCCGATCCGGAATTACTAAGAAGTGTCCATGCTTTACTACTGGACTGAGAAAGTTCAGTGTAGAAGTTTGTCTTTCTATTCTGTTATCTCCGTACATTTAGTTTTTTTTAATATTCTTTTCCCACTTTCAGTGTCATCAGTTTTTTTTTAATTTTCATACATAGTGTGGGTAAATGTAACCCAGCGTAGAATGTTTTGTTTCCTGCATCCTCTGGAGATGTTTCGTCTAGCTGCAGCGATAACAACACCTACAAATCTCTTGTAGTTTTCGGCCTTTGGGAATATCCATAGCAGGTTACTCTCTATCTCGGAGCTGTATTTTTCCTAATTTGCGTTCTTCAAGTTCCAACTCGGTTTATGAATGGTTCTGTTAACAGGCATTTCAAGACCAATACTGATTATTGTGTGCCTGTGTTGGCTTCTTGGAAAATGCTGAGTACTTCTCTTGTTTGGTCTAAGGGTTTTCTCTCAACTGTGGAAACAAAAACCATATCAGGATTAGTGTCAGATTGCAGATAGCAGAATTTTTGTTTTCTTTAGCATCAAAGCTGAGATACAGGTCTTGATTTTCATACTACCTAGTAAGTTTTTCTCCATTTTCATAACTATTTGTCTAAACCCATAATGTTTGTCGGCTGTTAAAGCTTCCAACATATATGCAAGGATAGGGCAGTGAGGGCGATGATGGTGTTGCCAGTTGGAAAGAAGTGGTTTGTAAACTGATGCAACTGTTAAATTGTTGAATTTCGCATTCATTATTTCAATATCATTAATTTTTTACAGCTTACTTCAGAGATATTGCAAAGGTTACTTTTGACATAAATAGCTGATCCATGCATCAGTGAGGGAAGTCGCGCTGTTATTCTATTTCTTGTAATCTTGCCCCTGCTTTCGAAATCTTTTTCAGTAATGTGGGTTTCTTGAACTGTTAAGATGTTAATTTTGAGGTTAGTAGCTAATTTACTAAGAGATTCATATTTATCCTGTGTTAATCCTTCTGCATTTATTTGGAGAATGTGAGCACTGGGTCCAAACGTTCTCGTCAATTGGCTCTGACAAATGCATTGTTCAGTTTCGCCTTCAGATGTTTATTCTACTGATGTTGCTTTGCATGACCGCAAAGGATCCGGGATCTAGTTCAGTCACCTATTGTGCAGATCATTAGCCGTTCTGCATCAGTACGGTACACCATGAGGAGGTTATCTACACATCGTACCCAAACCTGAATCATTAAAAAATAAACCTGCATCAATAACTTTCAACATGCCGACTACGATGGCGCAGCGGCTAGAGTGCTGTAGGTTGCCGGTTCGAGGGCGTCGGTGTCTGGTGTAAGTGTTGTGTGTGTTGTGTATGTCGAGTGTTGTCCTACACCTGAGTAAACAGATAAATAGTAGAAGACGCAATAATGTGTATATTATGATCATTTAAATGCATTGAAGAGGGTCTATGAGTGGGTATAAGGCAGAATGTATTTTTTTTTTGTAAAAAAGTTTCATAATGTCATGCATAAATAGGACCAATTGAGTTCCGAAGTCCGTGTTGGTTTAGCATAATTTCTTCTAAAAAATTCAAAATTTTCCCGCATATAATATAAAACTCAGTTTTCTAAGTATTTACAGTTCCGACTTCCGTTACTTACTCTGAATATAACCACACGATATCGAAAAATGGGTGTGTTGTCCATATTTTCATTAGTGAATGAATTTTTGAATAGGGTGTAAAGATTCGTTAAGTACTCGTATATTGTTGTCACTGCAACTAACTTTTCACACGATTTGTTAGTTATACAGTGAAGTGCGGCAAAAAGATCTGACGGTTTTAAAGTACAAACAACATGAAAAATAAAAGTGATGCAAAATATTTTATTGCTTATTACAGAAGGGTATTCATGAAAATTAATGACAATAACATCAGAACAACCAATTTCATCCGTTTAAGATGTGAAGATAACGTCCTTTAAATGACGTCCGTCTTTGAACAAGCATTCTTCCAGCCTTGCACTGAAGCTGTTGAACACCTGCTCTAACATTGCACAAGGCAGGCTGGCGATTTCTTGGCGTTTGGATTCTTTCAGTTCGTCCAGTGTGCGGTGTTTGTTTGTGTAAAGTCTTGCTTTAAGGAGCCCCCACAAGAAAAAATCACAAACGCTAAGGTCTGGAGAGCGAGCTGGCCATTCAATGTCCCCAAAACGCGACATCACTCGACCACGAAACATGCTTCTCAAAACGCCCATAACCTCACTGGCTGTATGGGCAGTTGCCCTATCCTTCTGGAACCATATCCTACTGCGCAGTAAACGATTTCTCTTAAGTTCAGGGATCTTGAAGTTTTTTAGCATCAACAAATAACGTTCCGAATTGACCGTAACGGTTCGACCACCCTCTTCGAAGAAGTATGGCCCAATGACACACCTTTTCGTTACACCACACCACACGGTAACCTTAGGACTATGCAGAGGACGTTCATGCAGTTGTTCCGGATTTGTAGCCGACCAATAACGAAAGTTCTGTTTGTTCACATAACCATCCAGATGGAAATGTGCCTCGTCGCTCATCATTAAAAAATTTTCATCCGTCAGCATTGCAATCATCTCTTCTGCAAATGCTTTACGCTTTGCATAGTCATTAGGCTTTAACTGCTGGACAATAGCCATTTAGTACGAGTGGAAGTGCAGATCGAAACGCAAAATTCGTCTTACCGAGTGGTCAGACATGTGCAAAGCAGCAGCTTGTTTGCGGACCGACCGCCGAGGTCTGGCTTCCACAACTTCTCTTACTCGATCGATATTCTCTGGCGTCCTAGATGACCGTGGGCGACCTGTTGACTTCTTTTTTAACGCTAAACCGGTAGCTCTGAAGGTGCTCACCCATAGCATAATGGTGTTCCGAGTTGGGACTCTTCCCTTTGGACCCACGTTAAATCGTCTACGGAACTGCCGCTGAACAGCAACGCAGGAATCGCCACTTTTAAAAAACGCCTCGACAACAAACGCACGGTGCTCAGCCGACCATTGTGCCATGGCTAATACAAATGTTCACGTGTGGGCTCTGGATTGCGCCTATCCCCAACACCTCCCACAATCTACTCGCTCGACAATACGGCGGCGAAAACCGTCAGATCATTTTGCCGCACCCTGTATTTCCGTCAGTACTTGTCCTCATAGTTCATTTTACTCGCGTAACACTGGGCTCAACTGTTTGACCCACATTAGTACTAATGCTGGATCTGGTTGCTGGCGAGATGGGTGAGGGCTCATCAGTGGTCCAGAGGGTCTTAGTGAGCGACAGTGTCGCCAACGGATCGCTGTCCAGTGGATCCGCCAACACGGTCGTGTCTGCTTCAGGCAGGACTGTCGTTATCCCCTTGAAAGTTTCCATGGCTTGTAGCCATCTGCAAAATTAAAATATATATATATATAATTCAGATTCCTTATTTTTATGGTTACAACTGCAAGATAGTAATAAATGAAAATAAAAATACATTACCTGTAATCTTCTTCGTTTTGGACGGATTATCACTCCAATCTTTTCCTCCATTTTTAAAGCTCGGCAGATGGCAATTCAGTCACATCTGTAAAAAAAATAGTTTCAAATAGAGAAAATTATACAGTGCACAAAAATACAGGATTTAACACTTACCAGTTATTGCACCCACTGGTTCAGCACAATGTTGGACAGCCTGATGAGGACAATCTATGGAAACAGAAGCCACACAGTCTTAAAGAATTTATAAAGTTTAACACAGTTAACGAAAGAAAAATACTTACTGTTTTTGATAAGGTCCACAAGCTCAGAACAGTTCTGTTCCGTTACATGTGGAGCAAATATACAGATTCAGACAGAGAAAATTATACAATAAAGAAATACAAGATTCAATACTTACCAGTTGTTGCATCCACTGGATCAACCTTATAATGGAAAGGGTGCAGAGGACAATCTATGAAACAGAGAAACAAATTTGTCTTAATATATGTGTAAAGCTTAAGCTAAAATAGTTAGCAAAAGAATAAATAGTTACAGTTGAAGAAGTCCTCAATCTCGAAAGAGGAGAGTACAGGAAGTTCTGTAACATCTGATACAAAAAATTAAGTATATAGTTTCACTAATAGACACACATTGAAAATATTATTTAAAGTTTAATGTTGTTGAAGACCATTTTTCCGCAGTTGCTCAATAACTTAAATGTTAATAAATAACTCCATCACAACTTTTTTGTGTCATTTGATGCCGTATGGTTTTCATCTCTCATCGAGGCATCATCAGCGACGAATTATTGACATTGCTATTATCAAGGTTCATAGACAAAAGCAGAGATGTGTTGCTACGAACATTGATAATACCAATGTAAATAATTCGTCTCTGATGATTGTTCGATTAGAGGCGAAATGCGTACGGCATAAAACCCAACAAAACAATTGAAATTGTGTTATTTATTAATATTTAATTATTTAAATTCATTAAACTCACCTCCTAGCAACTCAGGAAAATCAGCGTCAGAATAAGTATGTGACATCTTAGCTGTTTCACGTGGCTAGAGATAAACGAAGACTGGGAGCGACGTTCGACCTGCGCAGTCTAATTTTACCTGCAGTCGTCAGGCTCTCACATTCAAAAGGTAACGAAATCCTTTTGAGACATGGGTATCGGAAATAGCCAAGGTTACCTCAGGCACTGCTTGTATGGCGTGCCATCTTTCGGAGATATTTGTGGCTGCCTGCCTGTATCAACTCGCTTGTGAAGTATAGATTTCTATCGGGAATGACAGACTGATTGTTCACTGGCCACGTGGATATTTTCGCGTCCTTACTTTCTCGCTCCAGTTCTGGGGCTTAACATACATTCTAAACTGCTGACGTCACGGGGAAAACCCGGAAACCGCGTTGAGATATGTCTGTGACGTCAATGGAAATACTCAGACGCCTTTGGCTTGGGAAAAACACCGCTCAACCACCCTCTGGGCCGCCATTGGAGCCATATTTCTCCACTGGCCAATTCGAATCGCCTACCATCTCCTCCAACCACCTGTGGCGTCACACGACCTTGGCTTCTGATTGGATGAATTTGAAAGCTTGCCAACGCTTCCCATTGGCCAAAATTTTTTTTATTTTTGAAAATACGCAAAATCAGTATCCCCCAGCTACTAAGTAGTGTATACACTGCGGAGCCTATCTAATTCCTAATGGATGTAAAAGTCTCTACTTGGGTCCTATACGTAACTGTTGCGACACTTTCCATTAATAATATTGGAGGTGTGGACGATTTACGAGGGCCTTGGAGGAATTCCTGTATTAGTGTGAGCTGTGATCTGTTCCAGGGATGCATTTGTTCTGTTTCATCTCTTGTTCCTGAGATTAATTGCGTACATGTAATTGACCATTTATGGAAAAAAGATTACTAATTTTATTTGTATTTACTCAGTCAGCAGTGGCCAACTGAATTTGTTGCGCACTTCCCAGTCAGGAAGCTAACGCAGTGATTCCAGTATATTAAGAAGTGTCATGATTTTTTAATGTGATAGTCGTCTCATATTTCTGAACCATATACGAATGTTGATAGAATTATTTCACGGTATAGGAGAATGTTTGTACCCATTTGTGGTCAGTCACCACTTAGAATCGGCTAAATACATGCAAGTTTGGCACGACCATTGCCTTTTACTTCATCTGTGTGTCTTTTTGACGTCAGTTGCTTAACTATTAGAGATCCAAGATATTTGACATAGTCTTGCCAGCCAACATCTGCGTCCTCGATTCTCAGCGACATGTTAAGTTTTTTTAGTTACCTACAAATATTATGGGTTGACATTTTGTGTTGTTTATATTTAAATGCCAGTTGTTGCCTGACTGCAGTAGATTTTCACAATGACGTTGAACGTTCTGTTTAGCATATTTGATGTTTCTGTCACTGTCGTACAATGCTGTGTCGTCAACAAAAAGTAAAATGTAGCTGTATGCATGGTTTGGTACCAAAGACACCGCTCTGTAGGATGCCAGCCTGAATTTTTCTAAACTTACTGTGGGGGGGGGGGCCTCAAATAATCGACAATAGTCGAGAGTAGTGTGACAAGGCGGGGGTGAGCCCATCGTAAATCGTATTCTAATGGGAAAAATATGCTAATGAGTCCACGTGCCACTTCTTAAACTAAGTTACAGGTCGTAAATTGTATACTAATGAGGGTCGGGTCCCCTTTCATGGACGCAGGTGTGAGCTCAGGATCGTAAATCGTCTAAATGGGGTCGTTAATGGGAATAATATGCTAATAAGGCTACGCGGCACTTCTTAACCTAAGTTACAGGTCGTAAATTGTATTCTAATGGGAATAATATTCAAATGAGTCCACGTGCCACTTCTTAACCTAAGTTATGGACGCAGGTGTGAGCCCCGGATCGTAAATCGTCTAAATGGGGTCATTATTTATTTTCTCAAACCGCCGTGCACGTGGGCTGCAGACTGGTTATGTTAATTAGTCTAGACCCGTTTTTCGACCCTTTACCTATCCTCCCAACCGACCCGGTGTCAGTTTGCAGCCATGTCTCGTCTAGTGATGTTGTTCTCGTCTGTGTACCAACTTAACGCTTGTGACTCGATACGTTTGACTATAGGGTTATCGTCCAAACACGAGTTTGAACCTGTTGTAGTTCTGGAAAAAGTGGGACACAATAAAATCGTTTTAACATACGACGAATGGAACGTCCTGGTCCAGGAATTGGACGTAGTGTCCGTGTTATTCAACACCGGCACCGACAGCATCCCTCTTGTTGAGCACACCGTCTCCTGCCGAACGATTGCCAGGGTGAAGACTGTTTGTTTCCACCCTAATGATGATCCTGCTAGCGGTGTCTTCTTCGGCCAGTCTACTTGGAGGAGCCTCATGGACGCGCAGCCGGCCGTGACCAACGCCTTGACCGTCAAGCACAAGTGGGGCTACTTGGTTGCACGATATTATACTAAGTTTGTAGACATTCTAGCTAATAAAGTGCTACGAGACTTCGATATGACTACAGTGCAAAAATTGACTGACATGCATATTAATAATGTTCGTGTAGCTCAACTGACACCCAGTTCATCATTGGATTATACGCAATTAAGACTTGAACTCATTGCGTATAAAAATTTGTTAGTATCTGATGATGTAAATAATATTGTAATTAAGAATTATGAACCCGGATATAATGTTTGTGGACCTTATTATCTATGTAAGACAACATGTATGTGAAAGTATTTAAATAAATAACACATTTTATTTTATTTCTTTTTTCATTTCACCCACCATTAGGCAGTTAAAAATACATTTTCAACAGCGCATATAGCGTTACAAAATAAATGTCCTTTACAAAGTTTTATCAAATTATTTTCTTGAGTTCATGTAGTGGCGGGCATCCTAAATCTTCTATTTTGCAGCAGACTTTCTTGCGGATAATCTTCTGGAACCATCGAGCCTTCTCCCGTCGTTTAACGTAAATAATTGAGCCATCTTCATTGGTGATTGCATGTAGAATAGTAGATAGTTTGGTAAAGGTTACACCAGCAGCAGTCCAAGGTATTCCATGGTAATTATTTGTCAGCCATTTGACGCTACCTCCACGTTTACAGACATGCAATGTGTGGCGATAATGTTGTCTGATTGCACTACACAGACGGCAACTTCTTTGAAGATAAACGCTCCTTCTCTCGTCTTGAATCCTTGAGCATCCAGGAAGATGGTCGGCATGATACTGGGTGGCAATGATGGGAGCTATCTGGTTTTATGCGAGCTTACGCACAACACTTGTTAGCGGTACGTATTTCACAACACGGTCGTGAAGGATTAGACAGTATTTGGCGGTGTAGGCTGGAAAATTGTCAGTGCTATCAAACTCCATACGAATGTCTACAGGCCCCGTTTTTACCGATTCATTTTGATGCGAACAGTCAATTACTGCGAGAGGTGCCGTAGCGACAAAATCTTCACGGTTTAGTAACGGCGAAGGATGCTCCCGTTCGTAGTAAGTCTGTTGGAATCTTGCATACATATCGTACAATACTGTGGTTCGATTTTTCTTAAAGTCCAAATTCATGATCTCATAGGGGTACGCCACATCATTTAGAAACACTTTGACGTTGGCAAGATTGCAGTGGTCAAAAATAACCGCACTTTATTCTTCATTTCGTTTCCTGTTTCTTTGAAATCCCAGAACAACGAACCTAGGTTTCTCCAGTTGTGTTGATGTTTTCAAAGATAAAATTTGAGTTTTGCTTGTAGGAAGTAGCGGGTACTCCAACAAATCCCAGCTTCTGAAATTAATTCTAAGTGGCATCCCACTGTACACAATCTTAAGCAACGCGAGTTTTTCTCTCTCACTTACTTGTAAATGAGGCACCACCCATGCTAGTTTACTGATGGCGAATTTACTTTTCTGGGGGTTTGGATTGGCTTGTATATATGAATTTGTATCGTCCCTAGATCGAATAAGTATTAGTTCTTGTTTTACATTTGCAAGTATCCTTTTAAAGTCTTCACAAAAACCCAACAGCATACTCAGCGGAATACATACATCCAAGATCGCGTTGCCCCCATCCTGAGTTCTCCAACAGACCAATTTGTTGAGGACCAGTGGAAATAAGAGTCTTTATTGTGCTTGTGACACCTACATTTCTATTTCGGTCTATTTCAACTCCATTAATTTCTAATCGAATTTCCTCAAATAGGAACGCAAATGCATTGGATGTAACAATTGAATTTGTAGCCCCAGTTCCATCTGACTTAACAAATCTTCCTTCAATATGCAAGAAACTTTCCCCTGGCAGTGTATATGTATCCTGGTTCTGAATAGGTATCCGAATTTCATCATTATTATTAAATGTTGTTGGCGTATGTGGTTGGTGACTCAAAAACTGTTTACGCGTCACCGACTCATCAAATTCCACACTAGAAGTTATATCAAGCACTTCATCCATCTTTTACTGTATAGCCTAACGACTGTATGAAGAGCACGTTAGCAGGTGTTAACCGTTTCACTGTAGGTTCACGCACGTTAGCACGTGTTACCCGTTTCACTGTCGGTTCACTACTGACAATTGATTGAGTCTGCCTCTTCTTATAACGAGAGCCCATTCTTTATATGTAGCCTCAGAGTAATAGTTTCTCCTCTGAAATCCACTAAATTGCCGTCCTGATCGACAAATGTAATGAGAATGCTGTTGAGCGTTTTAACCGTGATGGGAAGATAGATGACGTTTGCAGGTACTTCTACAATCTTGTACCCTGGCGGTACTGTTGGAAAAAACTCGTGTAGTGTATGCCCCAGCTTACCGTGGACGTAATTTCCCGTACATATGCTGCACTCTATCCGTATCGCGTTAACTTTGAAGATCTGTACAGTGTAGTCTGAGGTATGAAATCCCAAGTTTTAACACACGTTTAGAAAATCCAAGCAGTGAGCCAACTGAGTTTGGTTTCGTGAAATCTATTTCCACAGGTGTTTGTATCTCACACTTGAGTGAATTGTTGTTTGCTTTAATAACCAGTTTCTCGTTATTTGCAAGCCGAGCCAAATAACTGGCCAAATCGTCAATATCATACGATCCTGTAGGCATATCTATCACTTTATTATTCGAGTAATGAAATTTACAATTTGACTTATCAATGTTCGGAATCGGGTTGTATATTTGAAAATCTACTAAGCCGATCGTATACTCGCCTTGACTCAAATCTATTGGTGGAAAGTAATCACAGCTCAAGACCGAACTGTTACCTGACAAGCAGAGTGTCACAGACATGTGTTACCCCGACTAAGGTTCATGCAAGACTGATGTTATGCATTCTGATGCAGGAATTTTAAACATAAATGTCCACATACGTGCGTGCCATATTCCTGGTGCCGTTGCACATTGTACTGTATTCTGTTAACTGCGAAGTATCGCTGCAATTCCAAAGGCGGAGGTAAGTCACCGAAACTGTCGAAATATTTCACTACACCATCCTTGTACGTGATGTACGCAACCCAGTGCGTCCCAGCATTTTCAGCACTGTCCAAGTTCACAATTCCACATTCACGTTCACTAATTTTTTGAGGTAATGCATCGTGCATGAAGACACCACGAAAATGAAGTATACGCAAACGCTTTACATGTCTACGTATATCGTCATCGGTTAAAGCCTGATCGGACTTTTTTTTTTTCATCTTTAATCTAGAAGCATCTTTCCGGTATGGCTTTAAATACAGACCTTTACCCCTCATTGCAATTGCCTCCATGGTTTCATTGTGTCGTTTCTGTTCAGTCAACTGCTTTTTTGCTTCTTTAGCAGCTTTGATGGCTCTGGCGATGGCTGAGGCTCCGCCAGCAAGAGCTCCAGCAGCCGACAATCCATCAAAAATAGGGATTAAGGGGAGGATTCCACCCTTCTTCGTCTCCTTCTTCTTTTTCTTTTTAATCCCTGCGCCCAACTTTAAGTTGGCACGCATAGCGCCGTTAACTAGTAACGCGGCCGCTCGTTCACCGAACTTTGCATCTTTGGCTTTCATTCTGACTGAAGCCTTCTCCGCGAGTATTCGGTCTGCATTACGTCTGTCAGCACCCTGCGCATACGCAATGTCATGCTCCCTGCATGCTGCATCTAGTGGATTGATCCCCGTCTGACCGAGTGTCTTCCTCTTAGGAGCCATTGTTATCGACTGAATGGTTTTACGCATTCGCGCGTCTATATATACCCCGTGCAGCAATGAAACCTTCGTCAAGCATCAAGCAACATTACCCGTGAGTAATGTGGATGTTGCCGGCACTAAGCGGAAGAAGGACGGACCTCTGTTCCCCGAGACAGTGAGAGCGATAGTTTGTGGACCGTCAAACTGTGGTAAAACCAATCTTGTGCTGCCCCTGCTGGAACACCCAAATGGGCGTAGATTTGAAAATGTATATGTGTTTTCAAAATCGTTGTACCAGCCAAAGTACCAGTTGCTAGGTGAAATACTGAAACCAATTAAAGAAATTAAGTATTTAACATTTAGCGATAATCAGAATGTGCCTCCACCTAGTGAAGTGCTACCAAATTCAGTGTTTGTGTTTGACGATGTCTCGTGTGAGAAGCAGAATAATATACGAGATTACTTTTGTATGGGGAGACATAGGTCAGTAGACTCTTTATACTTGTGCCAGACATATAGCCATATACCTAAACAGCTGGTAAGAGACAACGCTAATTTCATTGTACTCTTTAAACAGGACGACATGAATCTCAAACACATTTATAATGACCATGTGAACACAGATATGCCGTTCATCGAGTTTAATAACTTATGTGGTACTTGCTGGAATGCGAGCAAGCATGGATTTGCAGTAATTGACAAAGACTGTGAATGTATCATGGACGGTACCGCAATGGGTTTGATT
>JARYHS010008074.1:379476706-379603157 GCA_031002005.1 Vandiemenella viatica
ATGAAATTTACAATTTGACTTATTCAATGTTCGGAATCGGGTGTATATTTGAAAATCTACTAAGCCGATCGTATACTCGCCTTGACTCAAATCTATTGGTGGAAAGTAATCACAGCTCAAGACCGAATGTTACCTGACAAGCAGAGTGTCACAGACATGTGTTACCCGACTAAGGTTCATGCAAGACTGATGTTTATGCATTCTGATGCAGGAATTTTAAACATAAATGTCCACATACGTGCGTGCCATATTCCTGGTGCCGTTGCACATTGTACTGTATTCTGTTAACTGCGAAGTATCGCTGCAATTCCAAAGGCGGAGGTAAGTCACCGAAACTGTCGAAATATTTCACTACACCATCCTTGTACGTGATGTACGCAACCCAGTGCGTCCCAGCATTTTCAGCACTGTCCAAGTTCACAATTCCACATTCACGTTCACTAATTTTTTGAGGTAATGCATCGTGCATGAAGAACACCACGAAAATGAAGTATACGAAACGCTTTACATGTCTACGTATATCGTCATCGGTTAAAGCCTGATATCGGACTTTTTTTTTTCATCTTTAATCTAGAAGCATCTTTCCGGTATGGCTTTAAATACAGACCTTTACCCCTCATTGCAATTGCCTCCATGGTTTCATTGTGTCGTTTCTGTTCAGTCAACTGCTTTTTTGCTTCTTTAGCAGCTTTGATGGCTCTGGCGATGGCTGAGGCTCCGCCAGCAAGAGCGCCAGCAGCCGACAATCCATCAAAAATAGGGATTAAGGGGAGGATTCCACCCTTCTTCGTCTCCTTCTTCTTTTTCTTTTTAATCCCTGCGCCCAACTTTAAGTTGGCACGCATAGCGCCGTTAACTAGTAACGCGGCCGCTCGTTCACCGAACTTTGCATCTTTGGCTTTCATTCTGACTGAAGCCTTCTCCGCGAGTATTCGGTCTGCATTACGTCTGTCAGCACCCTGCGCATACGCAATGTCATGCTCCCTGCATGCTGCATCTAGTGGATTGATCCCCGTCTGACCGAGTGTCTTCCTCTTAGGAGCCATTGTTATCGACTGAATGGTTTTACGCATTCGCGCGTCTATATATACCCCGTGCAGCAATGAAACCTTCGTCAAGCATCAAGCAACATTACCCGTGAGTAATGTGGATGTTGCCGGCACTAAGCGGAAGAAGGACGGACCTCTGTTCCCCGAGACAGTGAGAGCGATAGTTTGTGGACCGTCAAACTGTGGTAAAACCAATCTTGTGCTGCCCTGCTGGAACACCCAAATGGGCGTAGATTTGAAAATGTATATGTGTTTTCAAAATCGTTGTACCAGCCAAAGTACCAGTTGCTAGGTGAAATACTGAAACCAATTAAAGAAATTAAGTATTTAACATTTAGCGATAATCAGAATGTGCCTCCACCTAGTGAAGTGCTACCAAATTCAGTGTTTGTGTTTGACGATGTCTCGTGTGAGAAGCAGAATAATATACGAGATTACTTTTGTATGGGGAGACATAGGTCAGTAGACTCTTTATACTTGTGCCAGACATATAGCCATATACCTAAACAGCTGGTAAGAGACACAACGCTAATTTCATTGTACTCTTTAAACAGGACGACATGAATCTCAAACACATTTATAATGACCATGTGAACACAGATATGCCGTTCATCGAGTTTAATAACTTATGTGGTACTTGCTGGAATGCGAGCAAGCATGGATTTGCAGTAATTGACAAAGACTGTGAATGTATCATGGACGGTACCGCAATGGGTTTGATTCATTTTTAAATAAATAGACAAGAACACTAGGAACTGTCATCATTGCAACCATGGACAAGTTTGGTAGAACTTCGACGATACAGAGCAGGAGAGTTTTGGTGTACCCTCCTCAAAACATACTTCTTACAAAGGACGGTAATTTGAATTGCCAAGGTAGAATACTCAAACATGTAGCTGACCCCATCGAAGATGATGATGTTGCATCCAAAAAATACATTGACAAGGCAACTAGCGATGCAGCAATGCTTCTAAAGGAATTACAATCGACTGTGGTTACTACGGTTGTAACTATTGCGGTAACAGATTTGATTAAAGATCGTGCATTCATTCTAGAGACAGGTCTTAACTATTATGAAATTCCCGTCACTGGTGTAATCCTCTCAATAGCCAAACCGGGAAGGGTTGATGTAATAGTGAATTGATTAAAACTGCAAGGTTAAACTTTGTGAAGCAAGGTGATCAACTTATTTTTCTACCAAATACCCAACCCCACAAACCATTTACAGCAACATTAACTATAAAGTATAAAATAGTACAATAAACTCTCATAAGCTTCATTCGATGCTTAAACATGGATACGTCAACAACTAAACGTGGCATCATAAAGGCCCGAAATACAATTCGACGCAAGTTACTTGAATTGAAAACCGGAGAAATCCACTCTGAGAAATTTTTCAAAGATTCTTTAAGGCCTGTGACGGATACAATAGAAAATGTTTTCATACCTCCGTGACATCAGCAGCAGCAGAAGCAGCAACCTCCAGGTTTGATCAAAGATTTCTTGAAGTCACTCAATCGAAGTGAAAGAGATTATGATTCGGTGTATGGTGTCCGGAAGAAAAATGATTCGCAAATGATTGGAAATACTCCTATGATTATGGATGGAGATGTTATTCGGATTGATGGAAATGAATGTGAAAGAACTCAAGGCTTAATGAATTGTTGTTCTTAAAAAACCCAAAACATTTACCAACATGGACTTGAAAAGTTATCATGAAATACTAAACACCACGAATGCCCACAGAGTGAAATTTATTCCATCTGGAAAAGTTTTGAAAATACAACCACTAAGTATAAAAACATAATCTTTAAACCTGACAATCAGTCGGGTTCTGGTCTTCTTCCCATGAAGGAATATGTGTATCGGGACGATCCGAATGAGCTCGTTGAAAGATTAAAATTACTTACCTTATCAACATCAGCAGGACACACTGCACACTCCAACGAAATTTTGTCAGTGATTGAAGAACTTCGTGAGAGAGACATCATCGTGTAACATGGATCAAATTGTAGCTGAACTCCATAGACCGGCTAGAAGGAATTTCCCAAGACGCCGGGTAATAATCAAAGGTCTTGACGACCTATGGCAAGCTGATATTGTAGAAATGATACCGTATTCTCGTAAAAACAGTGGCTACAAGTATATCTTGATGGTGATTGATACTTATTCAAAGTTTGCATGGGCTCTACCCCTCAAGAACAAAACGGCCAGTGTGGTTGTCAACGCTATAAGAAAATACTTAATGGTGATCGTGTTCCTAAAAATTTACAGACTGACAACGGAAAAGAGTTTTATAATTCAAAGTTTAAATCGCTCATGACAGTTATGGCATAATCACTACTCAACATATACTCATCTTAAAGCATCAATAGTTGAGCGACTCAATAAACTATCAAGAATGCATGTGGCAAGAATTCAGCAGACGTGGTTCACATCGGTGGATTGAACTTCTTCCTCAATTAATGAACAATTACAATAACAAGTGGCACCGCACCATCAAGATGAAACCGCGTGATGTTAAAGACAACTCACTTCTTTCAACAGTGTACAGCCATATTAAGATTACCACTCCAACAAAATTCAAAGTTGACCATGGTCACATAGAATTAAAGAAAAGTTTGAGAAAGGCTACTTCCCAACTGGTCAACGGAAGTGTTTACCATCAGTAAAGTGAAATTAACAAATCCTGTAACTTATTTACTTAAAGACTATCAAGGTAAAGATATTGCAGGAGCATTTTACCAGCAAGAATTACAACTAACAAAACTTACAAGTACATTTTTGGTTGAACGAGTGATAAAGAGAAGGAAAAATATGATCTCGGTGAAAGTTGGGTTTTGATAAATCGCATAACACATAGATTCATAAAAATGATTTATTCAAATTGTAACAAAATTATACATTTCATTTTCTGTAATAAAGATTTTTTTTAAAATTGTTTTTTTTTCCCAAACCTTCAGCAGCAATTATTTATACTGAGCACAGCAGCAGCAGGCTCAACAAACTTGTACACTTATTCTACTTTTCCATTGACTAGATACATTACAAATGAATTTACAGAGCATAGTGCTCGTCTTTTTATAATATTTTTTCTCGGGCTATGACTATACACAAAACATTAGTGCACTGCAAAAAAAAGTTATAAAAGTTTGTACAGCATTGGAAAAAATATATTTACATATTTCTGCAGCAACCTAAGCAGTACACTGTACATATTTACAAACTAGATACACGGATAAACGGTATATTTCTTCTTCACTCATACGGTATTTACAAACATTCACACATTATTTACAGACTTGTGCCCCCACGGTAGGGTCTCTATCCCGTCGGGGAAAATATACCGCTTATCATCCGTTCTAGACAGACCCAGTTTGGATATTTGAACAGTATTTATAACATGAAGAGTTGAGTGATCCTTTGCTGCAGATGGTACCTGGGTGTTTCCCATGGAGGCAATTTATGTAATCCTCCATCTGCAGCTTTCTAGTGACTGAGCCAGCCAAACCTTTAGCCCGTCTAGAGGTCTGGTCTGTCTCGAGCCGGAATGCATACATTTTTGCCCTTAACCCCGCAAACTCCGCAATCAGGGTACCATTCGCTTCGTCCTTCATAACACCGACAACCTTTTCATTGTGGGACTCTATCCCATAACGGTTGCCGGTGCTATACCCAGACGTGTCGAACTCCTCCCTGTTGCGTCGCATCACTTCATATGGATCGCAGTTCCGCACCAAGTAGATGAAGCTGTCTGTATCCATATATAGCAATTTAGGGCTTCTAAACTGAGGAATGGCAAATTCATAATGAAATCTGTACATCCTCAGTTTAGACAGGTCAAGAATGCACATTCCGACATACACAGGTTTATTAAAAACTATCCTAGCTTTCGCCATCTCCACGGCCACAAAGTTCTTGTTGAAAACTGTTACTTGCTTAAAGTGTGGTGAAGCTATGTGTTTGCGGGCACCGCGGCGGCCCACCCACCTGTACACAATTTCACGTCGCGGTGTTTTCGAATATTCTCCATAGTTTTACCGAAAATTGAATTGTTCATTAATTTATAAAAATCTCTCTTCAGAAATCTGTTTTTGCTGAACGGCGAGAACTCGTATTGAGAGATATGTATTCTTTCAACCACGGTGACTGATTGAAAGATATTACCCGGTGTATTTCGGTCACCTGCAGCCCCAAGCCTACACATTGCTGGAGGACTCGGTAATGGAGAACATACCGTACCTTGTTCTCCAGTGTGGTCATCAGCTTGGGGAGGGTAGAACCTTCTGGGGCTTTGTCGTCTGGACATGGCGGCAGGTCTGCTAAAACGTCGTGTTTATCCTGAGGAATCGTAAGGTCTACCTCCAATACAAACCCCCTAGGTGAGTCAGATGCAACGCTCATGAAATTATGCTAGCAATCTCTTTAGCCAATACCCATTGAAACCCACCAGAGGGCAGATACTCCGACATGGCCCAGCCGTAAAGATTGTTTACGTCGAAGTACATTATAAAATCTTCAGACGCCTCACGGTTTGTACTCCGGCATGTACCGGTTATTTGCCTTCGCATACCTGGTGGACGGCACTGGCAAATACCTCCGCGAATACCTCGTTTGAAAAAAGAGCAGTATGCCGAATATCCGTCAGAAGGTCCAGTTCGACACGCGTGCTCCTTAACATAGCCTGCCACGAAAGCCTGGGGATGTGAAACAGTGGGCGGGGTCCAGGGTGTACTTCCCCAAACATACACTTCCTAAAATTTCTCAAACAGATCTGCAAGTAACTGCACATCTGTGTCCATGTATAGACTTGCATATTCGGCCAAAGTCTTGATCTGGAAAGTCCAGCACACCTTTGTCGCGTGTTCGTAATCTTCATCAGAAATGTTGTGAATCCGACAAACGAACTGTAGATTTTGATTTTGGAGGAAGCGTGGCCTCGGTGAGCTTATCCCACGAATCCATGTATTCGTAAGGGAAGGACACCTTCCGTTTAAACTAATTGGAACTTCTCGGGGTTGGTGAAATGGGCACTAGTAATGCGCATGTCGCCATGCTCAAGGGTTCCAACCAGTTTATCTAATGGGAGCTGCATGAACCGGTATGAGTCCAGAAACCTTAGCGTGATTGAAGTGTATTCAATCTTTTTAGAAAAAGAAATATAACGTTCTGTGTTGATGGGAAGCACGTCCATCCCTTCGGAATCGAGTTTTCATAAAGCCAATGAGCGTCGTACCCAGAAAGATTGTGAAATAGAACTGGTATGTACTTATTAGTCTTATGCTGCTAATTGTAGTCATTATGTGCAGCCCCCCTAATTTCACCCGTGATATGACAATGATCGTGGACCTTGACAGTCCCCGGTTCAATGTCTTTCTCACAGATGTGGCATACATAGCATCAGCAAACTTTGCTTCTTGCTCATCTGTCATTACAAGAGGAATGCACTTCTTGTAAATTTTATCAACTTTCTTGGCAAGTTTGACGAGTTCGTCAACAAACCATTTTTCAGGATTTTTTTCCCCTGAAGGAATTGAAACGCGACAGACTAGGTACGCGTGGACAAACGACCTGGTATGCGGCAGCGAAAGGGACATGTTTCTGGACAAAATTAGTGTGAGAGGCATTGGGTGGAGGACTGCAAGAATCATAAGGTTGCAATAAACTTTCAAAGTCCGCGTAAACGACGACGGGTACACGCTGTTGGTGCACAAAATCATTAAACTTTAAGGTTTTATCGTCGTTGCCGGGTAAATCCACTCTTACAGGGTTACCCTTGCACAGTCAATCTCGTGGCGGTCCAGGAGATCTTTGTGTACGAAATGTTGCAGACATCTGTCACAAATAAAAATAGCACTCTTATGCATACTTAAAGAAGTACTAACTAACGCCGACAAGTTGTGAATGCAACAGTAATGGAATTTTTTCCCACTGCCGTCAGTAATCAACAACATGTTTATGTGGTGAACGCGTTTGTCTGCAGTGTGATGGAGGGCCCCGGAAACTACATGTTTACCTTTAACTTCATCCAGACCGAAAACATTTATAGAATAGTCTGGATTTTGCCTCTCAAATTTAGAAATGTCTGAGAGTTTTACCGGAAACTCAATACCTGAAAAATCGATGGGGTAGAGTGAACGTACTTTCATGTAGGTGCTAACCCTGTCACCATGATCTTATGCGCCTTTACGTGATATGCAAGAATTGTCCATAAAAAGCACAACTCGTCATTCTTGTTTTCAACATTGATGACGGTCTTCTATCTACAGATATCAAGTGGCAGTGCAACATAGGAAGACCTCCGATAGAAAGGTTGAAAATTAGAAAGGCTTATGTTGAGGGATCCTATTCTATTGAGAGTTTTGCCACTTGTCCGTTCTTGAAACTCACACAATTTTACACAGAGCTCAGACTTCACATATTTTTCATACCTATCCGACAGGCAAGTGCTTGTTGTGACCTCACGCATTTTAGTTAAGAAGCACATATGGGTTGTTTCTAAAAGCATTTCCTTCTGTATTTTGTATGTGTTAATCAGTCCAACCTGCACCTTAACGGATGGGGAGGACCAATTATCCACAATTTCGCGAAGTTTACCGGCCACGAGTTTTTAACTAGCATCAATGAAATTCGTTGCATCAATAAAATTTAGAGAATTTGAAATTGTCCCGGAATAAATTCTATTTTTAAATGCACTAAGCCTGTCTTCAAGGATTAAGAACGCAACTGCTGACTCACCCATCGTTGCTGCAGCATTAAGACTGCATGATGGTGTAGAGGCTGATTGTATTGCCCCTGCCCCGACGAACTGTTGGTTTGGCCCCGCTATGGCGGCGTAATGCCGGCTGGGTCCGGGCGATAGATCGGCGTACTGACGGCTTGGGCTGGGCGATGGGCTGGTGGACTAGCGGCTGGTCCCGGGCGATTGGCTTGTGGACTGGCGGCTGGGCCCGGGCGATGGACCGGTGGACTGGCGGCTGGGCCCGCTATGGCTGGAGGCAGGTGAGGTGCTGCTGCTGCTGTGGCAGGCGGTTGTCTCGGTTCGGCTGTGGTGGACATCTCCCACGGTCGCCATATTGGTGGCGGAACTGCATCGTTGACTGGATGTCCAACCGCCCCCACTGAAACATAAAAAAGAAGAAAAATGTTTTAGTATCATGAAAAACATAATTTTGTAAGCATAAAATAATATAGGTAAATTACTGATGTACTGGACTTACCTATATTCCAGTGTCGTGGTGGTTGCGGAAGAACCCATTGTGGGGACTTAGTTGGCGGCATACTGCTCTGCGACTCATTCATTGGGTGTGAGCAATCGCCAGGGCTGATATTTGCTCTTTTTGGGCTAGTTATTTCCTGAGAAGAACTACCCTTTCGCTTCTCTGGGCGTGATGGTTCATCTGCAAAAAAAAGAAAAAAATATATTTTAGCAATAATTACAAATACATGTGAAAAAATAATTATCTATACAATTATCTAGTATGTACTTACTGTAGTAAAAAAGGTCATTAAATGATAGATTGTTTTCATAACCTGCATAAAAAAATTAATAAGATAGATTTCAGCAGTATACAGTTTCATTATCCAGTAACATTAAAAAATTATAATTACCGAAATCATCCAGGCTAGTGAACGAAAAATCATCAAAGTCCGTAGCAAAAGAAAAAAAAACAGTTAGAACTAGAATATGAGGAGAAAAAATCATATATGACTAAAAAAAGATATTTACCACAAGATAAATTATTAAGATCATACCATAACTGCTGCTGATCTGTAATTTAAAAAAGTTATTTTATAGTTTTATTATAACAACATGTTAGTTAGAACTAAGTACATAACATATATTTCATTATCCCTGAATAAGTTCTTCTACCAATATCTTCAGACGACATATCGATGAGCGTAGTGTTCTGGCCGGCCACTCGAGAACGACCGGATAACGCAAAGGAGAGTTCCACCCTTTATATACACGCTTGGAACCGCACGGGCGTGGGAACACAACGCTTTGCCTGTGATGTCGTGCGACATTAATCTCCCAAGAGATCTAAGGCTACATTTATGGGGGTAAATTATATTCCTCCCGCACAATCGTAAAATACCGTGAAGGTTCAGAAAATGTTTTAGCTTCTAACACACACCGCCACATTCCTTCCGAGGAGAACAGGTGTACAGGCCAGGTCGGCTCATTTAAAATGCGGGTCGCGGAGGATCGGATAAGGAGATATTTATGACCGGCGCGGGCCGCGGCGAGGTGAGCCCGCGCGGGCCGCGGCTTAGTGAATATTTATGAGGGGTCGCGGGTGGTGAATATGTGCCGCGCGGGGGAGAATATTTATGACGCAGGTGTGCTGTATCGGAGGGCGGCTACTCCTTAGAAGCCCACATTCGTCCTGGGAACGAAACAGGGTTTAAAGAACATACGCTAATACTAAAATTCATATATCAGAAAGTACTTATCTTTTTGGGATAAATACCTCAGTAATGGCCATAAAAAATCCTTATTACTTGACATGTAATAATGTTATTTTAAAATTATAAATTGTGTTACCTGTTATAAAATATTGAACCAAGGACTCCAGAAGCGAATTTTACACCACATTTTGAGTGTAATCACATGAATTACCGTGTAATTAATATTTGACATATTATACCCGACACATTTAGACGATTTACGATCCGGGGCTCACACCTGCGTCCATAACTTAGGTTAAGAAGTGGCACATGGACTCATTTGAATATTATTCCCATTAGAATACAATTTACGACCTGTAACTTAGGTTAAGAAGTACCGCGTAGCCTTATTAGCATATTATTCCCATTTACGACCCCATTTAGACGATTTATGATCCGGAGCTCACACTTGCGTCCATGAAAAGGGACCCGACCCTCATTAGTATATAATTTACGACCTGTAACTTAGGTTAAGAAGTGGCACCTGGACTCATTAGCATATTTTTCCCATTAGAATACGATGGGCTCACCCCCGCCTTGTCACACTACTGTCGAGAGGTACTCAGCTGAGAGCGACGTTCTGGCAATGATATTCAGAACTCAGACATAGTCGATGGATTCCTTCCTACAGTAGGTTTCCAAAGTGCTGTCTGTCTACATGAGGAATGGGCGTGACTCTTAAAACTTGCCAACGGTGGGCAAACGCTAAATCAATGAGAACCCTTGAATGATTCTGCCAGTTCCAGTGAATTTAACAGTAAATAAGAATTAAGTTTAACGATATTTTGTTATTGTTATTAACGTTGTTTCCGTCGCGGAGAACTGGAGAAGGATAGAGTGCTAAATATGGTTTAGCGATTTTTTTTGATTTTTTTATATTTTTTCTATATCACGCCATTGTACGCTCCGAGCACTCTCTTCACCCTCCTCCTGTCTTGCAATGAGTCAATCAAAATACACATTCTTTACCGCATCAGTTACTGGTTGTGATCTGCAGTAATTTGCAAATCTAGCTGCCCTTTTTTTGCCTCTTTTCCAACTCCTGTAATTTCAACAGAAAAATCTAGTTGCGATCCGATTAATTTTTTTTTTAACTGCTTAACGTCTCTTAACAGCGAGGTCCTTAGAGACGGGAAAGGATGGGGAGCAAGAAATGGGAAGGAATTCGGCCATGGCGTTTTGGAAGGAAGCATCCCGGCATTTGCCTGGATTGATTTGGGAAACCATGGAAAACCCAAATCTGGATGCCCGGACGGGGATTCGAACCGGCGTCCTCCCGAATACGAGACGAGAACGCTAACCATTACACCACCACACTCAGTGCGATTCGATTAAACCCTTCCTACTTCTGTATTGTGGGTCTTATACTACATCACAATATTCAACTAAAGACCTGCCTAAAGTTTCGTGGCATTGTGACTTTCGTGGCTTCCCTTCTTTGGTACATCCATTCCGCGAATTGATCGAGATCTTTGCATGTCTGCTAATATTTCTTGGCTGTTTGCGATAGAATCTGGCTGTATGTTTCTTCGAGAAGTGCTATTCAAGTACCGCTCGCAGCATCTCATACAGTTCGGTATTTTTACAATCCTCATCGTATATCAACACTTTTAAAGCATCATCAGTTAATTTTGATCTTAAAAGAGTTAATTTTTCACTGCTACTTAATCATTGAAACTTAAAAAGAAGTTTTATCAGAAACTTATTTATTGATTCATTAGGTTTCTCCCCGAAAGAAATTGGACGCATCATCAATGCATTGTAAGCCCTGCTATTATAAACTTTGGAATTGTTAGTTGGTTGAGATGGCTGTGAAACTTTTTTCTCTAGTGCCGCTAACTTCTGCGTTAAAGAATCTATAATTCTTATAAATTCACTTCTCGCTCCTCGCCATGCTGCCAGCAAGCTTGCCTATTTTAACTTCCGAAACTTGTCACATTACCGTAGGCTTGTCCCCTTCAGTAATTATCTTTTTAATTATTATCTATGCTAAGTATCGAATGCTATGAGCATCGGTGACTTGCGAGACCGACAATTGATTAGTCGATCAGAAAGTGTGTTGAGTCTGGCACAGAACGTCGTGTTGGTATCATGCTTCCTGGTTTTGTGGTAGTTCGGAGTAAGTCGTGCCCGAAAATATTAAAAATTGATTTGTATTAAAGGGTTTAGGTCCCCGTGAGTTACTGATTACGGGCTACCGCGTCGGGAAAACTTTTCACTGACAGAAGGAAACTACGATATTACGTGGTAGAGTGTTGGTGAACTGTGTTGGTATGAACAGCTATGTGAAAGTGATTGAATGTATTGCTTTTCACTCTTAAGAACTTGCATCTTCGGATTATATAGTCACTACCAGTAATTTTACTTGTTCGTGTGTTTATTATTATTTTTCCATTGGTGGCCGGGTACTTTTGTGCAGTACAAAAACTGTGAATAAATCTTTGGCTTGTGTTCTGCATACACGTGGATTTATTTGAAGAAACTTTTCGTTATATATGTATTGATTTGTACCATAGCCAGCCAATGGTGGCGGCCGATATTTAATTAACCAAAAACGAAGTCTGATCATCAGGTGGTCAATACAAACTTTAAAAGGAACTACTTCGTGAGTTGGGAAGAAGAACTGTTATCAATCCCGGTACTTTTAATATGTTCTCCGACAAACTGCAACGGGTTGCCGTGCTACGTCTGCTATGCCCTGCTGTGCGCTCGTTGCTCGTCGACTGTTATCTGCCTGGACGGGAATCTTGTTGACGAAGTGACACTCGGCTGGGCGCTGCTCCACTCCTCCGTGCTGTGGTCTCGCCGTCTAGTCGGTCGGATCCTCAGAATGTCTCGAAGGTCGATGGTCGATTTCCCCGCCAATATCTCGTCTTCTACACCAGTACTAATACTCAGTGGTTCAGCTCTACGCTACTGAGAACATTCTATAGAAATAGAAAAAAAACTAGTGTCAGGATATATATCAAGCTTAAATTTACACAGTTAACAAAAGATGTTGAAGAAAATCTCAATTTCCGATGAGGAGAGTATAGGAAGTTCTATAACATCTACAACAGATAATTAAATATGTAGTTTTACTACTAGAAATACAAGAAAAATATTATTTAAAGTAAACAAATGTTACCTTCTGCTATCACCGCAAAATCAGCGTGAAAATAAGTCTGAGACATCGTGGCAATTTCTCATCGTTATCGAACACTAAGAGTGATAAGGAAACAGAGAGAATGGTAAGCGAACACAGAGAGCGAGGCTCGATTGGCTCATCGAAATCTTCGGACGGCGCTGTGACGTCAGGCGTTCGCTTTCATAATGGCGCGCGACAGGAATAACTGGGAGTTGTTGCTTGACCCAACTGTGCATAGACACCAGTAGGGCGCTTTCCCATTCAACACGCCATTAGTCGTGATGAGACATGTCAATGGAAAATATCCAGACGCCTGAGGCTTGTAGAAAACCGAGCGAGAGAGTGAGAGACAGAAGATCCCATCCCTCTTTCACTCCCCACACTACCAGTCTGTGACATTAATGGGAATTTCCTCTAATCGCGCTCTCTCATTGGCTACGCCCCGCCACCACGATCACCTGTGAGGTCACCCTCCAGTGACGTCATACGATTTTGGGCCCTAATTTTCTGAACTTAAAAGTGCGCCTACACTTCCCAATGGCTGAGCCTTGCTTTTTTTTTCGAAAAATATTCCCAAATCGGCGTCGCCCGACTACTAATAATAATGTAATTAAGAGTGACTAAGCAACTACAACTTCATAACCCTGAGAAAGTGGCAGTGGTTCAGGTAGATGCTAATTACATCAGTCAAAAAGCTAATGGCTAGTGCAAGCATGTTTCTAATTTGTATAAATGTGACGTCATATCTGCAGGTCTTTTTGTATTGAATTATATGAATAATGGCAACAGTCTCGACTTTCGTAGTTTATTGCACCATATTATACTGGCCACTTCTGATGACGCGATTGAACACATATGTCCTGTGCATGTTTCATTATTTTCGATAGCGTTGGGATTAAACTACGCTTCTAGAGCATCTGTTAACACCAGTGCCTTTGAAGAAGTGTTGAAGGCGAGGCCTCGGGTACCTCTCAAAGGGTTAATGGGTTCAAGTGTTTCTGAAAGAGATTTTGCTAAGATCGATAGCTTTCGTGTCTAGTTGTGCTGCTTCTACTCTTCTCTCACAGTATCTCTCCGTGTTGTTCTATATTGTCTCTCATTTCATCTACCAGGTGATTTATGCACTTCTCAGCAGGATCACGCAGAAGCTGCCAGACCTTCCAAACCAGATTTTGAAACTATTTAATTTTTTAATATGATGTGGATGTCATGTCAGTATAGGCTAGTTATTTAAAATTTTATACTAATCTATTTGATAAAATCTTATATTATTAAACCATGTTTGCAAACGGCGCCATACATTTTCTTAGTCGAATTAACAACGGAAGCGTCAGAAAAGTGGATTGAGACGCCATCTTATAGTTTTCCCATTTGGTATGGAAGTGAGTACTGGTTCTTGGTTTGCTTCTGTAATTTGACTGATAGGAGAATCAGATTGTTTTCAAATTGAGATGACAGTGGATTGACATCTCTCATTGCCACATTAGTCCCTTCGCTACGAATACATCGAGGACAGCTGTTTGACCTTCTGCCATGCTCGGAAAGTAGATTAGTGCTCAAGACGCTAGCACTTCATCACTTCTGCTGAGCTGCCTGGTGGCTCAATGGTAATCGAGAGGTCCCAGTTCGAATCCCCATCTAGGCGAGGGTTTTCAAAGGCCATTAATCCTACCTTTACCGCTGACACAGCTTGTAAGATAATGTAAAGTACGCCAGAACCCTTCTGTGTTTCGGATTCCACTTTAATCTGTAGGTCTCTTTTGTACCCGGTAGGACTATCCCTTAGGTTAAGGCGACTACGAGAGGGTCAGAATATGCAGCCAATAGAAACCCTCTTATCGTTGAGAATTAATATAGTCTTCTTGGGTGAATAGCCAAGTGAGCAGAGTGTTTTCACACGATATTTCGGCGAATGGAATCACTTCACCAGAAGATTGGCGACAGAGGTTCCAATCGCCGAAATATCGTGTGAAAACACCCTGTTCACTGGGTAGTCACCCGATAACACTATATTAATAGAAACCCTGTTGCCAGGTCATTATGACCACGCGGAATTATTATTACAACACTTCTGCTTTAGTGCAACAATGTACGCAACCCCTTTCCGTTCCGATTGGTATTGCGGCTATGCTGAATCTGGCTCTTTGCATCTAAATCATCACCCAGTTTTACGACGTCATTCCCATTAGCATAGTTATACCGTCATAATATCTTGGGTGGTGGATTGTATGCTGTGACTAGATGCATGAGTTTCCCCATGAATTTGATAAAAATGCCGGTATGCTCCAGATTATTTGTTTGTGCACCAACCTGTGTTTCGTTAAGGCAGGAATACCATCTCCCCAAGTCAGTCAGTTGGTCCGTGTCAATATGTAATTTTTCAACCTGAAATCGTTGCCGACTATAAAAGCGATGGCAATGTCATGTTCAATAAGTCAAGAAACTGTAGACTTTCGTTGTATATGCCGTAGGAACTCCACTCTAACACGTTTAGTTGTTTAGGTTGTGTCTATATTACTGAGGTATTTATATTGGGATCTTGATAAACTAGGCCTCATCTGCGAGGACAAATGCCTCTTAGATACCCTGCACCACAGTTTTTACAGCTTGTGTCATCTTTTTGGGTTTAAACTAAATCCAACTTGAAACTAGCTAACTCGCCATACTTGACAGACTTGTGTTGTGGTTTCTCCTTTCCCTTAAGGCCCCTTTAGACGACCCGTTCCCAATCACCTGGCCCGTTCCCGATCTCACTTTCCTCCCGCTGACAGTGTGTTGTATTTAGACCAGCCGTCGGCCAGCCCGACTACCGCATTAGCATCCTACCACCACGCGTATATCGCGTCTTGCTCTGAAATTTGTAAGTTCCATTTAATAGTAATACTAGTAAAAAATTAGTTAGTTACATATTTTTTTAATGTTCTAATATTTAAATTAAATATGCGTGGCCCCATGTTTATCAAAACCACAGATTCTTGGTGTAACCCTGACTGCTTGAAATTGTGCGCAAACACTAAGAAAAAGTCTTGTTCCAAGCAATTATATTTATAAAGGCATGCGTTCAGTCACAGTTTTAGATGTTTTGGATGGTGAAGATTTCCGGAATTTCTAGCGGATACAACATGAAATGCCTCATTTCTCGCGTCTTTTTATGATTGAGGGCGCCAAAATTGAAGGGGGAAATAGGTACAATTATAAAAAGGCACAAGTTTCAAATTTGAGGAGATATTTCAGAGAACAATTCAGCAAATGGAAGGAAGGCCCAGGTACAGTAGAGTCAAGGTGGGAAGATTTCAAGGAGATAATAAGAAAGGGGGAAGAAAAATTTATTCCAATTATAATAGGGAAGTGAGGAGGTTAAAGAGGTTGGTAAGAAAAGAACATAACAGAGTTAAGAGACAGCAGGGTAGAAGGGAATATTTAAAACAACTAAACAAGGACTTAATAACAGCAAAGAAAATGGCTAAAGATGGGTTTATAAAGAGTATTGTCAGTGCATGGGGACCATTGACTGATGCATCTAGAAATTTCTATGGCTATATCAGGAAACTGAGGGGAAGGGATGATGTAGAGACACTTATAGATAAGGATGGAGAAGAAGTTACTGACGATTTGAAAAGGCAGAGATTTTAAGTAACTGGTTCAGTGAAAGCATTAGGGACGATAAAACAGAAACAGGAGGGTCTAATTCGGAGAACGAGCTTAACAACACAATTAGAAATGACGACAGTAAAAAATTTGATATCCATCCTGAGGAAATCATGAAGGAAATAAGAAAGCTGAAAAAACATAAAGGGGCTGGTGAAATAATATTACTACAGATATCTTAAAGATAGCCGGATGTGACATTATACCTTATCTTGAAATATTATTTAAATTGAGTCTAGACACTTGCTGCTTACCACAGGACTGGAAAAGTGCAATAGTAGTACCGGTACATAAGGGAGGGGTGAGAAATAGAGTTGAGAATTACAGGCCAATCCGTTTGACATCAGTGGTAGGTAAATTAATGGAAAGATTGATATGCAACCACATCAGAAATATATGTGAGAAACGTAATTGGTTTTCAAGCAGGCAACATGGTTTCAGGCAAGGATATTCATGTGAATCTCAGTTGGTGGGATATATGCAAGATATTTCAGATGAAATGGACAAGGGAGGCCAAATTGATAGTGTAGCACTAGATCTGTCTAAGGCGTTTGACAGAGTAAGCCATAAAATGGTAGTAAATAAGGTAAAAACCATTGGAGTGGATAAATAAGTGATTTGCTGGGTAGAAGAATTTTTAAAATGTAGAAAACAGAAAGTTAAGGTAGGAAATGTAGTATCAAATGAAGTGGAGGTAAAAATGGGTGTGCCACAAGGTAGCGTATTGGGACCATTGCTATTCATTATTCTAATGAATAATTGTGTTGATTGTTTACTCTCTGAAATTAGATTGTTTGCAGATGACATAATGCTGTATAAAAGAATCAAAACGATAGAGGATTGTAAACAGTTGCAGGGTGATCTGGACAGCATATCTAATTTGGTTGGTAAACATGGAATGAAGATAAATGCAAAGAAGAGTCAGCTTATTAGATGCACAAATAAAAAACAAAAGGTTAATTATGAATATAAGGTGGGGAAAGAATTGCTTGCTGAAGACTTGAAATGCAAATATCTTGGAATTACTTTTGATAACAAACTTAACTGGGCAGGACACATAGGACAGGTGGTAGGAAAAGGTTTCAAAGTTCTGCACTTGTTGGAGAGAGTGATAAGGGGATGTACGAGAGAAGTCAAGGAATTGGGTTACAAAACTTTGGTCAGACCATTGCTCGAATATGGTAGTGTAGTATGGGACCCTCATTTTACGTATCAAATACAGGAGTTGGAGAGGGTGCAAAGAAGGGCTGCTAGATTTGTTTCTGGAAATTATCGCAAAATGCAATCAGTGACGGATATGATAAAGGAGCTGGAATGGGATTCATTGCAAGACAGGAGGAGGATGAGGAGGGTCATGGGAGTGTACAGGGCATATACTGGTGATGAGGCATGGAAAGATATTGCAATAGGTATGAAAAGTAGTGCATGGAAGGGAAAAGATGACCATGACCACAAGCTGGCACTCGATTTCAGGCACAAGGGTGTGGGAAGATTCTCTTTTTTAGGTAAGGGTGTCAGGGATTGGAATGAGTTACCAAGAGAAATGATGAATAATTTACCGAAAACTTTGAAGGAATTTAAAGATAAAATTTGTAGAGGGCAAATGTAGGTTGGTGCAGGATAGGGTGAAGATGGGTGTGTAGGGAAATTGCCACCGGAGCCTGTGCTCCATTGCAATTAAATTAAATTAAAAAAAAAATTAAATTAAATATGAGGTTAGGGTTTCCAACCATACTTTATTATGAAGTATCAGACTTTATTCTTTTTCCTACCAATAAAATACATGTAACTGAACCTCGTTCTGCTAGTTTCACAACATCCTGCAAGAAAAAGTGCCTATCGGCCAGAGATATTTTGTTCGCTCTCATCCTTTGATCGCAGTCGAGGCAATAATAGCGGATCATTCATATTGTTGTACTCCAGTCGACTCGTGTACGCTCGCCATTTCTGAACGGAACGGTGGATTGATAATTAGTGTCCGATCGAAGGTCATATTTTTGCCGAAGCCGAAGCCGAATGTTCGGCTCTTGGGATAACCTTCGGCCGAAGCCGAAGCCGAAGGTTCAAAAATAATTATATATCTTAGAACACTGAAACGAAGTATATATGACATGCAAATACTGATCTGTTATTTTGTTTTATATGTAGTATTGTTGATATAAATTACATCTTTACAATAATTATAAACACAGTTTTTTAATATTTATTTATTAGAATAAAATAAAAAGTAATATAATACCAAACCAGGTTTTGAACAATGCAATTTACCAAAAATAAATGCATTTATTTTTATTCAGCAATAATAAAAATAAACTATAAAATCTAACAGTAACATCCCGACTTAAATCAGAATAATTTGCCTGGTGGATTAAATTAATAACTAATTTTTGGACTTTTAGTTTTGGTAAATCAAATACATGTTAGCTTAACTATATTAATACTGTCGTTTTTTAACAACAATCAAAAACAAGTTTCAATCTTCTTACCTAGTATTACCTAGTAGTACTATTCTAGCTTTTAAAATACGATATTCTGCTGTCTGTATTAGCATCACATATTAAATTTTCGGTTAAAACCGAATCAATACCAATATTTTTAAAGTAGTTTCAGATTAATTAAAAATGTACTAAACATAATCAAAACAAAAAGTAGATCAACACTTGTGAAATGAGATTTAATATTCAAAGCCAAACAGTCTGATGTTATAAGCTAAAACTAATAGTTTTTCAACATTTTCCCGCTTAAATTAGCTCTTCTGCCGTCAAAGATTTGACAAGCAACATTGAACAATTGTTCGCTAGGAACACTAGTGGGAGGAGCTGATAAATATTTGGTTGCAATCGCTTGTAAATAAATATACAGACTGGAAGGCCAATATTGAAAAATATTAGCGGTCCTCAGCAGCAAAGGTTCTTTCAAATAACAAATAAAATGTTCTTCAAACGGCAGGTGACAGCTGTCCGAATATTCTAATTCATTTTCAGTCAAAGTCATTTTGTTAAGGGTATCCCATAAATCGTCTGCTAGGGATTTATTTTCGGGAGTAGAATTTGATGTCCAGGTTCACCAACCAAATGATCTGTTTTATTTGTTATTGTCAATGCACAGTTCTGACGTAGAAATGCCAAAATTTTAGTTTTCGTATTTGTAATTTTGTTGCTAGTCCAATACTTGATTTTAAACCGTGGATCGAGTAGAGCGGCAATCAACAGCCGTAAGGTTTTTCTTGCGAAAGCAGATCTCCTAATAACAGACTCACACAAGCGGCTTTTGAGCAGTACTACACAGACGGAAAAAAAAATCCCAACACCAAGAAAAAATTATTGTAGAGTAATGAAATTTGGACAATGCATTTGTCAAGTTAACATGTTTAATTGATTAAATTTTCAAGATCACAGGTTAATTTAAGCTCAAGAAAATGCATTTCAAATGTGAAATACTGTTAAATTAATAGCCGGTGTAACCTCCAGAATTTTGAATGCAAGCCTGCAAACGTGAATGCATTGTGTCATACAGGTTTCGAATGTCACTTTGTGGTATGGAGTTCCATGCTTGTTGTACTTGTGCTGTCAATACTGGGACGGTCAGTGCTGGCTGTGGATGATGCTGGAGTTGTCGTCCAATGATATCCCATACGTGTTCAATTGGAGACAGATCTGGTGATCTCGCAGGCCAAGGTAACATGTCGACACTCTGTAGAGCACGTTGCGAGACAACAGCGGTATGAGGGCGAGCGTTATCCTGTTGAAAAACTCCCCCTTGAATGCTGTTCATGAATGGCAGCACTACAGGTTGAATTACCAGACTGACGTACAAATTTGCAGTCAGTGTGTTTGGTATAACCACAAGAGTGCTCCTGCTGTCATAGGAAATTGCTCCCCAGACCATGACTCCAGGTGTAGGTCCAGTGTGTCTAGGCCGCAGACAGTTTGGTTGCAGGCGTTCCCCTGGCCTCCTTCTGACCAACACTCGGCCATCACTGGCACCAAGGCAGAACCTGCTTTCATCAGAAAACACAACAGATCTCCACTCCGTCCTCCAATGAGCTCTGGCTTGACACCACTGGAGTCGCAAACGGCGATGGCTTGTAGTCAGTGGAATGCACGCTACAGGGCGCCTGGCTCGGAGCTGTCCTTGAAGTAACCGATTTCTAACAGTTCGTTGTGTCACTGTGGTACCAACTGCAGCTCGAATTTCTGTAGTGCTGCCATTCATGAACAGCATTCAAGGGGGAGTTTTTCAACAGGATAACGCTCGCCCTCATACCGCTGTTGTCTCGCAACGTGCTCTACAGAGTGTCGACATGTTACCTTGGCCTGCGAGATCACCAGATCTGTCTCCAATTGAACACGTATGGGATATCATTGGACGACAACTCCAGCATCATCCACAGCCAGCACTGACCGTCCCAGTATTGACAGCACAAGTACAACAAGCATGGAACTCCATACCACAAAGTGACATTCGAAACCTGTATGACACAATGCATTCACGTTTGCAGGCTTGCATTCAAAATTCTGGAGGTTACACCGGCTATTAATTTAACAGTATTTCACATTTGAAATGCATTTTCTTGAGCTTAAATTAACCTGTGATCTTGAAAATTTAATCAATTAAACATGTTAACTTGACAAATGCATTGTCCAAATTTCATTACTCTACAATAATTTTTTCTTGGTGTTGGGATTTTTTTTTCCGTCTGTGTATATGATCAGCCTTCATCCTTCTGAGCAAGTTTTGAATTTAACATGGCAATCCTGATTATGAATCGCTAAAAATATAAGTTGTTGCTTGATAAATACACTTCAGCAAAGTTATAAAATTGTTCATTTGTATCCATTCTTCTGCAGTTGGAATTTCTATTCCACCACGTTCTGACATAAACAGATTTACTGCAATTTTCTGTTCTATTAATTAAGATGGCTTGTTCACTTTTCTTACCTGTTACCACACTTTTTGACTATCGCAATTATAGCAATATCTTTAAAAATTACATCGTGAATAATGAGCTGTAGAGTGTGAGAAATACAACCAATAACAACGACGTTTCCACAGTGCATGATTGCATTCATATTTGTAGCATTATTACGTATACGCCAATGGATATTTTCTCTTGTGTTGTATTTGGTAACAGTTTCAGTGATTTTTTTTTTTTTTTTTTTTTTTTTTTTTTTTTTTGTGCAATATTTTGCCCTTTATGATCTTCTTCCAACACACTAACAGCCAGTTTAATTTTTTTTTTTGGAACCTTTGGAAATGTCATGTGCCGTGACACTGAAAAACGTGTTTGCTTGATCACTTCATACGTTCGTGGTAAAAATGATTCATTCAGCTTTTTTCTAAAAGCAATGTAACTTTACTGTTTACTTTATCGTATGTTTGAGAATCAGTAAAATTAAGTCTGGGAAGTGCTACCCCTTCAACGAGGTTGTACGGAAACATGTTTACGATGGCCAGGTCCATAGGTAATACATTAATCCGCAAAGAAATCTAATGATTATAGGGCAATGGTGGCTACTTTTTTTCTACGATATCGCGTAAAGTAGATTGTTAAATTTCCTTTTTAAAATCTTGGGGCGCATACAAGATCACTGATTTTTTAAAAAAAAGTTAATCAAGCTTTGGTATTAAACACTGGCTTCACATTAGAATTCCCACTGATTTTTATGATGTTTTCCATATGGTTCTTTATCTTTGCTATCGTCTGTTGGCGCGCTACGTTGATGGTATTCGTAAAAGTTGGTTCATTTTCGGCGGCTGGATGTAAAAATTCGGCTTCGGCCAAACCTTCGGCCGAATTTGGCCGAAGCCGAATGTGTGGCCGAAGGTGCTTTTTTTGGCCGAAGGTGGCCGAAGCCGAAGCCGAAGCTGAAGCCGAACCTTCGGTCGGACACTATTGATAAGTGGAGAATTTGTGGTTTCTTCTGTTTCTCGTCGTTTTGAGGTTGGAATTTTCAACTGCTTTTTTTTTTACATTGTTTTAAATGGTAAGTAATTCAGATTCTGTTTGCGATAGTGAACAATTTAAGAAGGGATCCTCAAAATAAATTGTTTGCGAATTACACTATCTGCACTGTAGGTTTTACTAATGCGTTACCTGGTACTTTACAGTTAAGTCAGTCAATATCGATTTTCAGAATATTGTGAGCATAATCTTCTGTTGAATAAATTGTAATATAATGTTAAAATGTGCCGCACTGTTCAGAGGCATAGGGTTGCTAACTTAAGTTTAATTCAAAAATAAAGTATCATACTTTATTTTTGGCTGGTATACATTATCCTAACCATGAAGTATGCGGAAATATTTTATTTTTGGTGAACTATACAATTCAATTAATTTCCAAACGACATGTTAGTGCTTATGATGAAACGAAATAAATGCAAGATGGTGGGAATGGAGAAACAGAGCGTCCTTAAATTTAAAAATGAGGGTTCATTTATTTATAATACTAAATTTAGAATTTGATCCCAGCTGTATCACTTTGAAATGAAGTAAAAAATTAATAGCTAGTCCCTCCATAAGCCCGAAAATATATGTATTTAAGGCAATAAATAACTGCATTTAAAATACTTTTTTTTCCTATCATACCCTTTTTATTTTCGTCTACAAAAGAAGAAAATACTATTTTTCCTAAATTAATTGGCAACTCTATATGAGGTGCCGCATAAAAATTTGAGGGTCTTGTACACCTCCAGCAACTCTGTCAACACTTCTTTTTCTTGATTATCGGATGCATCCATCTCAAAATAATAGAAAACGGGGAACCAGGCAGTGTGAGCACAACCGGGCGAGGCTTTACACGGAAAGCTTTCAGGGCAGAAGGGTGGGGGCCCGACATAAGGCCCATTTAGACAACCCGCCCTGTTCTTCCTATATCGTGACCACGCCCCTTCGGCCCTGAAAACGGGTCGTCTAAAGTGAGCTCCCGGTCACGATTTTGCCTGGAGGCCAGGCAGGGAAGTCGGGTGGAAAAATCATCCGATTTAAGGCCCATTTACACGACCCGTTCCCGATCACCTTGTCCTGTTCCCGATTTCACTTTGCTCCCGTCGACAGAGTGTTGCATTTAGACGACCCGTCGGCCGGCCCGATCTGGTACTACCGTACTAGCGGCTTACCACCACGCATATATCCGTCTTACTCCGCACGTTACATTCAGTAGTAATACTAGAAATAAAATTAGTAAGTTACAAATTTTATTAAAGTTCTAATATTTAAATTAAATATATATTGCTCCATATTTATCCAAACCACAAATTCTTGGTGTAACCTTGATGGCTTGACATTATGCTAAAAGCCTAGGAAAAAGAAAAAAAGACGTATACCAAGCAATTATATTTACAAAGGCAAGTATTCAGTCACTTTAGACTCTTAGATGTGTTGGAGGGTGAAGATTTCAGGAATTTCTAGCGGATGAAAGCTGAAATGCCTCTTTTCTCGCGTCTTTGTTATGACAGAGGGCAGTTGCCAACCATACTGTATTATAAAGTATCATACTTTATTTTTGGCTGTTAAACTTTTTTCTACAAATAAAGTATGGGAAATACAACACATTTAACTGAACGTTCGTCTGCTAATTTCACAACCTTCTGCAAGGATTTTTTGTTCTCTTGCATCCTTTGATTACCGCATCGGAGTCGAGGCAATAATAGCGGACCATTTATATTGTTGTACTCCAGTCGACTCATGTCCGCTTGGCGTTAGTTCTGAACATAACCATAAAGTATGCGAAAACAATTTATTTTTGGTAAACTATACAATTCAATTAATTTCCAAACAACATGTTAGTCCTTATGATGAAACGAAATAAAGTCAAGATGGTGGGAAAGGAGAAACAGAGTGACCTTAAATTTAAAAATGAGTTTATCTTTTTTTGGTATATTAGATGTAGAATGTGGCTCCAGCTGTAACATTGAAATGAAACCAACAATTAATAGCTAGTCCAGTAAGCCCGAAATTATATGTATTTAAGGCAATAAATAACTTTTTTTTTCTTTATAGGCCGTTTTATTTTCCTCTTCAAATAACAAATATACTTTATTTTTGGCAACTCTATGTGAGGTGTCCCATAAAAATTTGTGGGTCTTTTACACCTCCAGTAACTCTATCAATACTTATTTTTCTTGATTATCGGAAGAATCCATCTCAAAATAATAGAAAACGGGTAACCAGACACTGTGGGCACAACCGGGTGAGGCTTTACACGGCCAGTTTTCAGGGCAGAGTGGGGGCACGACTTACCTACACCCTTTTGCCCTAAATCCGATGAAATTTCCACTCGATCTCCATACCTGATCACGCAGCAAAAACGTGACCAAGAACTCAGTATAGACGACCAGTTTTCAGGGTCGAAGGGGCGTGGCCACGATTTAGGGAGACTAGGTCGGGTCGTCTAAATGGGCCTTTAGGGCAAAAAGGTGGGGGTAAGTCGGGCCCTCACCACTCTGCCCTGAAAACTGGCCGTGTAAAGCCTCGCCCAGTTGTGCTCTCACTACCTGGTTCCCCGTTTTCTATTATTTTGAGATGGATGCATCCGATAATCAAGAAAAAGAAGTATTGACGGAGTTGCCGGAGGTGTACAAGACCCACAAATTTTTATGGGACACCTCATATAGGGTTGCCAACTAATTTAGAAAAAAAAAGTATTTTTGTCTTTTGAAGAGGACTAATACTTATATTATAAAGCTTATGGGACTAGCTATTAATTTTTTGTTTCATTTCAAAGTGACACAGCTTGGTTCAAATTCTAAATTTAGTACTGTAAGTAAATGAAAACTCATTTTTAAATTTAAGGACGCTCTGTTTCTGCCTTCCCACCATCTTGTATTTATTTCGTTCCACCATAAACACTAACATGTCGTTTGGAAATTAACTGAATTGTATAGTTTACTTAAAATAAATTATTTCCGCATACTTTATGGTTAGGATAACGTATACCGGCCAAAAATAAAGTATGATACTTTATTTTGTATTTAAGTTAGCAGCCCTAAGCCTCTGATCAGTGCGGCACATTTTAACATTATATTACAATTTATTCAAAAGAAGATTATGATTTACTGAAAATCGATATTGACTGACTTAACTGTAAGTGCCAGGTGACGCTATAGTAAAACCCACAGTGCAGATAGTGCAATTCGCAAAGAATTTATTTTGAGGATCCCTTCTTATCCAGTTACATGTTCTCTCCCACAAATCTTTATGTTTTTGAAATTATTTAGGTTTTTTCAGTTTTGCTTCCTTTGGAGTTACTGCTATATCAATTATCACTATCGCAAACAGAATTTGAATTACTTACCATTTTAAACAATGTAAAAGAAAAAAATGCAATTGAAAACTCCAACCTCAATACGACGAGAAACAGAAGAAACCACAAATTCTACACCTATCAATCCAGCGTTCCGTTCAGAAATAACGGCGAGCGGACACGAGTCGACTGGAGTACAACGATATGAATGATTCGCTATTATTGCCTCGACTAAGATCGGAGGAGGCGAGCAAACAATATATCTCTGGCCGATAGGCAAATTTTCTTGCAGAATGTCAAACTAGCAGAACGACGTTCAGTTACATATATATTATTGGTAGGAAAAAGAATAAAGTCTGATACTTCAAAATAAAGTATGGCTGGCAACCCTATCCCCGTATGTCCTCTATCATAAAAAGACGCGAGAAATGAAGCATTTCATGTGTCATCCTATAGAAATTCAAGAAATCTTCACCATCGAGCAACATCTAAACCTGTGACTGAACGTATGCCTTTTGTAAATATAATTGCTTGGCACAAGACTTTTTCTAAGTGTTTTCGCACAATTTCAAGCAGTCAGGGTTACACCAAGAATCTGTGGTTTTGATAAATATGGGGCCATACATATTTAATTTAAATATTAGAACATTAAAAAATGTGTAACTAACTAATTTTATTACTAGTATTACTATTAAATGGAATGTAAAAATTTCAGAGCAAGACGGGATATGCGCGTGGTGTTAGGATGCTAGCAACCAGATCGGGTCGGCCGACGGGCCGTCTAAATGCAACACACTGTCGACGGGAGGAAAGTGAAATCGGGATCGGGAACGGGACAGGGTGATCGGGAACGCGTCGTCTAAAGGGGCTCATATCCCTACGTTTTTGCCCTAAGTCGGATGGAATTTCCACCCGACCTCCCTACCTGGTCTCGCCGCAAAAACGTGACCAGGAGCTCACTTTAGACGACCTGATTTCATGGCCGAAGTGGCGTTGCCACGATTTAGGGATACTAGGTCGGGTCGTCTAAAGGGGCCCTTTAGCAGTGTTTTAAGTCAATTTCTATTGATTTTCTGGCTTCTCGTTCCAAGCGTTTGGTATGTTTGAACTTGGAGTGAGGAGAAACCTGTGTCTTATCTGACACTTGATGTACTGGAAGCCCTAGAACAGTTAGATTGCTTGGTTTGTTAATGGTGTAAACATCTGTGGGCATTTGCCTAGTAATTGCTATTAATGGTTTGTTTTGGGCATCCAGTTCGTCAGTACGGTATTGGACGTTCGTGTTTGCAAATTATGCAAATTTATACAGTTCCCAAATAATGGAACTTTTCTTGATCCGCCAATGAACATACTAAGGACTGGTTCGCGAGATTAGTCATCGAATATCTTTACTTCCGTGTTAACATCCTTGTCTTGTAACTTTGTGTACTTGTCTACCAGTGGTACAGTTAATTTTTCTCCCTTGTGGCTAATACTTTGTCTCGTTCAGGTTTGCTGGAATCTCGTATATTAGCGACAAAGGAGATGCGGATTCAAGGGGTTAATCAGCACGAAGCACGGGTTCGGCTGACTCAATATGGCTGATTCTTATTGTAGCTTTTCTCCAATCAGTTCACTCACCTCCATTTGTCATTCCAATTCACATAAACGATTATAGTGTTATTTGATAATTCATTACATGAGCGTCCTATTACCATACTACCGTATATAATTACGCATTGCAAACGATAGCGGTTTTTTCTGTGTGCAGGCTGGAGGGAAGCCTGAGGCGGCCGTGACGGAGGGCGGACGGGTGGAGACGCGCAAGAGGCTTCCAAAAGCCACTAGAGCGACGTCAGAGGTAAGACTAAACCTATGTTCTCAATCCCGCAATTAAAATCTCTTTTGATATGAACACATCACCAGGGTGAGACGATAGCCAGTAAATTCTAACAAATGGCTGGGGCATCATTTAGTGCAGGAAGTTTAAAGCTATAAAAAAAAGGGATTCATCCTCCCGCATCCGCCCACTGCAGTAGTTGGAGATACTACAGCATGTGTTAACGTGGATATGTCTTTTTGCGCCAAGCAATAAGCTGAGTAACAAACATTATTTATAAAATTAGATTTCGTTTAGGTCTATACAAAAACTACTGCTAGTTACTTAACAGCTATCATTTTATCTGTGTCAGAAGAGCAAATTCTACTCACTACCTAACTGCTGCAACTCGTGTTTGAGAGGAGGTTTGCATAAGCCCAGGTTGTTCGACCTTTTTCACTCCTCTGTCCCGCCGCTCATCGATGCCTGGACCAACTTCGTGGTTCCTCATAGCTTTCTCTCGCTCGGCTTTCTTGCTCAAACGGTAGTGCTGAAACTGCTCCTCTATTCAAAGGAGATTTGCTGATTCCACCTGCGTTTCGTTAGTTCTGCTTCTATTTTTTTGCAATGTACTTTGACATTTTCACTTCCAGATTGTCACAGTTTTTCTAAATTTACTTTTATTTTCTATCTTGAAATTGTCTTAAATTGTCGCCGAAGTGTATCTCATACAAAATAAAATTGTTTTCCTTTAAGTCACACTTGCTGCAATAATTTACTAATTCCTGATTTATTTAAATGTTGCTAGTTAGTATTTCACTGTTTTGTATATTTAATGGTAATTAATGTGCTGAATGTAGGATTCACGGCAATTCCAGATGAGGCGATTGTATGAAATGCAAAATGTATTTGATTTACTCTAAGACTTATCAAAGCCGAAAAACGTGCGAGAGAAATCTTGGTTTTTGTGTGTTTTTAAGATTGATAAACCAAAGCTTTTAAAGCGTTTTTATCGGTTTGCTAAACCATAAAGTTCATAATGGCGAAGTCACAAGGATTTCTTTTTTATTTTAAACTAGCTGGTACCCACGACTTCGTTCGTGTTTGTAAAGAATTTGGATTGACAGATACCGACATCTAACCACCATAGTGCACAATGGGAGACTCGATACTATTACTACACACAAACGCCAGTTATCTGCGCTGTTTAGTTCAGGCAGTAAAGTAAAATTTACTTACACACATGTCTTTGGTCGAAATACGAAAATATCCTTGATCGACCAATTTCCATCACCATATCTCCCACAGATACTGAAATTCGGCCAACGTTGTGATTGACGGGTGACTCTGTGCTACTACCACACACAAACACAAGTGATCTGCCCTAGATAGGTTTGGCTGAAAAGTGATACACCATGACTCATATGTTTTTGGTAGAAATACGAAAGTTCCACAGGTCGACTGCTTTCAACCACCATATCTCCCACAGCCCCATAGCTACCGACATCTAACTACCATAGTACACGATAGAAGACACGATACCACTACCACACAAAAACACCAATGGTCTATGCTATGTAATTGTGGCAGCAGAGTGACATATATGGAGACATGTGTTTGGTCAAAATACAAAAATACCCTTGATCGGCCACTTTCAACTACCATATCTCCAACACTACCACAGTTACTGAAAATCGGCCAACGTTGTGATTGACAGGTGACTGTGTGCTACTACCACACACAAACACCAGTGATCTGCGCTAGATAGTTTTGGCTAAAAAGTGATACACCATGACACATACGTTTTTGGTAGAAATATGAAAGTGCCCTCCATCGACCACTTTTAACCATTATATCTCCCACATCCCCACAGCTGTCGACATTCGGCCAACATTGTGCTAGACAGGAAACTCCATGCTACTTCCACACACAAAACCAGTGATTTGTGCTAGGTAGAGGTGGCTGAAAAGTGAAATATAGGAAAACACACGTCTATTTATATATATATATATATATATATATATAAGATTAGTGATCTATAAATCCTAGCGAAACCATTCTGTTTCAGAAAGTGCAGAGAATACACACTGTAAAGTGTCGAATTGGCTCAAGATCAAGATTTCGCAAATTTTTTTCACTGAAAAACCAATTGGCCCATTTTTAAAGTGGGACCTCATTAGCTCTGTAAGTTTTTCTGAGTCATCATTCAAACAAAAAAGTTCTATTTGAAAATCGATGCTCAAAGAAATTTCAGAATTCAAGACATCCTTACAAATGTGATTGTCTCTGTGTATCCGTTACTCAGTGCTGCCAGCCACTTGGCTTTGAATATCCGTAGATGGCAGCTAAAATTTCCGTATATTGGGTACAAAAATCTGGAGACTCGCTAACTGAAAGACAAACAATAATTATTGAAGAGAGAGTAAAAATTTCTTCTGTAACAAGAAAAGTTATAAACTGCAACCCCTTTGATTCTCGGATATTGGTTAGGCCTTCACGGAAGGCAATGCTGTGTAAGCCGTGCCAACGAGCGTATCACCATGGATAAGGAGTGCGCCGATAGTTTTGTGTTACGGTCTTTTAAGATGTATAAAATCTAGAATCAAACAAAATTTTAGCTTTATTTCAATCGTTGGTTCACACAAGAGGTTGGAAGGAAACGATTCTCAATTATTGACAGTACTGTAATGCATTAACACTATTAACAAAACAACAATACAAGGAAAATTCAACAAATATTAAAAAGTATAAAAAAATCGGTAGATATTTTAACAAAATCCTAACTTTATATAAAAATCCGTTGGTCTACGGATAAATCGGTAGATTTGGCAGCACTGCCGTTACCAACAATACCCACGCTCTATGAAAACAAAGAGTTTCGTCCTGTGTCAGTGTGAGCAATGAATTTAATTGCCACCATTATTAAATTCGAAATATCTTCCAAGCTAAGAACAGGTATAAACTAAACTTTAAGATTGACGATCTCTAAGCACAAAATTTGGGGTATTAAGCGTCATGCAGAGTAAAGCAATTAATCTGGAAATATGTGCCGAAACGTTTCACGTTTGCGGTTACCATTCAATAAATACAGGAAAAATCGCCAATATTAGACTTTTCTTAAGATTTTAGAGTGAAACCATAATTTTGTACCAAAATACCTTTCTCCAGGACCAAGGGAAGTATATCTCGTAGCCAATAAAAAATCTGATCTTCACTAACTTCCAAACTAAGGAGAGGAACTAAGTAAAAATTAACACATCCCTAACTTAGTAAGCTACATCTATAAATTTGAAGCACACAAAGTAAGTGTAGAAAGAGATTTCACGTTTCGAGTAGATAGGGGTAGAAATTGATATGCATCTATATCAGAAATGTCTGTGAGGAAAGTATCAAGGTTTGCAACATGGCTTTAGACACTGATATTCATGCGAATCTCAGATAATGGGCTAAATGCACGTTAATGCGGATGAATTGGACAATGAAGGCCAACTTGATAGTGTAACACTGCATCTTTCTAAGGCATTTGACAGAGTGAGCCATAATCTTATATACATATACACGTCTGTATATACACGTGTTCCTATTTTTCACCATGCAGCCACCACTACCTATCGCGGACCACTGTTGTTTGTGTGTGGTGATAGCATTGAGCTTCGCATCGTGCACAACGTTGGCCGAATGCCGATAGCAAGAAATGATGGTTTTTCATATTAGGATCACAGACGCGCGTTTCCCCATATATCACTTTCAGCCAAAACTACCAAGCGCAGACCACTGGCGTTTGTGTGTAGTAGTAACATGAAGTCACCCATCGTGCACAACGTTAACCGAATGTCGGCAGCTGTGGGGACAGGGCCCCATTTAGGCTTTGTGAGCACCCAGGCTGTGGTACGAGCCCCTGTCAGTGGCGTAAGAACTATGGCCTAGGTGGGGTCCCTCCGACCGCTCATCGGGTGCACCCTCTGGCTGTGGTGCGGGCTCCCCTTTGTGCCGAGGGCCCCTAGGCTACAGCCTAGGTAGCCTGTGCTTAAATGCGGTCCAATGTGGGGTTGTGGGACAGATGGTGGAACAAGGTGATCTGTCAGAGACATTTTCATATTTCGACCAAAGACATATGTCCATATGTTTCTCAACTACATAACGTAGATCGCTGGTGTTTGTAAGTGGAAGAGGACTCGAGTCTCCCATCATGGAGGAAGGTGACAAAGACATGTGTGTCCTTAAATTTTACCTTGCAAACACATCTACATACTACAGATCACAGGTGTTTCGTGTGATAGTAGTTTCGTCTCCCATTGTGAGCTATTGTGGTCGCATGTCGGTAGCTGTAAGGGTTTGGGAAAGATGAAGACTGAAATTATTTGACCGAGAGCATTTCCATATTTCGTTCACAAACATGTGTGACTCTATATTTAACTTTGCAGCCAAATCACTTGCGTTTGTGTGTGGTATTAGCGTCGAGTCTCCCATTGTGCACTAAGACGTGGTCGTATAACGTTAACTATCATCAAAATTCCTTAGAATCGCGAAAGAAGTTTGGGAGCCAGCTGGTTGTTTTTTTTTTTTTTTTTTTTTTTTTTAAAAATAATAAAAACGATCACAAAAAGATCAAAATTTAAAAAGAACTTTATACCTTGCTTAGAAGAAAATAAATGTAATTGGGCAATATTTTACTTCACTATTATTGAAATTTTACGTAAATCACTTATTTTTGGATTCTGTGCCAGCTGTCACATCGCGTTGAACGAATTACTGCACTTTATTTGCTGTTCGAGACGACATGGTGAGTACGAACAAAAATTTCGAATATTTTACAGCATATAGTGAGGCAGATATTGCTTACACAAGGACAGTGTAGGGGAACAACTTAGACGCTTTTTTGATCTGTGACTTGGCCTCGTTATGCTCTAATCATATCTTTGGCGCCACATTGTCGGTTGAAAGGCTGTATTATGTGGTAAACGCTTTACAGTTAGTATAATGTAGGTGACTGATTGTTTGTTTCAGTTTTGTTGAGATATGTTTTTCGCATTAATCATGGGTAAATAGTAACATTTATTATATATTATTGTAATTCCTTATTGTTGTAAATTTTTTGTATTTCTTGCTTTGGCTGGCACTGACACCAAAAATATTTGATTAATGTAAAAATTTCAATAATAGTAAAATAGTGTATTTAGATTTATTTTCTTCTAAGCAAGGTACAAAGTTATTTTTTAAATTTTTAGTTTTTTCAGGGCGGTTTTTATTATTATTTTAAACATTTATTTTATTATTAAATTTTCGGTGGTATAGTTCGTTTTTTATTTTAAATATGGGATAGCAGTTCTCATTCTGAAAACTTTCTGGTAGCTCAGTGGTTAAGGCGCTTGCTTTTAAAAAATCTGGATCCAGCCTTGGGTTTAAATCCCGCTGGCGGCTGGAATATTTAAGAGTTGTGTTTGATTACATGAGCTATGCTAGGTCGTTCCATGGTTCCAGAGGAAAGGAACTAGCCATCCTAACACTGATACAATGGCTTAGTATACCTCCTTCAGGTGGATCCCATTCGGATTATAGACTAAGTTAGTTCACAATAACATGCGACAATGCTATGACATTGAGTTCATTGAGCTCTTGAATAGGTTTGGGTTTTTGAATTAACGACGACTCAGCTGGGGTTGTTAGGGGGCGTCCATTAATTACGTGAGGTGAAATGGGGGGGGGGGGACCCAGCAAAATCTCGCGAAACTTCACCAAGGGGAAAAGGGGGGGGGCCAACGAAAATCTCACAAGAGGTTTTGAAATTCTGGTAGGACTACAAATAACGGGAAAGTCGACTTTAGGGGGGTTATTTGGTTCAAAAACCAATCTTAGGGGGAGCATAACCCCTCCTCAAAGCATGATACATAAAAAAAGGTCTCAAAAATATACGGGTCGATTAGTCGGGAGGGGGTCTCCGTCAAAATTTCACGTCATTTTAGAAGGGGGGGGGGGGTTCCGACCAGAACACAGATCTCACGAAGTCTCATGTAGCTTTGCTAGGTGATTTTGTTGGTCGTGCTGTGATATGTGTGTGTAGAATATCCGGGCACATTGGGATTTATTTAATTGATTTACCCATACATTATTATTAATTGCAATGGAGCACAGGCTCCGGTGGCAATTTCCCTAACACCCATCTTCCCCCTATCCTGCACCTATCTACATTTGCCCTCTACAAATTTTATCTTTAAATTCTTTCAAAGTTTTCGGTAAGTTATTCATCATTTCTCTTGGTAACTCATTCCAATCCCTCACACCCTTACCTAAAAAAGAGAATCTTCATACACCCTTGTGCCTGAAATCGAGTGCCAGCTTGTGGTCATGGTCTTTTCCCTTCCATGCACTACTTTTCATACCTATTGCAATATCTTTCCATGCCTCATCGCCAGTATATGCCCTGTACACTCCCATGACCCTCCTCATTCTCCTCCTGTCTTGCAATGAATCCCATTCCAGCTCCTTTATCATATCCGTCACTGATTGCATTCTGCGATAATTTCCAGAAACAAATCTAGCAGCCCTTTTTTGCACCCTCTCCAACTCCTGAATTTGATATGTAAAATGAGGGTCCCATACTACACTACCATATTCGAGCAATGGTCTGACCAAAGTTTTGTAACTCCATTTCTTTACTCCTCTCGTACATCCCCTCGTCATTACCTCCAGTAAGTGCAGAATTTTTAAACCCTTTTCTACAACCTGTCCAATGTGTCCTGCCCACAGAGGCGGCCCTAGCAATTTTTTCAGGTGGTGCGAGATCTCATCGTAGCACCCCAAATGAGCAATCGCTTATTCGTGATTAAGATGTCCATATAGATAGACTGAAGATAACATATAGATTTTACATCTTACTAATATCATAAATGTAAAAGTTTGTTTGCTTGCTTGGATGTTTTTACTGTTTCACGTTGAAACTACTGAACTGCTTGAGATAAATTTGAAATAATGTATTATCCATCTACTTTTATCCTAAATAGCAGTTCCCGTCGGATTCGGACACGAATATGTATATGAATGCTTTATGAATTCCACTCGAGCAAAGCCGCGGGCAAAAGATAGTCTTTATATATCATAATAACTCAAACCTTGGAAATGCACTCTGAAGCTACGCCCTTTGAAAGTTGTGCTAACAGAGTAACCAACGCATTCTCTATTGTATCGATCATATGCTAAAAGACGTTCATTGTAAAAAATTCTTCTGGATCTGTTGCTATCTCATTTACAAAACTCATACTCAAAAAATCTTTACTTTCTTCGGCATCTGACAGGAAATTTTACAGTCAGGAATCAACTTCTATAGCTGTCTTTTATCAGAGCTGGCACACTTTCTCAAATTCAGCTGGGGTGGAAGGGGATATTCTCCACCCTCCCGAAACTGGCACTGGACCTGTTGCAATTTGTTTTAACTACTTCGTTATAATGTCTACTTTCTGGGAAAAGTCCCCACGAATTAAATTAGAAATGCCGAAATGTGAGACACTCCGTAACCGCGAAATGTTAGCAATAATGCAAAAATGAAACAAAAATTATCGGTACAGGGATCATATCAACCTAAACGGGTTTGTTTTGTCATAGTGATCGTGGTTAGGTTGAAATTCGACCTGGACCATGAGGAAAAAGTTTACAGGAAATTCGTTCTGCGGCATCCATCTCAGAAACGGAAGTAATCGATTATCTCTGACCGCTTTTATCGATTCTACGATGGCGAGCCTTGTTGTACTGCATCGTGGATAAAAAAAAATTCTATCTCTTAATTTCGTTCGACGTTTTACAACAAAATGTAGCTAAAATGGTAAGAAAATATTACAACAAAGAATTAACCATCATTTCAAAAGATTGTAATTGTTTTTGAGCGCCTGCGGCAACTAATAGCTGCCCGTCACTCTCACATTTCGGCATTTTAATTTATTCGTGGCGACTTTTCCGAGAAAGGAGAGTGGAAATGTGAAGAGGACATTATAGCGCAGCAGTCAAAACAAATTTCAACATGTCAGTACCAGTTTCGAGGCGGTGTAGAACATCCCCTTCCACTCCCGAACTGATTTTCAATAACTGTAAAGAGTTTCATAAATCCACTTTCAGTCTACATAGCCTTTGTTTACAACGTTTACTTGAAACAATGTATTATACCAAGTAACCATCGTAATTATGAACTCAAATTGCTCCATGATATGGTTAAGTGACAAGGCATCTGTTGCTGCAACTGAATTAGTCGTTTCAGAAGGACATCGCGAACTGAAGAGTAGTGATAACGAACTGTAGCGATGCTAGAAACACTATTCATGAAACGAGTTTCGCAAATCCTTTGGTGGTAGTCGTTCTAAGTGCTTGTACACCACTTCCCATCGATAATTTTTTTTTTTTTTTTTTTTCCTATCGAGAATGAAATACATATGCTTCAAAGAAATCCGGACAAGGAAATAGATTTAACTGATGTTTTGGTGGCATTTGCTATTACCAAATTTAATGAAAGTTACATGGATTAAAAAAGCTGGAAGATATGCTTTAGAATTTTGCTTTGGACACATTTGTTTCATCCTACCAAACTGGATCCACTGTCATATCTTTGGCCTTGACAATCGTTCATATCCAAATAGAACTTTGCAAAGTATAAACCATGGAGGAAGGGGCAGCGAGTCCAGCACATGGAGGAAGGAATAATTCCTTCCTCCATGGTCCAGCACCCAGGTCCCAAAGAGTCACTTTCCGGATTGTAAGCACAGCGAAATAATCACACACTTGGACTTCGTCTTCTTTGGTGTCAGCAAAAGCAATGTCAAAGATAATTGTTCGACGTGACTTACATCAGGAATTCAATTCAGTATGATGGAAAAATATTTAGATGACCCAACCATAGTAAAAATTTTATTACGAACTTCATTCGTTTTGAATACATTTGCCAATATAATAAGACATTAGTCTCGTTATTAGCAACACGGCGGAGATGCTCCATCATCACAGAATCATATACCCAGGAAGTTACCATCATTAGAAATATTTCAGATCCGAAGATTCCTCTGAACAAGACATCATACATTAGAGGATAGCAACCCGCTGTGATTTTTCGTCTTTAGTTTGTATTTACAAATGCTTGCCTAGTACGTTGAAGTTATTTAAATGAATCAACGCTCCTATCCAACTGAGCATGGTGTGATTCTGATCTGAGGAAGATTCGTAGATTCGTGAGTATTCAGACTCTCTGATAAGTAAATCCAGTCATCGAATCTTTCTTTTCACAAATAAAAATGAGACATTCTGATGAATAAATAACATATAACAATATACTTTATCCGCAGATTTAGAATAAACAAGCTATATACTTTTATAAGTTTCTTCATTTGGTGTTATTGAAAAAACGTATTTGAAAAATGACGTCCATGATTTTTTTCTTGGATTTTTTCATTGCTTGAATAATCATTTAATCTCTGCCAGCAGAGTCAATGAGTGACAATTTTGGAATATCGTCATAATTTGTACTTTGAAAAGGCGACTGTGGTGGTGTGTCTTGTATGCCCATTTGAAATCCTTTGAACAGCAAACGACGTTCCAGCCATAAATAAATCTTTTCGCACATGCTGCTTTTTATCATGAACCTCGTCTGAATAACTTCCATTAAAAGTTTTATTCCGTCTCGTCGTGTTGAACTACTTCTGGTGATAACAATTTTGAAGCGTCTTAATTTCGTTTTGGTTTTGTTTTTAAGTATTGTGAGCCATACAGGTTTTTTTTTTTTTTTTTTTTTAGTTTAGTGACATGTCTGTAAAAGGCAGATAAGCTTTGTAAATATTTACTATACCAACGTTAATTATAATCACCGAGGATCTAATATGGTAGAAAGTGAAATAGGTTGAATCTCGCCCCATGAAAATGCACCCCCATGCATGAACTACAGCTGAAAAGTCAGGAAACAGGTGCGGGAGGCGCGACGCGGCACGGGAGGGTGCTAACTTTGGAACGAGTTATGATTTTCATGATTCGAATAACTCGAATTGACTCGAGTAGTAACTCGAATTGACTCTATTCTATGATAACATACGACTATGCATTAAGCTGAAACTCTTAAATGGTGTGTGTTAAAACCTGGGCTATTAAAGAATTTATTTTTCATTTTTTGCGCAGACGTTCGCTCGCTGCATTTTCGGCGCCCCCCATATGACGGCGCCCGGTGCGGTCGCACCGCTCGCACCGCCCTAGGGCCGCCCCTGGATGCCCAGTTAAGATTGTTATCAAATGTAATGCAAATATATTTACATTTCAAGTCTTCAGCAAGTACTTCTTTCCCCCCCCCCCCCTTATATTCATAATTAACCTTTTGTTTTTTATTTGTGTATCTAATAGGCTGACTCTTCTTTAAATTTATCTTCATTCCATGTTTACCAACCCAATTAGATATCCTGTCCAGATCACCCTGCAACTGTTTACAATCCTCTATCGTTTTGATTCTTTTATCCAGCATTGTGAGAGCGTTCTGGTAGCTCAGTGCCTACGCGCTTGCTTTAAAAAAAAAAACGTTCGCTGCTCCTACACCGGGCACTAATCCCGGCAGGTGCAGGAATTTTGAGAGTTGTGTTTAATCATATGAGCTATGCCAGGACGCTCCATGGTGCGGATTCCACGTTAAACTGTAGGTCCCAGAGGAAAGGAAGCTTCGGGTTGTGGACTAAGTTAATTTTTTTTATGTCACCTGCAAGAAATCTAATTTCAACACAATTATTCATTACAATAATGAATAGCAATGGTCCCAATACGCTACCCTGTGGCACACCCATTTTTACTTCCACTTCTTTTGATACTACATTTCCTACCTTAACTTTCTGTTTTCTACCTTTTAAAATTTCTTCTACCCAGCAAATGACTTTCTTATCCAATCCAATGGTTTTTACCTTATTTATTACCATTTTATGGCATACTCTGTCAAACGCCTTATACAGATCTAGTGCTACACTATCAATTTGGCCTCCCTTGTCCATTTCATCTGAAATATCTTCCATATATCCCACCAACTGAGATTCGCATGAATATCCTTGCCTGAAACCATGTTGCCTGCTTGAAAACAACTTACGTTCCTCACATATATTTCTGATGTGGTTGCATATCAATCTTTCCATTAATTTACCTACCACTGATGTCAAACTGATTGGCCTGTAATTCTCAACTCTATTTCTCACCCCTCCCTTATGTACCGGTACTACTATTGCACTTTTCCAGTCCTGTGGTAAGCAGCAAGTGTCTAGACTCAATTTAAATAATATTTCAAGATAAGGTACAATGTCACATCCGGCTATCTTTAAGATATCTGTAGTAATATTATCTTCACCAGCCCCTTTATGTTTTTTCAGCTTTCTTATTTCCTTCATGATTTCCCCATCTTTAGCCATTTTCTTTGCTGTTATTAAGTCCTTGTTTAGTTGTTTTTAATATTCCCTACTACCCTGCTGTCTCTTAACTCTGTTATGTTCTTTTCTTACCAACCTCTTTAACCTCCTCACTTCCCTACTATAGTACATAGGTTCTCTACTTCTCTTTATTTTCTGCTTTGGAATAAATTTTTCTTCCCCCTTTCTTATTATCTCCTTGAACTCTTCCCACCTTGACTCTACTGTCCCTTAGCCTTCCTTCCATTTGCTGAATTGTTCTCTGAAATATCTCTTCAAATTTGAAACCTGTGCCTTTTTATAATTGTACCTATTTCCCCCTTCCATTTTGGCTGCTGGTTTACTGAATCCTCTAATATCCATCAGAACTGCTTCATGATCACTTATTCATTCAGTTACTTGATACCTCAAAAGGTTTTCATCGGGCTTAATTAGAAATATATCCAAAATATTTTGTCCCTTAGTGTTTTGCTCTACCACTTGTGTAAATCCTCCTTCCCTTATTAATATATTTGCAAATCTTTGTTCCCTTGTGTTATTTATCTTATTCCCTTCCCAGTTTACACCTGGTAAATTTAAATCCCCGCAGATTATGATCATTCTATTCTCACCTCTGATATCTGAGTATGAATTTAATTTCTCCCCATGAGCCTCATCCTCTTCTGTCATTCTTCTGCTGCGGTAAACAGCCAACACTCTGATTTTTTCTTTTTATTACCCCAGAAATCTACTTCAAGTAACTCATGGTCTTGATCTTTGAACGCCAGTGAACTGTGGTAGTTTTTGCTAACTAGTATGAAGACTCCTCCACCAATTGCTTCTCTATCTCTGCGGTACACTCTGTAACCATCAGGAAAAACCTCACTGTCTAGTACTTCTTCTTTTAACCAACTCTCTACCCCAATTATTACTTGTGGTTCGTGCATCTCTATTAAGTTTGCAAATTCGATTACTTTGTTCATTATACTTCTTCAATTTACCATTAACACCCTTACTACTGGCTTTACATTTTCAGAATTTATCTCCTCTTTCTCACTTTTACTGCAGTCAGTTATTGTTTCAGTTATTTCATCTATTTCTTTAATATCTGTGACTTTCCCCATCACGAATCTGCAATCAGTATCACTTTGATAATCTATTTCTGTCCCTTCACCAGAAGCCCCTAACCTAAAAAAGGCACAGTCCTGACCCCATTACCACTGGAAACGGGCTCCCTCACTGCTTTAGCTAACAACTAAGAAAGTACTCCCTTCCCCCTTCTATTTAGGTGTAGGCCATGCCTAGTGAAACCCCACCTACCAATGGTGTTCACAGGCACAACCCCAAACACAGATCTAATGCCTTTCCCAAGTAGCACTTCCGTTTCCACATTAACCCGCCTCACAGCATAGTTCAATTGTGGCCGGTCATGGTGACTTAGGACCTGCATGAGCTCCACCCTGGTATGCTGTGCCTCCTTCACCACCTTCCTCAGGTCACTCTCTATACTATAACTCGCGTTTCTATCAATACTATTTCCCGCACCTCCTACTATCACTACTCTATCATCCTTAGTGAAACTCCTACAAAGGGAACCTATATCCTCTATTACCTGGCCTAATGTTGCACTAGGTTTGAAAAAACTTGTGACCTGATATCCTGTACCTAACTGATCCTGCAGAAGAGGGCCTACACCTCTCCCATGGCTACTACCTAGCAGCACAACCCTTTTTTCCCTATTCTTGCCCTGCACGCCCTTATTCCTAAAGGTCTGCTGCATCTTACCTACTCTTACTCCTACATCTACATGAGGCTCTTCTCCTCCTGACTCTGGCAACGGGTCAAACCTATTTTTTCCCACAATTACTGAAGTGTCTGGCTTGTTCATCCTGTTAACCATGATTCTCCTACGACCTGTTACCAGCTCCCACCCATCCTTATCAACTTCCTCCAACCCACTATCTCTACTTTCTGCCTCTACATATTGAGCCTCGACAAGCTCAGCCCCCACATGCTGTGCCTGTGCAGTCTGAGCCTCCACAGGCTGAACCTCCACAGGCGAGGCCACCACAGACAATGCCTGCAGAGGCTGAGCCTCCACAGGACGAGCCTCAAGAACCCTGATCCTTTCACGCAACTCCCTAATCGTTTCGCCTCATCTCCCACATCCTAACATCCCTAAGACACAGTGAACAAAACCATGGAGAGCCTCATTGATATCCCCTGTTTCCTCTTCCCCACATGCCCAGTGAAACCACTTCTTACACCAACTACAACCCATCCCCTTCGCAACGTACCTACGACAGGCGCCACAGTTTCCAGTCATGATTTTCCCAAATACTTCAACCATCTTCTAAACAAACCTTAAATTTATTGATAAAGTTTATACTATATTTTTTAATGTTTTTCCTAAATATGATAGGCGCTATACTCGACTAACTGTTGAATTGTTATATATATTTAATTTGATTATATATCAGATGCTTACCAACTTTCATTATTTTGGCACCAGCTATTTGCAGAAGTAAACTAAACATTGATATATCCCAACAATCCCCATTGCAGGGTAAATCAGATGCTATGATAAAGAATGTTGGTTTACATTTTGATGCAGGATACATTTCAACCTAATTACAACATCTATTGAAGTTACTTCTGGATAATGGAAACATGTATCATCTGGGTGTTAATACATACCATAAATATAAATCTGTATCTGGAATATATCTGATTGTTCTGGCATCATGCAGAAAATTTAGATTTTTAATGGGTTTTCACTATGTGAAAGATTAGGGTCAAAGTTTAAATCTGATGTTGACACATTTATTTTATGAATATTCTGCCATAACTTAAAAACAGTTGAAATGATTTTTACAGGATTTAAAACTATGGGTTTCTTTAAAGAACATTGGAAATTAAAAGGGGTGGGATAAAGGGGGAGAGGAATTAGTCTTTTGTATACCAAATGTATACAGTTTTTTTCAATTTGACTTGAAGTATACATGTGCAAATTTCCATTGATATCGGATAAAAACTGCATGTAAGCATTAGAATACAATACAAAACAATACAATACATTCATTTTCCATTGATCCCAATATAAGAGACTGCCTCTGTGGGATGTAGAAAGTTTTCAATTTGCAGGTAAACAGTTTAATAACAAAATAATACGTACACCACTAGATGTACAGTCATAGCGTACTTGGTACATTAAACAATTCCATTACAAAATAATACATACACCACAAGATAAACAGTCATAGCATACATGGTACCGTAAACAATTGCGTAACAAACTAAATACATTCACCAGGAGATGTACAGTCATAGCATAAATGGTAAATTAATTATGTAAACTACATTTACACAAGCTACTGGCAGTTAGTTTTTAGATACCGGTACCTTAGAAATAAATTCTTCGACAGAGTAGAAGGAGTTGTCAATTAAAAATTCTTTCAATTTTTTCCTGAATTTATTCTTATCATCTGCTAGACATTCAATATGTGTTGAGAGCTTATTGAAGATATGTATCCCTGAATATCGAACCCCTTATTGAACAAATGACAATGACTTGTAAGTCTTGTGCCATAATTGTGTATTTTACTATTTCTTTCAAACAAAGTATAGTTTGTGACTACAAAGGACATTAATGTGTATATTTACTCAGACGTTAGGGTTAAAATCCCTAATTTCTTGAATAGCTCTCTACATGAGTTCTGTTGCTAACCCACACATAATTCTTATTACACGCTTTGGGGCTCTGAACACTTTGTCTCTAGAATTGCCCCAGAATAATATTCCATATGACAATAAGGAATGAAAATAAGCAAAATAAACTAGCTGCCTCGTACAGAGATCACCTACAGCTGAAATTGTACGAATTGCAAACATGGCTGCACCCAATCGCTTTAGTAAGTCAGAAACGTATACTTTCCAATTTAAATTATGATCAATATACAAACCTAGAAATTTCACACTCTCTACCTCTTGAATGGTCTGGCCTGCAAATTTTATGTCTATATCAGGTGTTAATCTGTGTGATGTACTGAACTGCATATACTGAGTTTTATCAAAGTTTAAAGACAAGCCATTAGCTGTAAACCATTTATTAATCCGTTCAAAGACATTATTTGAAATATATTCCCTAGATAAATCTGGAGTGTTTTTAATTCCTATGTTTGTGTCATATGCAAATTGGACAAATTTTGAGTTTTTAGATGAAACACAGGGTAGATCATTTATATATATTAAATACAATAGTGGCCCCAATATAGAACCTTGAGGTACTCCACATCTGATTAATTTCTACTCAGAAAACTGTGGACCTCTTAAGGCAGCCTTAAAATTCTCCATTGACACTTTCTGTTTTCTATTTTGAAGTTAAGAACGAAGCTATTTATTAATGATGCCATCTATACCATAATACTTTAGTTTCTGTATCAGAATTTTATGATCTACACAGTAAAATGCTTTAGATAAGTCAAAAAAAAATTCCCACAGGAATTAATTTATCATTTATTCCTTCTAAAATATTGTCAGTGAATGCAAATATAGCTTGTTCTGTTGAATGACCCTTTTGAAAACCAAATTGTGATTTAGTTAGAATATTATTATTTTCAAGATGTTCATAAACTCTATTGTACATTGCTTACTCAAAAACTTTGGAGAAGGCTGTTAGTAATGAAATTGGTTGGTAATTTGATCCGGCTGCCTTATCTCCCTTTTTATAGAGTGGTTTAACTACAGCATATTACAGCTGGAAAAATGCCCTCAACTAAAGATATATTAAACAGATAACTTGGTATATTACTTAATTCAGTGGAGCAACAATAAATTAAACTGCTGGAAATCCCATCATAACCACTTTAGTATTTGCTCTCAAGGGATCTGATAATTTTTCTTATTTCTTCTGGAGTAGCTAATTTTACAGACATAGAGTTAAAGTTTTCTTGGAAGCCTGTTTTGACAAAATCCATACTGTGTGTTACCGAGCTATTAGCAGTCAATTTATCAGCAACAGATAAACATTAAAAAAATAATTAAAAGGGTGTAGAAGAGGAGATTAGTTTGTTTTTTGTAACACTACTGTTGAAAGTATTTTTCTCTTTGTTTTAGAATATATGTGTGCAAAGTTCCACCGAAACTGGATAAAAGCAGTCACAATGTATAATGAACATTTGCAGAAATTAAATGTGGTAAATGGAGTGTGGGGTCAGGTTTTCTAACAAAATGTAGACAACTTGTTTCTTTTTGTTTAAAGTATACATGTGCAACGTTCTATTGAAATCTGATAAAAACAGTGTGTTCCTGTTAAAATCATTGGAGATTAAGTGGGGTGGCAGTAGAAGGAAAAAGGGGTTGGGATTTTGCAAGCCTAATTTAAACAGAATTTTTCTGTATATTTTAAATTATACATGTCCAAAGTTCCTTCAGGAACAGTAAGAATCTGTAACTTTGTATAAAGAATATGACAATAATTAAACGGAATGGAAAAGGGGAGAGAGGTTTGGTCTCTGTAAACTAAATGTAGACACTGTTTTTTGTTTGTTTTAAAGTGTATGTGTGCATACTTCCTTCAAAATCGGATAGAAACTGTAAGTTTGTATAAAGAATATAGAAAATAACCAAGGGCGTGGAAAGGGGGACAGGGACTGGGTTCTGGTGAAACTAATGTTGACAGTATTTTTTTCTTTTCTCCCTCTTTTAAAGAATATGCATGCAAATACCCATCGAAATCAGATAAAAATGGTTAATTTATATAAAAATTAAGGGGTGTAAAGGGGGAGAGGGTTGTGGTTTTTTGTTTGCATCGCTCAGAAACCTACTCCACGAAGAAAGTACCAATTTTCATGGTGATAGATCAAACGTTATTGACTTCAACTTTTTGTAAAGAACATTGACAAAAATTATTTAAGTTAATTTTCATTTTTTTTACTTATGGTTTTACGCCCAGTCTGCGTCATGGTCATTACAGGTGGTATGAAACTGGGTGCATGGAACGGGAAGGAATTCGGCCATGGCCATTTTAAGGAAGTATTCACTCGGAGTGATTTGGGGAAACCATTGAAAACCCAAATCTGGATGCCCGGACGGGGTTTCGAACTGGCGTCCTCCAGAATACAAGGCAAGACCGTTAACTGTTCTCCCACCACACTCAGTTTGAGGTTAGAAGACGGAGAGGGCTGGAGTTATGCAAACCAAATATTGACAGTACCTTTCTCTTTATTTTAAAGTATATGTGTGCAAACTTCCATAGAAATCGGATTAAAATGTGGGTTTATATAAAAATTAAATTATATAATGGGAAATAGGGTTTGGTTTATGGAATTTTGTTGGTCACACATTGTCAGGTTCTTCGTGGTTGATTAATAAAGTAATTAAGTAGTCCACAAGGTATTTCAGTTTAAAATTTTGTTTATTTTCAAAACAACATCAATCTGTATAAACTCCCACCGTCCTTCTGCTGATTTCGTTATATAGGCTCTATCGAAATTTCTAGAACTCATCAAAAGCTTCCGCTAGATATTTCCCGAACATTAACAATTACTCAAACAATTAAAAATATTAAAAACAATGAGAATTAGTACTTAATCATTTATTATCATTACAAAACGGTCATAAATGGAAATTAAAGATACTTAAACACAAAATTATTTACAGAAATCATTTTAAACTGTAGAAAATTGCCCTGTAGACGTCGTAATTTGCATTACTGCTTGTAATTACAAACATTTAAGCAATTCTCTTGCACAATTCGGTTCTTAAATATATTAAATGGCCTTTAAATAATTTCTTTTCATAAAATAAAGTCTATATACACTGGTTTACAAGAAATTGCAAAACAAACATACCAGATCATATTCAAGCAAACTTTAGCTCACTACAAATACTTCATTAAATACAAGTCTATTTAAAGTTCAGGTATGAGGGCTGTTACAACATCCTGTACGTGAGAAATTACATATATGTGCCAACTTTCATAGTGATTGGTCAAACAATGACGACTATATCTTTGTATAAAGGACATGTCAAAAAAGGGGGGGGGGGTGGAAGGAGAGAGAGGGGTTGGGCTTTTGTAAACCAAATGTTGACAGTATTTTTATTTTAAAGTACATGTATGCAAAGTTCTATCTAAATCGGTTAAAAAATATGTGGGTTTATATGAAAATTAAGGGGGTTAGGAGGTAAAGGGCGTGTTTTTTTTTTTTTTTTTAAATTACAATCAAAACCTTCTCCATGAAAAAATACATGTAAATGCCAATTTTCTCGTATATCGGTCAAATGGTGTCGTCTAAAGTTTCTTTAAAACAATATCGAGAAAAATTAAGTAGTGGAAAAGGGCAGAAGGGATGGGTTTTTGCAAACCAAATGTTCACGGTATTTTCTCTTTACTAGCTAGTGCCAATGACTACGTTCGTGTTTGTAAAAAAAATTTAATTGATAGCTATCGACATGCAACCACCACCATGCTCGATGGAAGACTCATGGCTAATACCACACACCTGCACAAGGTATTTATGGCTGCAAAATGAAATATAGGGAACCGCAAGTCTTTGGTTGAAATATGAAAATGTCATTGATCGACCAATTTCAACCACCATATCTCCCACACTTCCATAGCTACCGACATCATATTGCATGTTGGGAGATTTGGAGCTACTACCCGACAAAAATACCAGTGTTGTGCGCTTAGTAGTTCTGGTTGCAAGGTCAAATATAGGTACACTCATGTCTTTGGTAGAAATAGAAAAATGCCCTAGGTTGACCACTTTCATCCAGCATATCTCCCACACCCCCATAGCTACCGTCATCTAACCACGATAGTGCAGGTTGGGAGACTCTAAGCCACTACCATATGCAAATACCAGCGATCTGCACTATGTAGTTGAGACAGAAAACTGAAATATACGGACTCACATGTCGTTGGTCGAAATATGAAAACGTTCCTGATCGACAAATTTCAACCACCATATCTCCCACGCCCCCACAGTTACCGCCTTTTGGCCAACGTTGTGCACGATGCTACTACCAAACACAAACGTCAAGGGTCTGCGCTAGGTAGTGGTGGTTGTAACATGAAATATAGAGACACAGTCTACTTTTATATATAAATAAGATTTTAAAGTGTATGTGCAAAGTTCCATCGAAATCAGGTGTGGGTTTGTTGATCACAATATAGGAGACTGGCTATGCGATATGTGAAAAGTCGTTAATTTATACAGTCATGGTGCATTAAACAATTGTATAACAAAATAATATATACACCAGAAGACGTACAGTCATAGCATACATGGTACATTAATCAATTTCATAACAAAATAATACTTACACCAGGAGATGTACATTCATAGCAAACATGGTAAATTAATTATGTGAACTACATTTATACAAGCTACTGGCGGTTATTTTGTAGATACCTTAGAAATAAATTCTTCAACAGAGTAGAAGGAGTTTTTAATTAAAAATTCTTTCAATTTTTTCCTGAATTTATTCTTATCGTCTGCTAGACATTTAACGTGTTGGGAGCTTATTGAAGATATGTATCCCTGAATATCGGATTTCTTTTTGAACAAATGAAGTCTTGTAATCCTTGTGAATATCATTTTTACTTCTAGTTGCATAATTGTGTATTTTACTATTTCTTTCAAACAAAGTATAATTTGTGACTACAAAGGATATTAATGTGTATATGTACACTCAGCCATCAATATTAAAATCCCTAACTTCTTGAACAACTCTCTACATGAAGTTCTATTGCTTACTCTACACGTAATTCTTATTACTCACTTTGGGCTCTCAACACTTTGTCCCTATGTGTAGAATTGCCCCAGAATATTATTCCATACAACATTAAGGAATGAAAATAAGCATAATAAACTAGCTGCCTCATACAGAGATCACCAATATCATAGGTATCAAACTCAATTTTGCAGAGGGCCGTATATTAAATTTAAAATGTGTAGGCGGGCCATATTCAAATAAAAAAATGTAATGAATTATTATAACATTTTATTTATTTAATTGTATAGTATATACATGATTCTTCTTTCTGTGTCACATTGCGATCGCGGGCCGTATCTTTGAAATCACTGACCTATAGCTTAAATTGTACGAATGGCAGATGTGGCTGCACCCAATCGCTTTAGTAAGTTAGAAACATGTACATACCAATCTAAATTATGACCAATATACAAACCTAGAAATTTCACACACTCTACCTCTTGAATGGACTGGCCTGCAAATTTTATATTTATGTCTGGCGGTAATCGATATGATCTACTGAATTACATATACAGAGTTTTATCAAAGTTTTTTTTTGTTTTTTTTTTTTTGTTTTTTTGTTTTTTTGTTTTTTTGTTTTTTAAATTCCTATTTTGAGTCATCTGCAAATTGGACAAAATTTGAGTTTTTAGATGAAACACAGGGTGGGTCATTTATATGTAATAAAAACAACAGTGGCCCCAATATAGAACCTTGAGGTACCCACATTTGATTAATACCAACTCAGAAAACAGTGAACCACATAAGGCAGCCTTAAAATTCTCCATTAACAATTTCTGTTTTCTATTTAGAAGGTAAGAGGTAAGAACATAGCCATTTATTAACAATGCATCTATATCACAATACTTTAATTTATGTATCAGAATTTTATGATTTACACAGTCAAATGCTTTAGATAAGTCACAAAAAATTCCCACAGGAATTGATTTATGATTTATTCCTTCTAAACTATTGTCAGTGAATGCAAATATAGCTTGTTCTGTTGAATGACCCTTTTGAAAACAAAATTGTGATTTAGTTAAAATAGTCTTCACGGGTGTACCGCCGGATAGTGTTTGTGGAAACACAATATTTCGACGGCTAACTCTGCCGTCTACTTCAAGGTGTAGAGACATCTGCACTGGTCGGCTGACCCACAGATACTGAGATGGTTCGTGTGCCGCTACTTCCTATATATAGCATAGTACACTCTCTTGTACTATGCTTTCTCAAAAACTTTGGAGAAGGCTGTTAGTAATGAAATAGGACGATAATTCGATACGGCTGACTTATCTCATTTTTTTGTAGAGTGGTTTGACTACAGCATACTTAAGCCTTTCTGGAAAAGTATCAAGAACATTTTTGTATTTCGACAAAAGCCATGTGAGTCCCTATTATTCCTTTTGCTGCCACAAGTACATAGCGCAGATCACTGGTGTTTGTATGTGGTGGTGGCCTCGAGTCTCCCATCGTGAACAATGGTTTTTTAGATGTCAGTATCTCTGGGGGTGTGGAGATATGGTGGTTAAATGTGGTCGACCTAGTGCATTTTCCAGTTCCTACCAAAGACGTTTGTGTCCCAATTTTTCACTTTCCAGCCAGCACTACCAAGTGCAGGCCACTGATATTTGTGTGTGGCAGTTGCCTGGAATCTTCCTTCGTGCACTGTGGTGATTGCATACTGACAGTTGTGGGTATGTGGTAAGTATGTTGGTTGAAAGTCGTCGACCTGCTATTAAAATAGATGTGTGCCCATGTATTTCACTGCACACCAAAACTATCGTGTTCAGTTTACTACTGTTTTTGGGTGGTAGTAGCCTTGAGTCTTCGAAAGTACACCATTGTGGTTGTATGTCGAAAGCTAAGAAAGTGTGGGAGATATGGTTGTTGAAATTGATCGACGGAGGGCATATTTATATTTCGTCCCTAGACATTTGTGATTCCCATATTTCATTCAGCAATCATAAACACCTGTCACAGACAACTGGTGTTTGTGTGTGGTATTAGTCTCCCAACGTGCACTATGGTGGTTGCATGATGGAAAATTTGGGGAATGCGGGAGAAGTGGTGGCTGAAAATAGTAAGCCGAGGAGGTTAAAGAGGTTGGTATGAAGAGAACTAAAAGAGTTAAGAGACAGCAGGGTAGTAGGGAATATTTAAAACAACTAAACAAGGACTTAATAACAGCAAAGAAAATGGCTAAAGATGGGTTTATGAAGAGTATTGTGATTGGAGGAGGACCATTGACTGATACATGTAGAAATTTCTATAGCTATATCAGGAAACTGAGGGGAAGGGAGGGTGTAGAGACGCTTATAGATAAGGATGGAGAAGACGTTACAGAGGATTTGAAAAAAGCTTAGATTTTAAGTAACTGGTTTATTGGCAGCATCAGCGACAATGAATCAGAAAGGGGAGGGTCTAATTCGGAGAACGAGCTTGACAACACAATTAGAAACTAAGATACTAAAAAAATTTGAAATTCATCCTGAGGAAATCATGAAGGAAATAAGAAAGCTGAAAAAACATAAAGGGGCTGGTGTAGATAATATTAATACAGATATCTTAAAGATAGCCGGATGTGACATTGTACGTTATCTCGAATATTATTTAAATTGAGTCTGGATACTTGCTGCTTACCACAGAACTGGAAAAGTGCGATAGTAGTACCGGTACATAAAGGAGGGGTGAGAAATAGAGTCGAAAATTATAGGCCAATCAGTTTGACATGAGTGGTAGGTAAATTAATCGAAAGATTGATATGCAACCACATCAGAAATATATATGTGGAACGTAAGTGGTTTTCAAGTGGGCAACATGAGTTCAGGCAGGGATATTCATGCGAGTCTCAGTTGGTGGGATATATGCAAGATATTTCAGATGAAATGGACAAGGGGAGATAAATTGATAGTGTATTACTAAATCTGTCAAAGACATTTGACAGTGTGAGCCATAAAAGGTAGTAAATCAGGTAAAAACTATTGGAGTGGATGAGAGAGTGATTTGATGGGTAAAAGAATTTTTAAAAAGGTAGAAAACAGACAGTTACGATAGGAAATGCAGTATCAAAGAAGTGGAAGTTAAAATGGAAGTGCCACAGGGTAGCGTATTTGGGACCATTACTATTCATTAATCTAGTGAATAATTGTTTTGATTGTATACTATCTGAAATTAGATTGTTTGCAGATGATATAATGCTATATAAAAGGATCAAAACGATAGAGGACTCTAAACAGTTGTAGGGGGATCTGGACAGGATATTTAGTTAGGTTTGTAGACATGGGATGAAGATAAATGCAAAGAAGAGTCAGCTTATTAGATACACAAATAAAAAACAAAAGGTTAATTATGAATATAAGGGGGGGGGGGAAGACGTACTTGCTGAAGACTTGAAATATAAATATCTTTGCATTACATTTGATAACAATCTTAACTGGGCAGGACACATTGGACAGGTGCTAGAAGAAGGTTTAAAAATTCTGCACTTACTGGAGGTAATGACGAGGGGGATGTACGAGAGAAGTCAAGAAATGGAGTTACAAAACTTTTGTCAGACCATTGCTCGAATATGGTAGTGTAGTATGGGACCCACATTTTGCGTATCAAATACAGGAATTGGAGAGGGTGCAAAAATGGGCTGCTAGATTTGTTTCTGGAAATTATCGCAGAATGCAATCAGTGACGGATATGGTGAAAGAGCCAGAATGGGATTCATTGGAAGACACGAGGAGGATGAAGAGGGTCTTGGGATTGTACAAGGCGTATACTGGTGATGAGGCATGGAAAGATATTGGTGTGGGTATGAAAAGTAGTGCATGGAGGGGAAACGATGACCATGACCACAAGCTGGCACTCAATTTCAGGCACAAGGGGAGTGGGAAGATTCTCTTTTTTAGTTAAGGGTATCATGGATTGGAATAAGTTACCAGGGGATATGATGACTAATTTCCCTAAAGAGTTAAAAGAATTTAAAATAAAAAATTTTAGAGGGCAAATGTAGGTGGGTGCAGGAAAGGGGAAGATGGGTGTGTATGAAATTTCCACCGGAGTGTGTGCTCCATTGCAATTAAATTAAATTAAATCCGTTTGACCACGACAAGTTCTTACATTTCTATAAGCAATTTTTTACTCCCTTATGTTACACCTGTATAAGCGAAGAATGAACTTGCAGATAAAAGTGAAACATCTGCGGCACAAACCATGTTCTAATATATCTGTCTCATTTCTGTAATCTGAGAAGGGAGCTAGAGAATCGTATTGATTTCTCTTAACATAGCTTCCTGGAGCTGCCTCACGCTTGTAAATCTCAGGGCATGACTTCACTAAACAGGAAACGTCACCGGCTTCACATCAACACAATTACGGATTATTGATATTTCTCAGTATCATGAGCAGAGATACCTTTAGACACTTCCATTGTAATAAGTAAATAACAACGAGGGCTAGGAAGCTTTTAATAAGTGTCAGAATGAGATAATTTTAAAAAAATGTATAAAATTTATTAAAATAGTGAAAATCACTAAAATTATGTGAATTCGGCAAAAGAATGGTGAAAGTCACGAAAAGTACCTGAATTCCTTAGGAAATTCATGTATTCTTCAGCTTTGACCACCAATGTAGGTTTAAAAGTCAAATTTCGAAATTTTATAATGTCCCATAAATTGTTATAAAATGTAATTTACATCAATTCCCTTAACATATTTATAACACTCTACAAGTATAATGAAAACTGCAGATCTCGTGTTGCTAGGTTCTCTTCATACACATATTGACTCTAGTTAAACGTTTTTCTTGAAATTTATTTTGTATAATCGTGTTACAAACTTGAAAAGCAAAACGTTCTTTACATATGAAATTTAAACCAAATCAGTAGAGCCATTTCCGAGAACTTCCGGTTTACCACTTCATAAATTTCTTTTAAAGAAAAAATGATATCATTATGTTAAATAGAAATCTTAATGCTAATTAGGTATTAATTAATTGTGGAAGATTAGTAGTAATTCACTTAGACGAATACAGCATCAGTGTTAAATTCATTCACTCCAGTAAAATTATGCTTATATTTCGAATTAATTTCACACCTTCTGAACCAACTGTGCCTTTCAAAATGATAAGAAAACAACTCCAAATAAAAGTAACCTTAGCTATGGCCGTTAATAAAGCACGTCACACGCTTCAAAGTGCAGGATTGTATTTACCAGGACCTGTTTTTTCTTATGGACATCTGTTTATTTTTATTTTTTTATTTTTGTACACATGTATAGATTCATTAATATTCATGTTTGTGTTAAAAAGAGACATACGGTACAAAAGTAAACGATGATTACATTATGCCAGCTAATATTTTTTTCAAAGAAATTTGAATGAATCACATCTGATAAAGCCAATATCTATATTTTTTAGATATGTACTTTTTAAATGTATTACAGTTAAACATGTAGTATTTAATGATAACGACTTTTTACAGTATATTTATTAATACTCTTCAAAATAAAATATATTTTATTAATAAACAGTTGCATTATTGTATTGCCATTCGGTGACTGATCACGATAATATGCGAAATATTTGGGTCAGGTAGTATACAAGGATTATTACTATTAATTTTAAATTCGAAGGAGCTAACGCTCCGGTGGCAATTCCCCTAGTCACCTAATTACCCATTTGTATATTATTTTTTAAATTTTCTTTTATAATTGGACAGTTTAATTCCTCCCCCATTTACTTTTCCGATTTAAAAATTTTAATTTTAAATTTCTTAAGCGTTTTTGGTAAATTATTCATAATTTCACTTGGTAATTTGTTCCAATCCCCTATGCCCTTACCAGCATAAGAAAATTTTTCTATTCCCTTAGGCTGGCCGTCCAGTGAACGCGTATTCGCGTTGAAATCGTTCGCGCCAGTACGCCCGTATACGTCCGAACAGGTCGCTCCAATCAGAATACGGTGAATGTAATGTGAATCCGTCCATTGTAGGCGCTTGAGTCGCACGAACATATGCGAGGGCGACGAGATCCGAAAAGGCGCGGTCACACGGAGTGATTTTTGTCGCTGCTACTTGAATAGCAGCGATTAATCGCTGCTACTGACTCGATTAGCAGCTATCAAAAATAGCAGCGATTCGATTTGAACATGTTCAATTCTCATCGCCAGTAGCGCGCGATTGGGGTGATCTCGTGATCCAGTCGCCTCCTCTGTATTGTTGTCGGAAGTAGCGTTCGCCGTTTTTTGGCTTGTTCAATTTTTTCTTTTTCTTTTTAATTTTTGTCGTCAATGAAAACCGGGTAGGAAATGTGGCCAAATGGTTGACTTTTTTATGTTCCTTTATGTTAATCGACAATAAACAAATTAACAAGAATGCACGAAAAAAAAAATAATCGTTTCAGTAGGTTATTTATTTAATTGAATGAAACTGGATTGATCATTCCATCTGACGAACATCTCAGATAAAAATTAAGAACATTAAGGAGGCATACAGAAAGTAATTTAGCTATGAATAAATACACCACAGTCTTCAGGCTATCACCACTTGTCATGTAACACAGGTAAATTACTAGTTTGGGCTTACATAGAATCACACCTCTTATCAGTGTATCTTTTTCATAAGTTAAGGAGCAACCACTTCAAATAATTTATCACACTTTCCTTTAGTTAGCCCTGAATATTTCTGTAGGCTAGTAATATCAGAAGAAACGCAGAGGCCTCCGCTTTTTCTATTCGTCTAATCCAGTCGCTGACCAATTTCTTCTTCTTCTTTTTTTTTAAAAATAATAATAATGTACCAAATGTTTAAACAACTCGGCAAATGAATCAGTCGTTTCAGAACCACACGACGTGATTTGTACATCATAACCAACGAATAAGCCATTACTTCGCTAGCCACAACCTAATCGCACAAACCAGTAGATCCGTGTGACAGGCTGATAGCTGATACTAATGATCGCCGCGATTAGTAGCAGCGACAAAAATCGCCCCGTGTGACCGAGCCCTAGGCCGGACTCACATTAACACGCAGTTGATACAGGCGGGGCAGCATAGTTTGTGTGTTTCTATCTTTTGGGGCGGAATAGCGCGTATTGAGACGCAGGGCATGGCAGCGCAGTACTGCGCCGCACATGGCCTGCGCCACGTTGTGTTCACGGCGCAGAAACTGTGCCACACAGCTAACTCGTGCCGGTTTTTGCCGTAACTTCTTGCGTTATTTATAATCTTGCTTTACTTATAATCATTTTCAACTATGGAATAAGAAAAATTGATTAAAGTGGTGCGTAACCAACCTGCGATTCACAATATCAGTGATAATAAATGCATAAAAATCAAATTTAAATAAGAAATTTGGACAATGAGCCCAACATGTGGCGAATAAATTCAGCATTTATTTATCATACAATTGTCCATTAACAATTTTCACTTTTATTTTCTCTTTTTGAATTCATTTTTAATAAAACTTAAAAAAATATGGATATATATAGGCTATTATTATATTATTTGTTTTCTTATTATTTGTACTACATCATTCAATATTGTCCTACAGAAACACTTTTTTTTCCTTACCGTGGCACACGTCCCATTGAATTGAGCTCTTCTGCTTCTTCTCCCTCTTCAAGGCAACTTCCGTCCAACTCCTAACGAGAAAGGGAGGAATTCTTGTGAAGACAATATCCCGAATAATTTGTTAAACACTGTTTTTTTGGTTCCAAGTGTTTATTATGTTCTATTATGTAGGTTTCTTAAAAATATGATATGAAATAAAAGAGAAATACATTTTATTAATGTCATGTACCATCAAATGCTAAAAAATTAACCAGGAAAAATCTGCCAGATTTTCTTCAGTTCCGATAGGTTGTAACGTATCCTGTATCGCTCCTTTTTTCGTAGAGAACACATGTGGGTGTTACTTTATCATACTTTTAAATTACTACTTTTTGCTTATATTTCCTGCACCAGACCAGTACATAAGGATTTCCTTAATCCCTCTTTGTCCATTGCTGGTTTTATTTCGATACTCACGATGTAAATCAAATTATTATTAATCAAATTCTTACCATACAAACTTTAAATCAACTCCTTTGTCTATATCTGTATTTCAATCTCAATATCAAATAAAAAACTTTCTACTTATCTCATAATTCCTATATTTTTCATTAAACAAAACAATTATCATTTCCAAAATCACATTCCATTATCTTTATCAAAACCCTAAACCTTCTGCCCTCAGGCTAATATTTTCCTCTTCTTAATCCCGCCAGGATTCTTATGGCTTCCATCTAGCCATTCTGTTTCATCTCTTTTCTTAAAACATGTTCTTTCCAAAACCAACTCGTCCTCTCTCTTTTCAAATCTTTTCTTCAACTCCCTATCGACTGTTCTTTATTTTCCAGAGATCTCATTATATTCCTCTTGACGTACTTTGACCTTGGAACTTAAAAATTCAGAGTTAGTATACACAATTACAATTTTAAAATAAAAATAGCTTTTTTAATGTCAAAATCACAAAATGTGGGGTTGTGTACATCACAAGGTGTTTGAGCGTTGTCGAGAAAATAGCGGGTTGGATTATGCCGTGAATCTCCGCTCGAGTCATCCGGAAATGATGCATAAATCTTTTGAGAATTCTCTTGTCACTGCAAAAGCCAGATGAGACTTTCTTCTTTTCATATACTCACTTTTCCATAGTTTTGTCTAACTCGGTTTCTGATAAAGTAATAAGAATTTTCCAAGCTCGGCATCTCAGTCTGTGATTCAGAAATAAAAAAATCAAGTTTTTGCATTGACATGTTTTTGGCTATGATTTTTTTTTTGTCGGTTTCTCACACAACACAACTATGCTTTGTAAACTGCCGCACAAAACTGCGGTCTAATATGAGCGGGTAACTGCCCGACACAGTTTCTGTTTTCGTGCTGCCCTGCCCTGCTCTGCGCTGCCCCTACTGCACTTCGTAGCTCAAAGTGTGCCCCCGGTGAAATTTGGTCGCGCGAACACGCGCTTCATGCGATGGATACTGAGAACGTAAAGGTGCCGACAGACCTTTTTTAAGCTCCAACAATCACGGAAACAATACTAATCGATTCGAATAAAAACAACTGAAACTTACAAAAAAATTTAGTTGAAATCATTAGGAAACGTATTTAAATTAAAATAGAAAGTATATACAGGCACATAGCAGCATATTTACGAAACCAAACACTTCTAAAAAATTCAAAATCTCGTTAAAAACATTATGGCCCGCATAACATTTTTAATTACGGTCCTCTAATATTCTATGTACTCTCTTGTTTTTAATACATTCACAATATTGATTCAGTTCATTAAACCATTTTAATCCATCAAAACAGAACACACTCATGGAATAATCATACAAATTTTCAATCAATTCTCGGCATACAAACAGGAATCTACTTGGGAAAAGTACTTAAATTACAAGAAAACATATGCCGAAATCAAAAGATTCCTGAAGGCAAGAGAAAAGCTTGCTGGAGGGAATTTTACAACAACCTAAATAGTAACACGCCGTTGACTACAGTATGGAATATAGTCAATAGATTTAGAGAGAAACCGGTGGGCACAAAATTGTAAAGAAGTTGGTTGGAAGATTTTGCAAGCAAGGTGGCCCCTCCATTAGTCCCATGCGGACCTTTAGGACCACCAAACCAAATTAAGGAACAGGGACAGTATCCTCAAATTATTTTGGAAGATGCGTTCCAACTGAGAGAACTGGAATTGGTACTCAACTCGGCAGCAAACACGACACCAGGAATAGATGATATCCACTATTCGATGCTCTTCCATCTATCTCGTTCTGCCAAGGTCGTTCTCCTACAACTTTTCACGGACATTTGGATAAAAAGTGAATTCCCAGAGGACTGGAATACTCATTTTATCATACCAGTGGTGTAAAGACAGTAACAAAGTAAGTTCCTATTGGCCAATAACGCTTTCTTCGTGTGTAGCAAAAACCTTCGAGCGTATCATAAAGTTGAGATGGATTTAGGAAGGGAAGGAGTACCAATGACAATCTCGGTATTCTCACACTAGATGTAGAACAGACCTTTAAATCTAAAGCCATCTTGTCGAGACTATTTCTAGACACAACCGGTGCCTATGACAACGTCAGCATTACCATACTAGTCTAAAAGCTTAGAGCATTACACCTTCCAGAGATATATCTGCGCGGGATTTACAACCTGTTCTACCGTCTATATCCGCCAGCAGGATAACTGTCTATATGGGCCGAGTGTGGTTTCCCAGGGAATCCTGCAAGGGGCTATACTCAGCTCTGCTAACTATCTACATATCGGACCTAGAGATCATATTCAGCCCCACAATAAAAATGTTGATATTCGCAGATGATGTATGCATTTACACATCTTCTCTATCCCAAGGGATAAACTTTTGCAGAATGAACGACGCTACTATGAAACTATACGAATTGACTCATCGTAAGGGCCTAGCTATCTCTTTAATAAAGTCGTCAGTCGTGATTTTATCGCTAAAACAAAACATTTAGAGAGGGACACAAATACATCTGGGCCCTAATAACTTTTCTATTAGAACAGAGGTCATACACCTGGAACTCCAGCTGGTTAGCAAACTGACATGGAAGGGGCATACTGACAAAATAATACCTAAAATTGAACGCTGCTTAAATACGATACGATCTGTAACTCGTGTATGGTGGGGAGCGGATCCCGCTGTCTTGCTTACCTTGTATAGAACACTAATTTGCCCCATCCTGGATTACGGTAGCTCATGCTATGAGAATGTCCCAAGATACATCCTCCGTAAATTGTACATAGTGCTGCACCGGGCTATTAGAGTGTGCATCGGAACTATGAAATCTACTCCAACAAACGCCTTATTAGTCGAGGCTAAAAAAATTCTTCTTGAATTACGTCGACGATTACTTTCTAGCGTATTTCTAATGAGGCGTGCTGCCATTACGAACCACCCGGTGATCCAGAAGTCTCGCAAATACACAGCAACGAAGAACAGGAGAGATACTACTTTCGGCTCCAGAACTCCTTTACTGGCTCTCAGCTACATCCAAACAAAACATATGATTCCACTAGTAATCCAAGATACGACGCTACCCCTCTTCTCATCCCAGTACGACATCTTGAGATACAAGCCGGATATATACGAGTATTATTTACCAAATTGGATAATAAACAATAACAAGGCAAACAGTAAGCTGGAGAAATTATTGGCCTTAACTTGGCCGTAACACGTACAAATTTATACTGACGGCTCGAAAACAACAAATTGTGTTGGCTACACTTTCTTTTGTCCCCTCACTCAAGAGTATCAGAAAGTAAGCCTGACATCAGAGACCTCAGTATATACTGCAGAAGCCATGGTAATCAGAGAGGGCATGAAATACGGCTTCGATCGCTTCAATAAAATACTGGTGTGATCAGACGCGAAAAGCGTTGCTCAGAAGTTGTAAAATATGAAAAGACTCAACGGAATGAACAAAATCATATTCGACATTCTAAACTTGATGTATTCAGCTACCGTTGAGAGGAAAGAAGTGCACTAATTATGGATCAAGGAGCACGCGGTTATACAGCATAAGGAAAAGGTAGATCAACTGACTAAGGAAAGTACAGCGGCCGGAGAGCATCCTGATACTCGGCTGCCTCCTCCGACTTTATAACAATCATTAGGAAAGAGTATTTTCACAAGTGGTCAGAATCTTGGACTTCAACACAAACAGTTAAAGGAAAGTTTTATTCATCAATCCAACCCCATATACCTTCTAAACCCTGCTTTGAAGACTCTATATTGGACAAAAGATTTAAATCATCCTAAATACGCATGCAACTTGTAAACTTTTGCTACTCTTAACATCTTCAAAAATCGGAGTAGTACACTCGCCGTTTTGCCAGGTAGATCAAGATGAAATAGTAGATATCAATCGTATAATACTAGAATGCTCCCTTTATCGGACTCCACAGAACAAATTATACAACAGCATGATCAAGTTCAAAATCCCACTTCCAACATCTGTAGACATCCTGTTGAGAGGGGGAAGACACGATGTGTATCAGGCGATAGCTTGTTATTTAAGAGAGGCAGATATCTTTCTTTAAATAAATCAAATATAAAAAAAAGACTATAAATCCTGGAATTTAGGTACTTATAATTGCACCAAATTTAACAGACACTGTACTTAAGCCGTTTAAAATTATCATAAAATACCAACTTTCATTATATTAAATAACCTTCATTAATTGTTCTCAGCATTACTATTTCATAATAGTTGGTTCAGATACCAATTTTAAAAAAAGAAGTTATTATGTTCATCAAGTTTAATTCATAATTCTTCCAGTATCAATTTCTTTCTACAGACTTTACTAATTTTATTTGGTAAGATAATGTTATTAAATTTAATTGTCATCTTATTATGTTTCATTATTATTGCAGATGGATTACATGATCCATGGTGAAATAAGGTTTGATTATATAACTGTAATAGGTTAAGCAGAGATTGTAAAAATTAAAGTAAAAATTGAATCTGGCCATATGGTCGATAGACCTAAGGCCATGATTAATAATAATAATAATCAAAACATAACACTGCCATGGAATAATTATAAAATTTGTAATCAATTTCTTCGCTTCTCTCTCAAACACGAATTTAATTGACTATGTGGATCATAAATAGTGGCAAATAATCCTTAATACCTAAAAGTGCGTATAGTATAGGGTGTACCTAAATGAATATTGGGGTTTTAACGCTTTTTAGTATTTATTACATAAAACATAAAATTATAATTAATACATGAGATGAAACAGCAACTCAAACAGTTCGGTTTCTTGATACCTGTGCGCGTTATGTTTCCCCCGTCATCCGTTAGAAAACGCTAGTAACAAAAATGGCGACTAGTGAACAGAAAGCTTTTAGTGTTCTGCAGTTTGCAAGGACGGAATCTGTAGTTACTGTGCAACGTGCGTTCCAAATTAAGTTCAGATGTGATCCTCCAAGCGATAATAACATCCATAGATGGTATTATCAGTTTGAAAATACCGGCTGCCTTTGCAAAGGAAAAAGTACGGGACGACCAAGGGTTAGTGAAGAGTGTGTTGAGCGAGTGAGAAAATATTTTACCCGTAGCCCGAAGAAATCCATTCGGATGGATAGGTGTGAATTAGCAATTCCGGTGATGACTGTTCGGAAAGTTTTATGGAAATGCTTACAACTACGTCCTTATCGTTTGCAGTTGTTATAGGCTCTAAAGCCTACAGACCATGGTTTACGTGCCAAATTTGCACATCAAATGTTGTTGCACGACGATGAATAGTTTCTGGATCATGCTGATTTCAGTTATGAATCGACTTTCACCTTAGTGGACATGTGAACAGTCATAATGTGCGCATCTGGGGCTCAGAAAATCCTCACAAGATGGTGCAATTGAATGTTTTTTGCGCCATATCTCGGAGGAAAGTTTATGGACCTTTTTTCTTTGGAGAAACGACTGTAACTGGTACTTTCTACCTTGATGCTCTACAACTATGGCTATTTCTCCAGTTGCTAGAAGACGAACCAAATTTGGCAGCAAGATGATGCACCGCCTCACTGGAATAACGACGTACGCGATTGGTTGAATGTCACTGTACAGGACCGCTGGATTTGCCGCAAAGGGCACAAAGACAGAGCTTGTTTCGCATGGCCTCCACGCTCTTCCGATCTGACGCCATGTGATTTCTACCTGTGGGGGTTCATAAAGAATCGTGTGTATGTGCCTCCAATGCCAGCTGACGTACCCGATCTAAGAAACAGGATTGAGGCAGCTGTTGCAACAATTACACCACAAACACTAATCAACGTTTGTGAAGAAATGGGAGTGTCGTGTGACGAGAGGTGCTCACATTGAATCATTGGGGACCGATTTGTAGTGGCATCGAAGTTGGGGAAATTGAGGAGGCTCTCCCATGGTTCTGTAAAGATTGTTTCAAAAGTAGGAAGATATTGGAACAGGCGGTAAGGATTAGTGCCCTTGAGGCTGTGCTGATAGATGCTAGAAAGGAGTTGGATAGGCTGCACAGGGAGGGAAACAGAGATGGTTGGGAACTGGTGACAGGGAAAAGGGCAACTAGAAAAAGAAGGGCTTCTGATTCTTTTGTTGTTGGGATGCAAAATAGGTTTGGCCTGTTGCCAGAGTTAGACAGGGATGAGCCTTCTGTAGTTGTAGGTGTAGGTAAAAAGCAGCAGACTTGTAGGAAAAGCTGTGAAGTTAAGTCTAGTAGGCAGGGATTAGGGAAAAAGAAAGTCTTGCTGCTAGGTAGTAGCCATGGACGAGGTGTTGGGCCATTGGTACAGGAAAAATTAGGATCAGGTTTCCAGGTCATGAGTTTCTTCAAACCTAGTGCTAGTCTTGGTCAGGTAGTAGAAGATATAGGTTCTTTGTGTAAGGATTTCACAGATGAGGATCATGTAGTGATAGTGGGAGGAGCGGGAAATAGTTTGGGCAGGAATGATAGGTATAGTATCAGAGATGACCTGGAGAAAATAGCAGAAGCAACGTGCCACACTCGGGTCAGTGTGATGTCGGTCTTGAGACGCTATGATCGGCCACAGATGAACTCTGCTGTGAGGCGAGTGAATCTGGAACTGGAACGGTATCTTATGTCTGATATTGGCTCTGGCATGGGCTTGGTACCTGTAGATGCTATTGATAGGTTGGGTTATACTAAGCATGGCCTACACCTCAATAGTAGAGGGAACGGTGTTTTTTCAGATCTCATAGCAAAACAATTAATTGGGGCCACAAATTCACATGAAAAGATTCCTGTTGTTAATGGTGTTAGGGCAGCTCCTCTTTTAGATTAGGATCATGTATTAAGGCAGAGAGTTTTAAAAGAAATTAGTTTAAACAATAATGAGTTTTCAGATACCATAATTAAAAATTGCGTAGGGATTAATTAATTACATCAGAATATCAGAGGGTTAACATATAAAAAGTATGAATTGCTAGTCCACATAAATGAATTAAATTATATCAATAGAATTGATGTTTTATGCTAGTCTGAACACCATATAACTTCAGGAATAGGTATGTCAAATTTAACTGACATTAATTTAGCTTCTCATTATTGTAGACAGAACTTGGATAAAGGAGGAGTTGTCACTTATGTTAGAAATGGTTATAGTTTTGAGGATATAAGTATTAGCAAATATTGTGTTGACCAACATTTTGAAGCCTTGTAAGAGCCCTATCTGACTGACAGGACTGACAGGGTAGCCGAGGGATAGATTTGGGTTCGTTGTTGACTTTAACTGTGGTGGGACTCCAGAGGAGAGTTTAACTAACCTCGTGGCGTTCTTGCAGCTGTAGAAGTCTCTTCTATCTTGATGATCTTGAGCTCTTGCGTCTTGTGGGCTAATTAATATGATGTAATTTGTCAGGAATAATATGACACCAGCCGATTAGTAGGTTCGGCAACCAGGATATGGGAAGGCTGGTACGTGTTAGATGACCAGCTGAGACTCTATCCTATTATGAATGATAACAGGCATCTAACGGTTATGAGGTCCCATTTAATGCCATTGAAAGCCGTGAACGTACAGCCGATAACATGACTGCGAGGATCCTCCCGACAGCGCCTATCTAAGATGCTAATTGCATCTGACTGAGTAATAACTCTTAGACTAATGGATTATTGTATGATTGGATGGAGAGCTAAGTGGCTGATGGTATGCCGCCCCCATGATCTTGCAGGGCCTACATGGTGAACAGACTTGAGCGAAGAGAGTCGGTTTTACTGTTAGAAACCCATACTGGCTGATGAAAGCTACCCGCGGAGAATGAGCTATCTACTCGTCGATGACTGCCCGCAGAGTGAGAGCTAATAATTCGTTGCTACATCGAAGGTGAACTTTATTGACGTCAGAGAGTCAGTTCCAACTAGTAATATCGATCGAGTCAGCGTCTCAGCACATTCCTAACAAACAATACTGCGCTCAGCTCGGCGCGTGCGAAGACTGGCCTGCTCGCTACTGAAATGAATTCCAATAAAATATTCTAATTCCCTTTAAATAAACCTATATATCCATTACGATCCTGACACCCTGTGCTACACAGCTAAGTTTCAATAATGAACTTTTCATAATAGTAACAGTATGTAGAGCACCATCGGGAAACTTTTCTGTTTTTATGAACCAGTTTGAACTTTTATTAACATTTTTAAGCAGAAAAGAAGTCAACATAGTCGTATGTGGTGATTTTAATGTAGATTTTCTAAATAACTTACCCTGTAAAGTCATGTTAGAATCATTAGTCAGTTCATTCAATTTAATTTTCCAACTAGAATAATGAATAATAGTCTCTCAGCTATAGACAATGTTTTCCTAGATACCTCAAAATTCAGTTATACCATCAAGCCATCCATGAATGGACTTGCTAATCACAATGCCCAGTTATAAACCATCAACACTTTAATAGGAACTAGCACTAAGAGTAATGTCTTTAAACTTCAGCGTGTAATAAATGATGAGTCAGTTACTTGTATTAGAAAGTGCCTGAATACCACAAACTGGGAACAGGTTTACAGTGCTCAAGGTATGGATGAAAAATACAACATTTTAAGTAACATTATATTAAATTTCTTTGAAAGTTGCTTCCCCTCGAAAAAGTGTCGTGCTTCTCAAAAAGAACAAAATCCTTGGATAACTATTGGCAATAGAACATCATGCATCAATAAAAGGAAGTTGTATATTGCCTCTAGGAACAGTGAGAATGCTAATGTTAAAACACATTACAAACAGTACTGCAAAATACTGTAAAAGGTTATTAAAGAATCTAAAAGTATGTACTACAAACATAAAATTCATGATTCTGAAAATAAAAATAAGACAATATGGGACATTGTATAAAAGGAAACAGGAAAGACTAATCAAACAAGTAATGATATTTTTGTCAAAGAAAATTCAGTAGAATCTAATTTTTCAATTGCTGATAATTTTAATAAACATTTTTTATCTGTTGCTGATAAGTTGACTGCTAATAGCTCAATGTCACACAGTATGGATTTTGTCAAAAAAGGCTTCCAAGAAAAATTTAACTCTATGTCTATAAAATTAGCTACTCCAGAAGTAATAAGAAAAATTATCAAATCTCTTAAGAGCAAATACTCAAGTGGTTATGATGGGATTTCCAGCAGATTAATAAAATTGTGCTCCACAGAATTAAGTAATATACTAAGTTATCTATTTAATATATCTTTACTTCAGGATACTTTTCCAGAAAGGCTTCAGTATGCTATAGTTAAACCACTCTGTAAAAAGGGAGATAAGGCAGCGGTATCGAATTACCGACCAATTTCATTACTAACAGCCTTCTCCCAAGTTTCTGAGAAAGCAATGTACAATAGAGTTTATGAACATCTAAAAAATAATAATATTCTAACTAAATCACAATTTGGTTTTCAAAAGGGTCATTCAACAGAACAAGCTATATTTGCATTCACTGACAATATTTTAGAAGGAATAAATGATAAATTAATTCCGGGAATTTTTTGTGACTTATCTAAAGCATTTGACTTTGTAAATCATAAAATTCTGATACAGAAACTAAAGTATTTTGGTATCGATGGCATCATTAATAAATGGCTTAGTTCTTACCTTCAAAATAGAAAACAGAAAGTGTCAATGGAGAATTTTAAGGCTGCCTTAAGAGGTCCACAGTTTTCTGAGTGGAAATTAATCAGATGTGGAGTACCTCAGGGTTCTATATTGGGGCCACTATTGTATTTAATATATATAAATGATCTACCCTGTGTTTCATCTAAAAACTCAAAATTTGTCCAATTTGCAGATGACACAAACATAGGAATTAAAAACACTCCAGATTTATCTAGGGACTATATTTCAAATTATGTATTTGAACTGATTAATAAATGGTTTACAGCTAATGGCTTGTCTTTAAACTTTGATAAAACTCAGTATATTGAATTCAGTACATCACACAGATTAACACCTGATATAGACATAAAATTTGCAGGCCAGTCCATTCAAGAGGTAGAGAGTGTGAAATTTCTAGGTTTGTATATTGATCATAATTTAAATTGGAAAGTACATGTTTCTGAATAACTAAAGCGACTGGGTGCAGCCATGTTTGCAATTCGTACAATTTCAGCTTTAGGTGATCTCCGTATGAGGCAGCTAGTTTATTTTGCTTATTTTAATTCCTTATTGTCATATGGAATAATATTCTGGGGAAATTCTACCCCTAGAGACAAAGTGTTCAGAGCCCAAAAGCGTGTAATAAGAATTATGTGTGGGGTTAGCAATAGAACTTCATGTAGAGAGCTGTTCAAGAAGTTAGTGATTATAACATTATCATTTGAGTATATATACACATTAATGTCCTTTGTAGTCACAAATTATACTTTGTTTGAAACAAATAATAAAATACACAATTATGGCACTAGAAGTAAAAATGATCTTCACAAGACTTACAAGTCATTGTCATTTGTTCAAAAAGGGGTCTGATATTCAGGGATACATATCTTCAATATGCTCCCAACACATATTAAATGTCTAGTAGATGATAAGAATAAATTCAGGAAAAAATTGAAAGGATTTTTCAATTGACTACTCCTTCTTCTCTGCTGAAGAATTTATTTCTAAGGTACCTAAAAAAAAATAACTGCCAGTATCTTGTGTAAATATAGTTCACATAATTAATTTACTATGTATGCTATGACTGTACATCTTCTGGTGTATGTATTTAGTTTGTTACGTAATTTTTTACGGTACCATATCTGTTATGACTGTACATCTTGTGGTGTATGTATTATTTTGTTATGGAATTTTTTTTTAATGTACCATATATGCTATGACTGTACATCTTCTGGTGTATGTATTATTTTGTAATGGAAGTGTTTAATGTACCATGTATACTATGACTGTACATCTAGTGGTGTACTTATTATTTTGTTATGCAACTGTTTATCTGTAAATTGACAACTTTCCACATCCCACAGAGCCAGTCTCTTATATTGGAATCAATGGAAAATGAATGTATTGTATTGTATTGCAAGCTTGAAGATATAACTGTTTGAGTTGCTCTTTCATTTCATGCATTAATTATAATTTTTCGTTTTATGTAATAAATACTACAAACCGATATTCATTTAGGCATTATGTATTATGGTGTCGTATCGATAAAATTACAAAAGTTCTTTACTTAATGCATAAGTTTACGAACAAAATGCCTTTAATTTATAAAGATTATTTACGACGTAGTTCATTTCACCTGGATTATATAAGGCCACTAATAAGACCACTAGTTTACTTGAATTTAGCTGGAAAATGTTTCAGCAGTCCTTTGTACGTAATTACTTTTTTTTGGTCCCATTTTCGAGCAATTGTTTTTCACTTAATATAAAAATATTTTTAGTGTACCAAAATATATAACCGACTTCAAAAAAGGAGGAGGTTCTCAATTCGTCTGTATTCGCATGTTCAGCGATATCATAGCCAATTTTGAACCGATTTAAATGAAATTTTTTTAGTGGTCCCATATGAATTTAATTGAGAAACCACGTTTCTATCCCCTTCCACCCCTTAATTTTTATACAAATCCACATTGTTTTACGATCTCGATGAAACTTTGGACACATATAGCCAAAAATAAAGAGAAAAATACTGTCAACTTTTGGTTTGAAAAAACTGTAGCCCTCTCCCCGTATCCACCCCCTAAATTTTTACCAATGTTCTTTATACAAAGCTACAGATGACACCATTTAACTGGTCGCCACTAAAGTTGGCATTTGCATGTAATTTTTCATGGAGAATGTTTCTGACCAAAAATAAATAAAAAAACGACCCCAAGTATCCCTTTACACCCCTTAATTTTATAGAAATCTAGATTTCTTATCTGATTTAGATTGAACTTTGCCCATGTATTTAAACAAAGAGAAAAATCCTGTCAACATTTGGTTTTTCCAAAGCTCAACCCCTTTTCCTCCTTTAACCCCATTAACTTTTGTCAATGTTCTTTATAAAAAGCTACAGTCGCGATCGTTTGACTGATTATCATGAAAGTTGGTGCTTATATGTATTTTTTCACGAAGAAGGTGTCTGACCATAAAATCTAAAAACCACCCCCTCTCCCCATTAAACCACTTAATTTTTATACACAACCACAGTTTTTATCCAGTTTAGACAGAACTTAGAAAATTTTTACTATAAAACAAACATAAAAATAATGTCAACTTTTGGTTTGCAAAAACTGAACCCCTATCCCCGTTTACACCACCTTGATTTTTGTCAATTAATTTTTAGAATGCTACAGTCGACACCATTTGACCGATCTTTATGAAAGTTGGCAAATATACATGTATTTTTTATGGATAAGATTCCTGACCCAAAAATAAAAAAAACTACCCCAGAGGCCCTTCCCTTAATATTTTTACAAAACCCACATTTTAATCCGATTCGGTGGAACATCGCATGCATATATTTTAAAACAAATAGAAAAATAAAAATACTGTCTACATAACTTTCACAAAAACGCAAACCCTATCCCCCTTTCTACCCTTTTAATTACTGTCAATGTTCTTGATATAAAGCTACAGTTTCTTTCCGATTCTGAAGGAAGTATGCACATGTATACTACGAAACAAACAGAAAAATACTGTCTACATTTGGTTTCGAGAGTCCAAACCCCTCTCCTTCCTTTCCACCCCTTAATCTACAGTTTCTATCCGATTCTGAAGGAAATTTGCACACGTATACTTTAAAACATACAGAACAATTGTGTTTAAATTAGGTTGCAGAAGCCCAACCCCTGTTCCTTTCTACCCCCACCCCTCCTAATTTCCAATGTTCTTTATAGATACCCACAGTTTTTAACAAATTTCCATGGAACAATGCACATGTATACTTAAAATCAAAGAGAATCATAGTGTCTATATTCTGTTTACAAAATCCTACCACTTTACTCCATTTAATTTTTGCAAATATTCTTTACACAAAGCTACAGTTTTTATCTGGTTTCGATGAAAATTTGCACATGTATACTTTAAAACAAACAGAAAAATACTGCCCACACTAACTTTACAAAAACCAAACTACTCTTCGTCTCCACACCCCTTAATTGTTTTTTTTTTATATATACATACAGTTTTATCTGATATCAATAGAAATTTACACACATATACTTAAAATCAATCAAAAAAGTCCGTCTACATTTGGTATACAAAAGCCCAATCCCTCTTCCCCTTTATCCTCACCCTTTTTTATTTCCAATGTTCTTTACAAAAATCCACAGTTTTAAATCCCGTCAAAATCAATTAAGTTATTTAAGTCGTGGCATAAAATTTATAAAATAAATGTGTCCTAATGTCTTAACATGTACTTCAGATTTCAACTTGGATCCCAAGCTTTCACGTTGTGAAAACCAATTAAAAATCTTTATTTTCTGTGTGATGCCGGAGCAAACAGATATTTTCCAGAGACAGATTTCTGTATGTGGTATGCATTAATGCCCAGATGTTACATATTTCGGGTATCGACCAGCAGCTTTAACAGATGTTATGATAAGTTCGAAACATAGCCTGGAACAAAATGTAAACTGACATTCCTTAACACAACACCCAATTCACCCCGTTCAGGAAGTTGTTGTGGTATATAAAGACAGAATTCTTTTTTGAAAGCAAGCGTTTTTGTCACTGAGCTATCAGCAAGTTCGCATAATGAGAACTGCTGTGGCATATTTAAAATTCAAAACAAACTATAATACCACTAAAAATTTAAAAATATAATAAAATTTTAAAATAACTTTATACCTTGCTTAGGAGAAAGTAAATCTAAATGGAAAATATTTTACATTGCTGTCATTGAAATTTTTACAGTAATTAGTTATTTTTGGAGTCGCGCCAGCGAAAGCAAGAAAAACAAAAAGATAAAAACAATAATGAATAACAATAATACATAAAAAATCATGTTACTGCTTACCTACTATTAATGCTAGAAACATGTTTCAACAAAACTGAAACATACAGATGATACCCCGATATTATACTAACTGTAAAGCGTTTACTGCATGATGCCATGATGCAGCCGACCAACTGACACTGTAGTGCCTGTGATATGCCTGGAAGACTAACGAGGCTGAGCCACAGATTAAAATACTACTAGTTTGTTTCCCTAAGCTGTCTCCCGCAATAACACTATCTGCCTCACTATATGCTGTAAAATATTTGGCATATTTGTTCGTACTCCCCGTTTCACCTCGAACACCAAAGTTCAGTAATTCTATCTTCGCGATGTGACAGCTGGCACCGACTCCAAAAATAACTAATTAATGTAAAGATTTCAATGGCAGTAATGTAAAATATTTTCCATTTAGATTTACTTTCTCCTAAACTAGGTATAAAGTTATTTTAAAATTTTTAGTGTTTTTTTTTTTTTTGTTGATGGCGGTTTTATTTTTTTTTAAAAACAATTATTTTATTTTAAGATATAGTTAAATAGCTGATGCGGTATAAGATTAAACTGAATTAAATAAAGTAGACCGTGTCGCCAATGATAGGATGTGAAAATGGAAATTTTGCTGATCTAGGGCCTAAACAAGGGAATTTACGTTTATTTTCTTAATTAAAAAGTAAAAAATATGTATTAAGTAATTATTGTTCTATTTTCTTTTGTTATATTCACTGACATCAAGAAGAAGTGGAATAGGTAGCGGGGTACAACGGAGAACTGCTTTCAGTGGACAGGGTATCTTCGCGCCAACTCAGTTCGCGCGAACATAGGGGTATTCGTGTGAACATTTTTCGCAAGAATACGCGTCCACTGGACGGCCACCCTTATGCATGAAATCCAACGACAGCTTGTTGTCATGGTCGCCTTTCCCCTTCCATGCATTATTTCTAACATTATTGTAACATTCCCAGCACTCTCTTCTGCCTCCTCCTTTCCTGCAATGACTCCCAAACCAGCTCCTTTATCATATCAGTTACTGACGGTCCTGCAATAATTTGCACAAAGGATGCGACATTGTGCCTTATCTTGTGACATTATTTAAAATGAGACTGGATACTTGCTGATTACCAGAGGGCTGTAAAAGTGCGATAGTAGTACCGGTCCATAAAGGAAAGGTCACAAATAGGATTGAAAATTACAGGTAAACTAGTTTGAAATTAGTGGTAGGTAAATTAATATAGAGGTTGATATGCTACCACTTCAGAAATGTCTGTGAGGAACGGAAGTCGTTTTCAAGTCGACAACATAGCTTTAGTCATGGATATTCATGCGTATCTCAGTTAGTAGGCTGTATGAAACATGGAGGAAAGAAATATTTCTTTCATGTTTCATACCATGGAGGAAGGAATATATGGAGACGAGATAACGCGAAATCTGTGAAACCTCGTGAAAAAACTGTGCCTGCGCGGCGGACATCGTAGGAGTACCAAAACATTGGGCTGTTTGCACTGTGTCAGCTGCTGAGAATATTTCATTTTCTAATATTCTAAAGTTTTCTATAATGCCAAGTTGTGATGCATATGATTGCACAAACAGACGAGATAAGAAAAAACCTGGAATAGCGTTTCATAAGTAAGTCACATTGTAATTATCGTTCTTGAAGTATCTGACAGGCAACCGCAACATTAGTGCCATTCGCTATAAATTTATTCATTGCTCTCAATAGGATCATATTATTCTCAAATTTTTGTTGGTGTAGTGTAGACAATTATCATATGTTACTATTTTGCACCTGAAAAGCTAGCCTTATTTTAGACAAATATTGGAAATTTAATTTAAACGGGTCATGTTTACATCGCGACACAGTGAATATGGTATTCTGCATGCATTACTCACGTTTAAGTTTACACTGAAATTGCACGATGAAATTAATCGTGATAATTTGTGCTGTGCGAACTACTAAACGTTATGAAATAAACTTTGTTTACGGAAATGTAGTTCGCGATGCATTTCTTGTGTTTAGATGTGTGTACATAGTTTGGTTTTGTAGCGGCAGTATTAATGGAAATGTTGGCAGGTTGAAATGCGGTGTATACCAGAAGAGAACAAACAATTTATTTATTATTAGCTGTTAGCTTCTGATTTTTGAATGTACTAATTTTTGTACCAAAATTATATAGGCCACTACCAGTACAATATCTTCTAAGTAAGCTCAGACTCTATGAGGTTTTATGAAGTATTAATTTTTTTCAAAGCTCTAAACATTGACTTATGCTTTTTTTAAATTTCAGATATGACTTGTTTCTGTTTGTAAATATGTCTACAAGTATATTTCTAGATTTGGAAATCTTCCTTGTTAATTACTGAAATAGAATGTGAAAATATAACCTATTAGAACATCAACTAAAATTTAAGGACTGTAGAAATAAACAGTTTGTTATTCAAGTTAAAAAGAATTACCAGTTCATTAAGTTACGTCCGAATTCATCATCAAATATGGATATGGCGATAGTTTTTTTCTGGTCCAGGCCGCATTTCAACCTAACCACGTCAATTTTAAGGTACAATATCTCGAGAACTAAGCGAGATATCAAAAAAATTTATTCTTTACTTTCAGTTTCCCTCATCGAGTTACATAAGAATTCGTCATCAAATTGCGGCTCCACGGTTATCGTTGAATCCCCTCATAACCTAACAACCTCACTTTTGAGACAGTATATCTCGCGAACTAAGCGAGATATCGAAAAATTTTATTCTTTATTTTCGATTTGTATCGTCGTGTTACATAAGAATCTATCACCAAATTTGACTTTGGGGACACGTTTATTCTGAATTTTAACCAGAAACTCCACTCTTTTGAGACAGTATATCTCGAGAACTAAGCACGATATCAAAAAATTTTATTCTTCATTTTTGATGTGTCTCGTCGAGTTACATAATAATCCATCATCAAATTGCGGTGCCACGGTGGTCTTATGATTCCCTTGAGATTTTTGTGCATATTTCCGTTTCTCTGGTCAAGCAATATGGCGGCCTCCCCTCCCCACTTGTCTCCACCCGGTTTCACTCCAGTGTGTGGCGAAGGTCCCTTGCGTCGTCTCCATATATTCCTTCCTCCATGTTTCATACAGCCTACTAACTGAGATACGCATGAATATCCATGACTAAAGTTATGTTGTCGACTTGGTCTTTCAAAGGATTTGACTGTGTGAGCCATTAGATGATGCTGAATAATGTGTAAAATATTAAAGTGGATAAAAAGTACTTTTCTGCTTTGAAAGAATTTCATTTTGAAATTCGTAGAGGCCAAAATTAGGCGAACACAGTAAAGGGGAAAAATGGGTGTGTAGAGAAATTACCACCAAACCGCAACCCTTAAGAAAGAACAATAATCAGATTTCAGGCATAAGTGAATGAGAAAATTTATTTGAATTTTGTACTGAATTGTACAACCGGGGTTTTGTACTGAATTGAACGACCTGGATTTGAAAAGGGAACAAAATTACCGAAGTACTTCATTAAGAATTTACCTCTGACATTTATAGAATTTCAAGCAGAAATTCGTGTATTGCAGTTGTAGGTGCGAAGGAAAATTGCTAACATTGAAAGTTTTCATCACAATTAGTCAGTAATACTAATCTCTATTCTTAATTTTCTGTTACTGAAATTCTAGGAATTGCAAATGCTACAGCACCCAATCGCTTTTTGTATGCTCCCTCAAATTTAAATCATGATCAAAATGTAAACAATAATATTTCACAATCTCTACCTCTTGTCTTGTCTTGGACTTGTCTGCAAATTTTATGTGCACGTCTTGTGATACTTTATAGGAAGTAATTTTACGTCGATCGATTGTTGCTTGTCATGTAAGCTATCGTTTGCTGTTTAGAATCGCTACATGCGTTGCAAGTTGTACAAATCGATACCTAGTGGCCACCACATTTGAAGTTTGAAAGTGATGAAAACAATAAACATGTGATCAAGAATTTCATTTCTGCTGAGTGAGGTAATTACGACTCTGGTATTTACGGTCAAGTTCATGTACTTAAGGGCACCATTGTATTTTTGTATATTACGGGCACTGTTTGTATTTTTATCTGTTAATTATGGTGAAACAATAAAGTTACGACTGTGGTTTTATTCGGATCGTACATCCAATTTCGTAATATAGCCGCCTAAGTTAATTATAGTCATGATGCTGTTCAAGAGATTGGCGGGAGAAAGAGGGAAAGTGCACTTGGAATAGTTGTTGGTAGAATTTGATGTAGCAATAGCAATACAGGGATCGTGTGGCGTAGAGTGACAATTACGTTCCATGATACAACATAAAACATAAATATTTATGAATCAAGTTTCATCATCATCATTATCGTTGGGGACTATCTCTAGTTTCCCGGGTGTGGTTGACGAGCATTCTTGTGTTTCCGTCTTGGTGGTTATAGACAATCGTTTTCCACTGTCTCCTGTCTAAAAAAGTTTTCCTGTCCATTCCCAGTTTCAGCCGCTACTCTCTATGTCCTCCTTCAGTTGGTCTATCCATCTTCTTGATACATCACAGAATCAAGTTTATTTCGTCATTAATTAATTTGGTTTAATTCTAGATGGGGATACCGCTACAATCTCTTACCACCTCGTATAGTAAACACACCCATATATGACATCATTGTGATGTATGGTCCAGGCTGCATAACTGCAAAGGAGCACAGGCTCCCATGGCAATTTCCCACCTACTTTTGCCATCTACTAAGTACAACTTTTTTAGCATTTATGGTAAATCATTCATCATTGCTCTTTGTAATTTATTTCAATCCCCCCTTCCTACAAAAGAAAATCTTTCCACACCATTATGGCTGAAATCAAGGGGCACCTTGCAGTCAAGGTCATCCTTTCCCTTCCATACACCTCTCTTAGTTCCCCCACCAATATCTTTCATACCATTTTCTTTTCATATCACCAATTTATGCCTAGTACAGCCCCAAGCCTCTCTTCACCCTACTTCTGTCTTTCAGTGTATCCCATTCCAGCCTCTTTATCATATATGTTAATGAATGTGTTCTGCAGTAATTGCCAAACACAAATCTAACAGACCTTCTTTGCCTCTTTCACCCAAAATGTGAGCCCCCATACCACACCACCATTTTCAAGCAGTGGAGGGGCCAAAGTTTTGGAACCCAATTCCCTTACTTCTCTGGTACATCCTCTCATCACTGTTTCCAATAAGTGAAGCATTTTGAACCCCTTTCCTACTGCCTGTCCCACGTGTCCTATGTTATGGCAAGGTATTCACATTTCAAATCTTCAACAAGCAATTCCTCTCATACTTGTAATCATAAACAACCTTTATTTTTTTATATGTACCTAATAAGCTGGCTCTTCTTTGCTGTTATCTTCATCCCATGTTGGTTCACTTAGATATGCAGCCCAGATCATCCTACAGCTGTTTACAGTCTTCTACCGTATTGATTGTATTACGTAACACCATCATCTGCATAACGTTATAGCCTATAAAAGGATATCATGTTTTTGAAAATAGTTCCACGTGTACGTTTTATTCTGCCTGGACCAGAATTATAATCAGTGGCATTGCACAAGGTATAAGAATTTCAGTTTATGTTGCTTCCCTGAATACCTATTTTTTTTTTTTTTTTTTTCTCCAGTGTCATTATGGCAGCAGCATATAAGTACTCCTCATGATCTGTAATTATACTTGGATTTTTATTTGAATGTGTATAAAAAATTACAAGAAAGAAAGAAAGTACTTCAAGGTTCTTCCAATTTTAATCTTCTTCATTTGTAAAAGTTTTCATTCACAAACTTATGACAGTAAAAAAATAGACTTTGATTTTCCTTAGTTGCTATTGGAATAAACATCCAGTGTTATTTCTGAATGGGAAGATATTATGTTTGTTTGGCCCTACTTTGTAAGTTCCTTTGAAATGGGATTGTAGAAACTATGTTGATGTTTCATGTTCATTTTTATTGATACACATCAGAATAAACTATATTTCAGCTGAGTGTGGCAAGTGGGGGAAGAATGGAGCCTGAAGCTCTTTTGCGCCAGAATGAAGATCTACGAAGGCGGCTGGAAGATGAAGCAGCTAGTTACAAACGTCGTCTGGAAACCTACAGACAGGCCCAACAACATCAAGCAGCACTTGTCAGTAGGCTCCAAGCAAAGGTTCGTATCATAACTATTCTCAGATAATGAGCTTTGTGTATCGATTTATCCTGCTGGTTACTATCACTGGATATTAGTTCATTTATTCTTTGCATTGTAAACAATCATTTGTGGATGATATTGTTAGTTAGAATTACACTAAGCATAAATACATCTACATAGTAGGTAGTAGAGAGAGAGGGGGGGAACAGCCCCTTTTTTAAATTTAATTTAATTGCATTGTGATGCAAACTCTGGGGGAAGTTTCCTTGATCACCTATTTTCAATTTTATTATTATTCTTTGAGTGTATTTTTCCCATCCATCTACTTTTATCCTCTACGAATGTTAATGTTAAATTCTTAAGTGTTATCAGTAAAATGTTCACTTTTTCTCCTTGGTGACTGCAATAACTTTTTTTGTAATTGATATGCATCAGTATGAACTACATCTCACCTGATAGTGACAAGAGGGAAAAGAATGAAGCCAGAGGCTCTTTTTTTTTTTGCCAGAACGAAGATCTATGAAGGTGGCTGAAAGATAAAGCAGATATTTAAAAACTTGGGAATCCTGTATTTCCTTAATTATAAAAGAAAATTTCTCCACTCCCATATGCTTGAAAATGAATACCATCATGTGGCCATGGTAATCCCATAACATCCATGTATTACTCCTAATTCTTCTACCAATAGACGATGATGGTTTGGAAAGTTCTAATAATGGAATAGAAAGAAACTTAGTGAAACTTAATTTTTCAATGTAGTCTCCCTTTACACTTGGTCCAGCAATGTTCCAGTGCTTTGTTCCCATCTTGAAAGTTAGTTACCTCCACACATGCAAAATACCAGTCAACTTCAGTCGTCAGTTCTTCATTTGAAGATAATCGCTGTCCACCGAGGTAAATTTTGAACTTGGGGAAGAGATGGAAGTCCGATGGAGCCAGGCCACGGGAGTGGTTGTGGCAACAGTTCATATCTAAGTTCATGTATTTTTGCCATGGCAACAACACTTGTAAGAAACTGCACATTATCTTGATGAAAGATGACTTTCTTTCTTCCCAGACCATGCCTTTTGCATATCTTTTGCTGTAGTACTGTCCTGTAATTGTTTGACCAGTGGGAAGATAATCTGTCAACAGGATCACTTTCACATCCCAGAAAGCTGATGCCACGACCTTTCTGGCCGACCATATCACTTTTGCTTTCTTTGGTGGTGCTGAATCAACATGTTTGCATTGCTTTGATTGTTGTTTTGTCTGTGGGGTATAGTAGTGGACCAAAGTTTCATATGTGGTCAAAAACTGGTGCAAAAAATCTGTGTCAAAAATTGTTCCGACGTTTCCTGATGTATTTATGATCTAGTGTTAAGAGTTGTGGCACCCATCTAGCACATAATTTTTTCATTTCAAATTCAACTTTTAAAATGTGATATGCCCATTCTGATGACATCCCGAGAGCTTCAACAATTTCTTGTACTTTGTCAGCGATCCTCCATGACCATTTTATGCAGTTTTGCAATAATTTTTGGGATTTGGCACACCTTGGCTGCCCACTAAGGGAATCATCTCCATGACCATTTTATGCAGTTTTGCAATAATTTTTGGGATTTGGCACACCTTGGCTGCCCACTAAGGGAATCATCTTCTAAGCAGTTCTGACCAAACTTGAACTCATTTCTACACTGACACATTATATGTTTAGTCCTAGCGGATAGACCTAGTTGCCGTAGCACTGACATCTAATGGTGATACCGAGAACTTTTCAAACCACTCTCATATCTCTAAGCCTCATCACCAGTATACACCTTTTCACCTCTTTGATCCTTCTCCTGTCTTCCATTGTATCACATTCCAATTCCATTATGATATCAGTCACTGATTGTATTCTGTAGTATTTCCTACAAACAAACCTAGTTAATCTCATTTGCACCCCTCCATCAAAATGTGGATCCCATACTACTCCACCATATTCAAAAAATGGTTTGACCAAGGCTTTATATACTAATTCCTTCACTTCTCTGGTACATTCTCTCATCACTGCCTCAAATGAAAGGATTTTGAAACCTCTCGTACTGCTTTCCCAATGTTTCCTGCTCACTCAGTCAAGTTATTTACTTTTCAGGCATCCAATAAGCAATTTATTTTCCGCCCTATGATCGTAAACAACGTTTAGCTTTTTATATCTGTACGTAGTAAATTGACTCTTCTTGGCATTTCATGTTGACCTTCTCAGCTAGATATTCCGTCCAGGTCATCTTGCAACTGTTCAGTTTTCTTCCATGTTGGTCCCATTATATACCATTATGCCAACAACCTAACTTCTTACTGTAAACTATCAATGTAATCATTAATTTAAATGAGTAGCAGTGTTCCCAATAGACGACTATGTAGCACTCCTATTGTTACTTCACCTCTTTTGATATTACATTTCCGAGCCTATCAGTTTGCTTTCTATCTTTTAATAAATTTTCTATCTAACAAGCTACTTTTTCATTCAATCCTACTCACAGGTGACCTAGTACCACACACTGAAGGTAATGTGAAGCGATACAATTTCTTCAGGATGCCTCTAGCTGTGGTAAACAACATTCTAATAACGTGCTGTTACTTCTAACAGAGTTCTTGACAATGTCATGTGATGATTTAATTTAATTGCAATGGAGCACACACTCCGGTGGCAGTTTCCCTACACACCCAACTTGCTTGTTATTACAACTATTAAAGAAAAAGAAAAATCTGAATCTGTTGCCATTCTTACATCATACATGCAACAGAAAAAGAGGGGGAAAACATAATTTAGAGTAGGGGTATCGATCACTAGTTAATACTAGTGATTAGAACTAATGAAAAACAAATAAATGTACCAGGTTTTTAGCATGCGCAACAAGAGTCAATATTTATTACAGAAGAAAGTATTCTCTCACAGTACATAACTTCTTGAATTTCTCCGTCAAATGACAGGTTGCTACTCTACAAATGATGACTCACAAAAAATTAATTTAACTTCTGTTTTAATGAAACAGTTCATTGATTCTTTCATGCATACATCTGACTGATTACTACAAAAATGCTTGCTTGATTAAGATTGTTAACTGTTTAAACTAACTATACGTTGAAAACTGATTGTCCCCTCCATACTTTGTACTGAATAAAATGGTGCTATCCCTGAAAATGAGTACGGGTAACCAACTATCTACCAAAATCTTACATAACAGTCTATTAATGTCAAATATTAATCTAAACCTATTCAAAATAGTTTTAAATGAAACTCGCTGATACTAATTACACTTGACGTTTGATGTGTGTTCATCCACCATGATTCTCAATACTCGCAAGGGACGCGATTGGTGGCTGACTTCCTTGCAGGTCACTTGAGACTGGTAGGATATGTATCTCTTGGGAGTCGCACCATTTGTACCTTCCTGTTACACAACATTGGAAGTGATTTACTAGATACTCTCAAGATACTCAAGTATCTATCGTGTCGCCTGGGAGGCCTAAAAGTAAAAATTGTTAAGAAATGAATGTATTTCATTGGAAGATCTGTGGATTAAAGAATAGAAGTTGCTAAATGATCAATTAATATATTTGAATTGAGTGCAGACAACATAATAAATGTAAGAAGAACATACTATTGTAGGAATAGTCATCTTAAATATTGCTGGCAATAATTTGGCCTTCTGGCTGTGGAACTTATTTTGAGAGAGGAGGTTTCCATTTAAATTATAATTTGGATTGACATAAGCAAACTGTTCTAGAACAGTTTGATGTCAGCAATGAGTAATTTATATATAATGTGGTTAATCTATTCTTATAAAATGCTAAACTTGGTCACTGTGTTCTGTCATGGGTGACATCATGGATTTATACCGGCCAGAGATACTATTCAAAATTATGCGCAATCATGAACAGTTCTATTTATTTAAGTATCAACTAGTAAATGAGCTGCAGCACACTAAAATAAAAATTCGTTCACTGTAGATTTTTCTTATACTTTCTGCACAACAATATCGTTGTTACAGTAAGTTAAGAAATATCTACATTACCAGACATCATTTTCAAGCTAAAGAGTATTGTTTATTGAAAATTGTACTTAGTTAGCGAAGAAATAAGTGCCAAAATATTGCATTCAACACTTCACTTTTGATGGGTTTACAAGATATTTATATTCGATGTACATATTTTAAGTTACTGTTATAGTATATTCGGAGAAATGAATTGCCGAAACACTGAAATAAAAGTGTGAATTATATTTAAATTAATATATTAATTATTAATTCCAGTGAATCAAATTTAGATTGTGGTACAGTTAATGTATCCATACATGGACAATAGAAGCTATGATTTTTTAACAGCAATATTAGTGGAAGTTGTAATTAGATCGACATGCAGGAAGACCAGAATGACAACTGAAATAATTTTTTAATGAATAATTCACGGTGAATTTAGTTTTATAAATAATTTAAGCTGCTTTTATAAGTGTTGAGTTACTGAAATTATTACTTCGTACAGATGGAAGTAGTGCCGTATTTGTGGTGTTGAATGAGGCCCGGTCCAGGAATAAAACTAATTTCAAGTGGTACAGCAAAAGGTTTTGGGATTTATAATTTATTTTTAATTTCATTGGTTCCCTAACTCTGACATCATTAATTCAGTAGAAGTGCCAACTGTATAGCTGTATAAATTACAATCAAAATACATAAAACATTACAAAATAAGTTTATGAGCATTACATAACAACAATTCTATTTACCTAGGCAACTGGAAATTTTTTTTTTTTTTTAAATTGCTTAAAGTCTCTTTACAGCAAGGTCTTTAGAGACGGGAAAGGAGGGGGGGGGTCAAGGAATGGGAAGGAATTCGCCCATGGCCTTTTGAAGGAAGCATCCTGGCATTTGCCTGGAGTGATTTGGGAAACCATGGAAAACCCCAATCTGGATGCCCGGACGGGGATTCGAACTGCCGTCCTGAAAGCGAGGCTAGAAAACTGGAAACAAATTAAGTGCCAGAACATTCCTTTCACCCATCATTTTTGATGGGCTTAGAGCAGGGGTGGCCAACCTGGGAGATTCATCACATTTTTTCAAAATATATTTATTTTATAATAGCCAAACTATTAAAAACCAGTGTATCAAAAAAAATACATTATTTGTGCATCCATATTTTCAAAAAATGTCCTTTTATATTTATACATTTTTTATATATAGTTTTTAATGTTATATATTTCTTTAAAATGTACATTTAGTGTCATTATTACTATATTATCTATGTTTACATGTAAGAATAATAGTAAACACAATAATAACTCATTATGTTTCAGTTTTTCACTCCAAAAAAAGTCTATAACGGGTCTAAATTTAATATGGGTATATATAATTTTATAAGTGGCCCGCGGAGTTATGATGCATTTCCAAAGTGACCCTTAAGATCATTTGGGTTGGCCACCCCTGTCTTAGAGGCTAGTAATTTTATAACAACTTTTGATGGAGCATATGCTCTAATGACAATTTCCCTACTCTCCATTTTCTCATTTCTTGTATCAATCTATTTTTGATCTCTACAAATTTTATTTCTAAATTCCTTCAGTCTTTTTGGCAACCATTCACATGTCTTTTGGTAATTTATTCCAGTTCCCCACTCCATTACTTACAAAAGAAAATTTTCCTTCACTCTTATGCCTGAAACTGAGTGCCAGCTTGTGGTCACAATCTTCTTTTCTTTACCATGCACCACTGTTAATTCTTTAGCCAATATCTTTCCACATTTTTCTTCCTGAAGTCGTTTGATCTCTAAACTTTACCAAGCATAGAAGTGTTAACATATTTTTGTTGGGTTACTTTAAAGTTTGTTTTCTATACAATTAAAATTCATTGCATTTTATAATCATTTCAGTTAGACAGATGACAGGGAGAAGTTTCAAAATCTTTTGTTTATAAGGAAAGATAGGGAAACTAAACCCATCACTTGCTACATATGAATTGAGGGTAGGGACACACACACACAGACATACACACATTCTAAAATATTTCAATGTAAATACCTTATTCATGTACAGATATAAGAAACATGGCAAGGCGAGCGGGAGTGCACGCGTTGGGTCTCATCACATATTTAAAAACAAAGTTGATCATTTTGGGCAAGGGGAGATAAATCATTTCCAAGATTTATTGAAGTAGAAGTTACATTGGTAATGATTTGACCTGGATTCAGGGATCAAATCGCTGTCATGCTCCAGAGTTCAGTTTTCCGTCGTTTCCTGAAATCTCTCCAGACAAATGCTAGGATGGTTCTTTTAAAAGGCCATGACCAAATTTTTACAATTCCTTGTCCCCAATCCTCTTCCATTTCTAATGAACTCTTCGTTGACAAGTGTAAAACCATAAAAAAAGAAGAAAAAAAAGGAATTCCAATTAGGAAAGTAAAAGATATTGATGAGACTGTACCACATCAAGTTTTTGGACAATCACTGGTGATCTGAAAGATTGTAATGAACAAGGTAATATAATGTCTTTATTTTCTTTAAATGCACAAACTATGTATACTTGAAGTGAGTGCCCCTGGTAGAAACAAAATACATATTCTGAGTAGGAAGTAGGATGGTCATAATGGCTGTTTTCTTCTTTTTTTGAAAAAAAGTGTTTGTTGTGAAGGAAAAACTATCACTAAAGCAGTTGTAGTGGACCAAAGGTTTTTGACTGCTTTAGTGAAGGAGGAAATGTCTTATCAGAGCATAATTTTTAGGTAATATTTAATTAAAAAATTGCAATGGAGCACATGCTCCAGTGGCAATTTCCTTACACACCCATCTTTCTCCTTTCCTGCACACACACATACATTTTCCCTCTAAATATTTTAACTTTAAATTCTTTAAACGTTTTTGGGAAATTATTCATCATTTCTTTTGGTAACTTATTCCAATTCCTGACGTCCTTACCTAAAAAAGAGAATCTTACTACATCCCTGTGCCTGAAATCTAGTGTCAGCTTGTGCTCTTGGTCATCTTTTCCCTTCCATGCAATACTTTTAATTCTTGCACCAATATCATTCCATGCCTCATCACTAATAAATGCCTTGTACACTCCCATGACCCTCTTCATCCTCCTCGTGTCTTCCAATGAATCCCATTCTGGCTCTTTCACCATATCTGTTACTGATTGTGTTCTGCACTAATTTCCAGAAACAAATCTAGCAGCCCTTTTTTTTTGCACCCTCTCCAACTCTTGTATTTGATGCTCAAAATGTGGGTCCCATACTACACTACCATATCAAGCAATGGTCTGACCAAATTTTTGTAACTCAATTCCCTTTCTTCTCTTGTACATCACCTTATCACTATCCAAGTGCAGAATTTTGAAACCTTTTCCTACTTCCTGTCCAGTGTGTCCTGCCCAGTTAAGCTTCTTATTAAATGTAATGCCAAGATATTTACATTTCAAGTCTTCAACAAGCAGTTCTTTCCCCACCTTATAATCATAATGAAACTTTAGTTTTTTTATTTGTGTATCTAATAAGCTGACTCTTCTTTGCATTTACCTTCCTTCCATGTTTACCAACCCAACTAGATATCCTGTCCACATCATCCTGCAGCTGTTTACAGACCTGTACCATTTTGATATAATGTTTTATATAGTATTATGTCATCTGCAAACAGTCTAAGTTCTGATAGTAAACAATCAACACAATTATTCATTAGAATAATGACTAGCTATGGTCCCAATATGTTACCCTGTGGCAATCCAATTTTTACTTCCACTTCTTTTTGATACTGCATTTCCTACCTTAACTTTTTGTTTTCTACATTTTAAAAATTCTTCTACGCAGCAAATCACTTTCTCGTCCACTCCAATAGTTTTTACCTTATTTACTACAATTTTATGGCTCACTCTGTCAAAAGGTCTTTGATAGATCTAGTGCTACACTATCAATTTCGCCTCCCTTGCCCATTTCATCTGAATTATCTTGCATATATCCCACCAACTGAGATTTGTATGAATATCCTTGCCGAAAGCCATGTTGTCTACTTGAAAACCACTTATGCTCCTTACATATATTTCTGATGTGGTTGCAATCTCTCCATTAATTTACCTACCACTGTTGTCAAACTGATTGGCCTATAATTTTTTACTCTATTTCTCACCCTTTTCTTTATATACCAGCACTACTAACACACTTTTCCAGTCCTCTGGTAAGCAGCAAGTATCCAGAATCAATTTAAATAATATTTCAAGATAATGTCACATCCGGCTAACTTTAAGACATCTGTAGTAATATTATCTACAGCGGCCCCTTTATGTTTTTTCAGCTTTCTTAGTTCCTTCATGATATCCTCAGGATGAATTTCAATTTTTTTTGTCTGCTCATTTCTCATTGTGTTTTTAAGCTCGTTCTCTGATTTAGACCCTCCTGTTTGATTTATTGACCCTAATTAGCCCAGTCAATAAAGGGCCAAAAACAGTGAATGTCGGAACTTTCTCTGGTAAAGCTGAATTTTCTCCCAGTAGTAGATCACTATTAGAGAGACATTTTTTCAAAAGTCCCTGAAAATTCCAATGGAGCTTCCCCCCCTACCCCCCCCCCTTTAAGTTTAAAATGTAGAGTTTTACGCAATCGCATATAACTTTTTAATCAAAAGTTTATTAAGGTTATATTACTTACAGTTTTATTCCCTGATAAATATTTTACAACTTTTATAATAACATAATTTATGATATGTGCAGCAGTTTTCCCGTAAATTAACGAAATGTTGTAAAAAAACAATATTTTTTTGCCACCTATCTACGTTTTTCCAAAACACTATTTTTATTCGTCACCAAATGAAAAAATGCTTTGAATGAAAGTTGTAGCTCATATTTTCCTGAGTACATCGGTGTATAAACATATACAGTTGTGTATTACTCTACTAGTAACATAGAAAACAGTAGCTGGTTTTTGAGCGCGTGAGCGCCCGGGAGTCGGCGGGCAGCGTGAGCCGGCCGCGCCCGTTGTGTAAGAGGAAGAATAAAGGTGCTATAATTTCCAGAAATAATTTTTAATGCATTTAACAGCGTTCGTTTGATCTAACGTGTCAGGGATAGTTGCTAATGTAGGAAAATCTTGAGGCATTTTCTAAGCAGCTCCTTGAAAATAAACGCAATGAAGCTTAAATTCTCGAAGCTCCAACTGTAAAGGCAGCATTGAATCAATTTAATGAGTGTTTAAATAATGTGAAAACGCTCAGCAGAACAACTAAGCTTTGGATAAATCTTCTTAAATGCATTGACCTCATAATGATGTTTATTTACGCAGAAAGATCCGGTAATTGGGACCTCCATTTAAGTACTACAATTGAAATGCTCCCATACTTTCACGCTGCAGGCCATCTGCCATATGCTAAATCCACACATTATGCACAAGAAATGACTAAACTTGGCTCTAAACTATCTCCACTAGAATTTGGTCTCTTTAAAGAACATTTCACTGTAAGAAGAACGGGGAAATACTGGTCTGGGACGTGGACTGACATGTGCATCAAACAGGGTTTGATGCGTCCCATGAAATCCGTTGGGGGCCTAACTCATGGACGAGGCATAACCGACAGCACTCTATCGAAATGGGTCCTCCGAACACAATTTTTCTTAAAAATTCATGATGCTGTCGAAGCTTATTTTGGGACATCAATTTAGTACAATGAGCAGCATGTTGAACTTCACGTATCTAGATGAGAAAGATATTTGTCGGACCTGCAAACATTTACAACATGGTTCCAAACACACAATCCTTTTACAAAACTATCAGGTGAATTAGTTTCATTGACATCTGGATTCGTGTGTGATGATTCAATAAACTGCGATGAAGCTTATGATGTCGGTCTCTCAGCCATAGCCAAAATGAAGGGAACTAACTTCCATGATATTAAACTTCACAGGAAGGATATGGTTAAGACTCAAGCAGTGCAGAAGTCAGCATTGGTACGATCAAAAGAAGTTTGTGTGAACTCCCAACAACTTTTTAACCGTATTTTGTGTGTGTGTGACAGTCCCGGAAAATTGAAGACTTACTTGGAATTCGAACTGTCTCCTCGACCACCTGCTTTGTTTGATGATGTATCCTTACGAAAAGGAACAAAATCGTCACTGATGAAGGTATTTGAAGAAGGTGTCATCGACGTAACGGATCAAAATGGTGCAACTTATGTTTTGGACGGGGGATTTCTTCTACACAAAGTAGCGTGGCCAAGAAATTGTTCCTATAGCGTCATCTCAGAAACTTACTGTACATATGTTGTAAATAAATATGGATCTAATTCAATTGTAGTATTTGATGGTTATCCATACGAGCCAACAACGAAAAATGAAGAGCAAAACAGAAGAGCAGCCAAAAAATCTTCACCTGACATAGTATTTGATAAAAACACAATTTGTGTTACTGGAAAAGAGGAGTTTTTAGGAAATACTAGTAACAAGAGAAAACTGGTACTAGCTTTGGCATCTGAATTCAGAAAACGAGGACTACAAGTTGTTACAGCGGAAGATGATGCTGATGTGCACATTGTTATGACAGACATTCAACAGCAGAGAAGCGACTGTAAGGTATTTGTCGTTGGAACCGATATCGACTTAATAGTATTACTTATGGCACTGGCTCCTGAAAGTACTTGTATATACTTCTGTAAAGAGATAGGGGGTGCAGTTCCATTAACAGTGTACTACAGAATCACCACTCTCATAGAAAAGTTTGGAGATCAACGTCAGTTACTTCTGTTTTGTCACGCTATGACCGGATGTGATACCACATCTAGCATGTATGGAATGGGCAAATTAAAAGCGATAGAATTGCTCAGATCGAAACCTGATATGCAGAATACAGCGAGGAAGTTTTTGGATGATTCTACAACAACAGAGGACCTTTTGATTGCTGGTGAGAAATTTGTTTTATGTTTTTATGGGTTAGAGAAATATTCAAATCTGAATGAAGCCCGTTACTACAAGTTCTTGACAGTAACAAAGTAAAGTTCCCTTAGATCAAATTTTCATCTAGCAACATTACCTCCAACGTCTGAGGCATGTCGTGAACATTCGCTGAGAGTATTTTTGCAATTTCAAAAATGGTTAGGTATTACTGTTGATGCTACAAACTGGGGTTGGAAAATTGAAAACGTGAAAGAAATGAGAGGTACCTAAAGAACATTGAAACCAATTCCTACCTCGAAGCCATTTGCTCCAAACGAACTGCTGTACTTAGTGTCATGTTCTTGTAAACAAGGATGTGGACAATACTGTGGATGTAGAAAAGTGAACCTGAGTTGCACTGCAATGTGTGAACACTGTAGTGGCTCATCTTGCCTAAATTCACACCTGTATTCAGAAGAAGAAGATGAATTTCATCATACAGACTAATATGTAACCGCTATCAAAGAGACATGCTTCTAAACATAAAATAAGTTTTATGAGTTACAATAATCATGACTTGTAAATATTAAATCGGTGTATATAATATCTGTGGTGGGTGGGAGGTCCGTGATGCTGTTTTAAAGCACAAGTAATTTAAAACAGCTGCCGGTTTAGCCAGTCCGGGACACGGCGAGTCCATAGGTGGTGGATAATGAAATGGCCTGATATAACAAGACTAGGTTAAATCCCCCGAACCAAAACTGGCATACAAATGTGTACAATAATTAATTATTAATAAAATTAAAATCTCTAATTCAAATATGTTACAATCAGAAAAACAAATTTTACTTCTCATATCACTTTAATGTTATTTTGATTATACACAAATATTTACTAAATTACAAATTAAAGGTCGACACACTATGGGCTAGTACGAGTATAAGTGTTAAAAATAGATGTTATAATTACAGTATTATCTAATTGAATAAGCATATGAGGATAAGGCGCCTTTCGCCTACGCCCGCCGACTCCCGAGCGCTCTCGCGCTCAAAACCTAGCTACTGTTTTCTATGTTACTAGTAAAGTAATACACATAACTGTATATGTTTATACACCGATGTACTCAGGAATATATATGCTACAACTTTTATTGGAAGCATTTTTTCATTTGGCGAAGAATAAAAGTATGGTTTTGCAAAAACGTAGATAGGTGGCAAAAAAATATTGTTTTTTTACAACATTTCGTTAATTTACGGGAAAACTGCTGCACTTATCATAAATTAAGTTATTATAAAAGTTGTAGAATATTTGTCAGGGAATAAAACTGTAAGTAATATAACCTTAACAAACGTTTGGTTAAAAAGTTGTATGCGATTGCGTAAAACTCTACATTTTAAAACTTAAAGGGGGGGGGGGGTAGAGAGGGAAGCTCCATTGGAATTTTCGGGGACTTTTCAGAAAATAATCCTCTCATCAAGGTCTATCACTCTTGAAAAAATCAGCTTTACCAGAAAGAGTTCCGACACAAAACCTTTGTTGACTTGGCTAAATGCACTCACTAAACCTGTTACTTAAAACCTCTGCCTTTTTCAAATCCTCAGTAACTTCTTCTCCATCCTTATTTATAAGTGTCTCAACACCCTCCCTTTGCCTCAGTTTCCTAACATAACCATAGAAATTTCTTGATGCATCATTCAATGTCCCTTTGAACTGACAGTACTCTTCATAGACCCTTCTTTAACCACCTTCTTAGCTATTATTAAATCCTTGACTAGTTGTTTGAAATATTCCCTGCTACCCTGCTGTCTCTTAACTCTGTTATGTTTTCTTCTTACCCCCCTTTAACTTCCTCACCTCCCTATTATAGTACACAGGTTTTCTTCTACTCTTTATTTTCTGGTTTTTTAATTAATTTTACTTCCCCATTTTTTACTATCTCATTGAGCTCTTCCCACCTTGACTCTACTTGTGTCTTCCTTCCATTTCCTGAAATGTTCTTTGAAATATCTCTTCAAATTCAAAATCTGTCCTTTTTTATTATAATTGTACCTATTTCCCCCTTCAATTTTGGCTCCTGGTTCACTGAATCCTCTAATACCCATAACTGCTTCATGATCACTTATTCCTTCAGTTACTTGACACGCCACAATCATCAGGCTTTATTAGTAATATATCCAAAATATTTTGTCCTGTAGTGTTTTGATCTACCACTTGTGTAAATCCTCCCTTCCTTACTAAGGTATTTGCAAATCTCTGTTACCTTGTTATTAATCTTGTTTCCTACACAGTTTCTACCTGGTAAATTTAAATCTCCACCAATAATGACCATTCTATTCTCACCTCTGAAATCTGACTATGAATTTAATTTCTCCCCAAGAGCCTCTTCTTCATCTGTTATTCTTTCACTGCAGTAAGCATCCAACACCCTGATTTTTTCTTTTTTATCCCAAGTAACTTATGGTCATGGTTTATGAACACTAGTGAACTGTGGTAGTTTTTGATAGCTAGTATGAAAACTCTTACACCAATTGCTCCTCTATCTCTGTGGTACACTCTGTAACCATCAGGAAAAATCTCTCTGTCTAGTACCGCTTGTAACCAACTCTCTACCCCTATTATTGCTTGTAGTTCGTGTATCTCTCTTAAGTTTGCAAATTCGTTTACTTTGTTCATTATAGTTCTACAGTCCATCAGTAACACCCTTATTACTGGCTTTATATTTTAAGCATTCACCTCCTCCTTCCCAGTTCTACCCCAGTCAGTTATTGTTTCAGCAACTTCATCTATTTCTTTAACATCTGTGATTTTTCCCATCATAAATCTACAATCAGTATCACTTTGATCATCTATTTCCATCTCTTCACATTAACCTAGAAAAGCACATTCCTGACTCCTCTATCACTGGAAATGGTCCCCCTGACTGCCTTAGTTAACAACTCAGAAAGTACCCCCTTGCCCCTACAATTTAGGTATAGGCCATTCCTAGTGAAACCTCACCTACCAATGGTGTTCACACGCACAACCACTAAGACAGAACTAATGCCTTTCCCAAGTAGCACTTACATTGCCACTTTTACCCGCCTCACAGCATATTTCAAGTGTGGCTGGTCACGGCTACTTAGGACCTGCAAGAGTTCAATCCTAGTATGCTGCACCTCCTTCACCACCCTCCTCAGGTCTTTCTCTATACTGTAATTACTTTTCTATCAATACTATTCCCTGCAGCTCCACTATCGCTACTGTATCATCCTTAGTGAAACTCCTACAAAAGTGAACCTATATCCTCTATCTGACCTAAAGTTGCACTAGGTTTGAAAAAACTTGTGATCTGGTAACTTGGGCCTAACTGATCCTACAGAATAGGGCCTACACCTCTCCCATGGCTACTACCTTGGCAGCAGAACTATTTTTTTCCTATTCTTGCCTTGCATGCCCTTATTCCGAAAGGCCTGCTGCATCTTACCTACTTCTACATCTACATGAGACTCTTCTCCTCCTGATTCTGGCAACAGGTCAAACCTAATTTTCCCCACAGTTTCTGAAGTGTCTGGCTTCCACATCCCATTAACCATATTTCTCCTACGATCTGTTACCAGCTCCCACACATCTTTCTCAACTTCCTCCAACCCACTTTCTCTACTTTCTGCCTCTATAGCATGAGCTTTGACAGTCTGAGCCAACACAGGCCACACCTCCACAGGATGAGCCTCAAGATCCCTGATCCTTTCACACAACTCCCTGATCGTTTCACCCATCTCTCTCATCCCTAAGACAAAGTGGACAAAAGCATGGGAGACTCTCATTTATTTCCCACGTTTTCTCTTCCCTACATGCCCAATCAAACCCCTTCTTACACCAACTACAATCCACCTTCGTAACGCAGGTGCGACAGATGCTACACTTTCCAGTCGAGATTTGCCCAAAATTCTTCTACCACCTTCTATGGGAACTTAAATTTATTTGATAAAGTAGGCTAATAAAGTTTATACTATGTTTTTATTAAACTGGATAAGAGCTTAAGTCCTCAGTCAAGTTATTGTAATTAATAAGTAGATAAAAATACTTAAATTAATTTACTAAGAAGTTGCTATTTTAATATTTTTGGAAATAAGTAAATACAAAACTATTATACCATGTGTTTCTAAATGAATATTGGGTTTTAACGCTTCGTAGTATTTATTACATGGAATGTAAAATTCTAATTAATACATGAAATTAAAGAGCAATTCTAACAGTTATACCTGCACTTCTCATCACATGGCACATATCAAGTCGTTAGCCCATTTCTTCCCAAACGTTGATTAGTGTTTGTGGTGGAATTGTTACAACAGCTGCCTCAATCCTGTTACTTAGAGCGGGTACGTCAGCTGCTAGTGGAGGCACATACACACGATCCTTAAGACCGGCCGTCCACTGCAAGCGTATTCGAGCGACTAACAAGACTCCTGTAGTTGCTCGTATTGGTGCGACTGATCCCAACACACGGAACGTTACTGAATGGTGTCCACTGCGAGTGATCTTGAGAGACCGATTGTAGACGACGACAGGCGATGAGCGACAGATCCTAGCGGAGATGGATTAATCACTTGCGTATCCGTTACGCATTCTACGCTCCACGTTTCTTTTCAGATATATTGCCGTTTTTGTTCGATTTACCCATCAATATGGGCAGTGAGAAATTAATCAGTGCCATAAATGAGAAAACACTGTTGTGATATACAAGAGACAAGCGGTACTACTCACTTGATATTCAGCGGAAACTGTGGGAAAAAAGTTGCAAAAGAAATGGGTAGTAAAGATGGGAGGTAATCTTGACAAGTTTACCATCACACTTTAATGATACTTTCTGAGTTTGCGATATTTACGATTACTCTACAGTTGCATTTAAATTACATATATAAAGTATTCTCAATAGCTGCATTATTACATCAAGCACACCTAATAAAAAATATCTATAATATTTGTATTTCTTGAAAGAATATTTGTATTCTTTAGAAAGTATTTCCGACAAGATTACAGAGTTCACAACTTGATGTAATCATTCCGTTCGCATCCATCGCCATCCAATCTTAATCTATTTTAAGGTGTTCAGTCTCATATTGCCTGATGCTGTGCCATTATGTAACTGTACTCGCATATTTGTGGTTTAACTAAATTTTCTTGTAAGCTATTATAGCATGAAAGACTGCAAACAATTAGGTACACAGATAAGTAACTAATGCTTCTTTATGATAATATGAGATGGGCTAAAATGTTGTTGAAAGCTAGAAGTATAAATAACGTTTGATAATAAATCTCAACTGGGCATGGAGTAGGAAAGGGTTACAAAATCCTTCATTTACTGAAGAGGGCGGTGAGAGAATGTACCAAAGAAGATAGGGAATTGGATTACAAAACATTGTAAGAGCCCTATCTGACTTACAGGACTGACAGGGTAGCCGAGGGATAGATTTGGGTTCGTTGTTGACTTTAACTGTGGTGGGACTCTAGAGGAGAGTTTAACTAACCTCGTGGCGTTCTTGCAGCTGTAGAAGTCTCTTCTATCTTGATGATCTTGAGCTCTTGCGTTTTGTGGGCTAATTAATATGATGTAATTTGCCAGGAATAATATGACACCAGCCGATTAGTAGGTTCGGCAACCAGGATAGGGGAAGGCTGGTACGTGTTAGATGACCAGCTGATATTCTATCCTATTATGAATGATAACAGGCATCTAACGGTTATGAGGTTCCATTTAATGTCATTGAAAGCCGTGAACATACAGTCGATAACATGACTGCGAGGATCCTCCCGACAGCGCCTATCTAAGATGCTAATTGCATCTGACTGAGTAACAACTCGTAGACTAATGGATTATTGTATAATTGGATGGCAAGCTAAATGGCTGATGGTATGCTGCCCCCGTGATCTTGCAGGGCCTACATGGTGAACAGACTTGAGCGAAGAGAGTCGGTTTTACTGTTAGAAACCCATACTGGCTATTGAAATCTGCCTGCGCAGAATGAGCTATCTACTCGTTGATGACTGCCCGTAGAGTGAGTGCTAATAATTCTTTGCTACCTCGAAGGTGAACTTTATTGACGTCAGAGAGTCAGTTCCAACCAGTAATATCGATCGAGTCAGCGTCTCAGCACATTCCTAACAAACAACACTGCGCTCAGCTCGGCGTGTGCGAAGACTGGCCTGCTCGCTACTGAAATGAATTCCAATAAAATATTCTAATTTCCTTTAAATAAACCTATATATCCATTACGATCCTGACACCCCTCCCCTTTCCAAAACTGCCATTTTGTCCCCAAAATGTTGTCTTAACAATTTACAACTAGGAGGGTTGTGTGCATAATCCAATTAGTCTACTTCCAGAAAAATTATTAAACCAATTGAATGTTAAAAGTGGCATGTCGGGTTTATCCTTGCAGTTGGATACAATTGAATTATATCAAATTAATACAAATCAAACATTGAAGAATTCAGTCTATGAAGACATCAATCACTTGTTAACTACTGTGAATTGCTTGAAAAATTGTCAATCTTTGAATTAATCGGTGTGTAGTATACACATTGTTAAATCAGAATCACCAAGTGTTATCGTGTATTAGAAATTCCCAAATTGGATGTAAACTTATAGTCATACAATTGGATTAAGTAATGGAACAAATAATGTTTTAGCTATCAAGCACAGTATACGAAAATGTCATTCATTCATTTTATAATATTCACTCGATCCGTAAATATTTCATAATGTCTGGTATCTGTTATATTGAATGCCATTCACCACATTTAACAATAAGTCAAATCTGTTAGTTGTTTAAGTTTCTAAAACTTAAAAGAGAATATTATTCTAGTTACAACTCTGTTTTAGAAGTTACTAAGTTAAACCTGAGACAAACTACTTTAACTTTCGAAAGGTATTACTACTTATTTTCCTATCGTAAACTAAAATATACAAACTTCCTGAATTGCAGAATGTTGGAACAATAATTAATTTTCAGATATTATCGCTATCACCAAGAAGATGGAAATTCAAACCATATCACATTATAAAATGTTTCCAAATTGGTTAGAATTACGATACTTTGAAGCACAGTTATAATGAACTAGTTCTGTGTGAATAATTGAGAACTATATTGAGCTAAATATTCCAATCGAATGATTTTCTGGAGCTGTCCAAGTTTTGAATTGATCTGCCTTTCCCTAGTGAGTAAAATCGTTTAAGTTTCTAGGTATTATGTGACAATGTTAATAATTCCTGAAGTATTAAATCTTATATATATAAAAATAGACGTGTTTTTTCCTATATTTCACTTTTCAGCCACCACTACCTAGCACAGATCACTGATGTTTGTGGGTGGAAGTAGCATGGAGTTTCCTGTCGTGCACAACGTTGGCCGAATGCCGAAAGCTGTAGGGATGTGGGAGATATAATGATTAAAGTTGGTCAGTGCAGGGCGTTTTCATATTTCGACCAAAAATTCGAATCTCCGTATACTTCTCTTTCCTGCCACAACTACATAACATAGAGCTTTGGTGTTTGTGTGTGGTAGTAGAATCGTATTCTCATGTAGTGCACTATGGTTAGTTAGATGTCGGTAGCTATGGGGGTGTGGGAGATATGGGGGTTGAAAGTGGTCGACCTGTGGCAATTTCATACTTCTGCCAAAGACAAAAGTGTCATGGTGTATCACTTTTCAGCGAAAACTATAGATCACAGATAACTGGCGTTTGTGTGTAGTAGTAGCAGAAAGTCACCTTTCGATCACAACAGCGGCCGATTTTCAGAAACTGTGGTACTGTGGTAGATATGGTGGTTGCAAGTGGCCGACCAAGGATATTTTCGTATTTCGACTGTTTCCGCATATGTCACTTTTCTGCCACAACTACATAGCATAGAGCATTGGTGTTTGTGTTTGGTAGTAGAATCGTATCTCATGTAGTGCACTATGGTTCTTAGATGTCGGTAGCTATGGGGGTGTGGGAGATATGGGGGTTGAAAGTGGTCGACCTGTGGCAATTTCATACTTCTGCCAAAGACAAAAGTGTCATGGTGTATCACTTTTCAGCGAAAACTATAGATCACAGATAACTGGCGTTTGTGTGTAGTAGTAGCAGAAAGTCACCTTTCGATCACAACAGCGGCCGATTTTCAGAAACTGTGGTACTGTGGTAGATATGGTGGTTGCAAGTGGCCGACCAAGGATATTTTCGTATTTCGACTGTTTCCGCATATGTCACTTTTCTGCCACAACTACATAGCATAGAGCATTGGTGTTTGTGTTTGGTAGTAGAATCGTATCTCACGTAGTGCACTATGGTTCTTAGATGTCGGTAGCTATGGGGGTGTGGGAGATATGGGGGTTGAAAGTGGTCGACCTGTTGCAATTTCTTACTTCTGCCAAAGACAAAAGTGTCATGGTGTATCACTTTTAAGCGAAAACTATAGATCACAGATAACTGGCGTTTGTGTGTAGTAGTAACACAGTGTCTCCCATCGATCACAACGTTGACCGAAATTCGGTAACTGTGGGAGTGTGTGAGATATGGTGTTTGAAATTGGTCGATCATGAATATTTTCATGTTTCATCCAAAGACTTGTGTGTATTCGTAAATTTTACCTTGCTGCCGGAACTACATAGCGCAGAAGACTGGTACTTGTGTGTGGTAATAGTATCGAGTCTCCCATCGTGCACTAGGGTGGTTAGATGTCTATAGCTGTCAATATGAATTCTTTACAACCCCAACGAAGTCGTGGGTACCAGCTAGTATTAAATAAGATGTTACACTAATGAGGTTAACTAATACAAATGAACATTGAAATTATCCCACATGGTCAATGTGTGAAATGTTCATTTATTGTCTTTGGTACTTAATGTTTGATGATCACTCTTGAGCCGCGGAAGTGGAGAGTCGTTGACCAGTGCGGATGTAGGATTGGATTTCCGCAAGTCAGCAAAGCATTCCTCTGCTCGTGTCGTGGCAGCTCGAGTGATGCTTAGCTTGAAATTCAAACTCCCAGCAGAAAAAGATTCTAATATTTCCTAAATCTAATCATAGTGAATTCTAGAATCATACATAGTGTAGCAAAATTAATTTTCATTTGAATGCTAAAATATTAATTGTAAAAATGAAATTGATAATTGTGAAATTTAGTTTTGCATAAATATTCCTTTCTTAAATATATGAAATACACAATTAGTGTAAATTAGGTGAAATCATGATCGCTCAGATTAAGAACAGATTGATACATCGCTTATATTTTATCATGTATTTATATAGCTATCGATATATTTGGGAATCACGCCTGAAAACCAATCAGACTGTGAAAATTACTTGCTCACCTCACATTCGTCTTTGACTTAACCAATGACTTGGGACTACGACTATGTAACTAGCATTTCCATAAAATATCACATTTACACTAGATTTTTACAAGAGAAAGTTAACACAATATTTTTTATTTTTAATGATTTACATTACATTCCCATTCTTTACTAAGAAACAATACCCTTTACTATTTCCTGTCTACGTTACAGATACTATTTGCTTATTTATTTATATTACACTAGCATTTGCCCGCTGCTTCACGCGCGCGTGCCTTGGCAGGTGTAGAAATTATTTAGCGATTTTATTCTCTTATCAGACACATCAATTATTCCTGCTTTAAAATAGAAATTTACGTGAATTGGAGCTACTCTTGATTTCAAATTGTCGTATCATTACTGTCATTATTTCAGTCAGATATAATTAATCCAAAAATGTCGAGATGTGATCATGGTACAGTTTATGTAGTAACGTGCATGTAAGTGAAACAATTATTTCTGAGTGGCAACATTATGGCAAGTTGTGAATCGCTTGAAATGCAACCTGACAGCTGATATGATGCTTTGTTATAGGCCTAAGAGACGATGCCTGCAGCTTTATAATCTACGCGGTGTAGCATTAGGATATGAAACATTTTTAATTTAAGTTTCTTTCAATATAGCCGTATTTTCTATGTAATTATTTCAGTCGCATGTAAGTACATGGCGAAACAACAGCCTGGACCAGATGACAATTGACTCGTTTTGTTTAGCATCAGGCATAACGGGTTTAGTTTTAAAATTTACGCGGTGTAGAATAGAATTTTAGGATGCCTACCAATAATCACAGCATCTCAATTTTTTCTGATTTATTTATTTTTTGCTGTTTGGATATTGGTTTTTATTTTATGTTGATACACCATCAATTATTCCTGCTTTAAAATAGAAATTTACGTGAATTGGAGTTAATCTTGGTTTCAAATCGTCGTATCATTATTGTCATTATTTCAGTCAGATATAATTAATTCAAAAATGTCAAAATGGATCACGATACAGTATATGTACTAATGTGCATGTAACTCAAGCAATTATTTCTGAGTGGCAAAATTATCGCAAGTTGTAAATCGATTGAAATGCAACCTGGACAGTGATGACAGCTGATATGCTTTGTTATAGGCCAAAGGCACGATGCTTTTAGCTTTATAATTTACGCGGTGTAGCATTAGGATATGAAATTTTTTTTATTTGAGTTTCTTTCAATATATCCGTATTTTCTATGTAATTATTTGAGTCGCATGTACCTGAATTTTCGGATGCCTAGTTATATTTGCACGTTATAGCCACGAGACATATTAATCGAATAAAGTACTTCCAAATATGTGCAATTCCGCACTAGTCATTATGAAAGAAGTATGTTTTATTACTTGCTGATATTTATAATAGCTGTTTTTCAGACATCGCTCTTCGAGAAAAAACTGAATTTCGTATTAAGTATTGGCTTATTGTGGCTGTATTGTACAGCGTTCACGAAGCAACTTTGTTCCAGAGACAAACTGTATAACAGTCTACCAGAGACAATACATGTCTAGTAATATAACTTTTTCGTAATTCAACAGACCTGTTACGATTCAAGTAAATGCTGATTATACTTGATTCACGTATTCTTTTTATTTTGAAGTACTGCGGTCCAGAAAAATGAATCGCAGAAGTAAAAAAAAAAAAAAAAAAAAAAAAAAAAAAAAAGGGAAATCCTAAATTTTGTCAGGTCTCTTTATGAAAGGAGTGACCGTCTGAATGTGTATAATTATCTGTGGTCTACAGTTTCACATTTCTGAAGTTTTTTACTGACTTGCTTCTTCCCATGGTACATATTAGTCGTTAGCTACTTCTGCAGATGTTGATCAGCAACATTAGCTTTAAAAATTTGGAAACACCATGGAAATTGATGCGGTAGTTTTTGCGTTATTAGAGATCAAGCCTCACTACAAACGCAGCTTGCTTACAGATTTATAATAGTATAGATTCAACCTTACAGTCCCCTTAATCTATGCCATAAAATAATTCACAACACAGTGTTAAATTTCGACTCGCGATATTACATTATATCAGCTCACACAAATTCGAAATATCAAACTCCACTTCGGTTTAGATTCCACTCTGAACTAGTAAACTAACAGGACACTTAAATAATCATCTCTTAGCTATCGTCACTTCACAACTCATTCGAAATTTATGCCTTGTACATGACACGTGTTTAGTCCCTTCTCGAATCATTGGATTCCTAGACCTCTTAGTTACTCTACATAAGTTCCAATTTCGTCAGACACGACGTTAACTTTTCAATGTATGGCCTATATCTAGATTTACATAAACTATAAATACACGTTCCTTTTGTTTAAAATATTTTATATTTAGTTTTTCTCTTTTTCACTTTTTTTTATTTTTATTTTTTTCAGTTACTACAATTTTGCTCACCGCGTTTCAGGTGTTGCTATGGGTTTCTTAGGCGACATATAAACTTAGTGGGGCGCTACGTCACGGTATTATTATATTTAGCGATCTTGGCGTTACTGTTAGGGCAAAGGGTTTCTTCATTCGTTAAATTTCCCTTATTTAGTTCCACTAACTGCTGTGACTTACTTTGTTTATGCTACTTGGAATGCATTTGAGTTTAACCACGTGCTTTTCCAGCGTCTCAATATCTAATCTTTGCTTTTCGCGCGTCTTAGAACTTCATCTTAATTTGTGCTAGTTGAACGTCTGTTTACAGTACTCGTTATACCGTGGCCACCAAATTTCATTTTCCCGTATTTCATTTCCAACTGGTAATCCATTACTTGTTCGCAAAATTAATACTCTACAGAACTCGTGATATTTTGCTCGCCTTCGCCTGAACGAGCTGGCTCAACCGTCGAAGTTACTGTTGGCAGTTTTACACATTTTCAATTCACTATACAGGGTGCTCCAAAAATTTACAAGCTCGGCCCCTTTCGTCCGGCTTTACTCCGGTGCTTCCATTACAGGTATAGATCGCGACTCCGACCATTACAACATATTTATTGGCACAACGTTACTTAAGGAGAATTATTTATTACAGGTAGCGACTGTGCAGATCAAGTTTCAACCGAACTATCTTTTCCTGACTTCATATCGCTCCTGCTTCTGACTTTTAGTCGAATTTTTCCCGATGGTCTGGAACATATTTAATGAATTTCGATAACAATCAGACAGTATTTTACCGCTTCCGTATTACGGCATAGAAGGACGTCTCCCCATATAGCATGGTTGCGTTCCATCGATTGAACGAAATGTAATTTTAGTCTCCTTAAAAAATACCTTTGTTGAGGACTGGGGCATGGAAGGATTTTTACAGAAATCACCATAGCCCGTTTCTTCCCCCTTTTCATACACGTTGCCCAAAACCCGACGTGGTACTGATACCCGTCAAAATTCCGCAATCGCCTTCCGCGATATGCATTACAATATGCACCATACAACATTTCGACTCTTTCATCAACAATTTATTTATCTCACTATTCCATTCCCTTTCCGCTGCAGCGTTATATATTTCAGCACCTCTCACATATTAGACCTATTAATCAAACCAGTGGATATTTCTTAGCACCTTTATCAATTTTTACTTTAGCACATATATTTATCACACTTCAGCACGTAACATTCCCTCAAAATACCGTAGTTATTGATAACCAGTAATTTCAGTCACCTTATTTATTAGACACAGCATCATGTTCGAATATTAGTCTTTCATCACCGCGTGACAGTGTATAAAATTACTCTTATTCTTTAATGTTTTATTTATAACCATAACAGCGCGTTCATTTTCTCATGGCGTTCTTTTGCATGTAAATTAATCACTTGTAAACTAGATTTTACTTTTCGGTTATTTAATGTAATTTCATCGACACCACCATGCTTTTATTTAATTGAACCAACAATAATTTTCTCTACGCAATGCTTTAATACTTATTTTGCTCTCTGTTTATTTTTCTTAACATATCAACTTATGCTTCTAATTATTTAACCAACAAATGCTTTTAATTTCACGCTATGAGGCTAATCAACTGGACAAGCTTTCGTAACACAAATAAATTCCAATGCCAAACCAATGATTATTCTAACTTGATTACTGTATTCAATCTTTTCTTACATGAAATTAACTAAACATAAAATTATAGCACATTGTAAAATCACCAAATGCATGAATTGAAATAATTCTAAAATGGTACAAAAAAATTATTCTTCGATACCACTATTTTTGAATAAAGGAGAGTTACTCTCTTTTCCGGAAACAACGAGAATATTCCGATTATTTTGGTGGACAGTACATTTTTCTCAAATTAACAGTTACATGGATTTCGTCGAAGTTAATAGCTTTGTCCGGGCGCCTTCGGTCAAAACATTAACTTGTTCAACCAAATCTTATGACCGCAATTCGCAACCTTTTACTTTTCTAAAAGATTGTCTGATTATATTATTTTGAAGTTATCATAAACTCTAGAAACATGGTTTGAAGGAATAATTTATTTCCTAACTGTTATCTACCATTTGGGGTCAATTCAAAAATGTAATTGATACAGTTCATCACACGAAATGTATTTTCCGTTCCGTTACCAGATTTGAACCGTAATTTTGCCTCTCTGAACAAATGTTTTTGTATTTATCATCTCATATTCGACAAAATATTATGCTCTCCTATAGTCGAACGTAGAATTTGAAGAGAAAATACTAATACGTGTATTTTTCGTTTTCAGTCAATCGATTATTCTTTATCGCTCCATTTTACCAATATAACTTTTTACTATTAAAGAACACTTACACCATTAAAATTATGCAGTCTTTTCCGCTGAAATGTTATAACTAATGATTATTCCGATTCACAATTTATAGTACTTCATAAATTATTGTAGACGTACACTTTTAAAACAAGACAATAGATCACACATTAAGTCTTACTTAAAACACATTTTACTATCGTTTACTTTGTTTTAAAAACAACATCAGATTAATCAGTTTAATGAAATTTTTGACACTCCAGATGAATTTGATTTTACTGAAGCAAAATGCGCGTTCTTCCATTGAGACATTCTTGCAAATTTTATAGCATCATGCATTCAATTTAACTCATATTCTATCTTATGTTAACATGCACAAAATATATAAAACACATTAAATTATTTTTTCAAGTAATGTTGACCGATAATATTTTACTTTATATTGCTTCTGAATTAGAAAAGAATTCCGGACATTTATCTTTTGCACTACACATTTTAATAAAATTAATATTATGATACAATTTTTAACGAGTTACTGCTCTGCTCGTGGATTCATTCGATCAGAACTGGAACTACGATCACAAAATCTTATACTGAAATTTATAACCTTTACTATGAGTCCTCCTGAAATTATTTGGAAGCAATTCATTCATTTGAAATTACAGTTCATCAGAATACATGATTTCAAAACTATTAAACTGAATGATTGATTTTCCGGTTTGCGGTTTACCCACTTATATTGATTTGAACTCAGACAATTTAATTGCTTGTGTTTCAACAAACAAGATGCATCTTTTGTTCTACTGACTGAGAGATTTGTAATTTCACAATTTTGACCCGCTATCTTTTGACTGATCTCTGCACTGCGAGAAATTTTTATATTATTACTGTCACAAACCCGTGAGTTGCTCATACTTAAGCGTCTGCGTAATTACCATCGTGAATTTATTTAATTTTGATTCAGCGAAAACACTTTACAACTTTAAAAAATCTCACAATTTTCGCGCAAATCATCCAAAATTTATTGCTACACATGCATGCCTCTAAAACTCACCGCTTTTCTGTTTTCTGAAGATTCGCTGCCCCTTGGATCTGCTTGTAGTCGTGAAGCTGGTACTGCCACTGCTTACGCGATGTCACTGCCCTCGTCATGGAACACCTGCCCCGTCAGCGTCTGCTGTCGACCTTGCGTAGCTGGTTGATGCTGCCCCGTCGCCAATATCTTCTGCCGTAACTGATTAACATTATGACCGTTCCTCTCTTTCGCACGTCTGCACCATGTTTATTATTTTACCATCCAATATTGTTCCAAGATTCTTCTTTGCTACGATGCCTACGAAGGTATTCCCGTCTAAAAGTCCAAATTTCGACTCCATCCCACAGTTTTGATTGCCAGTCTACGATAACATGACGAATTCCACTTCTTGACAACAGTGTAAGAGCCCTATCTGACTGACAGGACTGACAGGGTAGCCGAGGGATAGATTTGGGTTCGTTGTTGACTTTAACTATGGTGGGACTCTAGAGGAGAGTTTAACTAACCTCGTGGCGTTCTTGCAGCTGCAGAAGTCGTCTTCTATCTTGATGATCTTGAGCTCTTGCATTTTAATGGGCTAATTAATATGATGTAATTTGTCAGGAATAAAATGACACCAGCCGATTAGTAGGTTCGGCAACCAGGATATGGGAAGGCTGGTACGTGTTAGATGACCAGCTGATATTCTATCCTATTATGAATGATAACAGGCATCTAACGGTTATGAGGTCCCATTTAATGTAATTGAAAGCCGTGAACATACAGCCGATAACATGACTGCGAGGATCCTCCCGACAGCGCCTATCTAAGATGCTAATTGCATCTGACTGAGTAACAACTCGTAGACTAATGGATTATTGTATAATTGGATGGCAAGCTAAATGGCTGATGGTATGCCGCCCCCGTGATCTTGCAGGGCCTACATGGTGAACAGACTTGAGCGAAGAGAGTCGGTTTTACTGTTAGAAACCCATACTGGCTATTGAAATCTGCCTGCGCAGAATGAGCTATCTACTCGTTGATGACTGCCCGTAGAGTGAGTGCTAATAATTCTTTGCTACCTCGAAGGTGAACTTTATTGACGTCAGAGAGTCAGTTCCAACCAGTAATATCGATCGAGTCAGCGTCTCAGCACATTCCTAACAAACAACACTACGCTCAGCTCGGCACATGCGAAGACTGGCCTGCTCGCTACTGAAATGAATTCCAATAAAATATTCTAATTTCCTTTAAATAAACCTATATATCCATTACGATCCTGACAACATTATCAGAATATGGTGATGTAGTTTTTGGAGCCAAATTTTGGGTATCAAATACAGGAGTTGGAGAAGTGCAAAGGAGAGCAGCTAAATTTGTTTGTGTTAATTACCGCAAGACCCAGTCAGTAAATGATGTGATAAAGGAGCTGGGTTGGGAGTCATTGGAGGAAAGGAGGAGGGTGAAGAGAATGCTGGGAATGTACAGAGCATAAGTGATGGGGTTTGGAAGGATATTGGTCGAAGAATTAGGAGTAGTGCATGGAAGGGAAAATATGACCAAGAGTACAACAGACACTCAATTTCTCGCATAAGATAATCGGAAAATTTTCTTTTGTGAATACGAGCGTCAGGGGCTGAATAAATTACCAAGTAAAGTGATGAATAATTTATTAAAAATGCTGAAGGAGTTTAAAATTAAAATTCGTTATTCACAAAAATAGATGGGATAGGAATTTAAACACTCAAAGGATATAAAATGATAAAAAATACTAAGAAGTGGTAGTTAGATGATTAGGGAAATTGCCACTGGAGCATACATTCCATTGCAATTAATCATAAATTCAATATATTAATCATTCAAATACTAGGTACATTACTGAACCGAGGGAACTGAAAAGAAACAAATCTCCAAAGGGGCTTTTGGACAAGATAATTGGCAAGACACCGAAAGTAATTTGAGATATGACGTCAATTCACCTTCTTCGAAACTTTGAGCACCAGTGCAATAAGTGTGCAACGCTTCAACCCATCCTTTCAACCACCAACCATTGGATTCCACACTACCCTCATTACTCATACTAAGCGCAAATAAATGTATCATAGCATTTCTGATAAACATTTTCTTTAAATCGAGAGACCAACATTACAATAATTAACAGTGTCGCTTAGGGAGATAGTAATATTGAGTTTTTTCAGTGTACTCCTAGGTCTGAAGAACGTTCCTCTTCATAAGGAACTGACAGTTTGGAATAAACTGAGCAAGTTTTCACCAATGAGGACTCACCTCCAAACGCACGTTTTCGATTTCATCGCCCAGGTCCGCTCAATGAAACATTCCAGTTCCATCTCTGACACCCTGAACAATAGATTAATAACCACCTGAACCTGACGACACTGTTCACTCCAACATCAGTAAAAAATATTTGTAATCCTTTCAAACGTGCCACACAAACACAGTGTTGGGTGAGTATTTGGTAAGGAATGTAAACAGTTTTATTTCTATTTTAGTTTAGTTAAAAAAAGTTTAAGAAATTATTATTATTTTTTGGAAATAATCCTATAAAGATCACTCAAAACAAAATTATCATCATTATTTGTTTCTGACTTTTTGCCTCATCGACATCGATGCCATTAGAGGCAGGAAGGGACTGGGGGTAAGGAACGGGAAGTAATCTGGATGTCCTTTTGAATGAACTTTCTCAGCATTCACTTGCAGTGATCCGTATTGCTGGACGAGGATTTGTAGGTGGAATTCTCCTAATGAATTCCGTTTTTCTAACATTGAATTAAGCCAACACAAACAATTTCTACGATGCGTCGTCAGGCAGGGACTTTCCAAAAAAATAAGAGGTCTCTGCATCCATTTCAGAAAATTTTTAAACTCTTAAAATATTCACACGAAATCACTGGCACAACTGTTAGCCGCGAGAGATGCGGTTGAGAACTGCTGCAACAATCACAATCGGCTATAGTGGATGCCCTCAGTTGCTCCCTGTCGCCCCACTCATAGTCGTCTATAGTTGCTTGAGTTGTTAGTCACCCAAATACGCTTGCAGCGGACGACCAGCCTTATGAACCCCCACAGGTAGAAATCACATGGCGTCAGATTGGGAGAGTGTGGAGGCCATGCGAAACAAGCTCTGTCCTTGTGCCCTGTGCAGCCAATCCAGCGGTCGGGTACAGTGATGTACAAGCAATTGCATACATCATAATGTCAGTGAGGCGGTGCATCATCTTGCTGCCAAATGAAGTTATTTGGTTTGTTTTCTACCAATTGGGGAAAGAGCAGTAGTTGTAGAGCATCAATGTAGGAAATATCAGTTATGGTTGTTTCTCCAAAGAAAAAAGGCCCCAAAAACTTTCCGCAGAGATATGGCACAAAAAACATTCAGTTTAGGGGAGTCTCAATGCAATTGCACCATCTCATTAGGATTGTCTGAACCCCAGATGCACACATTGAGTGTTTATATGTCCACTGAGGTGAAATGTCGATTCATCACAGAACACAACATTATCCGAAAAATCTTCATTGTCCTGCAACAGCATTTCATGTGCAAAGTTGGCATGTAAACCATGGTCTGTAGGCTTTAGAGTCTGTAACAACTGCAAACGATAAGGACGTAGTTGTAAGCGTTTTGTAAAACATTCCAAACAGTTGTCACCGGAATTGCTAATTCATGACTAGCCTTCCGAACTGATTTCTTTTGGCTTCGCATGAAGGTCACTCTTATTCGCTCAACACACTCTTCACTAACCTTTGATCATCTCGTACTCTTCCCTTTGCAAAGGCAGCTGGTATTTTCAAACTGATAACTGATGATACTATCTACGAATGTTGTTATCACTTGGGGGATCACATCCGAACTTAATCCGAAACGCATGTTGCACAATGACTACGGATTCGGTCTTTGCAAACTGCAGAACACAAATAGCTTTCTGTTCACTAGTCACCATTTTTGCTACTAGCACTTTCTAACAGATGACGTAGGAAACATTGCATGCATAAGTGCACAGGTACCAACAAACAGAACTGTTTGAGTTGCTCTTTCATTTCATGTATTAATTATAATTTAACATTTTATGTAATCAGTACTACATAGAGTTAAAACCATGATATTCATTTAGAAACACCCAGTATTTAGGACTGAAATAAGTGATTAAGAAACTATTATATTTAAGATTGAAATAATTAATTACTGAATTTATCTTACCAATTTTTATTTTTTATTTTTTGATTCGTTACCATCGAAGCAGGAGTCAGATATTTACTGTTATTTATTTATTATATTTATTTGTTGTATATCTAGCCGGTTATTGTTATTTTTATGCTTTGATACTAATAAAAATAACAAACTGTTATATTTCAGACAAAACAAGTCATGTCTTAGCAACAATCTGAATCTATAACACTTATTTTTTTAATTATACAAGATATTTGAGATATTAAATTAGATATACCAAAAAGTTTAATTACAATTTGCTGTATTTAATCTAATTACAAGCTTTCAGCTTATTTCTAAATAAAAAAAACTAGCGAAAAAGGAATGAGTACTAGTCACTAAGAATATGCGATTTTTGAAGCTCCATTACCAAGTGAAAATGTTTGTATTTCTCCTAACTAACAAATCCTATTTACTTTATAATTGAAAGCTTTAAACTAATTTAGATGGTAAAACTTAGCTGATGACAAGTTATTTCAGGTTTATTGTACAGCAGTTCACACACACAACCAGAGGTCACTTCACCAGAAACAAGGAAAAATGTTTGGCAGATGTCTACTTATTAAAACATTATGATAACTACATTGGGTTTCAGTTTACATAAGGGGCAAGTGATCACAAGGAAATTGTAGTTCATATAAAAGGATCCAGTGGATTTAGGATTTTATGAGGGAGCTGGGCAGTCTAAAAGAGAGAAGATGGGCTGATATGGGTGGTATCACCACGGATGTGTTATAGATATGTGGATACAACATTTTCCCTTACCTATAAATGTTGTCAGTAGATTTGCTAGATATTAGAGGAATTGAAATGAGTTATACAGTAGGAACTGTTTCGTAAAGGAATGGAGAAAAATAAAGATAAAAATTGTAGGCAATTTAATTTGACTATGTAGTAGATAATTTAAAGGAAACTTTGATATACACCCTCATCAGCAGTATAAGTGGTTTGTAAATCAGCAATGTGTACTTCCAAGAGGTTTCTTTTGTGACTCAGTGAGAGCACTATGTGCAAGTAATTTCAGATGAAATGGACTAGAGGCCTAGTTGATGTAGCATTGGATCTGTGCAAGATTCCTGATAGTGAATTAGGAATGGTGGTAAATAAGATTAACCATTGGGGTTGATCATAAGGTGACTTGATAGGCATTCTGAGGAGCTAGGAAGTAAAGAGATTGAGTAATAAATGAAGTAAACAGGAGAGGTGGAAGTAGGAACTGGAATGGCATGGCATGGCATGGCACCATTCTTGTTTATTGTTACAATGAATAATTTTGCTGCTGGTTAATGAACAGATGTTTTGTTAGCTGTGGAAACATGTTATGGAATAGGATTATAACAAGAAGATTGTAAACAGTTAAGAGAGGGTCGAGGGTCTTCAACAGGACATTTAGAAAGGTAGATCAATATGGAATGAGGATAAATGCCAAAATGAGTTGACTTAGTAGGTAGAAGCATAAACACCACTAGAAATAGTTTGTCTCTGGTGCTGTGGATAATATCTAGAAAGTATTCAAAGAGCCGGTAGTCATTTAAGCAGTGCTATGAACCACTAAAATAATGCATCGGTTACTGTATATCTGCCCAAGAGATCACTTCATTGCTAAAGAAAATTCAGATATTACATTCTTGCTGCACCTTATAACTACAAAAAAAAATTAATTTTGTGGATTGATCATAATTTAAGTTGGAGATTTCTTGTCTCTGACTTCTTAAAGTTATAAAACACAGACATATTTGGAAGTTGTACGGTTTTAGCACTAGGTGCTTAAAATCAATATGCGGAGGCCCAACAGTAGGAACAATATCAAAGATAGTTCAACAGAGGAGTCGCAGAATAATGGACACTAAGTTAGCTTGTTGTTTTCTTCAGTTGGTTGAGAAAGGTGGTGGAAGAATGCCAGGCATGTAATATTTTGACGTGGCTGAAAGATCAAGAACTTTTTATTAATGTACAAGATCATTAAATGCTTTGGTAACATACAGTAATAGGTGATTTTAATATGAAGGGACTAGTTAATTTTGCTTATTTTCAGTTCATAGTGCCAAATGCATTATTTTGCTGGTGCATATCAATTGGTAAGTATAAGATGTTCATATCTCAGAAACAAGTAATAAGAATTGTGTGCAGCGTTAGCAGTAAAACTAGGAGTTTTAATATGATGGTAGTGTGTCTGTACACATAAAAATCCTTTGTAGTTGCTAGTTGTGTTCTGTGTGAAACAAAATATGCAATTGAAGTACTATTACCTTATTGAAGGGTACACATTTCTGACTTAATGAACAATTAAGTGAGGCCATATTTGCAAATTGTACAATTTTAACATTAGATGAGTCCAGTATGAAGAAGCTAATTTATTTTCAGTCCTTAATGTCTGATTAGGAAAATATAGGCATTGTCGGTTTATAACTTGGTTTATATACTATAAGAAAGCATTGCGTTAAACATGAGAACTCTAGCAGGACGAGTGATAAAATGTTTTTAAAAATTTGTAGCAGTTTTGATTAAAGAAGGTGTTTGACAGGGTTGTTTATTGTTTCCTCTTTTGTTTAATCATTGTTCTTATGTCATCACTAGTGAAGTCTCAGAAGAAGGATTAATGAAATGGAGATTAACAGACACTTTATCAACAGCAGAAAACTGATGACACTACTGTTCTAGGTACATGATCTCTAAGCATGATAATGAAGAGTTTAGCTCATCTTTTAATGGCTCCAGAACTGATCGCTGCTGTTATATATAAAAAAAGGGTGTTGTGTTTCCTTATACTACAGGCAGTCCTATCAAACAATTGTCCTTTTTCTAATAGCTAGGAGCTCTTTTATACAAGAGCAAATTGGAAAGTCTTTGCTTCTATTTTTTATTAGCAGAAATAATGTACATACAGGTGATCATAATATATATACTATTCTATGTACTTTACCCTATTTTTTACACACACTCCCCACACTGGTTCAGACATTTCTCCCATTGCAGCACAAAATTTTAGATGCACCTGTGGTAGAATTTGTCCAGCTGACTGTGGAACCACTGTCACACTGCTGACTTGGCTTTGTGGTTTCACATGAATAGTTGCCCTGCCAGGAACTTCTTCAGAGGACTGAAAACCAGAAAATTATTAGGGATGGGATCTGGACTATACGGTGAGTGGTCCTGACTTTCCTAGTGAAATGACCGGAGCTTGTCAGTGGTTCTAATTGCCACATGGGCTTAGCATTGTCGTGGAGGATTACAATGTTGACCACAATGAGAATCCCTTAGCACTTTTTGTGATGGCAACCCACAGATGTGACAGTGTGGAACAATTAACTGTCTGCTTTGATGGTTGCACCTAGTGGCATGAAATCTAGCAGGGGCCGATCCGCGGTGATCCAAAAAGACTGCTAACATCTTTGCCAACAGATGGCAATGAACAGATGTTGCCACACAGTGCTTTGCTACTTTGAATCAGGATTGAAATGCAGTATCCATGTTTCATGGCCAGTAACAGTGTAGTCCAGGAAACTGTCATCCTCCTTGCCATACTGCTGCAGATGATTCAATGAAGCAATAATTTACTTGCCTTTCATCATGTCATCCAACTGCTTAGGCACCAACCATCATAAAATCTTCCGGCACCCTAAGGACCCGTGAATGGTGTCGTAAACACTCCCATACAAAATGCCAAGCTCCCAGGAAATGTCCTCAAGGTTGCATATGCCGATCCACTTTCACCATTGCATCCACGCAGGTAATGTTGTCAGTCAGTGTCGAATGTGGCCTCCTCAAACGCTTATTGTAATGCAAGTCTTCATGGCCTATTGCAAACTCGCACCACCACCACCTCACACTTCTCAAAGCGAGACACTTTTCCCCATACATGGGCTGCATTTCCCTGTGGATTTGGATTGGCATTCATCTCTCGCTCCATAGAAAATGAATCGCCCTTCATTGCTTATACACCGTGGATACGTGAAGCACAACAGTTGTTTGTATCAACTGACAGCAGCGCTATGCCTCAGAGCTAATGGCAGATAAGACCAGGCCATTTCAAGAAAGGTCCACCCTTGGGAATGGATATGTTGACATCACATTTATAGACGTAGTTTGGCTAAAAAAAGGATGGGAGCAAAGACATTCTGATTTGTCCTCGTATGATCAGTGTGGTTGATGTTTTTGGATGTGTCAATGATGGGGTCGTTAGCGCAGAGGAGATGTATGCTGGATGTTGGTTCAAAAATACAGGAAATTCTTTAGATCTCTCTTTATTCTGCATAGCAGAACCCACTTAATTAGATGCTATTGTCGTGATGCAGTGTTCAGTTGTCGGAGATGACTGGTTGTATGCAATTCACTCGTTCTTGCAGGCGGGTTAACACTTGCACGTAAAAGTTCGAATTGACAGTTTCCCCAAGAGGAATGAACTCATGATTCACCTTGTGATGGTCAAAAAACACGATCAGCATTGTGTTGATCTTTGATTTGCTCAGGCGAACCTTCTTTGGATGGGGGGACGTGGAAGTGTGCCATTCTGCAGCTTGTCTTTTGGTTTCCGGGTCATACTGGAAGCCTGAGTAACCATTTGTAGGGTCATGGTTGCTGATTTCCTGAGTTTGACACAAAACTTTATCAAATATCGCTGCTCTAGATTTTGACTCATTTTGTGCATCGACAACAACAAAAACATGATTCACAATAACCGATATCTATACTCAACCAAAGCCTGTTGGAGACTGGTGTTTCTCTGTTGCTAAGTGTTCCCTCCACCTTGCACAGCCAGCCAAACCCACCTCCACAGCTCCGCTCGCGCTACAGAAAATCAGTCCTCCTACAAGATGAAGTACAGGACTACCACCGGGCAAGACAGATGGTCTTGATCCATCCTTTTTTAATATATTTTGAACAGGAAACCACAGTTCAGAAAGTTTTTGAACCTCTGATTTCTTTAATCAGATTTTAAAGTGAAAAGGAGATTTACCCTTTTTGTACACATCACGTGGAAATGAATCTTGCAAAGATTCTATGAAAGTCAATTCAAATCTCACAACTACTTTTTGAGTCAGCAATAGAAAACATTACCAAGGTACAGTTTGCTTACTCAACCCAAAAGGAATATACTGAATCAAATTTATTCTTGAAAAGTCACTTTGATGTAGCATTGACTATCTAAGGGTGCTTTTCCATTTGAGGGGAAGCTCTAGATAGCATAACTTGCCAGTGGAAATGGCTCTGAGAGTAGCTTGAGGCAATGGCAAGCTACTGCCCTAGAGTTGACAATAATCGACTTGCTCGCAAGCCAACATGTCATCTTTGCACTGTATGAGAATAGCTTGCAGAATACAATGTTCAAAAGTCTGAAGGTGTGTTTCCTTTTGAGAGTAGTCTTGTAAAAAAACTCTCGAGAGCTGCTCTCAGGAAGGTGTCCATTTGAGAGTCGATTTTGGCTAGCTTTACTTGCGATCACTCGCTGGCACATTTATTGCAACAGCTGACAAAACCCTATGCACTGGAGAGAGCAGAGAGTAATTAAGATGGTGGCACCTAATAGAAAAGTCAGTTGTGGCATACTAGCTGCTATTGCTAAAAATAAGAAAAAACTAAGTAGGAAAAGCTGCTGGGTTAAGCCTTGGATTAAAAGAAGTGGTTTTGGAGCTAGAGATACACTGACGCCGGAATTACAGATAGAAGACGTGCAACTGTGTAGGATCTTCTATATGATAATGAGCTGTGCTAGTTGAATTTATCATGGAATCAGTGCTACCCACAATTTTCAAACAGGACACTAAAATGAGAAAATTAAACTCAAATATTGGATCGATAATCGAAACTGTTGACAGTATATTATCATTGAAAGAGGTAGACCAACATAATAACTGAGTGAGGATACATATATAAATCAAATTTTGAAAAACTATAAGTGAAAAATAAAATATAAGAAATATAAATAGTAGAGGTAATGAGTGCTGGGTCAGGTGGGGGGAATTTATTGGAGATTGAGGCCTGGAGGATGTCTGGTGCCCAGGATATTCTGATAGGCTAGTTCCCTTCTATGTAGTTCAGAGGAGGTTGTGTTATGAGGGAAAACTTGGATCGCCCTAACTGAGAAACAAATGTTAAAATTATTCAGTTTGGGGGAACTGGAATGTTTTGCAACTGGATGGGCCACATTGTTAGTATATACTGTCTGCCTGTGGCCATTCATTCTGATACCAAGTGGGTTAGTAGTGATGCCTATATATGAGCTGGAACAATGGAGGCTTGTGAGTTGATATATGAGGTGTGTTGTCATGCAAGTAACATGACCAATGATGGGGAATGTTTCACCTTTGGTAGGATTGGAGTATGTGGTAGTAGCTGGATGCATGCTGCATGTATTACAGAGTAAACAATGAAATCAAAGGCACTAAGTAACATAAAGGAATTAAGTTAGGATAGGGAAATGAGACTCCATTTGTCCTAAGATGATGGATGTGGGGTGCGAACATACAGAAAAGACAAAAATACAGCTGATAAAGAAATTTTCGGGACGAGCCCTTTGTTAATAGGAGTTCAGATGGTGTTCACACGGAACCCACAGCACCCAGTTGCTGCCCATGCCATCACCCATGACTCGAATAATTTCAACTTCTGTTTCACGGTCCGTGCTATCAGAGTCCTCCCTAATTGCAGCAGCTGCTCTGAACTCTGAAGGAGGGAACTTGCCTACCAGTACAAAATGGGCACAAGGCAATCACCTGGTCTCAACTTTAAATAATACTCTGTCATTATTATTATTATTTTTACCTATGTTTACCCTGTTTTAATCCTCTTTACCTCCGTCCACACTACTTTGAATCACCACTAACCTAAAGTGATGTTTCCTTCAAAGAATCTTTGGTTTAAATTTTTTTTTAAATTAATTATTTATATTTTTATATATATAAATTTTTTATACTCAGATTTAATTATATTTTGCTCTTCCCACCTACCAGAGATTAGTTTGGACATTTATCTAAGCTCGGGTATTAGCTCTGAAGTACTGCATCTCTACTTTTCGTCTGTTTAAATTTACCCCCACCATTTTCCTGTCCAACAGTCTTTCAGTGAGGCAGTCTCCAGTATCAGCCATCTCCCATAATGTTCTCCTTTTGACAAAGGGCTCGTCCCGAAAATTTCTTATCATTTGTATTTTTGCCTTTTCTGTGTGTTCACGCCCCACATCCATCATCTGAGGGTAAGTGGTGGCTCATTTCACTATCCAAATTTAATATGTATATATATATTATGAAACAAGTTTTTGCACTGTTAACTAAGTAGTAATGAATCTGAATAATGAAAAGTCCTTACTGGGTTCAGGTGTTGCAGTACAAGCAGCGTTGTTCTGAACTGGAGAGCCAGATGTTGGAAGTAGCTCCTCCATCTCCAGCCCGTGAAGTTCCTCCTACAGGCACGGCAACTGCCGCTGGAACTGCAATCCGGGATCGAGACTATGACAGAGTTTCTGACCTTGAAACAGCTTTGAGAAAACTGGATGAAGAACGACACAAGTGAGATGGTCGCCTGGCTGCATGCATGCTTGGTGCTAGGCATTCTTTTACGAGAGCACTGATATACTATCAAGCACCACCTAATGCAATATCTCTTGCAGCACAAATTGCTGACTCAGAACAAAAATGACTAACTTTGGTATCATAACTCCTTCTTGTAAATTAAATGAAAGGAACTTGGTGAGAAGTCATTCACTGTGCCTGAACAGGTGGGAAAATATGATTTGCTTACCCAGCTTTATAATTACATATTTTGAAGATGATAGTTACTTTTCATTAAAGTTGGTGCATGTGGTGAGTTTTGTAGTATATAATAAATAATTAAGATTGTTTGCTGCTTTGTTTTGCTGAAATATGTGCACGTATTACATATTTTGTCTATTGTATGTGCATTGGTTATGAAGCTGTATTGTTTTGAAAGTCTTATTTTAATACTGAAACGCAAATAATTTGGAAATTGAGACAAAACATAACAGACAAGATAAACATTGATAACCACCATAAGACATAAAATTGGAATATTGATAAATATTTCAGTCGGAAGATTTATAATAATATAAAATGTGTAAGTTCAGATTGTAGTTGTTTGAACTTAATTGTATCATGTTTACAGAGTATGTTAACAAAAATAATTAAAATTGCTTTATTAAATTTGATTATTGAACATAATTAAATAACACCTTTTAAGAGTTTTTACTTATATTTAATGATGTAATTTGTGCCATGTGGATGAACAACTCTGATCTTTGTAAGACTGGATGTTTACTCAGCATTGTGTATAGATAAAATTCTCTTGGCTAATTAATCGAATGAGTCCGTTAATGAAACACAATGTTTTGGTGGTCATTGTCTCTGCTGCCATTGTCAAATCACCTGACAATGGTGGCAGAGACTATGACTAACAAATTGTCATATTTCACAAACAGACTTACTCGATAAGTTACCTGAAATTTTTTTATCCAATTCTGAATTTTCTGCAATACCCTTTCTTTGAAATCATCTACTTCCTTTTGCATATAGATTTTTTAAATCATTTAAGTGTTTTAAAATGCCTGATGACATGCTTTCTTCCTTTATGTTCCGTTTTATAATCAAATAATACTTAAATAGTTTTTGTTTGTTGCTTAAAACTAGTTTCCAATGCTATTAAATAAATTGTTCCAGAGAAATCTCAAATGAAGTCTGTTAAATAATTTTATTTAAACAATTCACGTTTCATTGATAACATTTTCCTCAGTAATTATATTTACCACAGTATCCTACTTGTATTAAAATTTAATTGTGGTGGAATTGCATCGTCAAGAATCAGATGATATGAACTTTTTATTTTTGTTTAACTGTGTAACTTTACAATTACCAATTTGATTTTTGATATTTGTAGGTGTGAAAAATTGATGCAACTGAATGGAGTCTTGCGCGATCAGCTTGAAGAATGTCATCAGACAAATGAGGCACTGACATCTGATTTACAGAAATTAACAAATGATTGGGAACAAATGAGGGAAGAGATGATAGTTAAGGAAGATGAATGGAAAGAAGAAGCTCAGGTAGATAGTTACCTCTCTGCCTTCTTCTGCACTGAGTTACAAAAACATTGGATAAATTTTGATATATTTCTATGTACTAATTGATTGAAATATTTTTCTAGTAAATTTTGAAATCCATGAAAGTTTGTTGGGTTGATCAAAGGAAAATATTTTGTGATTGTGGATTGAGTATGTAAGAATGAAGTATAATTATATCATTGAGGTTTTTAATTGAAGGTTTTTTTTTTTTAGGAATGAAAAATGAATGAGATATAGTTATTCAATGTTATGATACTGAATTTGGTAGAAGTAATGATTGCTCTATCAACAAGAAACCTATTTGGAGTTAAAATTTCAAACTATTAGCATCAAATTCTTTTTACAACAGAATGTTAACATCATGTAATATCATATATGTAGCATTAATTGAGAATTCCAACAATAGGATTGAGAATAGAATTAATAATTTTCTTGTAGAATTTCTTAAATTTTAAGTGTATAGTTTCATTTTTTTCTTCAATGAATTTTGTTTTATAATATTAAATATTTCATTTGAGTTACTTGTTGTTTCTTTTAGAAGGAAGAAATATGGCTTAGAGGGGAACAGAGTGGCATAATATTAATTATAAATTTTGTTACTGTTAGTTCAGTTAAGGGATTTCCCATCAGTCTGGTGTGGGTTTATTGAGGATGAGAATATTGAGTTGAAATGCATGTATCACGGGGCACATGATGTGAGTACTGATGACAAGGGAAGTAGTATTTAACGTATAAGCCACACTGTTTCAATTTTGATGTTGGGAATTATGTTCTATTAGTTTACATCTTCAAAATAGTGTCATCTGTTTTAAATATGTATGTTAGGGTAAACCTAGACAAAATGAAATTAAAATTACTGAGCAATCACTCATTATATCCTCTTCTGTTAACATAAATGTCCTGCCATTTACCTAGAAAGTGAACTTTAGTTATTATGACTGAAAGACTCTGATAGAAATTTTTTAAGTTAAAAAATAATAATTATGCAATATCAAAAGTAAATCTTTTAACTAACTGTTATTAAAATTAGTCAACCTAATAAGAGCCTAATAAGACCCGTATTGGCCAATAGTAATGGCTGTTATTTCAAAAGTCTGTTCCACTGTAGTCTATTCGTAAAGTGTTTTGTGATTACAGTGTTCATTTTGCAGCAGTGTGGTGGCTCAGTTGGTTAAGGTGCCTAAGAAGGAATGGGAAGATCCGAGGTTCGAAACCTGGTGTTGGCCAAGATTGTACAGGTTCATAATCTGACCTACATCTCTGGCAAAATAATTGTAATGTTACTGCACACTCTGTGGTTTTGTTCCTTATATCGGTAGGATTACCAGATTATTTTGGGTTAGCCATGACAAGAGGCGCATATGCAGCAAATTGAAAGCTTTGTCTCTCTGTGTCTGAAATTTTAGAGGATATCAATAATGACATACACATTTACTTCAGTATTCATGTTCATTCCTGCATAGAATAATTAAACACTGAAGTAATTAACTTCATACCAAGATTGGTTCCTGTAAGAAAAATAAACTGTTTTAATGTGTATATTATTAAATTCTTTTTGAATTTACATTATTTCAGACTTGGTTACTGATTTTATTAAATCTCCTCTGTTTTTACACTTTCAGTGCAATACTGAAGAAATACAGTATGACAGACTTGATTTCTGATTCTGGTTTTCAGGTTTTTTGCAATCACTCCAGGTGAATACTAGGTTATTTCATAGAAACCATGCCAATTTCATTGCTGTTAATTGCCTACAATCCAGTCATAACCATTATTACTAAAGGCCATACTTTTCTATGAATGAAGTGATAGAGTTTTAAAGATTTCTGAAGATATATTTAATGTGTTAAGCACTCTTGACATCTAAAAACGTACGAAGTGTCGGGGAAGAATGGTTTTAGTCCAATCAACAGTTTTCTGGAGATCAAAAACAAAGATTTACTTCCAAATTGAGTTTAATTAGATTGTAAGATCAAGTTCTGCACATATCTTTGAGTGTATCCAAATGAGAAATTATTGTCTTGATTAAATCTGTCCCTGTGCAAGTTGTAGAAAACTTGGTTGTTCGAATCTGAGTCTTGGTAGATTCGCCAGACTTGAATTTATTGAACTCCTATGGTAAATAAATTTTGTTACTAGCTTTAAGAGAATAATCTGACTTTCTTGCTTTCAGTGATAGAAGAAATTTGACAACACAAGGTTCAATGTCTTTACTTAATTTATGGCATGTGATACTGTGCTTATCCCTCCCACCTACTTTTATAGTGCCGGTAGAAACCAATGATTCTGACTGAATTTTACATGAATATAAATAAAGAACTGTATGCAGACAGGAAATAAATCTGTATGCAAATGAATTCAGTTTAATTCTTGCCCCATCATATGGTTTTCTGTTTCTATGGCTTTGCGCAGGCAAAGTAGGCATTCTGTTTATTACATGAATATAGTTCATAAAACACTCATATTATTCTTCATCTGTCATCCATCAGAATATTTTCAAAGCTTTTTTTTCCCTGTGGAACCTGCAATTGTCAAGGTGGTACCTTTGAATTGAGAAGGGGTGTAATATATTTATAAGTAACATCATGCAATGTTTTTATGATATATAATTATAATTTTTAAATTGCTCACAGTAACTGCAACATAAACATGAAGCATATATCTGGAAACTACAGGTATCTTAATATTAGGAAGTCTGATTTACATATTTGAAATGAAGAAATACAAGGTTTCTTTAAATTTTGTAACTTTAAAAGATATGATTACTGGCTAAACAATTTATACTCCCTTGAAAGGTTAAAAAGCTGGTATGTCAATCTCAATTACATTACTCTTTCATTTTATTTGCTCAATTACATTATATTGTTGGCAGCAGCAAAATCACCCTTCATTTATTAGTTTGATTTTTCTAATTTTAAGTTACTTTGTCGTTCAACTTCTGTGCAGGCTTTCAATGACTACTACACAATGGAGCATCATCGCCTGTTGAACCTTTGGAAAGATGTTGTTTCTGTGAAACGACTTTTTGTTGAAATACGAACTGCAACACAGCGTGACCTTAGTAGACTAGGGTCAGAGGTGAGCAGCACATCAAGAGAGCTGTGTTCGGTCTGCACTAATGTAGCTTCCAACCTGCGGCAGACAACTCGTACAGGGGTACGTTAATTGAAGTGGTTTGAGAAACAGTATGGAGCATAAGTAATTTTTCTGTTCATTAAAGATTTAAAATAAAATAATTTTGACAATTTTGGGAATTAAGATGGCTGAAAGATGTGATTTCATTGGTTTTGGAAATACAAAGGAATCGGGTGTTGAATAAGTTAAATAATTAAAATTCAGTAATGAAACCATTGTTACTAGAAGTAATTACCAAATACCAAGTATCCTCTAAATGCAGAGAAATTTTTGATCAGAAAGTAATTTCCTAAACGTAATTGACTGTTTGGTGGGTTATAAGACAGAAAGCAGAGATAAGATGACTAATAGTTTCATAATGCTCTTGTCACCTGAGCTCAGAGTGTAAGACCCTAGGCTGATACCGGGGTTGTATAGCCTTAGTGCCTCAACTTACTCTTGATGTTGACTCAAAATTCTATAGAAAATTTACGAAATAATTTAGACTTGACCATGTAGCTGGATAACTCAACTTAAATGCTTGAGGTCGCCACAATATTTGTTACACCACAAATAGAGAAAAGGTTGCAAGATAACTATGAAATGATAAAAGTTCACTTTCCGAAAATTCCAAGTTTTATTTTAAGAAAATCACAAGTTCAAAATAGCATTTTACAGTTGAGTAGGCGAATCGAACACACTTTACCTAAAGTTTGCAAGTTGTGGAGAGATATTTGAACCGACCGAACCCCTGATGTAAATTTACAAGTTCATGTTACTAGTTAACCTTGTGCGCCATACACAAAAGTCCCAAGATGGCCGACTCGGTAGCTTCTCCTTCCACCGCCTTTCTCCCACCCGACAAGACATTTGCGCAGACTATACGCACATACTCCTCAGCTCGCAAAAGAAGTAAAGGTGGAGTCGCATGCCCGCACCAGATTATATAGGTTCTATGACGTCACAGCCGAAACGCAGCTTTCTACTGCTGCCTAGCCAAAATATGCCTTAGCTAACTCGGTAACCAAACAGATATAAGGTAATTAAAGGCTGATAGTGTTTAGACTTTTTTAATAGAAGATCAGAGGATATGCAGTGAGTAATTTTAAGTGTTTGGTTTTAAATGTCTATTTTAACCTACGCGTATGAGGCGACCTACTTCCTGCTTGGGAGAATACCTATTCTTTTGAGCTTGCATAATTTCGTCATTTCTGCTGAATCGCAATTTATCTAAATAATATTTATGTCAACGTGTTCTCCAAAAATTCCTGAGTTTAATGGTGTAAGTTTTATTGAGATTGATGCCTGGATAGTGAAATTACAGCTTTGACAAGATTTACAAAAATTATATATGTGTTTTAATTTAATAACTTTACTTCTACTGCTTTTATTGAAAATGTAAAATTACCAGAATATTCTCTGAATTAAATTACGTATTATGAAAGTTGTTTCATCTCTGTATCTAACTGCGATTGGCTGTAATAAATTCCTAAACTTGGCACATGGTTTCATGATTAAATAATTTCTAAAATCTACTGCATAGAATGGCCTGAAATTAATATATGTGATATTAGATTTTTGGGTCTTTTGAGAAATCTACTTTTTATTCAGAAAGCTTTCTAGGCTTCTGTGAAAAAAAATGCTAAAAGTGAAGTGTACCTAACGAAGTGTTTAAAAATTGATTTAAGTTATTTACACATCCAGAAACTATGGAATTTGAGTGAATTTATTCTTTTATTAAATTATTATTCCTTTAAAACTACTTTATTTCATTTAAAAGTGTGCAGAAATAGCGAAATACCAAATATCAAAAACCTATTGTTTGGTGAACTGAATTATTGTGGATTATCACATTTCAGGTTAGTAGAAGGTTTTTATATCATTATAGAAAGTTAATTTAGTTGTTTCATTAAATGTTGAGCCACTTTATTGATCTCAAATCGGTTTAAAAATGATGAAATGCTTCTATAGTGAAAGTTCACTGTTTCAAAACTAAATTATTATTGATTATTTTATTCCCGGTTGACTTAGAGTTTGTTTACTGTTATACAAAGTTTATATAGGGCTTTTATTAAATACTGATAGTCTTTACTGCTTGGTTTAGAAATGGTGAAATCGACCTATAGCAAAGTTTATTGTTTAGAAATTGAATTTATGTGAATTAACCTATTTCCTACCAAAATGTTTTCTTATCATCATAGCAAGTTTACTTAGGTCTTTTTTTTACTTTTAAATACCTTTACTTCTTCTGAAAGGGTTTATTTAATCTGTTTGGTTATGGTATCTGCATGCTCTATAAAGCCTCACTCTCCTAACCTATATAAGCAACGAAACTATCTGTTACTGAAGAGTCAGCTCCCCCCCCCCCTCCCCCCTGTATGCCTAAAGGTGAGGAGCTAGAATTTAACAAAATTCTAAGGTGCTTACAAGAGGTTTTAAATGAACTTTGATGACGATTCACATTTTTGTCACATTGCTTTTAATTTATTGTTTACCTGTAAAATCATGCTGTTGTGTGGAACTCTTAAGTTGAATAAATCAACCAGCAGCTTTGAAAAGTACAAAGGTCTATATTAATTAATACAATGAGTGGTCTGGTTAACTCTATATTTAGGCACTAGCTCTCAAAATTTGTGGTCCCAGGTACAAATCCCAGTGGGACCAGAAATTAGAGCTGTGCTGTACCAGGATATTTATAGTTTAGATTTCACATAAGGTAGATGTAGCCACAAAACCTTGTTGCAAAACTACTCAAATTTACTTACCTAATACATATAGTAACTAAAAATAAGAAACGATACAGAAAATAATCCTTCACTTATCACAGATTAAAGTAGGAGCACTGCTGCCAACTCTGAAAAATATTTTACGCCAAATCTACATTTAGAAAATGGTGAAAATGAGCCAAAGTTTTCAGAAAATGCTGGGAAAAATGCCAATAAAATTAAACTAAGGAAAAAGGAAACTGCTTTAGGCAATATAATTGTAAGGACAGGGAAAACGACTCATCACTCACCAAAGTTGACGGCAGCGACGAGAGGAGAACATATATAAACACACAAATAAACTCAATATTTCGGATAAACCTTAATCATGATGTAGAAAATGAGTCATGAGGCTCGGGAGGTGTGCACACGCCGAGGGTTGCTACATGACTAGGTGGATTATCAATATGGTGGTGGGGCTGAGATATTGTATATAAATACGCAGATGGTGGTTAAAAAAAAAAAAAATGGAGGGGGGGGGGAAATAAAGTAAATAAATATGGACAGCTAAATTTTGAAAAATAAAATAAGGTAATTAAATAAATGATAATAATGCTACTTCTAATTATATTAATAATGAGTGATGCGTCAAGGAGGGAATTTTATCTGTGGTTGAGGCCGGATGGGTGTCTGGTATCTAGGATGTTTTGGTAAGCAAGTTCCCATCTGCGAAGTTCTGAGGCGGCGGTAGTTTCGGGGAAAACTCTGATTGCTCTAACAGTGAAACAGTCATTGAAGTTGTTGGAGTTGTGATGATTAGCATGTTCTGGTACGGGGAGATATAAATTGCGGGTGTGAACTGTTTGTCTGTGGCCATTCATTCTGGTCGAGAGTTGTTGTGTAGTCAGGCCTATGTAACCTGTCGCCATTGCACGAGTTCTTACATAGGCCTGACTACACAACAACTCTCGACCAGAATGAATGGCCACAGACAAACAGTTCACACCCGCAATTTATATCTCCCCGTACCAGAACATGCTAATCATCACAACTCCAACAACTTCAATGACTGTTTCACTGTGAGAGCAATCAGAGTTTTCCCCGAAACTACCGCCGCCTCAGAACTTCGCAGATGGGAACTTGCTTACCAAAACATCTTAGATACCAGACACCCACCCGGCCTCAACCACAGATAAAATTCCCTCCTTGACGCATCACTCATTATTAATATAATTAGAAGTAGCATTATTATCATTTATTTAATTACCTTATTTTATTTTTCAAAATTTAGCTGTCCATATTTATTTACTTTATTTCCCCCCCCCCTCCATTTTTTTTTTCTTTTTTTTTTTTTTTAACCACCATCTGCGTATTTATATACAATATCTCAGCCCCACCGCCATATTGATAATCCACCTAGTCATGTAGCAACCCTCGGCGTGTGCACACCTCCCGAGCCTCATGACTCATTTTCTACATCATGATTAAGGTTTATCCGAAATATTGAGTTTATTTGTGTGTTTATATATGTTCTCCTCTCGTCGCTGCCGTCAACTTTGGTGAGTGATGAGTCGTTTTCCCTGTCCTTACAATTATATTCAATAAAATTAAAGGGATACTAACATCCCCATGAGAAAAATCTCTGCCCACTACCATTATCAGGTCTACCATTCAATACTTCTGTTAAAATGAAAAACCTACCAAAAATTACTACACCAAAAACAATCCTACCAGATGTTATTTATACTAATAACATCTCCACCATTTACGAACCCCACAGCATCAAAACTCTTATCATAAACATCTATACCACAAGAGATCTCTACCAAATGCAATATATGTCTACCACTCTTACTCTCTACCAATCATAAGCCTACCATTAACATGTCAACCAAATCATAAACCTACCAAAATAAAACTTTACTATAGTAATTCTATATCCCTAAACAAACATCTTTACCAAAAATCCTACCTTAAGGTAACTTTCTGATTTTCTAACACTACCAAACAAAACTGCCAGAATATAACCCAACCAGAAAAACCACACTTGTCTATGTACCACGCAGTGAAAAGAGCAGAAAATATTAATTAGCTTGTGCCTGAAAGACACATCATGATGTGTAAATTTCATCTTGAAAATTATCTGAAACAAAACTTAAATATATATTTCAGATAAAAATATGAATAAACAATAAATGTATAATGTTTTATAACAAATGAATTATTTCAATTTGTTAAAAAAAATTATTTGTCAAATCCTCTTATGGATATGCTTGCTTTGTACTTGTGAAAGTTATAAAACAGTCAACTTAAATTGACAGTAGTTAAGAACAATCTGCTATGATAGATTATCTAATAAATAAATGAACAATACAAAAAAAAAATTTTTTTTTCACTCCAAGTAAGTCGTTGACTTATCAGAAAAAAATGCTAAATGCTAAATTGATTTTTTTTTGTGCTAAATCACTTGAAGATATGCTAAATTGGCAGCATTTGAGTGGGAGAGCCAAAAAATACTGAGACACACAAACACACTGTACAATATTTAGGTTTAAAACCTTATTCATTTATGTAGGATTGGACCATTTGGTAAGGAGGGGTGGCACACATCAAGGCCTAACACACGACTGATTAAGAAATTTAGTACTGACACCATTGAAAAGTAATGTTTTTCTTCTTTTAGTCATAACTAGCAGTGTTCCCAGCGTTGCCCGGTATAGTTAGCGTAGATTTACCTGTGCCCTATTTTTATTCCCCCAATGAGAAACATTCTTACAAAGTTTCATAAACTTCGCACCAACTTTTTTTCAGAATTAAAGCAAACCTAGATTCACCTGCCCCCTACCAAGAAATGGTTGGGTTGAAGTTTATTTGCATGTACACTATTTTCATTCATCCGAAAAGATTCATATATATCAAGCTTCATTAATTTGTTTAAGAAACAGCATTACTACATTACTAAACAATGCTAGATTATGTTAGAAACTCACATTTGATTCAATTGTGAAGTGAATGGATATACTTTTTGCTCGAAACGCCAAATACTTTAACTCCGCAGATTCAGCTTTTTATACGAATATCAAAAGTGAATCCAGGAATAATATTATTGTAAACAGAAGACTAATGCTGAAGGCTGGAGACATTTTCCAGAGATCGTGCTTAAAGAAAATCTCTGTTGTTTTTACGGCTTTCTAGTGGCTTTAAAAATTGAATATCCCGAATTAAAGGAAAGAATACTTTTAGTTTTGTTTAGTGTGCAAAATAGTTATTATTGAAAAGTTATCTTATTGCTTTCATTAAAGGCTGTGATCATAGACATTGTAGTTGTATGTTTAGTGCGAAGTATGTAATATCTAATCCTTCCATCTTTAGGTTTTGTCATCATACGTTCAGAATTTCACTTAATGCTCCTGCATTATTTAATGTTGAAGCATAAGACATTTTCCAAACAACTGAATTGAGATTCTAAGATTTAAAACTGTTAAAACCCCATCAAAATCTGCTCCATAGTTTCTGAGTTTTTATAAAACCAATATATCCGGTTTTTGTTTTATAGTATAGACTAAAAGTCCTTGTCCACAATTATTACCAAAACTTGTTGATCTGGGGAAAGTAAGATTTAGCCAACTGAAAGATTAAGGACAGAGAGAAGGCCAGAAATTAGCATAGCCCAACTTTGCGGAAACAAAGAACACACTCGCACACAAAGTACTGTCATAGATATTTGTGTGTTGAGTGGTTGATTCCACACACAGTTAGGTCACCAGATCAACAAACTGTAGTTGCCTGTGTTCTATAAATGTGTTGGTACCAGAAAATAACTGTATCGGAGTAGAAGTGAATTTGTTATAATGTTAATTTAATGTCTCTGAAGTTGCACTATTTTTTCCTTAAATTTTAGGCTGCCACTCAAAATAGTTTGTATTTATTTATTAATAGCACAACAAACATATTTAAGATGCTGTTGAAGATAAACATTTGTATAGTTTCAAACATCACTTTGTGTAGTAAGTTCTTTCATTCAATATAAGCTCTGATACCAATGGTACACTTTTAATTATCAGACTTTGATTCCAACTCTGATACTGCAGAATATTTCCAAAGAAAAATTCATACACTTGTTCACATAATGCCCGATCCCCCAAATTTTAAAATTATCACTGAATGAAACATTAAGGCTACTTTAATTCATAAAATAACGCCAATACAACTGTATAATGTAGGTTTATTGCCGTACGCGTTTCGCCTCTCCTCGAGGCATCATCAGCGACGAATCTATTTTAACATTTACATTTTATTTACAAACTTATTTAACATAACACTAAATTGATATATTTTCTTATTATTTACACTTACTATTTACATTAGTGGATTTCAGGATAGTAACCACCCATCTTTGCTTTCTCTCCAAAGCATGTTTCCGTGACAGCCATTTGTCTTTGCTGTTCTGTACACGATATAAACATTGCGCTTCTACAATTCGCTTGTTTTTGGTGGCCATCTTATTTTCTTACTGTCAAAGGCGGTGATGCGCTGACGGCGCCAGATTTGAAATTGCTTGGGAAATTTTATATCTAATTTTATGTAAGTGTGTGATTGTATGTATTTGTTAGGTTTATTTCTTTACTGTAGGGTTATTGTATGTTTACCAGTTTGAACAGTGTTTGGTTTGTTAAGTTTATGTGGTCATTCAGTACCTGTTTGTCATTTTTTATTGCCTTTTGTATGTGGTAGTTTTCTTGTAGAGTGAGGGTATTGTGTCTGTAATTGTTTATTGTGAGTATTTGCATGTCTTTGTTAATGTCTGTTGGTAGGTGATCGTTTTCTATTAGATGTTCGGCGAATGTGGAGTGGTTGCTGTATTTTAGTGCCCTCATGTGTTCTTTGTATCTGGTTTTAAACTGTCTTCTTGTCTGTCCTATGTATATTGCATACAATTGTGACATGTCAGTTGGTATATGCCTGAGTTTTGATAGTTGTCTGTGTCTAAGTGGGTATTTAACTGTTTTTGAATCGAGTTGTCTGTTCGTAGAGCAATGTTTATGCCTTGTTTTTTAAAAATGTTTGTGATTCTGTGGGTGTATTTGTTTGAATATGTCATTGAATACCATTTACTTTTATTTTCAGTGTTTATTGTGGTTTGTGAGTTGTTTTGCACAACCAAACTTCAGCCACCCAGTACCCAACAGACAAGGAAACCCACAACACAGACAATGCAAAACAACTCAGTAGTTACATTTCGAATTTTAGCTCACGACATGACTGCTTCCCCAAACAGCTTCCTCAAAACTGGCCTATTTAAAAAAAAAAAAAAATTATTCCAGACTGTCTCTCGAGACTGCGTAGAAACTATTCCAGACTGCTTCAGGCTGCCTGAACTTGTTGGCTTTTACCGAGTGTGGTGGGTGAACGGTTAACGTTCTGGCCCCGCATTCGGGAGGACGCGGGTTCGAATCCCCGTCCGGGCATCCAGATTTAGGGTTTTCCATGGTTTCCCCAAATCACTCCAGGCGAATGCTGGGATGCTTCCTTCAAAAAGGCCATGGCCAAATTCCTTCCCGTTCCTTGCCCCAATCCAATCGCGCCTCTAATGACCAAGCTGTCAACGAGGCGCAAAACCCAAGCAAAAAAAAGGCTTTTTATAGCCTTGGCTTATCTTCCGCTGAATCTTCATGGAACAACAGTATATTCCCATGGGGAAACCATATTCTTTGGTGAATTATGAAAGTCCCCCATTCCTGTGAACACTAATTTTACTCAGATTTTCCCGAAATTTTAATATGTTATAGTTTAATTTATTCCCAATCTTTTCAGTCATGACAT
>JARYHS010008074.1:379604157-380076193 GCA_031002005.1 Vandiemenella viatica
GCATGTGATATACCAGCTGACCTGCAAACACTGCTTGGCTTAATATGTAGGTTTGATTAGCAATCCATTAGCCATAAGAATGAATGGCCACCGACAGACAGTTTTCACTTGGAATCCAAAACATCCAGTAGCCATCCAGTCCATCTCCCATGACACCAATAATTTCAATTCTTGTTTCACGGTCCGTGCTATCAGAGTCCTCCCATACAACAGCAGCTGTTCTGAACTCAGAAGAAGGGAGCTTGCTTACTAATACAAACTAGGCACAAGGCAACCTCCTGGTCTCAATTTGAGATAATACCCTTCCCTCTATCCGCTCCTTGCCTCCATGCCCACTGTCTATATTGAACCACCACATACCAGAGGTGATGTTTATTTGCATAGATTCTCTTTTTATTATTATTACTTTTATATTTGTTAATTTTTTTCAATTATTCTGTTTTCTTATTTTCTCAAATTTATGTTATGAACATTATTCTGCACTTTTTGCAACATTTTGCATTGTTCATGTACTAGATCCAATTCACTGTTCCCCTCTCCCTGCCCCCAACATGTTTCTGACTAACGGTCATTCTGTGAGACCATATCCTGCACCACCCTCCCTCCGTGATGTTCTCGTGTTGACGAAGGGCCAAGTCCTGAAATATTCATTGTTTTTCTTGTTCTTATGTTTTTTTGTGTGTTCACCCCACAAAACCAAGTGGTAGTTCATTTCGCTATCCTTTTTTTTTAAATCCATTCGCTACTTAGCTCCTATTATTTCCTGGTTAATATATACACAGTCCAATGTGACCACCTCGTAAAACCCAGAATAACCACCTTTGGAAGAGCGGACCGCTGTGAGGCGTGCAGGAAGAGAGTCAATTAGGTTTCTGCAGGTGTTCACTGGGATGTTGAGCCATGCCGACTCCAGTGCCATGGCCAGCTACGCTAGATTACTCGGTTGAGGATCCATAGCGCGAACAACCTGATCGAGGTGGTCCCACCGATTCTCCATCCTGGGGCTCTTCAAACCACGCACATACACTGCGAGCTGTATGCCACATCGCATTGTCCTGCTGGTAGATGCCATCATTCTGAGGAAAAATTACTCGCATGTAGGGGTGGACATGGTCTGCAATGACAGATACGTACTTGTGCTGATCCATCGTGCCTTTCACAATGATGAGTTCACCCAGTGAATGCCAGGAAACCATTCCCCAAACCATAATACTCCCTCCTCCATCCTGGATCCTTTTGGCAATTGTTACAGGGTGTTCGCTTTCACACGTTTCATGCCGTATGCGGCAAAGTCCATCTGTCCGATGGAGCATAAAACATGATTCATGGAAAAAGCCACCTGTCACCACTCTGTGGACATCCAGTTGTGGTACTGGCGTGCAAATTCCAGCCTTCGTTGCCGATGAACAGCAGTCAGCATGGATGCATTAACCAGGCATCTGCTGCGGAGGCCCGTGCGCAGCAACATTCGCTGAATCATTGTTGAGGATTCACTCTTGGTAGCCCTTGGTTCATTTGGGTGGTCAGTTGCTCAACAGTTGCACGTCTATTTGCCTGAACGCATCTCCGTAACCTTCATTCGCCTCTGTCATCTATAGCCCGTGGTGCACCACATGTTCCACGCCGCTGATTTTGAATAGTGCCATTTTGCATGCATGTTATATTTTCACCACGGCGGCACGTGAACAGTTCACAAAATAAGCCGTTTTTCGAAATGCTTCCACCCTTGGCCTGAAAGCCAATAATCAAGCCCTTTCAGATGTCGGATAAATCGCTACGTTTCTGCATTACGCCAACGATTGAAATGCTTTCCGATGCCCTAGGACATCCTGTATACACACTCCACTGTAATATGCTGCCACCTGCCTTCTGTGATTGGTTATTTCACGTTGATGTCGAAAATAGGTGGTTGTTACATTAATGTGACTGGGCTGTGTATATTCCTCTGTTTGAATTTACCCCCACCATTTTCCTGACCAACAGTCTTTCTGTGAGACAGTCTCCAACATTACCCCACCTCCCATAATGTTCTCCGGTTGCCAAAGGGCTCGTCCAAAAAATTTCTTTATTTATTTATTTTTGTCTTATATATGTATACAATGAAATGAAAGATGCTAAGTAGTGAAAAATAATCAAATTAGGATAGGGAAATGACCCACCACTTACCGATAGATGATGGATGTGGGGTACTAACACACAGAAAAGACACACAAATAATAAAGTAATTTTTGGGATAAACCTTTTGTCAACAGGAGAATATTATGAGAGGTGGGCGCAGCTGGAGACTGCCATTTTCCCGACCGGCGGACTTTCTGTGAGGCAGTCTCCAGCTGCGCCCACCTCTCAATGTTCTCCCGTTGATGAAGGGTTTATCCCGAAAATTACTTTATTATTTGTGTTGTGTCTTTTCTGTGTGTTCGCGCCCCACATCCATCATCTAAAGGTCAGTGGTGGCTCATTTCCCTATCCTAATTTGATTCATATATATATATATTAGGGTGTCCCTTATTTTTCAATGTCAAAATTTTGACAGTCTTTCTGTGAGGCAGTCTCCCACATCACCCACCTTCCATAATGTTCTCCTGATGACAAAGGGCCCATCACAAAAATTTCTGTATCATTTGAAATTTGTCTTTTCTGTATGTACGTGTCCCACATCCATCATCTAAAGGTAAGTGGTGTGTGTGTACCTATATTTCATTTTGAAGCCACAACTACAAAGAGCAAACTGCTGATGTTTGTGTGTGTTGTAGCCTCGTCTCCCATCGTGCACTATGGTAGTTGCATGTCAGTAGCTGGGGGGGGGGGGGGGTTATAAATGGTGATTGAAAGTGGTCGACCTGGGGCATTTTCATATTTTAACAAAGCTTTGGAATCATCTAGAATGTTCTTGAGTAATGTTCTAGAATATAACATTTTTTCAGATTTTTCAGCTGTTAACAAGTATAAATGATTTATACACAACATATTTAGTGTAACTGATTTTGACAGGATTTCCCTGGCGGATTGCTGATTTGGCAGGCAGAGCATGAATGAAGTTGTGGGCACCATTTAGTAATTAAACTCTGCCACCAATGTTAAAATCCTTAGATTCTTGATCAGCTCTCTGCATGAAATTCTACATAAGTATTATTACTTTGGCTTCGACTACTTTGTCTCTATGAATAGAATAGCCCCAGAATATCGCTGCATATGGCATTCAGTTAAAATAAGTGACAAACTAGTTTTCTCATACACCTATCACATATTGTTGAAATTGAATGAATTACAAATGTGGCTTCACCTAGTTCTTTTATTAAGCCAGATTCATGCACCTTCCAATTTATATCATGATTAATGTGCAAACTACGAACTTTCACACTCTTTACTGGAATTGACTAGCCCACAAATTTTGTGTATGTCTGGTGTCCTGTGTGAAGAACTGAATTGCATGAGTTATATGAAAGTTTGAAGACAAGCCAATAACTGTAAACTAATTATTAATAAGGTCAAATACATAATTTGAAACATGTTCAGTAGTGAAATCTGGTGTATTTTTAATTTTTTTGCTTGTGTCATCTGCAAATTGGGACAAATTTTAATTTTTCTGAAGTGACAGAGGATAGATCATTGACATATTAAACAATAGAAGCCCCAATATAGAATTCTAAGGTACTCACAACTGATATAGCCTCACTCAGAAAACATTGAATCACATGATGCAGCTTTAAAATGTTTCAGTGATGCTTTCTGTTTACTATTCAAAAAGTAAAGACTAAGCCATTTATTAACAATGCCATCTGTACCATAATATTTTAATTTTTGTATTAGAATTTCATGATCAACATAGCCAGGTGTCATAAGACAAGTCAGGGAAGATTCCTACAGCCAGTAATAAATCATTTATTCTTTCTAAAATAATGTCAGTGAATGCACATATAGCTTGGTCTGTTAAATGGTTCTCTTGAAAAACAAATTGTGATTTAGTTAGAATTTTATTTTTAATGTGTTGGTAACTCTGTTGTAAATTGCATGAAAATTTTTGAGGCAATCTGTTAATGAAATAGGACTATAATTTGATATAACTGACTTTTATACAGTGATTTAACTACAGCACACTTTAGCCCATAACAGATAACTTGGTACATTACTTAATTCTGTGGAGCACAGTTTCATTAATCTGCTGGGAATTCCATCATAACCACTCTAATATTTGTTCTTAAGAGACATGATAACTTTTCTTATTTCTTCTGAAGTAACTAATTTTAGATGCACATAAAAAAAAATCTTTTTCAGCCTGTATTAACCCTTTGACTGCTGTGCCCAGGTGCTCCAGACATGTTAACACGCGACCTTGCTCCTTCCCTCAGGTGCTCTGGACGTGTATACACGTGCCACCTTGCCGCCCTGTCTGTGCTCTGCACGCGTTAAGAAGTCCGACTGCTCGGATCCCTGTGTGCTCTGGACGCGTCAACGCGCAAGCCACTTAGCGACCAGGTCAGGTAGACGTATTTCCATTCCAGCTGGTTAATTGCTTTCCAACGTACGGCCCGTGACTGTCTGCAGTTGCGATCTTATTTGAGTTGCTATTTTAATTGTAGTTTTACCTGAGAAAATGGATCGCCGTCGTGCTTGTACAAAGGAAGAAATCATTGAGATCCTTACTAGAAACGACAGTGAGAATGATCTCTTTGATATGGATGATAGTGAAGCCCATTCAACAGGATCTCGAAGTAATAGTCCTAAGCCTTGTACATCTGCTAGTGGAATACAACCGTCTGTCTCCACAAGAGGTAAACATTTTCAGTTACTGAAGCTTCATATAGCGAGAGCTAAATGTGCGGAAAAAGAGGATGCTTTAGTGACAGCTTTCACTGAAAGAAAAGAGATTCTCGTCCTTTTGTGCATGTGATAGACGATTCAACTGCAGAACACAATATGGATTATGTCAAAATTCCCACATTCTTTCATTTTTCGGAATATTTTTAACAGAAGATCTTAAGGCGGCTACATACGAGGCAATTTCAGTTCCAATCGACAGGGACAATCCTGCAGAGGCCCTGCAGATTGCCGCGTGAGTAGGTTAATTGGGCATGTTGCTCCCAATATCGGGAGGTCGGCAGAGCCCGACCAAACAATTTACAGATTGTTCCTGCAGACAGGGAGCAAATTGAGATGTGCGTAGCGCGATTGCAACGATTGAGACAATTTCAGCTCAGTCGGCTTTGAGCAGCGAACGAGTGCGTTTCGTGCCATTGGTTGTGTATATCGTCAGAAATGTCTAAAGAGAAAGAGGTGTGGACTAATATTTTTGAAGTTTATATAGATATGCCCCAGTAATGTGACAAATTCAACAAAAATTACATGAACCACAACATGCGGGAAGAAGGATTTAGAGTTTTGCTAGAAATTTACAAAGAATTGGACAAGGAACCAACAGAGTTGCAGTTCTGAAAAAGAAAATATGCGAACAACTTACTCGCGTGAGTTAAAATAGGTAAGTAAAAGCTCAAATACCTAAATAATTATTATTTTATGAAATGTAAATACATCATTATATTTATATCAGATAATAATTCTTTGAGGAACATAAGGGTAATAGGTAAAAGAACAGAAATAAATAACTTTTACTATAAACGTATTTATTGTTCAATTTAAATTATTTTAAAGTAAAAGTAACAGATTCGTTTTTACAAATTGATTTCATAGTTAATTTTATTTATAGAAAAAAGTTTCCAAAACAGATTGTATATAACTAAATTCTGCCTTAACTGAAATCTGAATAAAAAAATATAATTTCATTAATAATGTGCTTTGTATTTACAGATGGAAATCTTGTATGCAAACGGGAAGTGGCACAGAAGACATGTATGTACCGTCCCTTTGGTAAGCACTTGAAAATCAAGAAAGAATTCCATTTAAAAAGAAGAAACCAAAAATAAATATTGCCATGAAACAAGAAGAGCTCAGAGATTCTGCCCAATGGCTATTAAATTCAAAGGAAGATGAATGGGAGATCGTGGAAAATAAGTCGGCTTTCAATTAAAAGACCTAAATAAGGAGCAGATAGCAATTGCCAAAAAACTTATATCAGATGCTATTTTTTATGCTAAAGCTGGAAGGTTAACTATGGAATTTAGAACTCCCTGATAGCATATACAAAGTTCAGTCATCTACAGAGCGATTTCGGTATCATCCTGAATTATCTCCACATTCATCATCTGATTTGCCGCCCTTGCAATACTCAGTTGAAAACTATCATCCAACATCACTACAACGTGTGTCATAAAAGCTACCCTCCCAATTCTCTTCCCAGTCTTCATTTCCAGTTGAAAGCTATGATCTATCCTCATTAAGTTTTGGTGATATTAATAATGAAACACCTGTTATTGCACAAGGCAATAGTTTCCTGATGAAAGACTTTTTTAATCATCAGACATAGAAAATAAATATTAACTTCAGAAATTTCATTACTATATAATTTTGAATTTATTGTACTTCCAAGATTAGATTCCTACTTTTTTTTTTTTTTTTAAATTAATGTTACTAGTTTCTGTATTAAATCACAGTGTAAATAGTAATAGTTAAACAAAAGTTTTACTTATATATACTACTTTTCTTCTTATCTTAATGTAGTGTTTTCAGACATTTGTAGATACACCAACATGTTTCGGGAATAATGTCCGAAAGCATTTGTGATGAAGTCAGCGAACTAAATTTCAAGTCTTCACTTATTTGTCCACTTACTAAAAAACACAGAGCAAGATTTAATCGTTCTCTGGCACTTATTCTTTCGTGCATTAAGGTATTTTTCTATTTTATGTAAGGGGTCACTAGTCTGAGTATCTCTGCAAAACTTTCAGAATTCACTCTCAGAAAATTCGTAAAATCTTCCGGTTCTAGACTCCTCAAAATTTTCGTGCGGGATAGATTTTTCCTTAATAAAAGCCACCTTTTCACCCAACATCATCTTTTTCGTTTTGTACAAACTGTAGGAGGTACAGGCTATTGTTAATACCATGCCAACTCTTTGTTGTTTTGAAATAAAATGAGCCATTGTTAAGCGCTTACGTCTTCTCACCACACGATCCCAATGTAAACTAAAATCGGGAGCAAAATTGTTACGTGAGGAGGAAAGCCCCGTATGTTTGCCCGATGGATTTCCCCTGTAGATTGGGACCGAAATTGGGTCGTCTGTAGGCACCTTTATGAAATCTATTGCTGAAGGAACCTATAGATTTTATTTATATACCAAGATAAATACGCCAGAATCAATTCCCTCTAGATTTTCAAGGTGGAAGGATTTACTGGGAAACATTTTCGAATTATTATTTACATTAAAAATTGAAAGGAAAGCATGCCAGCGTGTAGATACGCTTAATGTTCAGAACAGAAAGTGTGTCGAGAAACCAGGTACAAACACAGACAATGCAATGTACAGTAATATTGTGTGTTGTGCCATGTTTGGAGGCTTGTTACATGAAAAACATTTATTAACCATGGGTAACTACATTGTAACAATTACATTACATTTATACAACTCTAAAAACTTAATGAAATATAAAAAATTGAAAAAAAAAATATTTTTAACTTCGCCAGTGACGATCTAAAGCCCAGAACCAAAAGAAGGATGGAAAATATATGCAGAGTTTGTGAAAGGTATTTGAACACGTAACTTGGAAATTTTCTCCTGATGAATTAATGCGCTAACAAACAAAAATACCAAACACATTTCAGTTTCTGTAATATCTATTTAACATATGAAGTACCTGTATGTTTGTCTACGCGGACATTCACTTTTAGAGGAGCTTTAAATTGAAAAACCATAGATGTCAGAGTAACTGCATTTATTTTGTATCTGGTGTTTCAAAACGCAAAGCAAAAAACAGCAGGTCGTCACACACAACGCCTCAGAAATATTCAGCACAGAGCAGTCCTGGCCGCGTGCCGTACTCAGTAGGGCAGGTATCAGCCGATCGCGGCTACTCAGCACAGGTAGTCGGCTTAGAGATAACAAAGGAGCACACAGTGAGGACTCTGCTGGGCAATACCTAGCAGTTAAAGGGTTAGTGAAATTCATACTTTAAGTTGCTGAGCTACTGGTAATTACCTTACCGGCAAAACATAAAAAAGCTTATTAGAATATCAGCAACTGAAAAATGAGATTTTGTCACCTATTATTATCCCTTCATCAGCAGACTCTAACCTAAAAGAGGCAGTTAGGACAATATCATAACTGGAAGAGACCAAGTGTGGTGGGTGAGCGGTAAACGTACTGACCTCGCATTTGAATCCCCATCCGGGCATCCAGATTTGCATTTTCCCTTGGTTTCCCCAAATCACTCCATGCTTCCTTTAAAAGGCCATGGCCAAATTTGTTCCCGTTCCTTGTCCTCAGTCCCATTCCACTTCTAACGTTCTCGATGTAGACAAGGCGTAAAGCAACAAGTAAAAATATATAACTCGAAGTGGGCTCAGTTACAGCCTCAGCAAACAATGCCCATTCTATTTAGGAGTAAGCATGACTAGTGAAACCACACAAACAAATGGTGTCCAGAGGCACCACCCCAAGACAGAACTGATGTCTTTCCAAATAGAACTTCTTTCTCTATATTTACCCACCTCAACTGTGGTCAGTCTTGGTGACTTAGGATCATTACAAGTATAACCCTGGCATGCTGCACATCCTTTATCACTTTCCTTGAGATACTATACAGGGTGGGCAGAAATTCACTGATCGGCAGGTAAGGGCAATGTTAGGGACGTTGCACCAATGAAATAAATACAAAAAAATCTAGTAAAAGTCGTACCGTTTCTGAATTATCTGCAGCTAAAGTTGGCCAATAAGAGCGCTGTGCAGGCGAATTCAAACAACCTTCCACCGGTGAAGTTGCCAAGCGTACTCGAGGCATGGGACCCCCAAAGAAAGTGAAAAGAAAAACTCTTTTCGGAAGCAGGGAGAGTTTGAGAGTTTTGCGTCTTATCGACTACGCTGCCAAGGCACTACAATTTCTTTGTTGTTTTTAGAAGCCACTAGGGTGGACTGTTTGTTAGTAATTGGAATTAATCGGTAATCCGCGACATTTTTCGGGAAGTTGGTGGTGGGGCTAAAGTAAAAATTTAGTTGTGCTCGTACAAAACTTCAGTCTATTGTAAATGTGCTGGCACGTATGGTAACAGATGAATTGAAAGAGCACCTTCGCGTTGCCCACTGCATAATTTTATTATCAGTTGCTTGAAACCATGGCTCAATAAAATTATACCAATTTTTGATCCGCTAATTTTTACCACGAAAGGCGAGAAAGTTATTTTTGTAGAGTTTCGAGAGCAGCCAGCCGAAACATCGGATATAATTGTCGATTACTTGAAGGAAGTATTATCTTGCAATGATTCGAATCACAAAATTGTGGCATTTGCTATTTGAAATAGTGCTGCCAGCCCTACAAAATTACCTACAGATCATTTAAAAAAATTAGGAATTTAAAATTTATCGACAGTTTTATGCCTTATTGAACTTTCCTTATATTCGTATACTTGTTAACTCTCAGAGTATAGTGGTATTGACTCATTAAATTGTCAGTAAGGGAGCGTGCATAAACCACATAGCTCCATTTTGGCCTCCTGTGAACCCCCACAGAAGAAGTCTCGCAGTCGAATGCATCTTACTGATAAAGACAGTGTCATCATGTAACATCATCAATTTTCGTTTGAGGAGTATGCCGATATGCATTTAGCATATGGTGCTGCTGGACAAAACAGGGCTGAAGCAATTAGGATTTACACGGCTCAATTTCCTAACCATGTGATTCCATCGGACAACACTTTTGTGTTGGTTGACAGAAGGTTGAGGGAGACGGGAAGTGTTGCTGTCCACAGGCACAACGCCAGACAAAATCGGTTCGTGCAGAATGTAGGAATTGAAGACAATATCCTGTAAATGATTGCTGATAATTCAAGGACAAGCTCTAGGGTCATTGCCAATGCATTGCAGGTACGTCCAATATAAGTGATCCCTCAAATTCTCTGTGTAAATGCAGCCTTTCAATAGGGTCATTTTTGTTGTTTTTTGATTACCAGGCCTCACATGCGACTGTTTTGGATGTCCTTCATGACAAAGGGTTACATCCCTTTCACTTTCAAAAGGTCCAAGATTTGGAGGAAAACAATTTTCCACTTTAGTTCAGTTTTCACAGTGGTACATGCAGCAATGAAACGATTATCCAAACTTTGAAAGGAAGGTGCTGTGGATGGATGAAGTGTGCTTTACCAGGGAGGAGTGTTTTAATAGCCGAAACAGCCACATCTGGGATGCCGAAAATCCACATGCAATTTTTGTCAAGTGATACCAACACAAATTTAGTGTTAACATTTGGGCGGGTATGAGTTCTACTTACGCAACGTTTGAATGGCACTTCTTATTTAGCATTTCATGAAAACGTCCTTCCATTGTATTTAGAAGACGTCCCTTTGGCAATTCGTAATGACATGTGGTTTAAACATGACGGCACGCCACCACATTTTGCAGTACCGGTATGGCAACACTTAAATGCATTGTATCCTAACAAGTGGATTGGTCAAGGAGGCCCAATTCACTGGCCAGCTTGGTCATCAGACTACAACGCATTGGATTTTTATCTCTGGGGAGCTGTCAAGGCCATTGTTTATGAGACTGAAGTAGAAACAGAAGAAGAACTTTTGGCTAGGATAATTCTAGCTTTTGATGAAATTAGAGGAAGTTACAATTTTGGAAGACTCGCAAATTCAGTAACTCAGCGTTGTAGAGCCGGTATTGCAGTTGAGGGAGGACATTTTGTGCAGTTGCTGTAAAATGTAAGAGACCGTATTTTTTTGTTATTGTTGTTTATTGGGATACATATTTACTAAAAATAAGATTTTTCAGAGATTATTTATTTTACGGTCACTGTCGCGGGTTGACGCTTATTGTAAGTAAATCTGTGTTGGGTTTCAATGTTGCGACAGATAACGTCAAGCTGAAAATGAAATTACTCTACAGTAATTTTGTTTTGTATCAGTGACAAAAGGGCTCTCAATGAGTAATAGCTAGTTTAGCTTTTGCGGATTGCCACGTGTTAGCGAGTTGATACATGTAACCAAAATGTTTACAACTTGTTTGAATAAGAACAGGCTTTTTGCAGCAGAGAAAGTTATGTTACAAAGGTTGGTAATGAGTTTATTGTTTTTTTCCAAAAGTTTATTGTTTTATTGTTGCAAAATAGTAGCATGGATATTCACGTTAATCAATAAAAATGTTGTGATTGAAATCTAGTGAAATACAATAACATGGAATAAAAGAAGCTTCTTTGCAACGAATAAGTAAAGTTTTCTTACAATTTTTTTTTTTCTTTTGTGCCAGTAACTAAACGAATTTTGTACAAAAATTAAAGATTAATCAGACAAGCAGATCGACTAATTCAAAACCAATTCCCATAAAAAAAATCCTTTAGCCCCACCACCGACTTCCCGAAAAATGTCACAGATTACCGATTAATTCCAATTACTAACAAACAGTCCGCCCTAGTGGCTTCTAAAAACAAAGAAATTGTAGTGCCTTGGCAGTGTAGTCAGTAAGACGCCAAACTCTCAAACTGAAGGTTGCAGGTTTGAATCCCCGTTTCCGAAGAGAGTTTTTCTTTTAGTTTTCTTTGGCAGTCCTCTGCCTATAGTACGCTTGGCAACACCACCTGTGGAAAGCTGTTTGAATTTGCGTGCGCAGTGCTTTCATTGGCCAACTTTAGTTGTGGATAATTCAGAAACGGTACGACTTTTACTAGATTCTTTTTTTGTATTTATTTCGTTAGTGCAACGTCCTCAACACTGCCATTACCCACCGTTCAGTGAATTTCTGACCACCCTGTATATTATACATTATATTTATATCAATACTATTCCTTGCTTATCCTACTATCGGTACTCCACTCTCCTTTGTGCTACCCCTTGAATGTGAACCTCTATCCTAACCTTATTTTGCATTTGGTTTGGGAGAAAAAAAAAAAAAAACTTTTGTCATAGTAGCCTGGAAAAAACTGATCTTGCAGAACAGGGTTTACAAATCTCCCAAGGCTGCTACTACCTAGCAGCAGAAACCTTATATTCTGATTTTTTCTTTTTCTTGCACAACTTTATTCCTAAAAGCCTGATGCACCTTACCTATTCCTACTTCTACACGACGTTCTTCTTCTCCAGACTTTAGGTAACAGGTCAAACCTATTTCTATCCACAATTTCTGAAGTTTCTGGCTTCTTCATCCAGTTAACTGTGTTTCCCACTATGAACTGTTTTTAGCTCTCAACCATCCTCCTCACCCTCCCTCCCCCCCTTTCCCCAGTAATTGCATCATTTCTCTAACCCGCCACTTAGGCCAAGCCTGAAGGGCCCCAATCCTTTAGAGTATCTACCCAATATTTTCATCCTGTTCTACCACTAATATAAATCGGACAAAGCCATGGGGGAACCTCACTTAAATCTCACGTTTCTTTCCATTATACACACAACGAAACCACTTCTTACACTCATTGCAACCCACACTATTCGTCACAAACCTGTGACAAGTGCCACACTTTCCAGGCATGATTTTTCCCAATACTTCCAGTACCCTCGTAATGGATCGCAAAAATGAGAAGAAATACTATATAATCTTAAATATATTTGCCATAATAGTCTAAATACATATTTTTCTCTTATTTAATAGTAAATTAAAGCTTAATCCTCAATCATGTTACTGTAATTAATAATTAGATAATTACGAGGGTTGTTTTTTAAGTAATGGCCGTTCGTGCGTATAGTCCCGTAGTTCGCGCGGACGCCGCAACAATCCACCGCGCCACTTGCCGGCATCCTTCCTGTTCACACTGATGCCAGTTGCAGCTCTGTAGCTGACGTGTACGCATCGCTGTGCTACTTTATAATGTTTACGATTATTGAATCACCCGCCGCGTGTGAGATATGGTCAGTGATACGTTTTTTAACCGCAAGAAGCCTATCAGCTGCAGAAATTCATCGTCAGTTAACAGAAGTTTATGGCTCAAATGCAATGAGTGAAGGTAAAGTGCATCAATGGGTTAGAGAGTTTAAAAATGGCCATCAAAACGTCCATGACAAAGAACGCTCAGGCCGGCCCTCTGTGATCACTGATGATTTGGTGGCTGCAGTTGAAACAAAGATTCGTGAGGACAGAAGATTCACAATTTCCACTCTTTCTTTGGAATTTCCACAAGTTTCAAGATCGGTTTTGTACAAAATTGTGTCTGAAAACCTAATGTTTAAGAAACTGTGTTCTCGGTGGGTAGCCACACTCCTCACAGAGGACCACAAAGGGAAGAGATTTGCCACTTCATTGGACTTTTTGATTCATTACGAGGAAGAAGGGGATGACATGTTGAGTCAAATTGTCACTGGAGATGAAACATGGGTATCCCATATCACTCCCGAAAGCAAGCGAAAATCGATGGTGGCGACACACAACCTCACCCGTCAAGGTCAAAGCCAAACAGACGCTGTCAAAGCGCAAGATTATGGCAACTGTGTTCTGGGACCGGCGCGGTGTTTTGCTAGTGGACTTTATGGCACGAGGAACGACAATAAACTCAGAGGCCTACTGTGCAACTCTAAAGAAGCTCCGCAGAGCAATTCAAAACAAAAGGCGCGGCATGCTGGCAAAAGGAGTTTTGCTCCTGCACGATAAAGCTAGGCCTCACACCTCTCAAAAGGCTCGGGATTTGATTGATTCTTTTGGCTGGGAAGTTTTGGACCATCCACCATACAGCCCCGACCTTGCTCCTAGCGATTTTCACCTTTCCCGGTACCTGAAACACCATCTTGGCGGGCAGCGCTTCAATGACGACGATGAAGTGAAAGCGGCCATGAACTCTTGGCTGTTGGAGCAGGCAGCCGAATTCTTTGAAGAGAGAATTAAAAACTTAGTTGTACGGTATGACAAGTGCTTAAATAAACAAGGCAACTATGTAGAAAAATAGGTAAAAGTGTGTAGAATCATAAAATAAAAGTTTTTTTACACAACTATTTGTATCTTTTTTAAAATATAAAAACAGCCCTTACTTAAAAAACAACCGTCGTATTATTATTCCATGTGACAGGGTTCCTACTGGCTGAGCATTCCACCCATCATAGCCGGCTTAACCTATCCCAATAGTCCTACCCGGTACAGGGGACCAACAATTTAACATGGAATTCGAACCACAGAAGCACAATGGTGTACTTCTCATTACACAGCAAGCAGTGCCAGAGATGAAAGTCAGGATAAGGGCCTGTGAAAATCCCCACCTAGACAGGGATTCAAACTGGGAACCTTTCAGTGCCCCGTCATATACTTTAACCACTGAGCGATTAGATTGCTCCATAGGTAGGTGAAATACTTTATGGTTTTAAAAATAACTTTAATTAGAAAGTGTTGTATTTACGACAGAACTAGTCACTAAATATAACATACATTTATCAGTGTCGGATCTAGGAATTTTCCAAGCTGGGGCAAAACCTTGCAGAGTGCCTACCTCATTGTCACCTACCATCCCAAATTTCTCACCCATGATTGTTACCCATTGTTGCCACCCAATGGTCGCCGTCAGAGGGAGTAATGAGGGGAAAAAAGGGCCACAACAAAATAAATTGCCACCCTTCAAAAATGATTTTTCTGCCTTTACCAAGTGCCCAGTTCCTCCCCCCATTTACCAGATCTTGCACTGACATTTATGATTTCAAAGTTAAACCAGCAATCAAATTTTACTGCTGTCCTTATTAATATGAATACCAGTCATCAGTTACTTACAATTATTTATTTATACATGTTATTAGTTACAAATTGTTATTTTAATGGTTTATGCTAATGAAATAACAGACTGTTATATTTAAAACAGGACCCAAGACTTACCAAAGATGAAGGCAGCTGGGAGGACGAACAAAAATGTTTTGGCAACAGCTTTATTCATGCCGAAGTAAGAAGTGAGATACCAGACAGAGTCAGATGTATACACAGTAACCACCGTCTGGTGAATGGCATTACCGGGGGCAGATGAAGGGGGGGGGGGGGAGTTCAAATATTGGATCGATATTGTTGATGGTATAATATCATTGAAAGTGGTAGACCAACATAACAACTGAGGGCACATATTACACCAAATTTTGAAAAACTATACGTAAAAAATAAAATATCAGAAATATAAGATATATAAATATTATACAAACGATCAGCCATTACATCCAGCTACCAGGAGCTACGTGTACGCTGATGACCTAGCTCTAGCCTCACAGAGCACAAAACTTGAAGTTGTAGAAATAAATTTGTCTGCTGCTCTTGAAGGCCCATCAAGCTATTATAAGGAAAACCACTTAAGACCTAACCCTTCAAAAACTGAAGTGTGTGCCTTTTACCTAAAAAATAGGAAAGCTCAGCGTAAGTTAAAAGTAATGTGGTCAGGTATCAAACTGCAGACATGTAACATCCCAAAATATCTGGGAGTGATACTCGATAGAACCCTCACATATAAGAAGCACTGCATGAATTGCAAAATGAAGATCTCTACAAGAAATAACTTACTGCGCAAATTAGTTGGATCACAGTGGGGCAGTCAACCACAAACTATACGTACATCAGCAATGGCCCTTTGTTATTCTGTTGCAGAATATGCATGCCTGGTTTGGTACTCATCATCTCATACCAAACAGGTGGATGTAGCCCTCAATAACACCTGTAGGCTAGTGACAGGTTGCTTAAAGCCTACCCCAGTTGATAGGCTTTACCAGCTTTCGGGCATTGCACCACCCAGTATCCGGAGAGAAGTGGCTGCAAACAAGGAGAGGACCAAAGTAGAACGGGAAAGCGCTCATCTACTGCACAGCCATATACCACCAGCCCAGAGACTCAAATCCAGGAAAAGCTTCCTCAGAACATCACGGGAACTAATTGGGTCACCTGAAAAGGCAAGAGTACAGTTATGGAAAATGAGGGTTCCCAACATCTCGGGACCACTGACAGTTGCAGAGCGCTTGCCACCTGGTCATGAAGAAGACTGGAACGTCTGTTGGTCTTTAAATCGATTGCGAACAGGAGTGGGCAGGTCCAAGGAAAACCTAATGAGATGGGGTTATACTGATACTACCAGTATGTGGAGAAGACCAAACTATGAATCATATGCTCGAGTGCCCTATGTGCCCATCATCCTGCAACACACAATGTGATTGAGGTTGCGAAGTACTGGGCCAAGTGTGTTTAAAGTTGTTGATTTACAAAATATATTTAACTGTCTATTTTGATGTTTTTGACACGAGAATAATAATAATAATTAAAGACAATAAGTGCTGGGTCTAGTAGGAGGGATTTATTGGAGATTGAGGCCTGGAGGATGTCTGGTTTCAAGGATATTCTGATAGGCTAGTTCCCATCTATGTAGTTCAGAGGAGGTTTTGTTATCAAGGAATACTCCGATTGCCCTAACTGAGAAGCAGGTGTTAAAATTATTCAGTTTTTTGGGAACTGGCATGTTTTGCAATTGGATGGGCCTCATTGTTGGTATATTCTGTCTGCCTGTGGCCATTCATCCTGACAGCAAGTGGATTAGTGGTGATGCCTATATATGAGCTGGAGTAATGGAGGCGTGTAAATTGATATATGAGGTGTGAAGTCATGCAAGTAGCATTACCAATGATGGGGAATGTTTCACCTGTGGTGGGATTGGAGTAAGTGGTAGTGGCTGGATGCATGCTGCATGTTTTACAGCAGGGTCTGTTGCATGGGAATGATCCCTGTGGAAGTTTGGATTTCTGATATTTTATTTTTTACGTATAGTTTTTCAAAATTTGGTGTATATATGTGCCCTCAGTTGTTATGTTGGTCTACCACTTTCAATGATATTATATTGTCAACAATATCGATTATCAATCAAATATTTGAGCTTCTCCCGCCCTCTCCTATACTACGATCTGCGCCGGTAACGCCATTCGCCGGACGGCGGTCACTGTTTACACATTTGACTCAGCCTTGTGTCTCACTTCTTACTTCCACACGAATAAGGCTGTTGCTGAAATATTGTGCTTTTTGTGTGGTTTTTTTGTGTTTTGTCGTCCCAGCTGCCTTCATCTTTGGTAAGTGTTGGATCATATTTCCTTATTCATCCTTAGTTTTATATATATATATATATATATATATATAGATTGTTAGGAAACAAAGGCACTAAAAGCGGATATATTGAACATTGGATAGGATAAAAAACCACCGCTTACAAAAGAAGGGGATTCCAGCGGCGTTGGTACACGAAAAAAACACGAACACACAAAGAATAAAATTATCGAGCATGGCTCTTCCTCAGTAGAAGTGAGATGGCTGCACACAAGCGCTTGCGTGCAGCCATCTCACTTCTACTGAGGAAGAGCCATGCTCGAAAATTTTATTCTTTGTGTGTTCGTGTTTTTTTCATGTACCAACGCCGCTGGAATCCCCTTCTTTGGTAAGCGGTGGTTTTTTATCCTATCCAATGTTCAATATATCCGCTTTTAGTGCCTTTGTTTCCTAACAATCTATATATATATATATATATATATATAAAACTAAGGATGAATAAGGAAATATGATCCAACACTTACCAAAGATGAAGGCAGCTGGGACGAAAACACAAAAAAACCACACAAAAAGCACAATATTTCAGCAACAGCCTTATTCGTGTGGAAGTAAGAAGTGAGACACAAGGCTGAGTCAAATGTGTAAACAGTGACCGCCGTCCGGCGAATGGCGTTACCGGCGCAGATCGTAGTATAGGAGAGGGCGGGAGAAGCTCAAATATTTGATTGATAATCGATATGTTGACAATATAATATCATTGAAAGTGGTAGACCAACATAACAACTGAGGGCACATATATACACCAAATTTGAAAACTATACGTAAAAAATAAAATATCAGAAATCCAAACTTCCACAGGGATCATTCCCATGCAACAGACCCTGCTGTAAAACATGCAGCATGCATCCAGCCACTACCACTTACTCAATCCCACCACAGGTGAAACATTCCCCATCATTGGTAATGCTACTTGCATGACTTCACACCTCATATATCAATTTACACGCCTCCATTACCAGCTCATATATAGGCATCACCACTAATCACTTGCTGTCAGGATGAATGGCCACAGGCAGACAGAATATACCAACAATGAGGCCCATCCAATTGCAAAACATGCCAGTTCCCAAAAAACTGAATAATTTTAAACCTGCTTCTCAGTTAGGGCAATCGGAGTATTCCTTGATAACAAAACCTCCTCTGAACTACATAGATGGGAACTAGCCTATCAGAATATCCTTGAAACCAGACATCCTCCAGGCCTCAATCTCCAATAAATCCCTCCTACTAGACCCAGCACTTATTGTCTTTAATTATTATTATTATTCTCGTGTCAAAAAACATCAAAATAGACAGTTAAATATATTTTGTAAATCAACAACTTTAAACACACTTGGCCCAGTACTTCGCAACCTCAATCACATTGTGTGTTGCAGGATGATGGGCACATAGGGCACTCGAGCATATGATTCATAGTTTGGTCTTCTCCACATACTGGTAGTATCAGTATAACCCCATCTCATTAGGTTTTCCTTGGACCTGCCCACTCCTGTTCGCAATCGATTTAAAGACCAACAGACGTTCCAGTCTTCTTCATGACCAGGTGGCAAGCGCTCTGCAACTGTCAGTGGTCCCGAGATGTTGGGAACCCTCATTTTCCATAACTGTACTCTTGCCTTTTCAGGTGACCCAATTAGTTCCCGTGATGTTCTGAGGAAGCTTTTCCTGGATTGAGTCTCTGGGCTGGTGGTATATGGCTGTGCAGTAGATGAGCGCTTTCCCGTCTACTTTGGTCCTCTCCTTGTTTGCAGCCACTTCTCTCCGGATACTGGGTGGTGCAATGCCCGAAAGCTGGTAAAGCCTATCAACTGGGGTAGGCTTTAAGCAACCTGTCACTAGCCTACAGGTGTTATTGAGGGCTACATCCACCTGTTTGGTATGAGATGATGAGTACCAAACCAGGCATATATTCTGCAACAGAATAACAAAGGGCCATTGCTGATGTACGTATAGTTTGTGGTTGACTGCCCCACTGTGATCCAACTAATTTGCGCAGTAAGTTATTTCTTGTAGAGATCTTCATTTTGCAATTCATGCAGTGCTTCTTATAGTGAGGGTTCTATCGAGTATCACTCCCAGATATTTTGGGATGTTACATGTCTGCAGTTTGATACCTGACCACATTACTTTTAACTTACGCTGAGCTTTCCTATTTTTTAGGTAAAAGGCACACACTTCAGTTTTTGAAGGGTTAGGTCTTAAGTGGTTTCCTTATAATAGCTTGATGGGCCTTCAAGAGCAGCAGACAAATTTATTTCTACAACTTCAAGTTTTGTGCTCTGTGAGGCTAGAGCTAGGTCATCAGCGTACACGTAGCTCCTGGTAGCTGGATGTAATGGCTGATCGTTTGTATAATATTTATATATCTTATATTTCTGATATTTTATTTTTTACGTATAGTTTTTCAAAATTTGGTGTAATATGTGCCCTCAGTTGTTATGTTGGTCTACCACTTTCAATGATATTATACCATCAACAATATCGATCCAATATTTGAACTCCCCCCCCCCCTTCATCTGCCCCGGTAATGCCATTCACCAGACGGTGGTTACTGTGTATACATCTGACTCTGTCTGGTATCTCACTTCTTACTTCGGCATGAATAAAGCTGTTGCCAAAACATTTTGTTCGTCCTCCCAGCTGCCTTCATCTTTGGTAAGTTTGGGTCCTGTTTTAAATATAACAGTCTGTTATTTCATTAGCATAAACCATTAAAATAACAATTTGTAACTAATAACATGTATAAATAAATAATTGTAAGTAACTGATGACTGGTATTCATATTAATAAGGACAGCAGTAAAATTTGATTGCTGGTTTAACTTTGAAATCATAAATGTCAGTGCAAGATCTGGTAAATGGGGGGAGGAACTGGGCACTTGGTAAAGGCAGAAAAATCATTTTGAAGGGTGGCAATTTATTTTGTTGTGGCCCTTTTTTCCCCTCATTACTCCCTCTGACGGCGACCATTGGGTGGCAACAATGGGTAACAATCATGGGTGAGAAATTTGGGATGGTAGGTGACAATGAGGTAGGCACTCTGCAAGGTTTTGCCCCAGCTTGGAAAATTCCTAGATCCGACACTGATAAATGTATGTTATATTTAGTGACTAGTTCTGTCGTAAATACAACACTTTCTAATTAAAGTTATTTTTAAAACCATAAAGTATTTCACCTACCTATGGAGCAATCTAATCGCTCAGTGGTTAAAGTATATGACGGGGCACTGAAAGGTTCCCAGTTTTGAATCCCTGTCTAGGTGGGGATTTTCACAGGCCCTTATCTGACTTTCATCTCTGGCACTGCTTGCTGTGTAATGAGAAGTACACCATTGTGCTTCTGTGGTTCGAATTCCATGTTAAATTGTTGGTCCCCTGTACCGGGTAGGACTATTGGGATAGGTTAAGCCGGCTATGATGGGTGGAATGCTCAGGCCAGTAGGAACCCTGTCACATGGAATAATAATACGACGGTTGTTTTTTAAGTAAGGGCTGTTTTTATATTTTAAAAAAGATACAAATAGTTGTGTAAAAAAACTTTTATTTTATGATTCTACACACTTTTACCTATTTTTCTACATAGTTGCCTTGTTTATTTAAGCACTTGTCATACCGTACAACTAAGTTTTTAATTCTCTCTTCAAAGAATTCGGCTGCCTGCTCCAACAGCCAAGAGTTCATGGCCGCTTTCACTTCATCGTCGTCATTGAAGCGCTGCCCGCCAAGATGGTGTTTCAGGTACCGGGAAAGGTGAAAATCGCTAGGAGCAAGGTCGGGGCTGTATGGTGGATGGTCCAAAACTTCCCAGCCAAAAGAATCAATCAAATCCCGAGCCTTTTGAGAGGTGTGAGGCCTAGCTTTATCGTGCAGGAGCAAAACTCCTTTTGCCAGCATGCCGCGCCTTTTGTTTTGAATTGCTCTGCGGAGCTTCTTTAGAGTTGCACAGTAGGCCTCTGAGTTTATTGTCGTTCCTCGTGCCATAAAGTCCACTAGCAAAACACCGCGCCGGTCCCAGAACACAGTTGCCATAATCTTGCGCTTTGACAGCGTCTGTTTGGCTTTGACCTTGACGGGTGAGGTTGTGTGTCGCCACCATCGATTTTCGCTTGCTTTCGGGAGTGATATGGGATACCCATGTTTCATCTCCAGTGACAATTTGACTCAACATGTCATCCCCTTCTTCCTCGTAATGAATCAAAAAGTCCAATGAAGTGGCAAATCTCTTCCCTTTGTGGTCCTCTGTGAGGAGTGTGGCTACCCACCGAGAACACAGTTTCTTAAACATTAGGTTTTCAGACACAATTTTGTACAAAACCGATCTTGAAACTTGTGGAAATTCCAAAGAAAGAGTGGAAATTGTGAATCTTCTGTCCTCACGAATCTTTGTTTCAACTGCAGCCACCAAATCATCAGTGATCACAGAGGGCCGGCCTGAGCGTTCTTCGTCATGGACGTTTTGATGGCCATTTTTAAACTCTCTAACCCATTGATGCACTTTACCTTCACTCATTGCATTTGAGCCATAAACTTCTGTTAACTGACGATGAATTTCTGCAGCTGATAGGCTTCTTGCGGTTAAAAAACGTATCACTGACCATATCTCACACGCGGCAGGTGATTCAATAATCGTAAACATTAATAAAGTAGCACAGCGATGCGTACACGTCAGCTACAGAGCTGCAACTGGCATCAGTGTGAACAGGAAGGATGCCGGCAAGTGGCGCGGGTGGATTGTTGCGGCGTCCGCTGCGAACTACGGGACTATACGCACGAACGGCCATTACTTAAAAAACAACCCTCGTAATTATCTAATTATTAATTACAGTAACATGATGAGGATTAAGCTTTAATTTACTATTAAATAAGAGAAAAATATGTATTTAGACTATTATGGCAAATATATTTAAGATTATATAGTATTTCTTCTCATTTTTGCGATCCATTACGAGGGTACTGGAAGTATTGGGAAAAATCATGCCTGGAAAGTGTGGCACTTGTCACAGGTTTGTGACGAATAGTGTGGGTTGCAATGAGTGTAAGAAGTGGTTTCGTTGTGTGTATAATGGAAAGAAACGTGAGATTTAAGTGAGGTTTCCCCCATGGCTTTGTCCGATTTATATTAGTGGTAGAACAGGATGAAAATATTGGGTAGATACTCTAAAGGATTGGGGCCCTTCAGGCTTGGCCTAAGTGGCGGGTTAGAGAAATGATGCAATTACTGGGGAAAGGGGGGGAGGGAGGGTGAGGAGGATGGTTGAGAGCTAAAAACAGTTCATAGTTGGAAACACAGTTAACTGGATGAAGAAGCCAGAAACTTCAGAAATTGTGGATAGAAATAGGTTTGACCTGTTACTAAAGTCTGGAGAAGAAGAACGTCGTGTAGAAGTAGGAATAGGTAAGGTGCATCAGGCTTTTAGGAATAAAGTTGTGCAAGAAAAAGAAAAAATCAGAATATAAGGTTTCTGCTGCTAGGTAGTAGCAGCCTTGGGAGATTTGTAAACCCTGTTCTGCAAGATCAGTTTTTTCCAGGCTACTATGACAAAAGTTTTTTTTTTTTTTTTCTCCCAAACCAAATGCAAAATAAGGTTAGGATAGAGGTTCACATTCAAGGGGTAGCACAAAGGAGAGTGGAGTACCGATAGTAGGATAAGCAAGGAATAGTATTGATATAAATATAATGTATAATATACAGGGTGGTCAGAAATTCACTGAACGGTGGGTAATGGCAGTGTTGAGGACGTTGCACTAACGAAATAAATACAAAAAAAGAATCTAGTAAAAGTCGTACCGTTTCTGAATTATCCACAACTAAAGTTGGCCAATGAAAAGCACTGCGCACGCAATTCAAACAGCTTTCCACAGGTGGTGTTGCCAAGCGTACTATAGGCAGAGGACTGCCAAAGAAAACTAAAAGAAAAACTCTCTTCGGAAACGGGGATTAAACCTGCAACCTTCAGTTTGAGAGTTTGGCGTCTTACTGACTACACTGCCAAGGCACTACAATTTCTTTGTTTTTAGAAGCCACTAGGGCGGACTGTTTGTTAGTAATTGGAATTAATCGGTAATCTGTGACATTTTTCGGGAAGTCGGTGGTGGGGCTAAAGGATTTTTTTTATGGGAATTGGTTTTGAATTAGTCGATCTGCTTGTCCTGATTAATCTTTAATTTTTGTACAAAATTCGTTTAGTTACTGGCACAAAAGAAAAAAAAAATTGTAAGAAAACTTTACTTATTCGTTGCAAAGAAGCTTCTTTATTCCATGTTATTGTATTTCACTAGATTTCAATCACAACATTTTTATTGATTAACGTGAATATCCATGCTACTATTTTGCAACAATAAAACAATAAACTTTTGGAAAAAAACAATAAACTCATTACCAACCTTTGTAACGTAACTTTCTCTGCTGCAAAAAGTCTGTTCTTATTCAAACAAGTTGTAAACATTTTGGTACATGTATCAACTCGCTAACACGCGGCAATCCGCAAAAGTAAACAGCTGTTACTCATTGAAGCCCTTTTGTCACTGATACAAAACAAAATTACTGTACAGTAATTTCATTTCACTTGACGTTATGTCGCAACATTGAAACCCAACACAGATTTACTTACAATAAGCGTCAACCGCGACAGTAACCGTAAAATAAATAATCTCTGAAAAATCTTATTTTTAGTAAAATGTATCCCAATAAACAACAATAACAAAAAAATACGGTCCTTACATTTTACAGCAACTGCTCAAAATGTCCTCCCTCAACTGCAATACCGGCACGACAACGCTGAGTTACTGAATTTGCGAGTCTTCCAAAATTGTAACTTCTCTAATTTCATCAAAAGCTAGAATTATCCTAGCCAAAAGTTCTTCTCTGTTTCTACTTCAGTCTCATAAACAATGGCCTTGACAGCTCCCCAGAGATAAAAATCCAATGGTTGTAGTCTGTGACCAAGCTGGCCAGTGAATTGGGCCTCCTGACCAATCCACTTGTTAGGATACAATGCATTAAGTGTTGATACCGGTACTGCAAAATGTGGCGGCGTGCCGTCATTTAAACCACATGTCATTACGAATTGCCAAAGGACGTCTTCTAAATACAAGAAGGACGTTTTCATGAAATGCTAAATAAGAAGCGCCATTAAACGTTGGTAAGTAAAACTCATACCCGCCCAAATGTTAACACTAAATTTGTGTTGGTATGACTTGACAAAAATTGCATGTGGATTTTCGCATCCCAGATGTGGCTGTTTCGGCTATTAAAACACTCCTCCCTGGTAAAGCACCTCATCCATCCACAGCACCTTCCTTTCAAAGTTTGGATAATCGTTCATTGCTGCAGGTACCACTGTGAAAACTGAACTAAAGTGGAAAATCGTTTCCTCCAAATCTTGGACCTTTTGAAAGTGAAAGGGATGTAACCCTTTGTGAAGGACATCCAAAACAGTCGCATGTGAGGCCTGGTAATCAAAAAACAACAAAAATGACCCTATTGAAAGGCTGCATTTACACAGAGAATTTGAGGGATCACTTATGGACGTACCTGCAATGCATTGGCAATGACCCTAGAGCTTGTCCTTGAATTATCAGCAATCATTTACAGGATATTGTCTTCAATTCCTACATTCTGCACGAACCGATTTTGTCTGGCGTTGTGCCTGTGGACAGCAACACTTCCCGTCTCCCTCAACCTTCTGTCAACCAACACAAAAGTGTTGGTCCGATGGAATCACATGGTTAGGAAATTGAGCCGTGTAAATCCTAATTGCTTCAGCCCTGTTTGTCCAGCAGGCACCATAATGCTAAATGCATATCGCATACTCCTCAAACGAAAATTGATGATGTTACATGATGACACTGTCTTTATCAGTAAGATGCATTCGACTGCGAGACTTCTTCTGTGGGGGTTCACAGGAGGCCAAAATGGAGCTATGTGGTTTATGCACGCTCCCTTACTGACAATTTAATGAGTCAATACCACTATACTCTGAGAGTTAACAAGTATACGAATATAAGGAAAGTTCAATAAGGCATAAAACTGTCGATAAATTTTAAATTCCTAATTTTTTTAAATGATCTGTAGGTAATTTTGTAGGGCTGGCAGCACTATTTCAAATAGCAAATGCCACAATTTTGTGATTCGAATCATTGCAAGATAATACTTCCTTCAAGTAATCGACAATTATATCCGATGTTTCGGCTGGCTGCTCTCGAAACTCTACAAACTTAACTTTCTCGCCTTTCGTGGTAAAAATTAGCGGATCAAAAATTGGTATAATTTTATTGAGCCATGGTTTCAAGCAACTGATAATAAAATTATGCAGTGGGCAACGCGAAGGTGCTCTTTCAATTCATCTGTTACCATACGTGCCAGCACATTTACAATAGACTGAAGTTTGTACGAGCACAACTAAATTTTTACTTTAGCCCCACCACCAACTTCCCGAAAAATGTCGCGGATTACCGATTAATTCCAATTACTAAAAACAGTCCACCCTAGTGGCTTCTAAAAACAACAAAGAAATTGTAGTGCCTTGGCAGCGTAGTCGATAAGACGCAAAACTCTCAAACTCTCCCTGCTTCCGAAAAGAGTTTTTCTTTTCACTTTCTTTGGGGGTCCCATGCCTCGAGTACGCTTGGCAACACCACCGGTGGAAGGTTGTTTGAATTCGCCTGCACAGCGCTCTTATTGGCCAACTTTTAGCTGCAGATAATTCAGAAACGGTACGACTTTTACTAGATTTTTTTGTATTTATTTCATTGGTGCAACGTCCCTAACATTGCCCTTACCTGCCGATCAGTGAATTTCTGCCCACCCTGTATAGTATCTCAAGGAAAGTGATAAAGGATGTGCAGCATGCCAGGGTTATACTTGTAATGATTCCTAAGTCACCAAGACTGACCACAAGTTGAGGTGGGTAAATATAGAGAAAGAAGTTCTATTTGGAAAGACAATCAGTTCTGTCTTGGGGTGGTGCCTCTGGACACCATTTGTTTGTGTGGTTTCACTAGTCATGCTTACTCCTAAATAGAATGGGCATTGTTTGCTGAGGCTGTAACTGAGGCCCACTTCGAGTTATATATTTTTACTTGTTGCTTTACGCCTTGTCTACATCGAGAACGTTAGAAGTGGAATGGGACTGAGGACAAGGAACGGGAACAAATTTGGCCATGGCCTTTTAAAGGAAGCATGGAGTGATTTGGGGAAACCAAGGGAAAATGCAAATCTGGATGCCCGGATGGGGATTCAAATGCGAGGTCAGTACGTTTACCGCTCACCCACCCACACTTGGTCTCTTCCAGTTATGATATTGTCCTAACTGCCTCTTTTAGGTTAGAGTCTGCTGATGAAGGGATAATAATAGGTGACAAAATCTCATTTTTCAGTTGCTGATATTCTAATAAGCTTTTTTATGTTTTGCCGGTAAGGTAATTACCAGTAGCTCAGCAACTTAAAGTATGAATTTCACTAACCCTTTAACTGCTAGGTATTGCCCAGCAGAGTCCTCACTGTGTGCTCCTTTGTTATCTCTAAGCCGACTACCTATGCTGAGTAGCCGCGATCGGCTGATACCTGCCCTACTGAGTACGGCACGCGGCCAGGACTGCTCTGTGCTGAATATTTCTGAGGCGTTGTGTGTGACGACCTGCCGTTTTTGCTTTGCGTTTTGAAACACCAGATACAAAATAAATTCAGTTACTCTGACATCTATGGTTTTTCAATTTAAAAGCTCCTCTAAAAGTGAATGTTCGCGTAGACAAACATACAGGTACTTCATATGTTAAATAGATATTACAGAAACTGAAATGTGTTTGGTATTTTTGTTTGTTAGCGCATTAATTCATCAGGAGAAAATTTCCAAGTTACGTGTTCAAATACCTTTCACAAACTCTGCATATATTTTCCATCCTTCTTTGGTTCTGGGGCTTTAGATCGTCACTTGGCGAAGTTAAAAATATTTTTTTTTCAATTTTTTATATTTCATTAAGTTTTAGAGTTGTATAAATGTAATGTAATTGTTACAATGTAGTTACCCATGGTTAATAAATGTTTTTCATGTAACAAGCCTCCAAACATGGCACAACACACAATATTTCTGTACATTGCATTGTCTGTGTTTGACCTGGTTTCCTCGACACACTTTCTGTTCTGAACATTAAGCGTATCTACGCGCTGGCATGCTTTCCTTCAATTTTTAATGTAAATAATAATTCGAAAATGTTTCCCAGTAAATCCTTCCACTTGAAAATCTAGAGGGAATTGATTCTGGCGTATTTATCTTGGTATATAAATAAAATCTATAGGTTCCTTCAGCAATAGATTTCATAAAGGTGCCTACAGACGACCCAATTTCGGTCCCAATCTACAGGGAAATCCATCGGGCAAACATACGGGGCTTTCCTCCTCACGTAACAATTTCGCTCCCGATTTTAGTTTACATTGGGATCGTGTGGTGAGAAGACGTAAGCGCTTAACAATGGCTCATTTTATTTCAAAACAACAAAGAGTTGGCATGGTATTAACAATAAGCCTGTACCTCCTACAGTTTGTACAAAACGAAAAAAGATGATGTGGGTGAAAAGGTGGCTTTATTAAGGAAAAATCTATCCCGCACGAAAATTTTGAGGAGTCTAGAACCGGAAGATTTTACGAATTTTCTGAGAGTGAATTCTGAAAGTTTTGCAGAGATACTCAGACTAGTGACCCCTTACATAAAATAGAAAATACCTTAATGCACGAAAGAATAAGTGCCAGAGAACGATTAAATCTTGCTCTGTGTTTTTTAGTAAGTGGACAAATAAGTGAAGACTTGAAATTTAGTTCGCTGACTTCATCACAAATGCTTTCGGACATTATTCCCGAAACATGTTGGTGTATCTACAAATGTCTGAAACACTACATTAAGATAAGAAGAAAAGTAGTATATATAAGTAAAACTTTTGTTTAACTATTACTATTTACACTGTGATTTATACAGAAACTAGTAACATTAATTTAAAAAAAAAAAAAGTAGGAATCTAATCTTGGAAGTACAATAAATTCAAAATTATATAGTAATGAAATTTCTGAAGTTAATATTTATTTTCTATGTCTGATGATTAAAAAAGTCTTTCATCAGGAAACTATTGCCTTGTGCAATAACAGGTGTTTCATTATTAATATCACCAAACTTAATGAGGATAGATCATAGCTTTCAACTGGAAATGAAGACTGGGAAGAGAATTGGGAGGGTAGCTTTTATGACACACGTTGTAGTGATGTTGGATGATAGTTTTCAACTGAGTATTGCAAGGGCGGCAAATCAGATGATGAATGTGGAGATAATTCAGGATGATACCGAAATCGCTCTGTAGATGACTGAACTTTGTATATGCTATCAGGGAGTTCTAAATTCCATAGTTAACCTTCCAGCTTTAGCATAAAAATAGCATCTGATATAAGTTTTTTGGCAATTGCTATCTGCTCCTTATTTAGGTCTTTTAATTGAAAGCCGACTTATTTTGCCACGATCTCCCATTCATCTTCCTTTGAATTTAATAGCCATTGGGCAGAATCTCTGAGCTCTTCTTGTTTCATGGCAATATTTATTTTTGGTTTCTTCTTTTTAAATGGAATTCTTTCTTGTGTTTGAGCTGCTTCTTCTTGATTTTCAAGTGCTTACCAAAGGGACGGTACATACATGTCTTCTGTGCCACTTCCCGTTTGCATACAAGATTTCATCTGTAAATACAAAGCACATTATTAATGAAATTATATTTTTTTATTCAGATTTCAGTTAAGGCAGAATTTAGTTATATACAATCTGTTTTGGAAACTTTTTTCTATAAATAAAATTAACTATGAAATCAATTTGTAAAAACGAATCTGTTACTTTTACTTTAAAATAATTTAAATTGAACAATAAATACGTTTATAGTAAAAGTTATTTATTTCTGTTCTTTTACCTATTACCCTTATGTTCCTCAAAGAATTATTATCTGATATAAATATAATGATGTATTTACATTTCATAAAATAATAATTATTTAGGTATTTGAGCTTTTACTTACCTATTTTAACTCACGCGAGTAAGTTGTTCGCATATTTTCTTTTTCAGAACTGCAACTCTGTTGGTTCCTTGTCCAATTCTTTGTAAATTTCTAGCAAAACTCTAAATCCTTCTTCCCGCATGTTGTGGTTCATGTAATTTTTGTTGAATTTGTCACATTACTGGGGCATATCTATATAAACTTCAAAAATATTAGTCCACACCTCTTTCTCTTTAGACATTTCTGACGATATACACAACCAATGGCACGAAACGCACTCGTTCGCTGCTCAAAGCCGACTGAGCTGAAATTGTCTCAATCGTTGCAATCGCGCTACGCACAGTCTCAATTTGCTCCCTGTCTGCAGGAACAATCTGTAAATTGTTTGGTCGGGCTCTGCCGACCTCCCGATATTGGGAGCAACATGCCCAATTAACCTACTCACGCGGCAATCTGCAGGGCCTCTGCAGGATTGTCCCTGTCGATTGGGAACTGAAATTGCCTCGTATGTAGCCGCCTTAAGATCTTCTGTTAAAAATATTCCGAAAATGAAAGAATGTGGGAATTTTGACATAATCCATATTGTGTTCTGCAGTTGAATCGTCTATCACATGCACAAAAGGACGAGAATCTCTTTTCTTTCAGTGAAAGCTGTCACTAAAGCATCCTCTTTTTCCGCACATTTAGCTCTCGCTATATGAAGCTTCAGTAACTGAAAATGTTTACCTCTTGTGGAGACAGACGGTTGTATTCCACTAGCAGATGTACAAGGCTTAGGACTATTACTTCGAGATCCTGTTGAATGGGCTTCACTATCATCCATATCAAAGAGATCATTCTCACTGTCGTTTCTAGTAAGGATCTCAATGATTTCTTCCTTTGTACAAGCACGACGGCGATCCATTTTCTCAGGTAAAACTACAATTAAAATAGCAACTCAAATAAGATCGCAACTGCAGACAGTCACGGGCCGTACGTTGGAAAGCAATTAACCAGCTGGAATGGAAATACGTCTACCTGACCTGGTCGCTAAGTGGCTTGCGCGTTGACGCGTCCAGAGCACACAGGGATCCGAGCAGTCGGACTTCTTAACGCGTGCAGAGCACAGACAGGGCGGCAAGGTGGCACGTGTATACACGTCCAGAGCACCTGAGGGAAGGAGCAAGGTCGCGTGTTAACATGTCTGGAGCACCTGGGCACAGCAGTCAAAGGGTTAATACAGGCTGAAAAAGATTTTTTTTTTATGTGCATCTAAAATTAGTTACTTCAGAAGAAATAAGAAAAGTTATCATGTCTCTTAAGAACAAATATTAGAGTGGTTATGATGGAATTCCCAGCAGATTAATGAAACTGTGCTCCACAGAATTAAGTAATGTACCAAGTTATCTGTTATGGGCTAAAGTGTGCTGTAGTTAAATCACTGTATAAAAGTCAGTTATATCAAATTATAGTCCTATTTCATTAACAGATTGCCTCAAAAATTTTCATGCAATTTACAACAGAGTTTACCAACACATTAAAAATAAAATTCTAACTAAATCACAATTTGTTTTTCAAGAGAACCATTTAACAGACCAAGCTATATGTGCATTCACTGACATTATTTTAGAAAGAATAAATGATTTATTACTGGCTGTAGGAATCTTCCCTGACTTGTCTTATGACACCTGGCTATGTTGATCATGAAATTCTAATACAAAAATTAAAATATTATGGTACAGATGGCATTGTTAATAAATGGCTTAGTCTTTACTTTTTGAATAGTAAACAGAAAGCATCACTGAAACATTTTAAAGCTGCATCATGTGATTCAATGTTTTCTGAGTGAGGCTATATCAGTTGTGGAGTACCTTAGAATTCTATATTGGGGCTTCTATTGTTTTAATATGTCAATGATCTATCCTCCGTCACTTCAGAAAAATTAAAATTTGTCCAATTTGCAGATGACACAAGCAAAAAAATTAAAAATACACCAGATTTCACTACTGAACATGTTTCAAATTATGTATTTGACCTTATTAATAATTAGTTTACAGTTATTGGCTTGTCTTCAAACTTTCATATAACTCATGCAATTCAGTTCTTCACACAGACACCAGACATACACAAAATTTGTGGGCTAGTCAATTCCAGTAAAGAGTGTGAAAGTTCGTAGTTTGCACATTAATCATGATATAAATTGGAAGGTGCATGAATCTGGCTTAATAAAAGAACTAGGTGAAGCCACATTTGTAATTCATTCAATTTCAACAATATGTGATAGGTGTATGAGAAAACTAGTTTGTCACTTATTTTAACTGAATGCCATATGCAGCGATATTCTGGGGCTATTCTATTCATAGAGACAAAGTAGTCGAAGCCAAAGTAATAATACTTATGTAGAATTTCATGCAGAGAGCTGATCAAGAATCTAAGGATTTTAACATTGGTGGCAGAGTTTAATTACTAAATGGTGCCCACAACTTCATTCATGCTCTGCCTGCCAAATCAGCAATCCGCCAGGGAAATCCTGTCAAAATCAGTTACACTAAATATGTTGTGTATAAATCATTTATACTTGTTAACAGCTGAAAAATCTGAAAAAATGTTATATTCTAGAACATTACTCAAGAACATTCTAGATGATTCCAAAGCTTTGTTAAAATATGAAAATGCCCCAGGTCGACCACTTTCAATCACCATTTATACCCCCCCCCCCCCCCCCCCAGCTACTGACATGCAACTACCATAGTGCACGATGGGAGACGAGGCTACAACACACACAAACATCAGCAGTTTGCTCTTTGTAGTTGTGGCTTCAAAATGAAATATAGGTACACACACACACACCACTTACCTTTAGATGATGGATGTGGGACACGTACATACAGAAAAGACAAATTTCAAATGATACAGAAATTTTTGTGATGGGCCCTTTGTCATCAGGAGAACATTATGGAAGGTGGGTGATGTGGGAGACTGCCTCACAGAAAGACTGTCAAAATTTTGACATTGAAAAATAAGGGACACCCTAATATATATATATGAATCAAATTAGGATAGGGAAATGAGCCACCACTGACCTTTAGATGATGGATGTGGGGCGCGAACACACAGAAAAGACACAACACAAATAATAAAGTAATTTTCGGGATAAACCCTTCATCAACGGGAGAACATTATGAGAGGTGGGCGCAGCTGGAGACTGCCTCACAGAAAGTCCGCCGGTCGGGAAAATGGCAGTCTCCAGCTGCGCCCACCTCTCATAATATTCTCCTGTTGACAAAAGGTTTATCCCAAAAATTACTTTATTATTTGTGTTGTGTCTTTTCTGTGTGTTAGTACCCCACATCCATCATCTATCGGTAAGTGGTGGGTCATTTCCCTATCCTAATTTGATTATTTTTCACTACTTAGCATCTTTCATTTCATTGTATACATATATAAGACAAAAATAATAAATAAATAAAGAAATTTTTTGGACGAGCCCTTTGGCAACCGGAGAACATTATGGGAGGTGGGGTAATGTTGGAGACTGTCTCACAGAAAGACTGTTGGTCAGGAAAATGGTGGGGGTAAATTCAAACAGAGGAATATACACAGCCCAGTCACATTAATGTAACAACCACCTATTTTCGACATCAACGTGAAATAACCAATCACAGAAGGCAGGTGGCAGCATATTACAGTGGAGTGTGTATACAGGATGTCCTAGGGCATCAGGAAAGCATTTCAATCGTTGGCGTAATGCAGAAACGTAGCGATTTATCCGACATCTGAAAGGGCTTGATTATTGGCTTTCAGGCCAAGGGTGGAAGCATTTCGAAAAACGGCTTATTTTGTGAACTGTTCACGTGCCGCCGTGGTGAAAATATAACATGCATGCAAAATGGCACTATTCAAAATCAGCGGCGTGGAACATGTGGTGCACCACGGGCTATAGATGACAGAGGCGAATGAAGGTTACGGAGATGCGTTCAGGCAAATAGACGTGCAACTGTTGAGCAACTGACCACCCAAATGAACCAAGGGCTACCAAGAGTGAATCCTCAACAATGATTCAGCGAATGTTGCTGCGCACGGGCCTCCGCAGCAGATGCCTGGTTAATGCATCCATGCTGACTGCTGTTCATCGGCAACGAAGGCTGGAATTTGCACGCCAGTACCACAACTGGATGTCCACAGAGTGGTGACAGGTGGCTTTTTCCATGAATCATGTTTTATGCTCCATCGGACAGATGGACTTTGCCGCATACGGCATGAAACGTGTGAAAGCGAACACCCTGTAACAATTGCCAAAAGGATCCAGGATGGAGGAGGGAGTATTATGGTTTGGGGAATGGTTTCCTGGCATTCACTGGGTGAACTCATCATTGTGAAAGGCACGATGGATCAGCACAAGTACGTATCTGTCATTGCAGACCATGTCCACCCCTACATGCGAGTAATTTTTCCTCAGAATGATGGCATCTACCAGCAGGACAATGCGATGTGGCATACAGCTCGCAGTGTATGTGCGTGGTTTGAAGAGCCCCAGGATGGAGAATCGGTGGGACCACCTCGATCAGGTTGTTCGCGCTATGGATCCTCAACCGAGTAATCTAGCGTAGCTGGCCATGGCACTGGAGTCGGCATGGCTCAACATCCCAGTGAACACCTGCAGAAACCTAATTGACTCTCTTCCTGCACGCCTCACAGCGGTCCGCTCTTCCAAAGGTGGTTATTCTGGGTTTTACGAGGTGGTCACATTGGACTGTGTATATATTAACCAGGAAATAATAGGAGCTAAGTAGCGAATGGATTTAAAAAAAAAGGATAGCGAAATGAACTACCACTTGGTTTTGTGGGGTGAACACACAAAAAAACATAAGAACAAGAAAAACAATGAATATTTCAGGACTTGGCCCTTCGTCAACACGAGAACATCACGGAGGGAGGGTGGTGCAGGATATGGTCTCACAGAATGACCGTTAGTCAGAAACATGTTGGGGGCAGGGAGAGGGGAACAGTGAATTGGATCTAGTACATGACAATGCAAAAATGTTGCAAAAAGTGCAGAATAATGTTCATAACATAAATTTGAGAAAATAAGAAAACAGAATAATTGAAAAAAATTAACAAATATAAAAGTAATAATAATAAAAAGAGAATCTATGCAAATAAACATCACCTCTGGTATGTGGTGGTTCAATATAGACAGTGGGCATGGAGGCAAGGAGCGGATAGAGGGAAGGGTATTATCTCAAATTGAGACCAGGAGGTTGCCTTGTGCCTAGTTTGTATTAGTAAGCAAGCTCCCTTCTTCTGAGTTCAGAACAGCTGCTGTTGTATGGGAGGACTCTGATAGCACGGACCGTGAAACAAGAATTGAAATTATTGGTGTCATGGGAGATGGACTGGATGGCTACTGGATGTTTTGGATTCCAAGTGAAAACTGTCTGTCGGTGGCCATTCATTCTTATGGCTAATGGATTGCTAATCAAACCTACATATTAAGCCAAGCAGTGTTTGCAGGTCAGCTGGTATATCACATGCGAGGTTCACATCTTGCAGCGGTGTGTTGTCTTGCAAGTAGCCAGACTGCCACAGGGTTCATTCCCGTGCAATAGACCCCGTTGTAAAACATGCAGCATGCACCCAGCCACTACCACTTACTCCAATCCTACCACAGATGAAACATTCCTTTTCATTGGTCATGCTACTTGCATGACAACACACCTCATATACCAACTGACATGCCTCCATTACTCCAGTTAATATATAGGCCTCACAACCAATCCCCTAGCTATCAGAATGAATGGCCACAGGCAGACAGTTTATACTAACAATGAGGTCCATCCAGTTGCAAAACATGCCAGTTCCCACAAAATCAATAATTTGAACATCTGTTTTTCAGTTAGGGCAATGAGAGTTTTCCCTAACAACACGACCCCCTCTGAACTTCGTAGATGGGAATTAGCCTACCAGAATATCCTTGACACCAGACATCCTCCTGGCCTCAATCTCCAATAAACTCTGCCCACCAGACCCAGCACTTATTATCTATACCATTTAATTTTTTTTGTATTTCTGTATTTACCATTATCCATGCTATTTACATTTATTTTACTTTTCACTTATATATATATATATAAAACTAAGGAAGGATAGGGAAATATGACCCAACACTTACCACAGATGAAGGCGGCTGGGACGATGATCAAAAAACAAACACAAGAGAAGCGCTATATTTCGGCCTACAGCAGCCTTAAAACGTTCAGAAGGTGAAGCACCAGAGAGAGAGAGAGAGAGAGAGAGAGTACTGTACTTTCATTACTGATGGTCAGGTCAATAATCATATGGCATCAGGGTTCTTACGGGCCTTAAAAAGCCTTAAAAAGGCCTTAATTTTCATTTTAATTTTTAAGGGCCCTTAAAAGGCCCTAAAATTTGCTGAAAAGCCTTAAAATCTTTGAAAAAGCCTGATTTTTTTTAACGCCGATATACGCCGTAGTAAATTTCACTATCCCGGCGACACGCCGATCGGCATATTTCTCTGTGGCTCGACCTTGACCAAGTGCGAGTCAGAGTGCTTATATTTCAAGCAAGTAGTAGAGTCTTTGCACAGACCCTCTCTTATGCAGTTCTACTTCATACATGCCTGCATCTTACATTCCTTGGCAATTTCTAACAAGTTTCTTATGTATATATTGTTTTATTGCATATTACAGCTTAATTTACGTTAACTATTTTTTTTTTGTATGATTTACGATGGGGAAGTGTACATTTAATGTATTATGGTTAAATAACGAAGATTACAAACATTGGCCCGCTCCATCCCGTGATAAATACAAAGGATATTGCAGTATTTGCTGTAAAGATTTTGAACTCGGAAAAATGTCTGAAAAAGAAGTTTTCGAGATGAAAATGGAGGTCAAAGACATTTTTACGATGATTAAGCACATACTGGACAAATCTCCTATAAATTATAGAGTTGTAAGAAGTATGACTTGCCTTGATCCTAGACAGATGGCGCTAAATAGTAGCAACTGTTATGAAAATATGAAATATCTTCTGATTCACTTGTCAAAAATAAATTTAATTGGAGGAGGAGACTGTGATGAAATTCTTATACAGTATCATAGTTTTTTATCACAAGTTGCCTCAAATGCTTCAAACCACTTCAGCTCATTTAATCCACATGATGAGCATTCACGATTAGATATATTTTTAGAGAAGTATCTAGGCAAAGAAGATTATAACAGAGTACACAAAGTAAAAAAAAATACTGTTGCTGTTATCACATGGACAAGCTGATGTTGAACGAGGCTTCTCTGTGAACGAGCAGTTGGAAGTTGAAAATTTAAAATTTAAAAGAAGAGTCTTTAGTGGCTCAAAGATTAGTCAGTCAACATTTCAAAAACAGCAAAAATAAGTTGTTAATAACTAAGGAGTTAAGGATGTATGTAGCTATGGCTCGTCAAAAGTATACTGCGTACCTGGAAGAGAAAAAAAAATGCAAAGAATGCAGGGATTCAGGGAGTGAAACGCAAATCTATTTTAGATGATTTGGAAGATTTGAAGTGTCAAAAGGTACACCTAGTAACTGCAATTAAAGATCTTGAAGATAATGCTGATAAACTAGCAGATAAAGCTGAGGTTATAGGGGATGTTAAGTACATCACACAGCCCAATAGTTTTCGTCAAACCGCTAAAGTTAAAAAAGCTGAATTTGAGGATGTTGAAAGTAAAATTAAGGCTTTATTGAAAGATTTAAAAGAGAATTGACCTTTGTTTTTAAACAATGTGAAAATAATTTTAAAAAATCATTTGAAAAGTGTATATTTTTTTTATTTAACCTGCATACATTTTAATGACTCTTACCAGTATGTTTTATGTTTACCCTTATAACATGTTGTAGCTCATCTGGTGAGTAAACTTTACTCATATAAGAAAATATTTGATCAAATATGCCCAATTGTAACTCAAAAGATGTTGAAAAAGTTGTATTTAACCTGTTTCTTAAACCTATGGAAAAATTTTCATCTTTAAAGGTTCTTTTACATGTAGCTTTCAAAAGGGGGGGGGGGGCGAGTCTTCGCCATTAAACATTATACCTGAAATCTAATAAGTAATTGAGCTGACAATTTGGCAGTCCTTTCTCTGATGTAACTGCTAATGTGCTATAATGTATAAAAACAAATTAAGTTAAATTATGTATTTATATGTTAGTAATTCTTATTACTAAGGTGGTACTATTTCTTTTTGCCCTTGTGTCAATTTTCCGGGCTATAGTAGTTTTTTTTTATTTTATGTTTAATATATGAAAAGGGAAAAAGTTTCAATATTCACTGTATTGTGTGAAAACAAAAGTAAATTTATTTGAGATTTATTGTTTATTAATTTATAAACTCAATTAAAGCTTATTTCATCATAATCTTAACATGAATATTTTAATTTCTTTGCTGTAAGTTGCATATTATTTTTTCATAACGATTTAATATACGTTAATTATAGCCTTAAAAAATATTAAAAATTGCCTTAAAAAGGCCTTAAAAGGGCCTTAATTTTTCTTTTGCTAAAAGAGTATGAACCCTGGGCATTGTTGACTGGGAAATCACGAAGGATTGTTCGGCTGGCAGGTAACAGTGTTTTCGATTCATCATGCAATGTGCCCCTTTGTGGCTATCTAATCTAACCAGGCAATTGTAACGGGTATAGATAGCCTACAGCTTAATGTGGAATCCGAACCACAGAAGTATTCTGGCTTACTTCATATTACACAGTAAGCTGTGGCAGAGGTGAAGGTGGGATTAAGAGTATTTGAAAATCTGAGCCGTGACGGGGATTTAGTTTTCCAGGCAGACGCCATACCACTGAGCTACCAGACCCCTCTATTACTGATGGTATTTATACTAGTTGGAAAAATAGGTTGCACAAATGAAAGCATAAAGAATATATTGTTGAAATCTTTAAGAAAATTGCTCTGTGTGTTCAGTGAAAATTTCTCTTTCAATTGAATGTGGTTTCTATGCCCTCAGACCCAAATTTCCACAGAAATGTATGAATTGCAAGATCAGCAAAGCTTTTATTTCGTCTAAAAATATACTTTCCTATTAGTTATAGACTATATCTTTCCATATTTACATATTATTATGCCAAACATTTTGAGCTCTGAATCTTTACTGTACCTGGAAAATTAAGTCTGCAGAGTTAAAACTGATTCTGGTGCAACCTTTTCCATGTACTTGCGAGATCGCTAAGTTCACAGTATCTTCTTAATACAATTTTCTAGACCACATTTGAATTATAATCTCATTTTACATATCTGAAAATGAATGTGGCCAAAAGTCTTCTAAAAACATTAGCTCTCTATATAGAACTTTTGAAAGCTTACAAAATGGATTAAACTCTCCTGACTAACTTACTCTAACTACTGGAAAATGCTTCTAAAATGATTTGCTGTTGGTTTAAAGTGTTTTAAGGCCCCTTTAAACTGTTTTTGAAGGTATACTGACAAAAGTAAGGTTATGTGACAAGTTGATTAGTGATTTGTTAGAAGCCAGACAGTAGTTGGAAGTTAGATTGTATTGGCAGTTTCACAAGGTTTATGTCCTTTGATGGGAAAGTTTTCACTTGCAGTGGGTTTGGTGAGGGTGGTGGAAGCATTGCAATAGAGTCAGGAACATCAGGAACATGGGAAGGAAGTGGGGACTGCAGTGGGATGTGGATAAAAGTATTTATTTGTACACTAGGAGTTGGCTGAGGTTTGAGAGTCTACTGAAGCATGTTCTGGATAAGCAAGGAGTTTTTTGGGAGAAAGGATCTAGTTTTAGGGTAGGCTTGAAGGAAATTGTAAACTGCCCGTAGTATCTGATTGATGGTTTCACACCTGTGAAGTACTGAGAGGGCAGGATTATGGTTTGATTTTAGGCAGTTCAGGCTGTTTGATGGGCTGTGAGCTGACTGATACAAATGTTGTCATTTTTTCATCTAGTCTACCATATGTTTATTGATTTTTTACTGAATTGCTGGAAAAATTAAAAGCTGTTCTTGACCATTTGTTGCATTTCTGTCATGGAAAATGTGAAATACTATGGCAGGGACTGCTGGTCAGAGCATGTAGGAACGACAAATGTTAATTGAAATAGGTGTCCCTCTGGGAAAGGATTTGGCCGTGTTGAGAGTGGGGCATATAGTCCCAAGAAAAATGTATGGAATGAAGATATAGGGTAAATAGTCCAGAGGAAGACTGATAGCTAGCTGAAAAGAATGTGTGCTGAAGAGAGGAGAGGAAATTATTATATTAAAATGGTGACTAATAGGTGGAGGAAGTAGAAGGAAATGGAGAGTTTGTGCAAAGCATACCCAGCAGTAACCAGGGACTGTGGTTGATAATGGTTCCTAATTTTTCCACGTTACTTTGTATCATTCTTTTTATTGTCTTTCACTTAACAGCTCTTTCAAAGCTGAGCTTCAGGCTGATCTTAGCAAAGTGCTGCATTGCTTGCAGGAGAGCTTCTGTATGAATTTGGCCAGTAAGTGTACAGCATGGCCAGGTGTTGTCAAATTATTAATCAAATTAATATTGGAAAATAAATGATTTCAAAATGTTCCTAAAAATATCTTTTGTTAAATGTTAGCAGAAACTATTTAAAACTAAATGTTAATTTTGAGTCATTGTTACCAGCCCAGCTTGGTCTAAAGTCACTATGGTACTAACAACCAATCACAGGAGACAGAGCTGTCTGGACATTCAGTGATTAAGGAGTCTGACTGGAGATCGAAAGGTCCCCGGTTTGACTCCCTATCTGGGCAGGGATTTTAATAGGTGCTTAATCTGACATTCACCTCTGGCATAGCTTGCTGTGTAATGTGAAGTACACCAGAACGCTTCCATGGTTCGGATTCCACGTTAAATTGTAGGTCCCCTGTAACCAGTTGGATTGCTGGGTTAGGTTAAGGCAGCTCTGACAGGTACAGAATGTGCAGCCAATAGAAACCGTGCCACCATATAATTATGACCTACCAGAATTATTCTTATTATACAAGACTGGATTTTATGTTTGAATCCAGCAGTTGCTTGCCATCTTTACTTCTCAAATTTATAATTGTGAAATATAAGTACTGTTATAAAAGCAGAAAATTGGAAAAGCCCTTAAATAGTAGTAAAGATAATTTTTGTATAGCATGATTTAGTGGTTTCATTAAATTACAGTTTTCATATAATAAACTTTGGCTTACTTAGGATTAACACCTGAAAATTTTGTTGTTTCTTGGTGTCATGTTTTTGTGGATATGTACCACCTTGCAGTCATCTCTCATAATTGATGGTACATGCCCTATTCTTGTTTGTTATTTACTCCATTGTTTTAACACATTTAATTTTCACTGAAACAGAATATGTATTTTGAACACTTGAGAGGCATGATAGTATGAAGCACAAATGTACATCTAGATGATATTAAGGTAAAAGGAAACAGAAACAGCTTTTAACACATTTAGCACAAATTCTCTAACAAACACTATCCAGCTTACAAACTGGTTACGTTCCTGTGATGGTTATTCGTATCTTGAACTATTTATAAGTTGTTATTAACATAATTTTAAAACTACTGTGTTCTTCACTTTTATTTAAATACTGTAGACATAGGCAATAAAGCAATAGAACCATCCACAACTTGCAGAAAATGTTTCATCATTAGAATTTTCGCCACTTTTCATATTGAAGTCATCACAAAGACTTTTAGCATTTTCTTGAACAATTGCCTTCAAGTAAATTTTCTCTGATGTTCTATCCATACACCCACAAGTATTTCCATTTCTTCTATCTACTTTCCTCTTTTCTTGCTGTGTAGGCATAACACTTTTAATAAGTTTTGTAATACAGTCCTTGTTTTTGTAGATTGTGCCAATAGTTTAATAATTCACACTATATGTGCATGCCTTGTTCACTAGTTTTTTACCACTATCTAATTTAATTACAGTTGAAGTTTTAGAATCATTGTAGATAGCTTGCTGCTTTGTACCACTGGTATTTTCGTGAAGATTATGCTTATAATCTGTAAGAACAAAACGTTTGCGCCGGGGTTGGTGCTAAACCGTTCACACTTAACTACAAATGTGTGCTATGCCTTGGATAATTCAGTTTGTGCTTTACTGAAACTCTGCCGCCACCTAACATGATCTAATCCCAAATTAGGATATGTATGTAGTCATTGAAATTCACTATTACAATTTAAACTGTTGAACCATATATTCTTCGAAAATTTTATAAATCACAAACTTAATGGCATTGGAAATCATCACCAAAGAATTTAAACTGCGGGAACAATTAACACATTTGAGACAGACGAACCTCACGACCCCCAACTGAAATTATTGTCTCGTGAGGTATGCTATTTTCACCACACAATAGCCTCTAACTTCAGCATGCCTGCCCGGCGTCTGCATCCGCCCTGCTTGACGCCCGATTTATGCCGCAGTGTAGCGTGGTCACGTTCCAATTTATTTTCAAGGACTGGCTCCGAGGAAAGCTTAGGGCTACTATTAGGGTGTCCCTTATTTTTCAAAGTCAAAATTTTGTAAGGCATAGGTTTCATGTTTTTTCATTTTATCCTAAAACACACAAATTTTATGCCATTCTGAGAACTGTAACCCATGCCGACTTGCTCCAGTTCATCTTTATATAAGTTACTTGAGAGTAGTGGCGTGCCCCCATGTTGATTGTTACTGTCATTACAGTTATTGAATTTGTATCACATATTTTTTTGTTCTAATAGGTGGATTTAGGATTACGAAGTGTTACAAAGAGCATATTTTTATTATGAGAAGATGCAAACTACCACATTGCAGGAGTTCTATCAGTTTTATTTTTTAATATCCGCGAAGGCAAATTGACTATGAATGAAAGCCCTAATGTCACTGTACATGAGTGCATTATATTCTGGAGAATGTTATGGAGACAGTTGAAAAAGAATGCAAGCAAATCTCTGGTTGTTTGTAAGTGAAGAGGACTTCAAATGTTAACTGGATAATGTTTGTGGTATTGCACACAATTACGCCCTCAAAAGGATGTAAACAAAGGAGGGAGACCAGGATGCTTAGTATGTGTGTAAAATTAGCTGAAAAAGAATAAAGGCTAAAACAAATAAAAATATATGAACAGAAAAATACTTAAATATATATTTGGTACAGTGGGTAGTCAAGCTCTTCAGTGTCCTATGATATGTTGCTGCTGTCTGAAGAACTCAACGATACATCTTCTTGTTCTTGAGAACATCAGTAAGACCATTTAATAAAACCACCCAAAATAATTCAAGAAGAAAAAAATATAATTACTCCTAAATTAATAGATGCCTTGGATAGATGCCAGTTAAGTGCAAGAGATTCAGTTTACATTCTTCAAGTTATCATGGAGGCACTTGGACTTAGTACTGGCGATTTTTTTTTAAACAAGTCTTCAATTCAAGGAATGAGGGGACAAGCGAGGGAGGAATGAGCAAATGCTATAATAACTGATTTTAAAATGAGGTGCCTCAAGTCATGACAATTCAGTGGGATGGCAATTTGTTGCCTGGTCTGGGTGTAAGAAGTTCCAAAGGAGAACGACAGCGAATCTATCTCATATTACATTTCGTAATAGAGAACAACTTCTTGTGATAAAGACCTAGATGAAGTTGCTCTGAATTCTCTGAGTAGGTGATAAAGTGCAGATAATGAGCTGCGACACAATTGCATTTAACATGGGTCATCTCAATGGTGCCTTGGCTCTTCTGGAGCAAATGTTAGAAAGAAAGTTGTTACTTTTTACAGGATGCCATCAAATTGATAAAAGCACTCTGAAAAAATATTTCAATAACACATATACTGAGTAGTTGTTATATTTCTATTTGTCTGAATAAAACAAAAATCCTTCATGAGAAACGATTACAATGAACTTATTAAGCTAAGAGTTATATTTAGTAGTAAACATCTGAAAATAAAACATCCTGGTGCAGTGCATCAAGCGTGTTGTATGGCAAAAGCCATTTATTTACTCAAGATACGTTTTCTAGTTTTCAACTCAAAGTGAGCAAGGAACGCTAAATGGTTTGTAATTTAGAAAGGGAGAGCACATCTGATTCTATTTTGTATAGTATGTAAAATTAGCGGTCTTGTATGAACATTGTACATTATTTTGTATCTTTTGCAACTTCATTAATGCTTAACTATATTTTGTTTTAGGGAAAACCACTGTGAATTTGTATGCGCGAAGAGCAAACATTTGTTTTCTCAATTGAAAATTTAAAGCAATGTTCTTCATGAAAGTGTTTCTTCATTGGAAGAAACTGCTGTTTCAGTACAAGCTAAAAAAAAGGTCATTTATCTGAAGGAAACAGCTGAAAGAGCTGTAAAATTAATTCAGGAGTTTCATGGATTAATTACAGCCGATGAATAACGGAAACAATTTTCGTGCAAAAACAACGAAAACTTAATCTGCACCGTAAAAAAAAAGAGATCCTAAAAAGAAAATACCCCACATGATTTTAATACTTTCATCTTACTAAAAATTAAATATTTTTGTTGTTGTCTGGTTTTCATTGTTAACCCAGAATTATAATTTTTTAAATGATTTAGTCACTTTTCAAGCGATAGTCAAAATAAGCAGTTTTCGTAAACTTTTAGGTCTACTTGGCACGGATTAACTTCATGATAGAGGATAATTTTTTTTTATGTAAGTCAGTCTCAGTGATTTGAAAAGAATTAGAAGATATGCATTCGTATTTTCGAAAAACAAATTTTTGCTCTTATAAGGGACAACCTAGCTATTATATATAGAAACGGCCGTGGGAACTCTACGGTTTTTCTGTTCACATGAGAGCAGTCCTAGTATCTGATCAAATGTAGTTTCTCAAGCTTGTGTATTTCGTCATACTTGAAACCTTGGTGATTCAAAATATTCCTATTGATCTGACATTTTGGCAGTATCTAGGTTGATTAAAAAGTGTTAATTTTGCTCCTTATAAAAAATTTTCGTAGCTTTAATAGTTTGGCTGTAATATTTTTTTTTTCTGTTTAACTCAAAAACTGCTTCTAACTTCAACAATTTTGCAGCTATGAAACTGAAATAACTCTTATTTTCCTTCTAATTGATTGCTCTTTCATTTGGTACCAAGAACGTCATGTTTACTATTTTCTAACGAGTTAAACGAAACGGGAGCAAAAATATTATGCAATCGTAAATTTCAACCACACAAATAACTACTTGACATCTATGAAATCTACTTTGATTCTACATGTTCAAATTTGGAAGTGGTGTGAATTTGATGTCTCTACGTGCTTTCTTCCATTTATTATGAATTTCTAAAGTAGACGCTGTCTCAGGATGATGCAACAGGAAATATTGGCTTGTTCAGACATTTTCTCAAAACTGCAAAACTGATTTATGACCTGAATTATGTAAAACGATGACTTTAAAACTGATATGCAATGCTATTCAGTTTAACCTGCTGTTCTGAGAACAAATTTTGCTATGCAGTTTGTAACCATTTTAATGCTCTTCGGTGTTCTTTGGGGCTTTAATTAATGCACGACATTGCAGTCGTGAAGCTATGTTGTGTGACACAATGTTCAGTACTTTCACTTACAACTTATTACTTTTAATAAATGATTTGAATGCCGTCCGGTCGCCAGCCTGGTTAACTTTGCTGTTTGGATAAATTAAATAAATCACAGTCAAAGGGCACATGCAAGAAGCAAATTAAAACACATAGACATGCCACCACTCACAGTTCACAAAGTTTTATTACACTTATATTACATAATCCAAAAGCAAGTCACCAGACACTAAAACTAGTCTTCGTCACCAAAGAATACAGTTTCAAGTATAAATAAGAGTATAAAAAGTGAGTAGTAGCCCTGTTATCATTCATTACACAATAGACACGATGCAGTACCGTAGCAGTTCACAAAAATCAGTCTACAGCAAACCATGTTAGTTAGAACCAACGTACACACAGTGTCCACAAGTCTATAAAATACTTCTCCACTGTCCTCGTAATATTCTATTCATCGGAACTTTGGTGATACTGCGATAGTGAGTTATTACAGTGTACACATTGAACACATGCTGCCGCTGACCTGCTAGACTCCGTCAACTGTACTCTACTCCATAGACTGTACTATATACCTGCACGCTAGCCGACTGCACAGCTCCAAAGACATTATAAGCATATCTGTGATCACATTACCAACTTACAAAATGTATGTAATGTTCACAGTTTCGTCACACCCCCACCAATGGAAGATGGTGAAAGTCGGTATTGAAAAAGCCCGACTTTCATCACCACAGACCATTTCTTCCAGCACTTACATGGATAGATACATAGATCACATAGATCACAGACCAATACGTTATACAAAATATAAAATTAATGTCTTACCCGATCTAAAACTTAAGTCTCGGTGGCTGCTTGTTTATCCTGAAGCTAACAGTAGGGAATACATCTTAAGCACAAAACACAAAGAAATTAGAATCACTTGAAAATCATCTTAAACCTACTAATTTTCATATGTGCTTGTTCCAACTAATGACTCTTACCATTTAACCAAGAGATTACAAAATTGAGTTACAATATTTTCATGATGAATTTTTTATCCTAATACATGACATAGATACTTAGAACTGGTTCATGTCTTAGCTACTTCGATCGTGCACTGAGAGTGTGCCCAGCGCCGTCCAGTACCTCATTCACTCACTGTTGTGAACAAACACTGGTTACTTCACACGCGGAAAGACACAAACTGACGTTATGCAATGCCTAAATCGTCTCGCCACTCTTAGGGTCAGGAAAATGTAAATCAAAACAAACAACTCATTTCTCTGTGAGAAAAGGCGATGATACTTTGACCAAAATCAAACACTGTGTGGGTCACTGATCTGTGCACAACTGCTAAAGACATTTGATACGTCCAACTGGACAAAGCCATAGTAAAATAATTGTGAAGACAAAATGAACATGATAACCAAAACCTATCGTAATACTAAGGAAATGTATGCATGGATGTTTCCACCATACATGGTGAGGCATCTGAAGACTATACCTCACTCCACGTTACTGAACATGTCCACTTCTTTTTCTTTATAACATTCCTTCCTTCGCTAAACAACTTTAAAACCCGCTTCTTCTTTCTCTTCTTCCAACTTCTCCCCTTCCTTCCTCTTCTTGTTATGCCTCTTCCATCTCGCTTTCTTTCTGATTTCTTCACTTATATCCATATACTTTCTCCACAAATACCCTTCTTCTCATGCTGCATAGCACACATTATTCTGCATAGGGTCCTTTCTTCCATAAAGTCCCCGCTGTTTTATTCCTTCCAATAATGAATGAGATTCCTCCACTTTTATATCACATTTCACTGCAGGATTTGCTTCCTGCAAAGTTTGAGGCTTTCCTGCTTTTGTCTCCTGAAATGCTTCTCCCACTTTGATGACTGCTTCTCGCTGTCTTTCATCCTCTTCTACTGACATTATTACTTCTTTTACGGCAGCATCTCCTATAATCTTTTCTTCAGCCTCCTCAAAAGTTGTCTCCTGAACTTCTTGCATACCATCATCATTCTTCACAGTTTCTCTTCCTTTTGATCTACAAGTTTTTTCTGAAATTTTCCTTGGTTTTTCTTGTTCCAACCAATGTTTCAAGTATACCTTTAAATCCGCAAACACCCATTCAATCGTCACTCCAAAAGCTTCCAGAGAGTCATAAAATGCTTTCAGACTGTCAGCTGGTGTTTTGGTCCTTGATTCTCCTGTTTCCCCTAATCATTTAATGTTTTGTCTCACATTCTTCTATATTTTCTTCTCTCATAACTCCTAGTTCAATTACACTTATCTTTGGCTCTTCAGAAACTTCCTCGTGTTGCAGTTTCGTGGGTCGTCCACCCACATCAGCTACCAGAATGTTTTACCTTCAATCTCGCTCACTGAAATATAATGTGCATAGTTTAAACTCTTACCGCAAGTTCCTTCTGAAGATACAGATTCTCTTGACCGGCCGCCACTCAGTTTCCAACTGAGAACATTTAAAGACTACTGAATGAATAAACAGTTATTTCACAAAACTAATTTTAATTCATTGCCTTCAATTTTTCCAACACCACCAATGTTATAAACTTATCGGACTTCTATCACTCCAAAGTTGCAGATCCAGTTAAAGTAGAACGGCTATTTGTACACCTTTTACTCACATTCACACGTTTACAACTTTCAACTTAACACCAACCACACTTCTCCACGTCCTGCAACCGACTGCCCACCTTGTGGCTACCACAGCACCCACCATACGGCCCCCGGGGCTCACCCTTCTGTGGCCACGGACATGGTGCTGATGACGTCACAAACCGGCGCTACTTTCAAACACAGAGTGGTACCGCTACAACCCCCCTTAGTTCATCCTTGTTATTGTGAATTTCCAATTAGCAATGGCAAGGGTAAATTCAAATTAAGCCCCCTTCCTCCTATTTTACAATTTCTACACCTCATTCACACAAAATACATACAAAACTCCACAAATTGATGTAGCAATACTTACAAATATCACATTAACCATAAACTGCTATATTTTTTTTTTTTTTTTTGAATTTGTTGGTGTTGGAGCAATATACAAACATATCAAAACAATAAGTGTCAGAATACACATTGGTTCCAAAACAGTTTTCTTTCTACTAAAATTTAATTAAAAGACAACCATTAAAATGTCATGGACATTAAGATATAAATTAGTTGAAAATGAATATTTCCTTACTGCAAACATGAAATACAACATTAAAAGCAACAAACAAATATAAAACATCATGAACATCAAAATACACCACAGTAACAAACAACTATAAATCATGAACATCCAAATACAACTTTGGTTCCCAATGGATCATTCCTTACCACTAACATCAAATACACAAAAAGCCGTTGAAGGATTACATTTTCCCCCCATAAAACCACCAAACTCTCTAGTCCTGTCACGGTCGCCATGTTGCGGTTTCGTGGGTCGTCCACCCACATCAGCTACCAGAATGTTTTACTTCACTCTCGCTCACTGAAATATAATGTGCATAGTTTAAACTCTTACCGCAAGTTCCTTCTAAAGATACAGATTCTCTTGACCGGCCGCCACTCAGTTTCCAACTGAGAACATTTAAAGACTACTGAATTAATAAACAGTTATTTCAAAAAACTAATTTTAATTCATTGCCTTCAATTTTTCCAACACCACCAATGTTATAAACCTATCGGACTTCTATCACTCCAAAGTTGCAGATCCAGTTAAAGTAGAACGGCTATTTGTACACCTTTTACTCACATTCACACGTTTACAACTTTCAACTTAACACCAACCACACTTCTCCACGTCCTGCGACCGACTGCCCACCTTGTGGCTACCACAGCACCCACCATATGGCCCCCGGGGCTCACCCTTCCGTGGCCACGGACATGGTGCCGATGATGTCACAAACCGGCGCTACTTTCAAACACAGAGTGGTACCGCTACACTCGGCATCTTCCGTCCTACGCTTTATGCTTGTATTGTCTCGTATCTTTGTTAAAGTATACTGTTCCCGGTAGTCCTGTATAAATGCAAAGAAATCCTTCAGCTTCCAAAATGTCTCCTCGTTTATCCACAGTATCTTCTATCTGCTTATACAATTGATCTATATAATCTAGCAGTACGTCCGATGCTTTCCAATGTACACACATCTCTTCTCTAACATAGCCATACTTTCCCAATCTTGGGCTAAGTCGAGGCTTTTACCATTCTTTAGTTCAGCCTCCCATCTGCATTCCTCTATTTTCTGTATACTCTTCTGTTTTTCCACCTTTGTAACTTCGTGGCTCTTCGATGTTTCTTCAAAAAACTTGGATTTGGATTCTGCGAGGATAATCTTCAACTCTTACTCTTCATATAACCTACTACACTTTTCCCCAATCTGTTTCTCTAAACTAAACTTTAAATCTATTAACCTATTTACAACGTCATCATCATATTTCACGCAAACTTCTACTGCTTCAATGGATTTCAGTAAAAACTCTCTCTCAGAAAACTATAGGACCGTTCTACTATCTCGGCCACCAATGAATCTAATCTACCTGAAATCTCCCTTAAATCTACAGAATTGATGTCCCTCAGCAAATCCCTCTTCCTTTATAATCTATCAAAGAAAAACATATGAAAGAAACACTTATCAGACAACGATGAAATCATTCAAGTATACAGCCTTAGACAAATGTTCACGACTCCATATTCTCCAACAAGATACTGAAAATTCTCCCTATCGTGAAAATTTAAGCACTGTCGCACCCCCATAATCACTCTAACCACATAAGATATCATAAAGGATTCAAGAAAAAGACATTATAAACAAAGCATTGAAACAGAACACAGGTTTGCTGGACCTGCAAGAAAATAGTATACCTAAAAAAAATGGCAACTCCATATATACAAATCATCAAATGAAGAGACAGGTTTGCTGGATTTGTAAGAAAATATTGCATAAGGAAACCTTTTCTTAAACAAAGAGAATATTGTCTGCTCCAGTTCAGCAAAACTTTCTGGAAAAATAATACATATACCTTACAAAAATGATTCTTACTTAACGTAAGCTTTAACATCCGTAATCGTAGAAAAAATGAAAAGAATATCAGAAAATTCCTTCACCAAAACTGCAGGAAATTGTGTGGAAGATATTTATTAATTCTACTCGATGTATGCCTTCTTTCGGATTCAACAAAAAATACTACCAATAGATTCAGTAACAAAAACAGAAATAACTTGCCCTAATCCAGTGTAAAATTATGCTTACATGCATACAATTTGCAATCTGCATAGCCAGCAGTTTATTTGAAGATCAATGAGTGAAAAACAAATAATTACTACCATGGGGTGGTAATACAAATTAAAACGGCATAGTTTTAATGTCAGTTTGTGTCTTTCTTTAAATTAGCACTTCCCTTTCGTCAAATCACGGTTGCTTTCCGCTTCCCTCATAGCTGTGATGACACTGCACCGTGTTGTTCTGCATACACTACTTTCTGAAGTTCCATGTCACTTCTGTATTGTTCCGTGGATGGTGTTTCATGAAAGACTGCGTCGTTCGGCTTCCGTCATGTATCCTCGGGTCCCGTTGTTTACCGTCACTGTAGTGTCCGTGCCATGTTGAAATAGATCCATTATCGCCAATTGTTGTCACTCCACACTATTCACTTTTCCACCTCTTTCTTCCAATGTGTGTGCATGGTAAATTGTACTGTGATCACACTGGCCTGTCACAGTAGAGCCATGTAACTGTTTTGGCACTCTTTGGGGCTTTAATTAATAGACGACGTTGCAGTCATGAAGCTATGTTGTGTGACACGATGTTCAGTACTTTCATTTACAACTTACGCTAAATTGTAAAAAGTGCAAGACAAAGAGCATAACTAACAAAAAGAATCCAATTGTTCAGAAATACGAGTTAAACAATTCAGTTATTGATATGGTCGATTCTATAAAATATTTGGGAGTAACAGTACAAAGGAACATGAAATGGGACTTACACATTAATTCGTTAGTAGGTAGAACTAACTCTAGGCTGCGATTCATAGGTCGAATATTGAAAAATTGTAATGAACAAACAAAGGAGATAGCGTACAAATCTCTTGTGCGTCCACATTTGGACTATTGTTGTGCCATTTGGGATCCGTTTCGTAAGGGGTTGATCGAAAGTATAGAGAAAGTACAGAGAAGAGCCGCTCGATTCGTGACCACTTGCTACAGTCCTTATGAAAGCGTCACAGAACTGATCAGTATACTAGGCTGGGAGTCTCTGGTAGATAGACGATGCACGTTTCGTTTAAACTTATTGGTAAACATGGATACTTCCACTTTCACTCACGAGTGTAGTTAAATACTTCGTCCACCAACCTATTTGAGCCGGAATGACAGGAAAGATAAGATTAGAGAAATAAGGTGCGGCAATGATTCTTATATGAATTCTTTTTTCCCTCGTACCATTATGGATTGGAATGCACAACAAAGAGATTGGCTTTGGTGCTGAGCACCCTCTGCCACCCACAATTTTGTGAATTGCAGAGTATATATGTAGATGTAGATGTAGATTACTTTTAATAAATGATTCAAATGCTGTCCGATCGCCAGCCTTGTTAACTTTGCTGTTTGGATAAATTAAATAAATCACAGTCAAAGGGCATATGAAGAAGCAAATTAAAACACATACACATGCCAGCATTCACAGTTAATGAAGTTTTATTACACTTATGTTAAATAATCCAAAAACAAGCCACCAGACACTAAAACTAGTCTTCATCACCGATGAATTCTTTTTCGAGTATAAATAAAGTTGGAAATAGTGAGTAGTAGCCCCTTATTATTTATTAAACAATAGACGCAATGCAGTACCATAGCAGTTCACCAAAATCAGTCTACAGCAAACCATGTTACTTAGAACCAACATACACACAGTGTCCACAAGTCTACAAAATACTTCTGCACTATCGACATAATATTCTATTCATCGGAACATCGGTGATACTGCGATAGCGAGTTATTACAGTGTACACATTGAACACACGTGACCACCCACCCACTAGATTCCATCAACTGTACTCTACTCCGTCGACTGTACTGTATCCCTGCGCGCAAGCCGACTGCACAGCTCCAAAGACATTATAAGAATATCTGCGATCACATTACCAATTTACAAAATGTATGTAATTTTCACAGTTTTATCACAAGTTACAAAATTTTTAGGTTACCTGACAAATCAACTATAGTTTTTAAAACAGTTGGCTAGGTAAATTATGATGTAATTGCACAAATAACTTAGAACACAAAAGAACAAAATTGTTACTATTGTTGAGGGTTGTGTTTAGTGGCAGAAATTTAAAAGTTGCACTGCAGTTTGTTCCTACTTCTGAATGTTAATAACGTGTGTTCGTAAATCAGTTGGTTTCTTACTCGAATTAAAAAAAAAAAAAACTGTAGGAACAACAGTAGTTCTAATCAGCAAGGAGAAACTTTTGTAAGAGATGTTGGGTGAAATGGAAACAAGAACTTTATGTTGAAGGTTTAGCATCACAGTAAGTATTAATATGAAAAGGGGGGTGGGAGGGAGGGAGGAATAGAATTGTATATATTGGAAACTTGATGGAATGGAAGCAGTAAAAGTGAAAAACATATTAGGGGGTTAGTAATTACACAATTAGCAAGATACGGAGAAATTGTGATAATAATTTAATGCACTGGGCTAAAAGGTCATAGTTATATTAAAAATGTTAAAATAATGTAATAACTGAGATGACTATTCCTTACCATATTGATTGTAATGCTATTTGCTGGATATTGCATCATCTGTTGTTTTATTTATTTTTCTACTAAGCCAATATCACATAGCTAATTTTAGCTCAGTATTTCTTACCCATTACATAAACTTCTTTTCACAGAAAATCAACTCAAGTTCATTATTTTTATGAATTAATTAACTTTTTTGATGATTAATGCACTTAGATCAAGTAAATTAGAAGAAAATAATGAGGAATGTAGTGCTTGAGAGTTATTCATATGTGCAGTACAGGAGCAGCAACAGTTAATGCGTGAGCAGCAGCAGTTCGAGTTGCGCGCAGAGTTAATGAGTGCGCAACGATTGGCTGAAGTAGCAGCTGCAGAAGTACGTGAACGTGATGAACGCATCCAACAGTTGGTCAAGGAGCTCCAGACTCTGGTTGGTGATGTCATATCTATTGTAAAATATATTTAATGGTGGATTGTGACACAAGTTCAATATTTTACTTACATTTGTTATAACCAACAATACTCAGTTTTTTAAAATAAAAAGTTGGTTATGTAAATGTTACATAAGCACAACATACTAACCCATAACATTAAATTTTTCCATTGAAAAAAAAAATTGTTAAGTATTTATGTACTGTTGGATATTTCTTGTGTATGTTTATTGCCTTCTTTCCATGTCCGATAAGCTGTTGTGTACTTTCTCTCTGTAAGATCTTCAATCATATTGGTGTTCAATGACGTTTTATTTTACAGATTTTAAATTTTACTGGTTAGTTGTGTAAATGTGTAGTTAATTGTCAGGCTGGCTTCTGTATTAGGAAGATCACCTGTTAATTTTGTTGAATATCATCTCCAATATATCTTGAAGTTTTAATAATTTTGAGAGCAAACTAAATTTTACATTTATATTTTGCTGTTATCCAAACATGTGAACTTGATCTGGTTGCTGTATCATAAGAGTGAAATAAAGAAATTACAACTGATTATTGAAATATGATGGATACTTTATACAGCAGTTTGGATCAGTTTTTTCAGCTGTACTTATTGGAAGCATATTGTCTTTGGTTGGAAGTAGATTTTGATACTCTCTAAAAAGTTTTTGACCATAGATTGTGCTATGAATCATTCAAAATAGATTATCTCACTGACAATATGTATGGGATAATGGTGACAGTGAAAGTAAAAATAAGATAGGACACAGAAAAATAAGCTGTCTCTTACCACAGACGAAGACAGGAGGGCCCGACAAATACAAAAAAAACCACTTCACAGTTAGAGGTGGGTGCCGCGCCGGCGTGACGCCGCCGTGTCTCAGTGGCGCGCCGCCACCGACACTTGCTTCGCGGCGTGTCCTTGAGCAACACTTCCTAACACCACAGCGCATTTTTTAAATTTTCGTTATGCTGAGTGAATAAGTAAGCGTTTAAATGACTCAATTATCTAAAACTAATGTTACAAAACTCTCTGTATCAGTGTTATATCACTCTCTAAGTCAAACTAGTGTTTGTTGGAAATATTTCTGAAGTTTTGTGACAGAAGTTGCAAAAAAGAAGAAAATCGTGAATTCGGATCAAGTCTATTACTTAGCTAGCCTAAATCCGGTAAAAACAATGAAGTATTTAACCCTGAGTACTCGATGTATGGAGGAAATGGAGACAGGAGACACAATAGAAGGCATTATAAGAGATATAAAAAAACAAATCGGACTGAATGAAAAGAAGCTGTCGTTGATGCTGAAGAAAATCGAGTGAAGAGCAGTTTTGTTGGATAATATGGAGAATCATCTGTGTCTTGGTCATAGACTCCACAATGACATTTGAGGCATAAACAGAGTTTCACAGTATTTTTTTTTTTTAAATGCTCGTAAAAAGAATGCAAGAAGATTGTCAAGAGAGAGAGAGATATATCCCTCGCCACAGCTAGAAGTCAACGCCGAAAAGATGGAAAAAAAGTTTATGGATTCCCTTGATAACGTCGTTCAATAACTAGAAAATTATGAGACCAATGCTATTTTAGAAAATTATTTGATGGAACCTGTGGACATAGAAAGACTGGATGAAGTAGTGAAGAGAGCTCGCTATTCGTATCAGGATCAGGAAATATTATATATACTCCTATCAAAACTGCAATCCAAGCTCGTTGGACACGAACTCGTTGGAAATCAACTCGTCGGCACATATTTCCAGAGATGCTGGAAAATTTAATTCACGAATGCAACCGTGACCTAATAAAGATGATGTTTAGAAAGACTGGACAAGATGAGATAAAGATTAATCAAAGTAAGTCAAATCTTTTAGACATCTAGTATAATGTTTGAAAAGGTTTCGCGAAGCAGTTGAGGTCACGTCGTCTCAAAGATATGTACAATGAATGTGACTCTTCTGTTCCGTTCCGAAATAATTGGCATCCTGAATTCTGTCTTAGACGATGAATTATTGATTATGTTTCGGCTTAATCGCAACATGGTGGCAGAAATTAACAACGATTCGCTGCGGCAATAACAGTAGTACCCGTATCACTTTTGGATTATCGTTTCATGGGTGTCAAAGAAGTATATACATATTTGAAGGCAATAGAAAAGACCAGTGCTTCCTTTCTTCCCTCATATATCAAGGAGGTAATCACTGAACCTAATATACTAGAAACAAATGAGGGTAGGGACCCTATTGCTTCTACAAAATCCACCAATGATACATCGTTGCTGCAAAAACTATCGATAAAACATGGTGTGTATCTCGATAATTATTATCCGATCGATCAAGAATGTTGGAGATATTTAGCTTCATCCCTTTCTAAAGATGGAAATCTTTTAAGTTACTTGAACTCCTTAAAAAAATACTTTCCTGAGTATTCTGCCCTTGCCAAGACTTTTGTTTTTTGCCTGCTCAAGCACACCGAGCGAAAGAGTATTTTCTGTGACTAAGTTTGTCATTTGTGCGAAAAGGTCTAGGCTAAGCTCAGTTCGCCTAAATAAAATTATCTTTATACACGATAACTGCAAAGAGTGCAAAAATCTGCAAAATTTTGAATATATAAGTGAAACGTTACTTACATTTTCTTTGTGATACTAAGTAATGATATATACATATACCATAAAATCTATATATAAAATAGTCACGCCGCCGCCGGCTGAAAATGTTCGGCGCGCCACCACCGAGATTTCGGCATGCGGCGCCCACCTCTATTCACAGTATTTATGTTTGTAAACTTAAGCATGCAAGAGGTGAGAAAATTGTGGGGGGGGGGGGGGGGAGATTTGTCACATTGGGACTCGTAAGATAAGGAAATGAATCACTATCTATTGGTTAATGATGATGGTTGTGGTGTGTTAATATATATATTTTGGCCTACAGCCTTATTCGTGCAGTAGTGAGATACCAGGCGGGGTCAGATGTGTACACAGAGACCACCGTCTGGTGAACGGTGTCACCGGCTCGGATGGTAGTGCAAGGGTGGTGGGGGGAAGCTCAAATATTGGAATGATAATCAATACTGTTGACGGTATATTATCATTGAAAGTTGTAGAGCAACATAATAACTGGGTGAGGATTCATAAATAAAAACAAATTTTGAAAATTTATAAGTGAAAAATAAGGTATCAGAAATATAAGAATGTAAGAAATGTAAATAGTATAGATAATAAGTGCTGGGTCTGGTGGGAGGAATTTATTGGAGATTGAGGTCAGGAGGATGTCTGGTGTCAAGGATATTCTGATGGGCTAGTTCCCATTTACATAGTTCAGAGGAGGTTCTGTTGTTAGGGAAAAAGGGGCCATCCATAAATTACATCACACCTTGAGCGGGGGGGGGGGGGGGGGGGGGGGGGGGTTAACAATGTGTTACATAGTTGACACATCGAATGTTCCCATCGAAATCAAGAATGAAGTGACTATCATGCCAATACTAAACAGTATCAAGGAATGGGTTCAAAATCCATGGACACATGATGTCTCAACTTTGTATCATTAATTTGATTTTTTTATGATTTTTTTATATTTTCTTAAATGTTTGATCTATTGTTGATATGATTTTTTAACTAGAAATACATAAGTCATTTTGGAAGTTCTGTTTTAATTTATAAATTTAAAATTGCAAGATTTGTGACGTCACACCAGTTGAGGGGGGGGGGGGGGGCAGTCCCACAAATGTCACTATGTGTCCGTAATTTGTGGATGGCCCCAAAGCTGACCAACCTAACTGAGAAACAGATCTTAAAATTATTCAGTTTGTGGGAACTGGCATCTTTTGCAACTGGATGGGCCTTATTGTTAGTATATACTGTCTGCCTGTGGCCATTCATTCTGATAGCTAGGGGGTTATTAGTGAGGCCTATATATGAGTTGGAGCAATGGAGGCATGTAAGTTGATATATGAGGTGTGTTATCATGCAAGTAGCATCAGCAGTGATGGGGAATGTTTCACCTGTGGTAGGATTGGAGTAAGTTGTAGTGGCTAGATGCATGCTGCATGTTTTACAACTGGGTCTGTTGCACAGGAATGATCCCTGTGGTAGTTTGGGTTAATTACTGAGTAAGTACTTGTGAACCAAGATATTTTTTAGATTTGGTGGTCTGCTAAAACGTGCATGAGGCAGTGGGTAGGATTTTAAGGAGACTGGTGTGCACCCCGGGGAAGGAATGTAGGAAGTCATGCCCACAGCGAAGGCTTAGGTTAATAGACTCGAGACCAGGGAAGAACTGAGTCATGAAAGCGGGGCGTGGTTAGTTTCAGGTGGTATAGCCTTGGAGTGGCTGTCTACAGGAAGGGCTATGGCATGAGAGATTTGTTTGAGTACTAAGTCAGAAGAGTAGCTGCGGGAGATGAGAACTCGAGGCAGGTTTTCTGTGTATTGAGAAAGAGATTATTCATCAGAGCAGATGCGCCTTCAACGGATGGCCAGACTGTAAGGAAGGGAATGTTTGATGTGTGAGGGATGACAAGTGTTAAAATGAAAATATTGCTGCAGACTTGTAGGTTTGATATTAACAGAGGTATGTAGGTGGTCGTTATGCAAGGAAACGTCAACATCAAGAAAGGTAACATGGCTGTGGAAGTATGCCCAGGTAAAGTTGATAGTGAGGTTGTTTATGGAGTTGAGGAAGGTCATTAGATGATTCTCTTTGTGGGTCCAAATAATAAAAATGTCATCTATGTATCTGAACCACACAAGAGGTGTAATGGAAAGATTGTTGATGAATCATTGTTCCAGATGGCCCAGGTAAAGGTTTGCATAGGATGGTGCCATTCGGGTGCCCATCACAGTGCCGCATATCTGATGGCAAATTTGAGAGCTGTAGGAAAAGTAGTTGTTAGACAGGATGAGGTTAACCAAGGAAATGAGGAAGGATGTCTTGGGGAAGCTGTAGGGATATCACATTTCCAGGAAGTGTTCCATGGCACTGACTGTGAGGGATGTTGGTGTAAAGGGAAGAGACATCTATGGAAACAAGGAAGGAGTCAGGTGGTAGAGGAATGGGCGCTGTGGAAAGTCATTCGAGGAATGGAAGTCCTGTACAAAAGGCTGGAGGTGCTAATCCACAAAAGCTGAAATGCCGCAACTATAGGTTGCCCCGGATTTCCGGTTTTGTCGATCTTGGGAAGAAGGTACAAGGTGGGGGTACGGGGGTCTGCGGGGTAAGGAGCGACAAAGAGTTGGGAGAGAGTGCTTGTAAGGGGCCTTGGAGGTCAAGGAGAGTGTTTACTTCTTGGCATATTGAAGTTGTAGGATCTGTAGGGTGTGAAAGGTGGTGTCAGAGAGCTGTCTCAAAGCTTCGGTCCATGACTATGGTCGTTGTGCCTTTTTTGGCTGGAATACATTCCTGTACACAGCCACTCCAAGGCAATATCCCTTGAAACTAACCACAGCCCTGCTTTCATTACTCAGTTCTTCCCTGGTCTCGAGTCTATTAACCTAATCCTTCGCCATGGGCGTGACTTCCTATGTTCCTTCCCCAGGATGTGCACCATTCTCCACAAAATCTTGCCCACTGCCCCACACACATGTTTTAGCAGACCACCAAATCTAAAAAATCTCTTGGTTCACAAGTACTCACCCAGCAATTCCCCCAAATTACCACAGGGATCAATCCCGCGCAACAGACCCTGTTGTAAAACATTCAGCGTGTATTGAACCACTACCACTTACTCCAGTCCTACGACAGGTGAAACGTTCCCCATCATTGGTCATGGTAGTTGCATGACAACGCACCTTATATATCTAGCGTGATAAGAACATACAGTATAAGTCACAATTTCTTGCTATCAATTTCTTTTTACTATTAATTCATGTCTATCATCTGAATATATGTATTAACAGTACAGGTCAGTACTGAGTATTTTTTGTTAACATATCAACATTGAACCTATTAGAATAAATCAATTCCCATTTTATCCAGTCTGTAAAACGAGTACAACTCAAGTTATACAATGATAATGACTTATACTCCTTGTACTTATCATCATAGATATCAATTTGCTTGATTGCTTCAGCTAATATACAGGGCTAGTCAAAATTATTGCAGTGATTTCAGAAAATTACTACAGATTTAGTAATTGACATATACTTACAAGATTACACAGATACATAAACAAACTGTGAAAGTTTTTTTTTAAGTGTCTACAGATCACTTTTAGTGACTCTGCACACATCAAGTCTATAATGGATTGGTCATGCTGGGGATGCTGATCATCAGCTGATGTCATGGCCTCCTTGTTCCCCTGATCTAACCCCTGTGACTTCTTTGTTTGGGGTTTCGTAAAAGACACAGTGATCGTGGCACCAGTAAGTATCAGTTGATCTGTCAGACCTGTGGGTTCGCATCACCAATGCATTTGATCTAATTGACAAAGACATGTTGCATCGGATATGGGAAGAACTCGATTATATACTTGATGTGTGCAGAGTCACTAAAGATGCACATATTGAGCATCTGTAGACACTAAAAAGCTTTCACAGTTTGTTTATATATCTGTGCAAACTTGTAAGTATATGTCGTAATAAATCTGAAGTAATTTTCTGAAATCACTGCAATCATTTTGATTAGACCTGTATAGGCCTCACTACTAACCCCCTAGCCATCAGAATGAATGGCCACAGGCAGACAGTATATACTAACAATGAGGCCCATCCAGTTAGAGCAATCAGAGTTTTCACTGACAACACAACCTCCTCTGATATACATAGATGGGAACTACCCTATCAGAATATCCTTGACACCAGACATCCTCCTGGCCTCAATCTCCAATAAATTCCTCCCACCAGACCCAGCACTTATTATCTATACTATTTATATTTCTTATATTCTTATATTTTTGATACTTTATTTTTCACTTACACATTTTCAAAATTTGTTTTTTATTTATGTATCCTCGCCCAGTTATTATGTTGATCTACAACTTTCAATGATAATATACCGTCAACAGTATCAATTATCGTTCCAATATTAGAACTCCCCCCCCCCCCTTTCCCCCTACATTACCATCCGCACTGGCGATGCCATTCACCAGACGGCGGTCTCTGTATACACATCTGACTCCATCAGGTGTCTCACTTCTGCACGTATAAGGCTGTAGGCCAAAATATTGTGCTTCTCTTGTGTTTGTTTTTTTGTGTTCCTCGTCCCAGCCGCCTTCATCTGTAGTAAGTGTTGGGTCATATTTCCCTGTCCTTCGTTAGTTTTATTGTCTTAAAGTATTTTCCTGCATATATATATATTGTAGTGGTTGTTATGTTTTTAGAAATTTGTTTTTTAGTTTGCTAATAACAATGTACTTCCTAGACCCTTCTATGCATTGTCAACTAAATTTAAATTAAAACTGCAAGGAATTGAGTAAAGGCAGACTTAATGAAAGCATTTTTGTAACTAGCATATTACAAGTCTATACAGTATAACTAATTTTAGTTATGGAATGGATTACAGCTTACAAATAAGTGTACAATTAATGTTAAATCATACTTCAGGAAGATCGCTGTGGGGAGGCAGAGCAAAACCTAGGACAGTTGACTCACATGCAAGAGGAGTTGGATCTGCTGCAGAGCTCTCTGCGCGACATTGCACATGCTGTTATTCAAGACTCTGAGTCACGGGAGAGAGAAGTTGACACTGAGCCTCAAACAACACCACACGTGCATCTTTCTCACCAGGGACCACCTCCACCCAGGTATGTGATGTGTTTGTAACTATTGGTTTATCACTGTTCAGGTTAGCCCTTATTCAGTGTTATATAGAACAGTCTTGCTTATAAAGTAAACATGAAGAGGTGGCACTGAAATTACAATAAATACTAATTAATTTAGCTAGGCATATAAACTGGTTAAATGATAATAAAATAGAAAACAAAGTTCTGGCAGTTTCTTTTTAAAAATACATTTGTTTCATGTCTGTTAGGGGAGTGACAGCAGCACAGGCATATTTGCCAAAATTGAGCTTGGGAAGTATTTTTGTTAAGGAGTAATTCATACTGATGCTATAGGGCAGCATTGGAACAAAGATGGGTAAGAACATCACTTACCAAAGTTTGCCGAGTAGCTCCCGGGATAAGGAGACACCCTCCACCAAGCACCAATGGCCTCTTGTAGAGTGAATGAGAGGGTAAAGGGCCGGGGCAATCTCTTCCACTAGGGAGGAGAAATTGCCCCTAAAGGCGGAAGAACCTGTAGGTGGTAAACGGCATGAGAATGTGAAAGGCAGCAGGAAATCACCACATTAATGATCCTAAAGGATTCCCTAGAAAGAACATGGTGATGGCACTTCAAGTAAAATGTTCTGGAGTAATATCCCCTCCTTCAGATCACCGGGAGGGGAATACATTGAAGTGTGGGAATAGGGTACAGAGATGAGAGAGAACGAGAACAGGAACATGGAATGTTAGAACTCTTCTGCAAGTGGGAAAATGAGAAAATTTGAAACAGGAGATGAAGAGAAATAAGTTGGATATTTTAGGAATATATGAAGTTAGATGGGGTGGTAATGAAGAGTTTGAAAGTGGAGAGTTATTATTTGGGAGATGAGAGGAGTGAACATTTAGGAGTTGCCATTGTAATCAGAAAATCTATGAATAGTAAGGTAATGAAAGTGGAATGTATAAACGGTAGAAGTATGTATATGAGACTAAGAGGAGGAAAGAAAGATGTAGTTTTGATTCAAGTGTACATGCCTACAAGCCAACACTCGGATGAGGAAGTGGAAGGATGCGATAATGTTCTGCATGAAATTATAGACAAGGAAAAGAGAAATGCTTGTTTTATGATGATGGGGGATTAGAATGCAGCGGTTGGAGAGGGAAAGGATGAGGGTATAATTGGCAAGTATGGACTTGGGATGCAAAATGAGCGAGGAGAGAGGCTGGTAAGTTTTTGTAAGGAAATGGTAGTGGGAAACTTTTTGAAAACCATAAAAGAAGAAGGTATGCTTGAACCTCTCCCTTTGAGTGGAAGAGATATCTGATTAACTATATACTAATCCAGAACAGGTATAAGAATTGGTTAAAAGTTGCAAAAACTTATCTAGGACGGTAGAGCTAAAAAAAAAGTCTACAAATTGCATGAAAGTTGATATTAGGGTTTTTTTTCGTCGAAAAGTGGGGGTGTAACCGGGTTTTGAAGGGCGAGACCTAAAAAAAAACAGGTCTCCAAAAGTTTCGAGGGTGATTTCTAGGAGGGGGGGAGGGGGCTCTCACAGACCAGATCTCACCAGAAAGGGGAGGGGGGGATCTGGAAATCCGGAAAAACACCTCATGTAATTTATGGATGCCCCCTGATGTTAATTCTGATCATAATCTTGTTGTAGCAGATATAGAAACACGATTGAAAAGAATTAAGAAAGGGAAGATAATAAAAAGGTTCAATACTGATGCTCTTAACCCTTTGACTGCTGTAGACGTGTTAACGCGCGTGGCTACTACTGCGCCCAGGTGCTCCAGACGTGTATACACGCGCGGCCTTGCCGCCCTGTCTGTGCTCTGCACGCGTTAACACGTCCGGCCGCCCGGGTCCCTGTGTTCTCTGCACGTGTTAACACACTAGCCTCTTAGCGGCCTGGCCATGAAGCCATATTTCCACCCAGGGTGGTTAGTTGTTTTCCTCATTCGGCCCTTGAGCGTTGGCAGCTGCGATCTAATTTGTGTTGCTCTTTTGCTTTTAGTTTTCGCTGAGAAAATGGCACACAGTCATTATTTTTTTTAACTGCTTAACGTCTCTTAACAGCTAGGTCTTTAGAGATGGTAAAGAATGGGGGGGGCAAGGAATGGGAAGGAATTTGGCTATGGCCTTTTGAAGGAAGCATCCCGGCATTCACCTGGAGTGATTTGGGGAAACCATGGAAAACCCAAATCTGGATGCCTGGACGGGGATTTGAACCATCGTCCTCCCGAATACGCCGTCATGTTTGTACCACGGAAGAAATCATGGAGATTCTTACTAGAAGCGACAGTGAATATGATCACTTTGATATGGATGACAGTGATAACCCTTCGACAGGATCTCGATGTAATTTTCCTAAGCTGTGTACATCAGCTAGTGGTAAATGACCATTTGTCTCCACAAGATTTGAAAATTTTTCAGAGTTTGAAGCTACAGATTGTGCGAGCGAAATGTGTGGAAAAAGAGAATGCTTTAGTGACGCGTTTGACAGCATGTGCTTGTCGATTAAGCTGCAGGACACAAGTGTGGATTACGTTAACATTCCAGCGGTTTGTCATTTTTCCTGATATTTCTAATGGAATATCATATGATATCTATTGCTGATGAGACCAACAGATACGTGAGAATCAACTCACACTATATTTTCACTATGAAGTGGTTTAAAAAGTTCTTTTTCCACATTCTCGAACACTGCATTTTAAATGCTCATGCTCTTCACTGAGTAGTAACTGGATGAAAAATGCCAGTTGCAGAGTTTCGTCTGTTGCATCCATAAATTTAAATTTCGTGAGGTGTTTTTCAGGATTTCCTGACACCCCCCCCCCCCTCCCGTCTTGTAAGATCAGGTCCGTGAGACGCCCCTCCCCCCCTAGAAATCGCCCTCGCAACATTTTGAGACCTTTTTTTTTTAGGTCGCAACCTTCCAAAGCTGCACTTTTCGAGAAAATACATCCACTTTCACGTCATTTGTAGACTTTTTTTTTTTTTTTTTTTAACTCTACAGTCCAAAAAATTTCATGTGAAATTTCCGTTGACCCCCTCTCTCCCTTGGTAATATTTCGCCGCCCCTCCCCCCCCCCCCCCATTTCACCTCACGTAATTTATGGACGCCCCCTTAGAGAAGTTGTTGAAGCATATGCCACAGAACAGAACAAACCTAGCAATGGAAGACGCTCTGATAAAGAATATCGTCAAGGATTTACTGGGAGACATTTTCCAAATTTCATTCATATTGAAAATTCAAAGAAGAGCACGCCAATGCGTAAGTGCGCTGTATGTTCGATACAGAAAGTGCGTCGAGAAACCAATGCAGAACATGTAATGTATCACTGTGTGTTGTACCATTTTTCAAGGCTTATCACACAAAAAGAATTACTAACTATGGGTAACTGCAGAGTAATAATTATATTACATTTATACGCCTCTAAAACTAAACGAAATACAAAAAAAATTAAAATTATATTTTTAACTTCGCCAGTAGCGGTCCATAGCCCGGGGCAAAAAGAAGGCTGGAAAATGTGTGCAGACTTTGTGAAAGATATTCGGAAAGATTCACTCCAGATAAATTACTACGCTCACAAACTAAAAACATTTCAGTTGCTGTAATATCTATTTAGTATATGAAGTGCTGGCATGTTTGATTACGCAGACATTCACTTTTAGAGGAGCTTTAAATTGAAAAACTTTAGTTGTTATATTAACAGCAGTTATTTTGTATCTGCAGTTTCAAATCACAGAGCGACAGCAGAAGAACGTCACACACAACGCTCCAGACGTATTCAGTACACAGCGGTCCGGTCGAACGCGGCATTCCAGCGCATGTAAACGGCTTAGGCCTAAACAAAGCCGCACTCAGCGAGGGCTCGGCCGGTCAAACCATAGCAGTTAAAGGGTTAAAGAGGAAGGACAAGTTAGGGAAATAGAAAAAAATCTTTATAAACGAATTGGATAGAGGAAATATAAATGAGAGTGTGGATTAAAAATGGGTAAGGGAGTCTGAAAAAGGGCTGCTGCAGAAATAACAGGATTTAAGAAAAGCAGTAGAATAAAGAAAGAATGGGTGACTGAAGCAATGCTACAGAAATGAAAAAGAGAAGAAAGTGGAAAAACACAGGCACTGAGGAGGGGAGCAGGAAATACAGAAAATTAAATAATGAATTGAAATGAGAAGTTGAGAAAGCATGAGAAAACTGGATGAGAAGTAAGTGTGAACAGATAGAGCAATTAGAAAGAGAGGGAAAATTTGACTTGATATACAAGGAGGCCATGAAGATATGCTTTCAAGGAAAAAGAACAGCAGCAGCAGGGCTGGAAGTTAAACAAGGGTAGAATGTTAGCCAGAGAGGCTCATGAAATACAGCAAAGATGAAATGAATATATAGGAGAGTTGTATGATCTGCAACACTGACTGAAGGATTTGGTATTAGAAGAAGTAGAGTCTGCAAGGAGGAGATTGGAGGCCATATCCTTGAGGTGGAAGTGGAGAAGGCTTTGGCGGAGACGAAGAACAGGAAAGCCTGTGGGATCGATGAGTTACCTATAGAGATTCTGAAAAGTTTGAAAGATGAGGGAAGAAGATAAATACTTTATTTGTGAAATGAGATATATGAAAGAGGAGAATGACCAAAAGACTTTTTAACAATAGTGTCAATATCAATTGAAAAGAAAAAGATTGCAGTGAAATGTGAAAAGTTCAGAACCATTAGCCTCTTATGTCACACTGCTAAGATATTACTAAGCATGTTAAATAGACGAATATTTAGCAGACTGTCCATGTCAATTGTTGAAGAACAGTTTGGATTTCAGAAAGGAAGAAGTGCAAGAGACGCTATTGGTTTGCTGAGAACTATAAGTGAAAGATACATTGAAAGGGAAAGAGATTGTTACATGGTTTTCATAGACCTGGAAAAGGCTTTTGATATAATGCAATGGGTGAAGTTAATGGATATTCTAAAAAATTAAAGGCATTGATTGGCAGGAAAGAAGGCTAATAAGTAAATTATACATCGAACAAGGAGTGAGAGTGGGTAAATGATCTTACAGAAGAGGGAAAGATTGGAAAAGGTGTAAGACAGGGATGTTGTTTGTCACCCCTATTATTTAACATATATTTGGAGGAAATTATAAAAAGAAGTTTAAGAGGTAAAGGAGGTGTATGCATGGGTGGATTAGCTGCATAAGATTTGCTGATGACATGGTTTTGCTGGTGGAAAGTTTCAAGATACTAAGAAGAATGTAATGGGCTACAGACAAAGGGTGTAAGGCATTCAGAATGAGAATCAATAAGACTAAAACTGAATGTATGATTGTGGAGTAAGAAAGAAATGATGATAACACGGCAAGGAGAAATAATTCAACAAGTGGAGTCCTTCAAATATCTCAGGAGTATTGTGAGTGGTGATATGAGTTGCAAGAAGGAGGTTAAAACTAGAATAGCAATGGCAAAAGAAGCTTTCAATACAAAGAAAAGTTTATTATGCGGAAGGCTGGATGAAAACCTGAGGAAAAAGCTAGCTAAATGTTTTGTTTGGAGTGTAGGACTATATGGGGCAGAAACATGGACGCTACGCAAAAAAGATCTAAAGAAGTTGGAAGCTTTCGAAATGTGGATATGGAGGAGGATGGAGAAAATAAGTTGGAAAGACAAAGTAAGGAATGAAGATGTGCTGGAATGAGTAGGAGAGCAAAGGTCACTCATAAAAACAATAAGGGACAGAAAAAGGAACTGGATTGGTCATGTGTTGAGGAATGAATGTCTAGTTAAAACTACTCTGGAGGGGTTTGTAAACAGGGGAAAAAGAAGTGGTCAGCGAAGGAAGAAATGATTGATGACACCATGATAAATGGGAAATATATAGATACTAAGAGAATGGTGGAACAGAGGGAGGCGTGGAGGGCTGCTGAATAGTAGAAAACCCTTGATGATGATGACCAAAGTTGCAGATGGGAAAGCTAAAAAAAATATATAAAGACTAATATAACTACACAATGTTTTGGGTCCTTCATCATAAAAATAAAGTGAATTAACAATGGTAAAACTTAACTTACTCAACCAATAGGATTTATTGGAAGATAGGAGGAGGGTAAATAATGTGGTGGATATGTACAAGGCACATATTCATGAATGGAGGGATATTGGTGGATGAATTAAGAGTGATGTATTCTACAGAAAAGATGACCATGATCATAAGCTGTCACTCAATTTTAAGCATAAGGATGTGGGAAAATTTTATTTAACAAGAAATGGAATTCGGAATTAAAATAAATTTCGAGGGAACTTATGAATAATTTACCAAAAATATTGAAAGAATTAAAAATTATTTTTAGGCTTACATAAGAAAGGGTTAAAAAAATTGCAATTAAATTAAATTTACCATACCATCTATTTCATTACTTAATTCAGGGACACTCAAAATAACGTGTGATTGTTTTCATGTCACTTATTTTTTTTTTCTTTTTTAAAATAAAATAAATGTCGCTTTATGTTAGTTTGTATCACATTTTTCTTATTAAAATAATATTTTTTTCAATGACTGTGTTAATTTCCCTACTTACTTTCATTTTGATTAAACAAAATATTTAAATTGCTTCACACTGGCTATTCAGTACCCCTGTAGATAATTTATTCAGTTCATAGTTCCCTTTCCTACAAATGAAAAGTTTCCTCTCCCTTTTATTTGAACTGAGGAACTGGTTAATATTGTTGCTGAGGAACACCCAGAATGTTTTGTAATTGTGTTTGTTTTTCTATTTTATTTATAAAAACCCTCTTTCCTTTAAATTTAGTTCATGGTTGGTTTACTTTTTCTATCCTTTTTGTTGTTATTTTTATCGTGTTATGGAGATATACGAGAGTTGATCAAATAAAAATGAGATTTTTTTTTTAACTGAGCATGCAGTAATGATCAGAGTGGTAACTCGCTTCTACACATATTTATTAGGCATGTCAGAAGTGGGGAGAGTGAGTACGTGATTTATCACGTGCAGTCAGTAGTAAAGCTTACAATGTCAGAACAAGATGTGCACCTCTTGATTGCAGAATGTGTAGTTATTAAATTTATCACTTGTGAAGGTGAGAAACCAACCAAAAGTCTGCCGAGATTAATAACTCAATTCAGAGATCATACACTGTCAAGGGCTCCTGTATTTACTAGGCATAGCAAATTCCTGATAAGCAATGAAAAGGTCAAAAATGAGCATCTCGATTGTTGTCCACAGATGTGCATTACAGAGCAGAACAGTCACACAATTTGTTACTTTATTTAGGTTGACCAACATTTCATGGTTTCCAAAATTTCTTGTGAGATCAGAATAAGTTAACCGAGCGGGGCGGTGTAACGGTTAGCGTTCTCGCCTCGCATTCAGGAGGACGGCGGTTCGAATCCCCGTCCGGGCAACCAGATTTGGGTTTTCCATGGTTTCCCAAATCACTCCAGGCAAATGCCGGGATGCTTCCTTCAAAAGGCCATCGCCGAATTCCTTCCCATTCCTTGCCCCCATCCTTGCCCCCCCCCCACCCTTTCCCGTCTCTAAAGACCTCGATGTTAAAAAGAGACGTAAAGCAGTTAAAAAAAAAAAAGAATAAGTTAAGGCAGCACTCAAGACATTATCACAAAGGTCCTAGGGTTCCGTAAAGTGTCTGCCCGATGAGTGCCTTGTCTTTTGATCGTGGAACAGAAGTTGGCATGTTAGCAGATCTGCAAATGACTCTCGTGTTGGTTTTTGGAAGAATGGGATGCATTTTTAAATTGCTTCATAAAGGGTGATGAAACTTGGGTCCACCACTATGCACAAAACAAGCATATGTAGTGGAAAAAGAATGAGGCAGCCCCGGTAAAGCCAAAGACTTAGCAATCACTTGGTAAAGTGTTTGCAACAGTTTTAAAATTTGAGTTCCTTAGTTCTTTTCCTTATATCAAAACCTTTGAAGTGGGAAGAATGTTAGTAGACTTCTAGGGCATAATATTAAAGGACCTCATTCTGGTAGGACAGTGGTTAAGGCACTTGGTTTAAAAAGTTCACTGCTCTGGTGCTTGGTCCAGGAATTTCTGAGCATTGTGTTTGATCATATGAGTTATGCCAGGTCATTCCATGGTTCAAGATTCCACAATTAAGCTTTAGGTCCCACAGGCTGTTCTGCCTCTGACACAATGGATTAATAGGCCTCCTATGGGACAACATTCAGGTTGTGGACTAAGTCATTTTTTAGTTTATTGAAGGACTAGGTTGATGAGTGCTAAGGACTGTTGGCAGCAAAATGAGTGAAGTGTAGAAAGAAGGTGTGGGTGGCGTATTGAGAGGAAGGATTCAAGGAATAGAATGTGGGATCTGAGTTTACCAAGGTGAGATGCATACTAATGATACAGTGACTGGTGTCGCTAAGATATAGTAACACTGTGGAAAAAGAAAAGGACAAAATATAAGTAAATAGTAATTGAATAGTTAAAAATATAATGAATGATAGTAATTGATGGCCACCTAGATGTGGATAGTTCAAAAAGTGACCTGGCATGGATAGTGTCAGTTTCCTAGTTTTTGATATTTGTCAAGAAACTGACAAGCTATAATGAGGGAAAATGGGTGAAAAAAATGTAAACGAACAATAGTGGGTGCTGGAACGGTCAGGTCGGCAACTAAGCGGGAAGACAAAACTAAATGAACCAAATCAGTGGTTTGTCATACGCTGAATTACAACAAGAGTTAAAGTGTGTGTGTGTAAAACATTTGGACAGGAGAAAAACCACCACTTACCATAGAAGAGGATTACTGTGGCATCAATACACGAAAGAAAAACGTACACACATAAAAATTTTTTCGAGCCTATGGCCCTTCTTCAGTAGTAGTAAGATGGCTGCACGTTGGAGGCCGGCAGCCAACTGAGTAAGCCTGCCAGGCCGGTAGCTCATGGTGGGTTATGATATGGCCTGTGAAACTTGTTTGGGAACTAAATCTGATGGGTAATTACAGGAAATCAGGACTTTGGATATGTTGCTAGCATACTGTTGGAGGGCCTGTTCATTGTGACTCCTTCGAATGCCAAGGCTGTAAGGGAGGGGCGTTTGATGTGGTGAGGGTACAACTGGTAAAGAAATTTTCAGGACAAGCCCTTTGTCAAGAGAAGAACATTATGTGAGGTTGGTGATGTGGGAGACTGCATCACAGAAAGACTCTTGACCAGGAAAATGGTGAGGGTAAATTCAAACAGAGGAAATGTAGAGGGGCAGTGATTCAGAGCTAATACACGAACATAGATAAATATCCAAACTAGTTTCTGGTCGGTAGGAAGAGCAAAATATAATTAAATCTAAATATGAAAAATTAATATATATATATATATATATATGAATTAAATAATACAAAAATAATTTTGAAATATTTTTAAACCAAAGACACTATGAAGTAAACATCACCTTTGGTTAATGGTGGTTCAATATAGATAGTGGGGATGGAGGCTAAGAGTATTGTGTGACCAAGACTGGATTGTGGTTGGTTTGTGCGGGTTTGGGATGATTGAAGGGTTGAGTGGGTTGTAATGTTGCTCGTGAAAGCTGTTTGTTCACCAAAGCTGGAGGGTAGTTGCGAGATATCAATGCTTGTGAAATACTGTTTGAATAATCCACGAGGGAGAGAACATTTGGTATGGTATGGGTGGCATCCAAGAATGTGGCCTGGGTGTGGGAGTAGTACCAAGTGAATTTCAATATGCTAAAGATATTGAGATAGTTCAGGAAATTTAGCAGTTCGTTTTCTTCATGTGTCCAAATCATAAAGATATCAATGAATTGAAGCCAAATGTGGGGTTTGAGAAGGACTTCCTTCAGAAATGCCTGTTTTAGATGGCCCATCAACAGATTAGCATAAGAGGGAGCTATGTGGGTGCCCATGGCAGTGCCAAAAGTTTGGTGATAGATGTATATCATATATATATATATATATATATATATATATATATATATATATATATATATATATATACATATAAGGAATGATAGGGAAATATGACCCAGCACTTACCACAGATGACGGCGGCTGGGACGACGAACAAAAAAAAAAAACAAACACAAGAGAAGTGCAATATTTCGGCCTACAGCAGCCTTAAACGTGCAGAAGGTGAAGCCCCAGGCAGCGTCACATGTGTACACATAGACAGCCGACTGGTGAATGGCGTCTCAGGCACGGATGGTAGTTTAGGTGGTGGGAGGGGGGGGGGGGGTAAGCTCAAATAATAGATCGATAATCGATACTGATGACGGTATGTTATTATTGAAAGAGATGAAAAATAACTGGGTGGGGATATATATATATAACTATAAGTGAAAAGTAAAATAAATGTAAGTAGCATGGAAAATAGTAAATACAGAACTAAAAAAATTTAAAATAAATAAATATAAATAATAAGTGCTGGGTCTAGTGGGCAGAAATTATTGGAGATTGAGGCCAGGAGGATGTCTGGTGTCAAGGATATTCTGGTAGGACAGTTCCCATCTACGAAGTTCAGAGGGGGTCGTATTTCCTGCTCATTGTTATTATATATATATATATTAAACATTGGATAGGATAAAAAACCACCGCTTACCAAAGAAGGGAATTCCAGCGGCGTTGGTACACGAAAAAAACACGAACACACAAAGAATAGAATTTTCGAGCATGGCTCTTCCTCAGTAGAAGTGAGATGGCTGCACGCAAGCGCTGCCGGCAGCCAACCAAATATATATATATACTAACAATGAGCAGGAAAATGCTTTTAGGCGATAAAACTAAGGAAATGGGGAAATACGACCAAACACTTACCACTGATGAAGGCAGCTAAAAACGATGAACATAAAAGAGACTAACACATGAAACGTGATATTTCGGCGGTTAGCCTTATTTTTGCCAGGAGTGAGACACCAGGCAGGGCATGATGTGCACACGCTGAAGGCTGTCTGAGTTTAGAGTCCCCTGCCTGGTGTCTCACTCCTCGCAAGAATAAGGCTAACAGCCAAAGTGTTGCATTTCTTTTGTTCATCTCTCTTATTTTCAACATTCCCAGCCACCTTCATCTGTGGTAAGTGTTGAGTCATATTTCCCTATTGTTCCTTCCATATATAGTAAGTGGAACACAAAAATAAAGTAGGGAATTCAGTAAAAAAGTAAAATTAAACCAATGTGGGTGTGGTAAATCAACACGGAAAATGTACCAACTGTAAGATCGAATGATGGTCAGACAAATGAAAAAATTAAAACAGGTCATTGAGACAAGTTAAGGATGAAGTGATGGAATTGGCAAATATGGAAACTAGTATTGGTACAAACATTAAAGGTGAGTAGTTAAACAGCTGGAAATTAAAGATTATGTGAGGCCAATGTAGCAAATTAATGGAATGTATGGGAAAAAAGACCAAACCACAAGTAAGGAAGCAGGTAAAGAAGGAAAGAAAAGAATACAGACAGGGACACTGAGGATAAACACAATATGGAAGCCATAAGGCAACAATCTCGGTGCCATTGGTGTGGAGGATATGCTGCAAGACGATATTTATATGAAAAGTAAAGGTAAATTATAGTCAACAAAGTTTAAAATACCGTATTTCAGGTTAGGCTGTTTCTCGAGAGAATGAAAATATGTGACCCAGCATGCGCAAGCACTCACGTTCATCACACCCACAATTAAGGTGTTCATACAAGTGGCTATGTTGACCACAAGCATTTGTGCAAGCTTAGTCACATGTTTATATTTTCTTGGAAAAGGGCCTGTTAACAACCCTCAAACCCAGCCTTCAGTGAATTTTAATTAAATGTAGAGAAATGAAAGTTGGATAATTATTAAATTGTGTACTTTTGTATGAATTATTATTCTCGTATCAAAAACATCAAAATACACAGTTAAATACATTTTGTAAATCAACAACTTTAAACACACTTGGCCCAGTACTTCGCAACCTCAATCGCATTATGTGTTGCTTGAAACAGGTCTTCGTTGTTGCAGGATGATGGGCACATAGGGCACTCGAGCATATGATTCATAGTTTGGTCTTCTCCACATTCGCATTTAATACTGGTAGTATCAGTATAACCCCATCTCATTAGGTTTTCCTTGGACCTGCCCACTCCTGATCGCAATATAGTTTTATATAACGAGACTTTTTAAATGATGTGTAATATGATTAGAAGTGTGAAACATTAATTGAATGCTTGTAATTAATTATAAATGTTGTATAAGCCACGGTATTTTGAGGAAGATTTTCATCTATTTAGAGTAGTTTATTTTGCCTGTTTGATGCTTAAATTCATGTAAATAGCTTTAATTTCCATGTCTTAAGTTTTCTAATATTGAGTGATTTTGTACAAGTTGTAATTATTTTCATATAATTTTGTCAATGGGATTGTTAACTTTCAAGGTGTCTGACGGCATCCTTTATTTTCTTCTTGATGTTTCTCTAGTGACTATTTAAACACATGTAAATGGCAAGCCACAGATGCGCTGGTAATTATTTTTGAGAGGTTGCAGGAATTGTTTTAGGTGTTTTTATTCGTTTGAGTTTTGTAATGTGTTTCAGTATCTCTGGATGAAGCTGATGCCTATCCATGTTTCGTTATGAAGGTTTCGACACAATAAAAAAGTAAAATCATCTGGACTACAGTAATCAGCATTATCTGAAAGACCAAACCTGGCCCGAAATAATAGTGTGTTTTGTTGATGTTGCCCTCCAGCTTTGGTGAATGATGGTTATGATTTATCTTTTATTTCTGTCTAAAAATACCTAAAAAGTGTGTTATTTAATACTCTATTATATAATACAGTTTTGCTGAGTTGTGATTTGAATAAAGATTTGGACTAGTAAGAAATTATCCAAATCTTATCTCAGTAAATTCTGAAAACAACAAATATGAATTATTAAGTTGTTTGCATGATTATGTGTATGGATGATTATATTTTTATCACATGCATTACACTCCACACATTTGTATTGTTTCTAAACCTAGTACGATATGTAGTGACATGGTGTAAGGCTAATGGTACACCTTCACAAAATATTTTACGCATGGTAAAAGTGAAATACTATTTGACTCTGAGCTCTATCCCAAAAATTAATGTTCTTTTATGTTCATTTTGTGTCATCTTGTTGAATACCTTAAGATGTATAATATTTGATTTTAAAACAGTTTAGCAGGTGCAGGGATAGGCCTCAATATCCTTCATATGTTACAGAGGCTAATGAGTGATTATTTCAGGGAAGTGAGGGAATGGGCATACAAAATAATATTCAGACCGTTGTTTTAATATTGTGGTGTAGTACAGGAAGCTCACTTTGGGTATCGAAATCAGTAGTTCAGGCGGTGCAGCGGAGGGCAGATAGATGTGTTTAAGGAAATTATCACAGAATACAATCAGTAACTGATAAAAAAAAGAGCTGTGTTGAGAGTCATTGGAAAACAAGAGGTGAGTAAAGTGTTTGCTTGCAATGTAGAAGGCGTATTTTGGTTATGACGCTTCGAAGGATAAGAAGAAGAATAAGGAGAAGTACATGGAAGGGAATAGATGACAGTAAAAATAAGCTGGCACTTGATTTCAGACATAAGTAAAATTTCTTTTGGGGTAAACATGTGTTCTACTAGTCTCAAGGTAGTCAGCCATCAGTGGCATCTCATGCACCAAGTATGAAACATAATGCGTAAACAGGCATTCATTCAATGTTAAGTTTGTAATTGAAATTGTCAAATGAGTAATTGTAATCAGTATTTTATTTGTCATTTAAAAATATTTTAAGTGAATTTTAATTAATATTGACTTTAATAGGATGTTGTGTAAGCTTTTAACAATGATATATAAAAATAACAAGAATTTCTTAATAGAAAACATTTATTTTATTATTTTTCAAACACAACCTTAATCTCCTTCAAAGTAGTCTCCATTACGGTAATGAACTTGTCCAAATGTTCATTCAAGTGCTTGAAGAACCTTTTAAATTTGTCCTTTTTCATACCTGCTAACACCTTCATGATGTTGTGTTTTACGCCTTTGACATTGGCAAAATGCTTCCCTTTCAAGTACCTTTTCACCCTTGGGAACAAGAAGTAATCTGAGGGTGCTAAATCTGGCAACTAGAGTGTGTGGCTCTAAGTAGTCATCTTTCTTGAGGCCAAAATGTGGCAAATCGTGTCCACGGGAGCATTCTTGGGATGCAGGAACCACTCGCCCATATCCCACAAAGCTGGGCGTTTTCATGCCAAACTTCTGCACAGCATTTTCATAACCTCTAAATAGAATAGTTGGTTTACTTTCTGGTTTTTAGGGGCAAATTCTGAGTGTATGATCCCTTTGTCAAAAAACAGATCCACACCATCTTCACATTTGATTTCACCTGATGAGCTTTTTTTGGATGAGGTGAGCCAGTTGGCTTCCATTGACTTGTTTGTTGTTTACTTTCTGAATTGTACCCAAAGCACTATAACTCGTCACCTGTGATAATTTTGTTTCAAAAATTTGGACCGTCTATGAATTCATCCTTCATTTCATGAGAGGCTGTAACGTGATGATCCCTTTAATCTCGGGTGATAAGTCTCGGCACGAACTTTGCTGCCATTCTTTTACATCCCCAAATCAACGTTCAAAATGCGCTTAATTGAGCTCCAGAACAATCTAGATAAGCCCTCGAGTTGGTTGATTGCCCTGCGTTGACTTTCGTTGATCTGATTACGGATTTTTCCGATGTTGTCCTCGCTCAAGCAGTTAAAGGGCGACTGGAATGGGGCTAATCTTCAATGGCCATTTCTCCCTTTTGAAACCAAGAAAAACTATTTGTATACTTGAGTTTTATTAAGAGCATGTTCTTTGTAAGCTGTTTGCATCATCAAAACAGTTTTCGTTGCGTTCTTGCCTAGTAAAAAAACAAACTTCACAGCCACACATTTTTCATGTCACATCAGCACTGTACATACATACAAAAAACTGTCAGAGAAACCACAGTAGCCATGGTCAGGTGACACCGCTTGGCAGAATGACTCAGCAGAGGTCCTACAACAGCCCTCTGGCGGTTCAACCTGTTACTACAACAATGCACAGCATTATGATTCTAGTTATTTTTGGGTGCTCACTCATAGTTTGTTTATATGGTTAACAAGCAATATGAATCGACAAAAAGTGTTTTTTTATTAATCAGATGTATGCGAGAAAGAATTAACAAACAGTTTATTAAATGAAGAAGATATATTTATTTTTTCTGAGTCATTATTGTAAGTTGGCAACCTGTCAGTTGATCAAGATATTGAATTGATTTTTTTAATTTCAGTGGAGTGCACACTCCTGTGGCAATTGCCCCAGTAATCTTATTGCACTTAGTTTTTTATTTATCATCTTATATAGTTAGTGTAATTCCTTCCCTGTCTACTTTTTCAATTTAAGAATTTTAGTTTTAAACTACTTCAACATTTTTGGAAAGTTATTAACTCCTAATAGAGAATATAAGCATAAAATAAGATACTCAAGACATTATAAGATTTTAAATGTGGCTCAATCAGGTACAAAAAGACTTGAATACTGCTGGAATTTCTGATACTGATGTTGCATATTGCTCCAAATTTTGTAAGATGGTTAATTCCTGGTTCCCTCCATCAAAACTATCTAAATCTCGGAAACAAATTTCACAGGAGAGAGGAAAAATTATCAGCTGGGTACAAGAGTTGTTGGAAATGAAAGCAGGCATTCTATAAGAACTAGTCATAACTGCTCCCTAGTGGACTTGAATCTGTGATAATTAATGATTTAAATCATAATAAAAGTTGTAAATTAGAATAAAAATAAAATTGTGTTATTAAGTTTTACATAATCATAATTTTCAAATGTCAAAAAAATTAAAAATTAAGTTATGCACTTAAATCTATTCAAGATTTTCCTCCACACTCACATATTCGCTCATCTGTTTACTCCTCTGCCTTATGGATGGAAAAATAATGTCAATCAGTTGTTGATATGATTCTTTCATCATGTGGTAGAATACTACAAACTTAGAATAAGAATTATTAAGTTCCTCAGCAGCAACAAATAAACCACAGGAAACATTCCGTCAATGTAAGGATGGCACCTCTTTCTTCAGCTTCTTCTTTTTACATAGTGATTGTATTAATATCATCATTTGACATGAAAAACTTAAGAACCACAACAGGGATGGTTATTAGCTCATCATGGCTGTAAACAGGCTAATTGGTATGCTCATTATGTGGTATTAATACGTGTGTGAGTATCATACAGGCACCTTGAACTGGCAATGCTCAAGAATCAGTCGTGTCACCTAGGAATTGCACATTGTGAAGTGGGCCTTGATGAATCGTTCAACTTGCTTCTTACTGAATTTTCAGCTTCTCGACGAAATAATTTGTAAAATTTGAATGTCATGTCAATTTCTTTTACAAACCTAACTTTACTCTAAAAAATCATCTCATCTGTTATGCTGAACATGAAGTAACGGGATCCGTCTTTCCCCCACCTCCACACAAAAATAATTATTCATTGGGTACCTTGATTTCTATAATTTATTACTAATATGGTAAAGTTGACACAACTGAACTGCTAACACTTTACTTCCAAAAATAAAATCTTGGGAACAATTGACAAACACATTATTTCCCACTTAATTTTGACCTTGACCAGTTTTAGAGTAAACATTGATCATCTAGTAAATAAACTGACTCTCTCTAGTTGATAGGAGAATCTACCATATGGATATTTCCTATATCAAAGAAACATTTGAAGTTTTTCTAGAAACTAACACCAGCAGTATGGCAGTATTGTTTGAATAACCCCGTGATACTTAAGAATTTCTAGTTTTTATTTTCTCCAAGTTTTTTTTTTTTTTTGCAGACCTCACCAACTCCAACCAAATCTTGTTTCCAGTTTGACCTTCTAGGGCATCACCCAATTGTTCAGCTTCAGAATCTACAAGGACCATTCAATAAGTCCCTAGAAAATCCAAAAGATGGCGCATGTAGTGTCGAAAACTATCATAACTCACTAGATGGAAGTAAAATCTCAGTTACCACTGTCATGTGGTTTCATTCTTATTGTCAACTGAAGCAAACAGCTGTTATTCATCGAAAAAAATGAAAAAATCAGAGCTTTGAGCAGTGATTAAATACTTTTATTTAAATGGCTTAAAGCAGATCTGGGTGAAGTTTATGGCTTATCTGCTTCTATGTTTGCAACTGTTTACAATTGGGTAAATGATTTTAAACGTGCCCAAACATCCACACATGATGAACAAAGCTTGGGATGTGCAGTGGAAGTGACTACCCCAAAAATCATTGCCAAAATTCACAATATGGTTTTAAGTAATCGACGAATCAAAATGCACAAAATAGTAAAGGTAATACACATTTCACAAGATACAGTATATTCAATTTTGCTCAAAAATTAGGTGTAATATTTTTGTGGGCAAGGTGGCTGCTTCGTTTCCTCTCATTGGAGAATAAGCACAATTTTGTTGTTGACTCCGAGACTGTTTTGGTGCTTTTCTGTTGCAACCCTAATCATTTTCTGCATCAATACATAGCTGTGAATAAAATATGGATACACTACTATACTCCAGAAACTAATGAACGTTCTGAGAGTGCATTTTTTGTTTTAAGTGAAAGGACTCTAAAGATTTTGAAATTGGCCAGGAAGATGATGGCCACAGTTTTTTGGGATGCACATGGAATCACATATATTGATTATTAGGGGAAAAAAAGACAAACAATAACTGGAGCTTATTAAAGTTCGAATTATTACATCATCCACTGTAATCACCAGATTTGGCCCACAGTGACTTTAATTCCAAACTTAAAAAAATGGCTCAGTGGACGATGGTTCATGTGGAACAAGTTGGTCATTTCCCAAACAGTTGCCTGTTTTGCAGAACCTTGAAAATCTACTTTTGGGAGGGCGTAGAGAAGTTAGAGAACCATTTGGAAAAGTTTATAGAACTGAAAGGAGATTACATTGAAAATAAAAAAAAAACTACAAAAAATTGTTATTATTATTTACCTTTTTCTAATGGCTTATTGAACGACCCTTGTACCCTTTTTTTTCCCCAGCTTTAAATTTTCCCTGCTATCCTGTGAATGTTATCTTCATAATTCAAACACTATTCCATTTTAGTGATCACTCTTAAATGTTGTCAGTAATTTTGATGCTATCACCACTATAAATTTCAAAATTAGTATCTGTTTTTAACTTCGCAAATTTAGTAACCAAGTTATTTTGACTATGCTCAATTTTTACTCTTTTGAACAATAGATTTTGTATGTTTATTAAGAATTTGCAGAATATTTGATTTTAATCACCTAAACATAATTTCAAAATTATATTGACTTCCTCAAATTTATCCATCGTCTCTCTGAATGCGCGCCTAAATGTGTATCTTCCCTTCATTTTGAATTCTTGAATATGTTGATCTCCCTACAACAAATAATAATAGAACCAATACTTAAATGCTGGTTTCTTGTTTTCATGTACATTAACACATTTTACAGTAATTTGATGAGTAACCTTACTCATGTTTAAAGTGAGACATGTAGCAAGCGGATTTTTCCACGATTTCTCCAAATCACTCCAGGCGTATGCAGGATGCTTCCTTCAAAAGGCCATGACTGAATTCCTTCTCATTCCTTGTCTCCACTCCCATCCCACCTCTAATGACCTCGACATTGATGATGCATAAAGCCATAAGTAGGGGAAAGATGTTTACACATATAAACCTTTTACGCAAATGAGCCAAAGATGAACCAAGAGATAATCTTCGGCACTGCAACAGGGATAGATGAAGTTTAACATTTGTTCTGATCGTAAATCACTGTCCAGATATTCCCAAATCACTCATTTCCCACTGCTACCCCCGTAATCTTGTGCAAAAGCAAATCTCTCTTGCTGCCACTTACAATTCCTGTTTTGCACATCTTAAATCTGACTGCAGTTCTGTAATGGCCTGGAATCCATTAACCAGATCCTCTGCCATGGACATGACTATCTGTATTCCTTCTCCAAAATGTGCATCATTTTTCACAAATTATTACCCACTGCTGCACCCACATGCTTCAGCAGACTTCTCAATGTGGAAAACATCTTGCTTCATAAGTACTTACTTTCAAACTATCGTAGACTGACGCATGGAACATTCCCATGTTATAGATCTCACTGCAAAACATGCAGCATGCATTCAGAAATAATTAACTATTATATTACTTTCAAAGAGAAATGTTTTCCTATCATTGAAAATGCCACCTTTTCTACCACTCACCTCATTTGCTAACTTACCTTCCTTCTCTGTGCAGCTTCCTACATTTGTCTCTCGAATCAACAACTGGCCATCAGGTTTGAATGGTCACAGGAAAAAAGTTTATGCTGCCAACCCACACCATCCATTGGCAGTCAGTGTCGGCTCACACGATTTGATTCCAACAACCTCAATATCTGTTTTGCACTTACGTGTCAGAATTTTCCCAGCATCACTACCTTTCACGAACTCTATAGTTGGGATCTGGTCTACCAATACATCCTAGACACTGGACATCTCTCTCTTATCAAGCAAAGCTAAGACCCCATCAGTAAATCTTCCACATTTTTACAAATATAGAAACCGTATATATACTGCCAGCCTCCATCATGCAGCCATCTCACTACTACTGAATAAGGGCTATAGTCTCAAAAATTTTGCTCTATTTATGTATGTATTTTTCCATGTCTTGATGCCACAGGAACCCTCTTCTATGGTAATGGGTGGTCTGTCTCCTACCCAAATGTTTAATATATACATATATATACACACACAACCAGTGAAAAATATATTTAAGTTTAAGGGATTTTATTGTATTTGTTAACTTTGATAATTTTACACTACATAAAATATGGAAAATACTTTTAGTAGCATATTCTAGATAATATGACAAATAGTGGCTGTTCAAAAGCAGTATTTTGTCTTATAAATAAGTCAAAGCTAAAAGAACTTTATGCAATAAAACTTTTTTAAATATTTTTTTTTTAACTGTAATAGCCATTCAAAGCAAAACTCCACCAATCTTACTCCATGACTCAACTAAGCGCTATTACGACATTATTTGTCCAGACTTTTTTTTTTTTTAAATTGCTTTTTTTTTTTTTTTTTTTTTTTTTTTTAGTTATGGCTGCTCAAAAAAATGAAATGTTGTCGTTTTGGAATATTTTAACAAGATTCTGTATGAACCAAATTCATCATGGGCTAGAAATAAATTTATGAGTACTCCTACCCTATAAGTAATAAAAATGGGCATAGTTAACTAGATGATCCAACTTCTTTTTCTATGAGAAAAAAATTCTTAAAATTACAAAAAAGTCACATTTTTTACCATTAGATATGTGTTTTTTTGGCTTATTTTTAATTAATTTGTGCTTAATTCTGGGATATTCATTTCAATTACTTCAAAACAAAAGCAATTTCAACTCTCTTTCTCTTTTTTTGAGTTGTAAGGAATAATACATTAAATATTGCACAATTTTCTAAATGTACAGATTTTTAGTCAAATTTTGGAGGGGCTATAACGCTACCCTTTTTTTTTTTTTTTTTTTTTTTTTTGGAAAATTTTGAAAATTTTTTTTTTTTTTTTTTTTTTTTTTTGTCGAAAATCCTTTTGAGATATATATTAGTATAATTATATACAGTAATTTTTTTTTTTAACTAAATAAATCGCAGTAAGTCAACTGACGCATTTGGATAAGAACTGTTCTATTTGAGATGGAATGAGTCACACATAGAATGTTCATATTGAATTACTTATGTACACAACACAGTATACGAACAACAGTGGGTCAGTGGAACAGTCCACAAAACAAGAAACTTAAAAAAAAGATAAGTGGTCAGCAGTTTGATTAAGGTGATATTTTTGTACAGAAAAAGTCAACCTGTGAAGTGAGAATGTGTGTTGACAAAGAGTACATTATTTCTTTCATACATAATAGAGTAAGCCCTTATGAAATACTAGACGACCCGTGCGAAAATTTCGCGAAAAAAATGCGATGAATAGTGAGGTTGAATATGATGTCACCAAAGCTGAGTCATTACTCTTCATACTCCTACTTCATTTATCGATTTTGGTTATAAATCCAGGGAGATAAAATGCTCAAAAGACATAAAATGTATTTTAGAAATATTGACATTTTTGCCCTTTAAGGGCCAAATTACGAAAACTTCCTTTCTTAGAATATAATGTTACCACGGCGGAAACCTTAGTCTTTAATATATCATCTCATTTATCTATATCGGCTAACTATCAAGGGAGATAAATAGCTCGTGACACAAAAATGCGTTGTAGAACCATTTATACTTTTTCCCTTTAAGGGTTGAATTCCAGAAACTTCTTTGTTAAAACATTATGTCAACAAAGCCGAGACATTATTCCTCATAATCTTCCTTGATTTATAGATTTTGGATAAATATCGAAGGAGATAAGTGGTTCGAGACACAAAAAACGCATTTTAAAAAAATTGACATTTTTGCCCTTTAAGGGTCGAATTACGAAATATTCCTTTCTAAAAATATATTGTTACCACGGCGGAGACCTTAGTCTTTAATATAATATCTCATTTATTTATAACGGTTAGATATCAAGGGAGATAAATCACTCGTGACATAAAAATGCGTTATAGAAAAATTTATACTTTTTCTCTTTAAGGGTTGAATTCCAAAAACATTCTTTCTCAAATTATGATTTCACCAAGCTGAGACATTACTCCTTATATTCCATTTTCATTTATCGATTTTGGTTAAATATCCAGGGAGATAAATGGCTCAAGATACAAGAAAGACAAAAAACGCATTTTAGAAAAATTAACATTTTTGCCCTTTAAGGGTCGAACTATGAAAAATTCCTTTTTTAATATATAATGTTACCATGGCGGAGACCTTATTCTTTAATATGATACCTCAATTATCTATATCGGCTAGATATCAAGGGAGATAAATCGCTCGTGACACAATAATGCGTTATAGAAAAATTTATACTTTTTCCCTTTAAGGTATGAATTCCAAAAAAAATCTTTCTTAAAATATGATTTCGCAAAGCTGAGACATTACTCCTGATAATCCTACTTCATTTCTCGATTTTAGTTAGATATCCTGTGAGATAAATGGCTTGAGACACAAAAAACGCATTTCAGAAAAATTAACAGAAAAATAACAAGTTTGACCAGCGATAAAAATAATCTTTGTGTAGCATAATTCAAAAAGTTATAATTTTATTTAGATTGGTTATAGATGAAAATAAAGGGAGATAGATGAAATGTATATATATAAGTAACTGACTGTAAAATGAAATGAGAGATAGCAAGTGACAATTTAACATAGGTTTATGCCAGGGGTGTGTCTGATGTCAAGGATATGTTGGTAGGCTAGTTCCCATCTGTGAAGTTCTGAAGGGATGGTGGTATTTGGAAAAACTCTAGTAGCTCTAATTGTGAAACAGGTGTTTAGGTTGTTCAAATTATGTGAATTCGCATGAATTGCCACTGGATGGTCTGGGTTGGAAGTATAAACTGTTTGCCTATCGCCATTCATCCTGTAGGATAGTTGTTGAGTGGTGAGACCAATTTAAGAGGCAGTGCAATGGAGGCAGGTGAGTTGGCAAATAAGGTGAGTGGTAGCACACGTAGCATATCCAATTATAGGGAAAGATTCGCCTGTGACAGGATTAGCGTATGTAGTGGTGGCAGTGTGCATGCTGCAAGTTTTGCAGTGGGGTCTGTTACAAGGGAAAGATCCCTGTGGATGTCTAGGAGAGTCAGCAGGTAAATACTTGTGGACCAAGATGTTATACAGATTGGGTTGTCTGCTGAAGCAAGTGCGGGGAGCAGTGGGTAGGATTTTGGGATGGAGGAAACACATTTCCAGGAAGGACTGTAGGAAATCATGCCCACGGTGGAGTATCTGGTTGACAGATTCCAGGCCAGGAAAGAATTGGGTGACAAGTGTTGGTCCATGGTCAGTTTTAGGAGGTGCAGAACCAGGGTTTTGGGTGATGGAATGGGAAATTTGTTTTTCCACGAGATCATGGGGGTATCGGCGGGAAACATTCATTCTTAATATATAATTTCACTGAAGCTGAGACATTACTCTTTATAATCCTACTTCATTTATTGATTTCTGTTAGATATCCAGGAAGATGTAACTGGCTCGAGACACAAAAAACGCATTTTAGAAATATTGAAATTTCTGTCCTTTTAGGATCGAATTATGAAATATTCCTTTCTTAAAATATGATGTGACCATGGTGGAGACCTTTATCTTTAATATGGTACCTCATTTATCTATATTGGTTAGATATCAAGGGAGGTAAATGGCTTGTGACACAAAAACGCGTTGTAGACATATTAATACTTTTGCCATTCAAAGGTAGAAATCCGAAAAATTCCTTTTTTTTTAAAAAAAAAAATATGATTAGTCCAAAGCAGAGACCTTAATTTCTAACATAATGCTTCATTTATTGATTTCGGTTAGATATCAAGGGAGATAAATAGCTCGTGACAAAAAAAAAAAAAAAAAAAAAAAAAATACATTATGGAAATAATAGTAATTTAGCCCTTTAAGGGTCGAATTCCGAAAAATTCCTGTCTTAATATATGATGTCACCAAAATGGAGATCTTAATCTTTAAAATGATAATTCATCAGACTTTTTCAGATAGGTATCCAGGGAGATAAATAACTTGTAGTACAAAAAAAAATCAATGTTTTAGAAATATTGTCATTTTTGCCCTCTAGGGGTCGAATATCAAAAATTACTTTCTTAAAATATTATGTGACCGAAGTGGAGACCATAAGCTTTAAAATAACACCTTATTCATTGATTTTGGTTAAATGTGAAGGGAGATAATGGCTTGTGATTAAAAAATGCCTTATAGAAATAATATGTGTGATAGTTATAATAGAGTATGGGTAGCAATCCTACTCGTGATCTCTATATTATTATAGCCACTTAATTCTAATAATCCTCATTTGCTTCAAATTCCCTGAGAATGATGTAAGGGTGTACATCACATGTCCAGGTAGATTTCACCTTCTTGCACTCTATGTTACACTTCTCTCCTGCACATCCAACTTTACCAGATCGAATTATTTCCTCCTTGGCCAGCTGTTAGGTCTTTTACTCTTCTGTTTTTTTTTTTTTTTTTTTTTTTCTTCCACCCATGTCTTTCTTGCTACTCTCATTACGTCCATCCATTTGACATGTCCCAATCATCCCAGAGATCTGACTGATTATGGGACTACTTTTACCTCCAGAATATTTTATTCCGGAAGAAGCTGCCATTCTACAAATAACTTGAGAGGATTGCATGGCCTCATGATTTCCATTGGGTCTTTAATGCAATGACTTCTAATTGCCTTCTTCATCCCTGGACATTGGTCATTTCCAAGTCACCCACCTTTAGTGGACGTTTCCAATCCCAAGGACAAGTCTTCCCTGGACTACTTGCCAGTCTTCTGCCCTGCTTTCAAGAGGCCATTATCAGCAGCAGGTGACTCCTTATGCCAATATTTATTTAGTAGCCAGAGCCTTGTCCGTGCAAAGGAGGTGCACCCTGTCAAGTGCAGGTTGACATTTGGTTGGAACAGGCTAATGTAGACTATCTCAGACCCCTACGCCCCCACTTTTTTGCTTGAGAATGCTGTAAATTTCTCCTGAAATTGATTTAGAGACCTGTAACTAAAATGCAGCTTTCTGTGAGTCATCATCATCGGACATTTCCACTTTTGCGAGTCATCTTGCATATCCTTTTCCAAGCCTGGCAGTCATTACAAGATTTTTCCTCCATCACTTTTCTCCACACGACTCCTGTGAGTACAGATATTTATACCTTTGCAGTAAATTTTACCATCAAAACAATGTATTCATCTCAGTACCAAGAGCCTACATAAGTTCAGCAAAAAAAAAAAAAAAATAATAATATAATAAAATTGAAAGCAGAATCTAATTTTAAAAGTATAAGGTGAAAATTCTGAGCATAGCACAGAGATGGGATTGCTACTAATGCATTTTTTGTGATGTTTTGGCACAAATGTTGCAGTAACTAATATCAAGTTTCAACTTGTTATGTGAAGTAGTTTCCTTTTTACAGATTTTGAAAAAAACGGATATATTATGTGTTGTTGAAATACAATTAGAATACAACTGGAATATTATTCTGTGGCTAAGTTCTTCATTTTGGATGGATAATTGCCAACAGAAATTGGTGAAGGTTTAGAAATAGTCTGGTTATTTTTAACAAAAAGTGGACAACTGAATTTAAAGATACCAATGTGAAAGGTGGCCAAAAACTAAGAATATGAAGAATCCACAACTGTTACCAGAACATCCATACACCTTTCTTCTTTCTTTTAATTCCTCCATACAGCAATTTCCCATTACTTTCCTCCTCCCTAATTTCTTTCCATTTCTGTATTTACTTTCATATACCTTTCACTATTACTTGTTTGTCATCCTTCTATCTATACATTTATCTTGTCCCTGATGTTCTGATGACCATGCTTGAAACATGTTCTACAATCTGACTTTTGCCCTTTAACTGTTTTTATTACTCTCCCACTCCGCCACGGTGTCTCCCTCCATCTTTCTATGCTGCTACTTCTTTGACAAACTTTCTCTGTGCCTAAAATTGGTGTCTTTTTAAATTTTCCCCACTGTTTCATCATGTGCAATTTCCCTGTAGGAATCTTGGTTCTTGCAGTTCTGATACTCCATTGTGCTCACCTCTTCTATACGTTTCCTATTTTATTTTCTGTTTTTGGGTTTAAATACGCAACCATTAACTAGTAAGGTGATGGTATTAACTTCACATTGACAGTACTCCGTTCCATCAGTTCGTTTTACATGACAATACTCACTTATATTTCTTCTTACAATTGTTTTAATCTTCTTCATAAAGTGATTTCAAGATATCTGGAATAACTGTTTAGCTGTTTATTAAATGTTTACTTCAATCATTTTATGATAGTTTCATCAATCAGCTATCTCCTTTTAAACTAGTAATGGAGTTGTTTAACCCTAGAATGACAAACCCATTTTTTTTACCTGTAAGCTACAAACTGGGGTAAATATTTACCCCATGGGATTTTTGTTTTTACAATCATTGTTAAAGCAGTAGACTTAGAACATGAATTTGTATGTTTCTTCATGCTGAAGAGAATGTCAAAAAGCAAATTCAATTTTATCAAGGTTTAGTTGGTGAAAAGTGCTAAGAAATAGTGAAACCTTCATTTAACACAAAAAAAAAAAAAAAAAAAAAAAAAAAAAAAAAAAAAAAAAAATTAATAAAGTTGTAACTGTTTTTCTAAACAACCGATTTTCAAATGATAATTTAAAGAGGATATATAAAGCTTTTAGGGAAAGAAAAAAAAACAGCATAATGTTTTGCCAAAAAATTCTATTTATTTGGGATTCTGAAAATTCAAAAAAAAAAGAAAGAAAGAAAAAAAAATGGGAATCTGATCTATGGAATAAACAGATAAAAATCCACGAAATACTGGTTTTCAAAAATATATTTTGGTTTCTGTCATGCAAAATGTAAAAAAGATAAGTTTGATAAATATAAAAAACAAATTCAATGGTAAAGTTGCCATTCAACTTGTTCAAATTGCTTTGTCATCAATTCCGAGTGCCTCTAAATATCTTTGAATTTCTTCATTCGTGTTGTGAACTATCTTCTCCAATAAATAATCTGGAAAAGCAAATTCCATGCTTCAAAATGCATACGGACTTGTTTCGCTGCCCCAAGTGGGCTCAGCAAGTACGATGTCGGATTTCGTCGTTGTTGAGATTGTTCACATGGTGTTCACATCAATGCGCAAGGGCAATACTTAGCCTTGCCTGTGATTTGAATGACTAGCACCACAAGTAATTGACTTTCCACATCTCTGCATTTTATGGGAACTATTTTCTCTGAATCTGAATGTTCTACTTCCTCATTATCAGCATCTTCTTCTGACTCTGATCCGCTCACTCTATTTAAACTGTCATCTTCATCGGAAATATAGTCGATTGCTGATTCTTTGGCAGTCTCAGATTCCGTCAAAGTTTTTACCACTGAATCGATGCTCCACAAATTGTATCTTTTCACCATCATCCGCCAAGAAAGATTCATTGCATATCAATTTTTTTGCTTGCTCAGAATTATATATATATAATTTTTTATTGTAACATAAGGTTATAATTCGTGAATTAAATTTATTTTAACAAAAAAGAGAAAAATAACTTACCTACACAATACACTTACAGGAGCTACAAACCGGCATAGATATCAATCCCACACAAGCTCACGTCTTCACTAAACAAGAAACTGAAGGGTCTCGCGAACTCTCCCTATTGTTAGAACCTTGAACTAAATTAAGGTATAGATCTTCAGTCAATAATGTCACTGACTAACTTAGTTTAAAGTTTACTTGGGGTAGATATCCAGTATGTAGTTCTAGGATTAATTTTTTTTTCAATTATGTTTACCAAAGTGTTGTACAGGATGTTTGTTGCAACAAAAAGCAAGATTTTGCAACTTCACATTTTCGTGTTCGATAAACATATTCTGGGACGGTTATGGTTATTCTTTACATGTCATTGACGTTGATTCATTAGTTCCCTCAATATGTATGAGGTAAGATGTTTTAGCCAAGGGGCATCACACTTGATGTTTGTCTGCTATGCTATTAATAATGTAATCTGCCAGATTGTGTTCACCTCAATATCATCTAACATGTACATCGCCATGACTGCATAACAAGTTGAAACCAAACTTGTCCAAAAACACTACAGTTTACCACTGTGACAGTATTCATGTGCCCATTGCAATCAGAGGTATTCGTAGTTTATGGTCAGTGGAAGCTGATGCAACCGGCCTAATTCTCAGCAGACGGTGTCGAATGTCCACACCCATGTGAGTAATCCAGCATTGAGCCATCACTGTAGACAAATCTGTTCTGTTATTTACAGCCATGCCAACAAGATAGTGGTCTTGTGGTCACATTGTATGGTCCAGTACCCACTTCTCACTATGTACAACCCCCTTCCATCCACTGTTTTCTTACTCTCTCTTATTGTTGTAGCAACATTCCTTATATGAGTCATAACATCATGGTATGATAAACCCACTTCCTGGAGACCAATCATTCTGCCAAGTTTGAACTGATATTGCACACTTCGACTTCGTTGAGAGATACTGGCACATTTCGACTTCATTTGACAGCTTTGCACTGACTGTGATATAACATTGGCCTTTCTGGGAACCCAAAAGAGGGTGCTGCTAGGTCTAAGTGTATGCTTTTTCTCTGCAATATTGATCACTTATCAATGTTCTGCTGTTCTACCCATCCTCTCATTTTGGAATAGTTTGTACCATTCCTTCTGGGTTTTGCAATTTTGACAAACCTCAAAAGTAATTTTTTGATATAAATTGTAAATTAATATGTGACTGCATATTGAAAGTCTTAGCAGATCCAGGCAAAATATAATTTAACTTAGATTAAGGAAATATAATCTGTCACTTAGGAAATAATAATCTAATATTAGCATAACAATTTGCCTGTGTTATGTTTTTAGATACAAACTGTTGTTTGCAGGTCACCAAAACGTGGAGCTCGAGGCTCTACATCTCAGGCATTTGCTGAGAGCACAATATCAGCAGTTCAAGCTGCACTGCATAAATACCATTTACAAATACATGAACTTCAAGTAAGGAATATAAGTATTAAAGAATTTGAATGTGATTTTGTTTTTATTTAATAGTTGAATGTGCCTGTTTTGGTCCAACCCTCTTTGTTTTCACTTTCGTTAAAGAATATGGAATATTTAGAATACCATAAATTTAGAATTTGATAGTAAAAAAATTGAAGTTTGTTTGTAAAATGTTGCTACATAAATATTACAGTCAATTATATTATTAATTTAGGGAGCAATCATGTTCAAGTTATCCTTCATATCATATAATTTTGCCATCTGTTAAACATTAGCCAGTAGTGTATTCATGTTTATTTTGAAGAATAAGTTTATTTGAAGACTCTATACAGGATACTTTAATTTTAGGTATTTAATGATTTCTCACATGTGTGCCATAATGTTATAAAACATTTCTCTATATTATTTTGTGAAAGAAAAGACTATTTACTCATTTGTGTTTATAAGGTGAAACTACAAGCTAACCGAGAACAGCTGCTGGCATCTCGTAAGCAGTGTGAGCTTGCAGAAGAGGCCCAGTCTCAGCTAACATTGCGTGTGAATGAGCTGACAGCTCAGTGGGATGATTGTCGCTCTCATGGAGCACAACTACAGCAAGACAAAGATAGCCTACAGCGTGCTCTTGATGTTGCCCGCAGTGACAAAGCTCTACTAGAGAAGACCCGACATGAACTCTGTGCCTCGGTGAGCTATGTAAATGTAATAAGACATAAGAATCATATATAAATCTGAGTAATTTTTGTTACTGTACCAGTAATGTTGAAATAAAAGCTGATGTGATGTTAATGATGATGTTTCAAATTTTATTTCAAAAGTTATCAGGACTACGGAATTTCAAGGAAATTTGCTGATACTGTGATTTGATTTCTTAAACTTATTGTGGGTTCCTCACTTAATATTTTATGTTCTCCAGTATGAGGCTGTAATTTCTTACTTCAGTTCCTCTTTTCTCTGCTCAAATGTGTTGCTAGATCTGAAGTGCATTCAAATCAAACATATATTGACACAGATCTCATCAAAGTACTTGCTTATGTACATTGTCATTTGAATACATTTTGACTCAGCTTGGTAATTCCTTCTTCTCGTGTTTCCTTCATCTGTAAATTTTTCACTAAACACTTCTCCTTTTTCCCCAAAACTGTCAAAGCATTATTTGACTTTCAAAGCCCCAAAACTCTAACCTCAATTTCCAATGTTCTGCAATTTTGAACAATGTACTAACAGCAAATAAATTGCAAGAGTGCTTTCCTATTATTGTGTAATACTGTAGGGATTGTAAGCCAGATAATTATATCCATGTCAGCAGTCACTACAGTTGATTTTATTTTTTGTGATGGGGGTATATCTGTCCTGTGAGAATTTGTTTTACCAACTAAAACAGAACAATCTATAGAAGTAGTGTAAGGATGAAACATAAGCCTTGAATGGAACACTTTGTTCAAAACCTCATGTTTATGATAAAAGAACACATGCTAGGAGGAAACACTTCTGACATTTTATCACTGGCAAGGATTAAAAGAAATTGATACTGTTATTGATACTGGAGTTTATCAGGATGTAATGCTGGGTGTACGAGTTCTGTAGTTAATGAAGAGCTATAGTATTAGTGAAGTATACAGACTTCAAATTTTGCAATTCGTTACAATTAATGATCATTTATTGGGGTTAGTATAATCAGTTGTTCACAGGTGATATAATGTTCTATAGTTGGATTGTTGAGAGAGAGGATTATGAACAGATATTTACTGTCTTTATAGCTTGGTAGCTTAACTTGAGTAGAAGATAAATGAAACGATGTCAGCTTATGAGATACGTGGATTTTGTAAGATTATTTTGGAAGAGGGAGGCAAGGGAGTTGCTGTTGGATTTTATAAAATTTGAAAATGTGGCCTTTTACTTGGTAAGTAGCTAAGTAAGGGCAAAGCACACTTGAGAGATTTAAGAATATTTCATCACATAGGTATCTTAATTATATATAAAGATGAATGTATGTATGTACGTTTGTTTGTTTGTTTGTTTGTTCTTCATACAAATCCACAGTTTTCATCGGATCTCGATGAAACTTTGCACACTCATCCTTTGAAACAAGGAGAAAAATACTGTCTACATTTGGTTAAAAAATTTCCCGTCAAATCAGAGTTGTCTGGTTCAAATCAGGCAATTAGGAGCTGAGAAATTCGTAATTAAAATGACAGAAATGTTGCCGAAAAATTTGTAACTTTAATTGTGTTGATACTCCACAGTTTGCCACCACTTACCAAAATTGGAGGGATAAAAGCAGCACTCCATACACACACACACACACACACACACACACACACACACACACACACACATATAATCTTTTGGGCTATGCCCATACTCATTCAAATAGAAACATGTGACTGGTGCAACCACAATCAACAACTTTATGAATAATGGTTTTTGACCATTACAACCAGAGTGGAGGTAATGGCAGAACAAAAACATTTATCAGTGGAAATATTAATAGTAAGAAAGAAAATAAACAAAATATAATAAAGAAGGATGGAACTCTGAAAAACATCCTCTCCCTAAACTTTAAACTTACATCACCTTTCTTCATGTAGACATCTCTGTGCATAGTGGTCACTTACACAACTTTGCCCACATCAAACCCACAAATCTACAAAAGTATCTACACAGTGTGCTCCCTACAGCCTAGCGATCCAAGTCACATGCATCCAGTTTGACTGAGAATCTTCTCCATTTACTCCAACAATATGACACAAGTTGCCAAGTGTGGCAGATCTTACATCCTATAATTAATCTCCAGACTTGGTCTGTTAATAGATATCCCTGGCCAAAAACAGTCTACATCAAAACACTCAGATCAAAAGTCCCTTCTTTCTCACACTGAAGTCCCTTCTTTCTCACACAATTCTCTTTTAAGCATGGAATTTCTGAACCAAATTCCTCATCATGGCTATGACTTTCACAGAGCTTTACCTGAGATGCATCACATTCTCCCCATAACACCTCACATCACTTTCTGTAGGGCATTACTTGTGCACAAATATCAACTCTCTAATAATCCTGAACCACCTGATGGTTCCTTTCCTTGTGACAGGTTTTGTTGCAAAATGTGCAGCATGCTGCCTCCCACTGCAATCTGTTGTTACCTTACCACTCATGAAACCTTCCCCCCCCTAGACGGTGCCACCTGTACCACATTCTATCTCATACTTGTATACCTGCTCATCTGGTTCCATATGCCAGAAATCTTACATCGGCCTTGCCACAAAGCAGCTATACATCAAAATGAATGATAATAGACAAACAGTATACTCCCAAAATCTAGACCACCCTGTTGCTGCCCATGACAGCTCTCACATCTCTTCTGGATACCTGATGTAACCCTGGGCTCAGTCTTAGATAATATTCACCTTCCTTACACTGATGTTATACCTATCAGTTGTTAGTATAATATAGGTAACAATGAAAGGAAAGAACTGCCGTGAGGCAATATTTATATGGACAGGACAGATAAAATACACCCAACACTCGCCAAATTTGAAGGGAGGGGGGGCAGCAGCAACACAAAACAACACACAAACAATGAAATACAATATTTCGGGTAAAACCCTTTTTCAAATAAACAGAAGTGGCTGGGCTTGCGCAAGCCTTGTGTTTGATGCAGCCACTGATAGAATGAAATAGACCGTCAGAGGCGGCCGGGGGAGCAACGATAATATAACCCCGAGTATAAATCATAAGAACGATTAAAATGGGAAATAATAATTATCATTGAAAAATAATAGTAATTAAAAATTAATTAAATAAATAAAAATATAATTGAAATTTTTTTGAAATAAGGTCCATAAATATATATTAATTTGTGCTGGCCAGTGATGGGTGTAGAGGGTGAGGATGGAAGATGTTAATGGAAATTCAGGCCTGGGGGATGTCTAGTCTGCAGGATGTGTTGATATGCCAATTACCACCTGCGCAGTTCAGATTGGGAGTAGTGTCTGGAAGTACTCTAATGACTCTGACTGTGAAGCAGTTATTAAGGTCACAGGTGTTGTGGGTGCTGGCATGGTGAGTAACAGGGAAGTCCAGGTTTTGGGATTAAACTGTTCATCTGTGACCATTCTTTCTGATGGATAATGAGTTTTAGGTAATGGCAATGTAGGAATTTGGACAAGGGAGGCAGGTGAGCTGGTGTGTAAGATGGGTGGTTGTACAGGTGGCATGACCTATTATGGAGTAGGTTTCACCAGTAGTAGGGTTGCTATAGGTATTGGTAGGTGGATGCATACTGCAAGGTTTGCAATGGGGTCTCTTACAAGGGAAGGATCCAAACGGTAGTTTAGGAGCATAGAGGGTTGATATTTATGTACAAGGATGTTTTTTAGATCAGCCAGTCTGCTGAAGGTGACTCAGGGTGTGGCAAGAAGGATAGTGGGAAGAATGTGGCACATTTCAGGAAAGGATCTGAGAAAGTCATAGCCCAAACGAAGAATTTGGTTTAGCGATTCCCTTCCAGGGAAAAACTGGGTGAAAAAAAAACACACACACAAAATAGGGTTCTGGTTGATTTTAGGTTGTTAATGTCAGTGTGAGTGACAGTTCCTGACTCTTGATAGCTGTTTTTGAACTAGTTCCGGAGGATAATTGCGGTTTATGAGTGCTTGGGGCAGGTTGTTGGTGTAGAGAGTAAAGGATTTGTGATCATAACAGATGCGTTTGCCTCGAATGGCTAGTCTGTATGGGATGGAATGTTTTGTATGATATAGATGGCAGCTATCAAAATAGAGATATTGTTGATGGTTTGTGGGTTTTATGTGGACGAGTTGTGTAAGTGACCATTCTGTACAGAGATGTCTACATCCAGAAAAGTGATGTCATTCTTAGAGTAGGACCAGGTGAAGTTTAAGGAGGTGAAGTTATTCAGTGAGTACAAGAAGTCAAGAAGGAGTTTTTCACCGTAGGGCCAGATCATAAATATGTCATCTATATACCTGAACCACAAGGTGGGTTGTCAGATAACCTTTTGAAGAAAACGTTGTTAGTATAATATACATATAATTTTTCTCCTCTTTTGTGTGTCCTTTTTTATATGTTACTAGCAGTTACCCGCAACTTCGTCTCCTTGAAAGTGTGTTATCATATAAAAGTTTCTGTTACTATAGGTTATTTGACAATATTAAAAAAATATTATAAATTGAACTCATTCTCATAGAGTTCAGGATACTAATTTTTTTCAATTTTTGAACAGAAAGGTGAATTATTTTTTAATAAAAAACCGAAATAAAAATTATACTTTTCTTACCTCTGGTCATGTCACAGAAAACGCTCTAGGATTGGTGGTCCCTTGAGTGACGTCACATGTTTGTAAACGCTGCGAAGTAGCGTTTCCTATTATCCAAGTTTTCAACTATTTTTATTGTTTGTTGCTGGTAATTTCCTGTTATTAATGAAATTTCATTTTGAATACAAAATCGGGAACAATATGTAAAAGCCTACAGCGGAAAAATATCAAAAATAGATGCCTTATTCGTGGGACTGGCTGTAGAAAAAAAAAACCTGACTTTTTTTCTGCTAAGCTTAAAAATGTAACAGATTCAATTTGAGACTCATTTATATTTAAATTAAAAGTTAGAGATTGATTGTTTTGCGTTAGCAAACCATACGTCGAAAAATTCTGTACCGGAAAGTTGTGCAGTCATGTTAAAAAAAAAAAAAAAAAAAAAAGTTGTATGGGTGTCGCAAATATGCGCAAATAAATGAAGGTATTTCTTGTAGCTAATAAACAGCTCTTTCAAATAAATATAGTAAGAGATCAGTATAATGTGGTACAATGAACTAAAACTCAACATGAAATTGGCAGAGTAGTTTTTTTTTAACTAAAAATAATCTCGCTCTGTTTTAATGATGCTATTGTATCATGGAAAAATCATGCGTAAACTTACCTCAAGGCCCCCCAAAAGCAATATCAACACACAAATCACTACTAACACGCAGAAACACAGTGTAATCATTGACCAAGCTCATTGGAATGGTGCGGCCGACTGGAACGCTTGATCGGTGGATCACAGGAAGCCCATTGTTCAAACTATTTTTTCTATTGTTAGGCGTGAATTCGTGGGAAATAAACCTTTGTTCCGAGTAATATGGTTTATCTACTTTGAATATATTTTTCTATTTTGCCTGCGTAACCTATTATCAAAACTGACTTTTGTCCCGGATGGGAGGCCAGAGCGTTGACCGCTCACTCACCACGCTTGGAACAATTGGATGTTGTGGGCCATTTTTCTTAATTGCAGATTAAAGATTATGGATAAATGATTTTTTTGTTTGTTAATAAAACTAAATTTATTTGTTTACCCATTTACCTACCTCGTTTCACTTCATCTCACACAAAGAAATTATGAAGTGTTTACTATTAACATAAAGAGAAGCAATTAGGAAGTAGTGTCCGGATAGCTGTGTGATTGAAGAGTGGTAATGGAATTTAGAATGTCCTACGTTTGAACCTTGTTTGGGATAATATTTTTGGTGTGCATTTTTTCTGTTTTTATTTGCTGTTTTTTGTAATACCATGTTTTTATTCGAAGAATTCATAATACAGGGTGGGGAAGAATGGACTCCCCAGTTTCAAACACTCACTGTAGAGCGCGCAGGTGGGTTAGCAGAGTGGGAGTAGTGGCGTTAGGTGGGGGAATCGACGCCATTTTCATTTCAGTAGTCGTCATGCAATGGGCTGGTGAGCATCGAGGCTTTGTCGTTGAAACGTTCTTTAAAAACAATGATAGTGTGGTGGTGACACAGAGGGCTTTTTGTAGGCGATTTGGTTTCCTGATGCTAAAACCATTAGGAAATGGAATACTAGTGTACAGGCGACAGGATCTGCACTTCCTAGAAAACCAGCTGGGCGACCTAAATGTGTGAGAACACCTGGAAACATCATGGCAGTGAGAGCGTCCATTGAACAGTCTCCATTGCGCTCTGCGCGGAAACATGCTGCTGCCCTTGGAATATCGTCTAGAATGGTAAGGCAAATTTTACACACTGACCTTCATTTACACCCCTACAAGTGATGGTCATTCAAGAATTGAGTCCACAAGACTGGGTGAAAAGTAAAGATCCTTGCATTGAAATTTTAACCTCTGTGCAACACGACCCTATTCTGTGGTCTAGTGACAAAGCGCATTTTCACCTCTCCGGCACAGTTAATAAGCAAAATTTTTGTTACTGGGTGACCGAAAATCCTCGTGAACTTCACCAAAAACCTCTTCATAGCCCCAAAGTGACAGTTTGGTGCGCCGTGTCCTCCATAGGCATTATTGGGCCTTACTTTTTTGAATCTTGAGGTTTAAATGTTACCTCTGAGCGTTATTGTGACATGCTGGTGAACTTTTTTCAACCTAAAATGGAGGAGTATGGTCAGCAATATGACACACAAGTCTTTTGGTTTCATCAGCATGGTGCCACGTTTCATATCGCCCTTTGTTCACACCAAATCATGCGAAGACTCTTTCCCGGCCACCTGATCTCCTTACGAGGCGATGTTCCATGGCCCTCTCGCTCCCCGGATTTGCGATTTTTTTCTTTGGGGATATCTCAAAGCCGAGGTTGACAAAGTTCAACCAAGGACCTTGGAAGCGCTTAAGGAGGCAATTACAGATGTTATCGCTGGAATATCAGAAGATATGCTGAGAAAAGTTTTCGAAAAGTTTTTTGAACGACTCAATATGTGCATCGCTTGCCAAGGTCGTCACCTGGATGAACTAATTTTCAAATCCAAATGAAAATAAAATGGCATTGAATGTAGTTTTGGGAAATAAAAACGTTTTAAAATTATCTTTGTTCTTTTTCAATTCACCCGTCAAATCAGGGAGTCCATTCTGCTTCACCCTGTAGTTGCTAAGTGTCATGCAAGCGTTTCAAACAAATTGCTATCATACATGAAAAGTTTTAATTTTTAAACTTACCAGAGAGAGAATATCATGCAAAAAATACGTGTGCATGGCGGTGAACAGTGGAATCTATTTTAGAAGTGACATCACTTGTAGAAATTTCATGCTGATCTTGCAACAGTTCCGGAACGCTTTGTGTCCTTTTCGTTGGAATTTTTACATGACGATACAACTGCAGGTTACCTTCCTGACATAACTATGTCTATTAGGTTGTATTTACTTTTAATGTGAAAGTCATTTTCATTTTTTTTAACCTGTTTTTCGGTGTGCAAGTAACGTCCAATTTTGAAATCTTCTTTGGTTGTTTCAAATGGTTGTAATTTGCTTGTTATCCAAAAAGTTGTGAAGTCCTCAAAGAAAGAGAAGAAAAATTTAATTGATGTTTTGGTGGATTTTCGGGGAAAAATGATTATGCGATGCAACCAACAGTAACTAGTATCCAAAGAAAATGACAAAAGAAAACAAAATGAACATATTCTGATGTGAGGATCAAACCTTAGGACCCTAACTCTAATAATTCTCACCTTAAACAACGTGTTACATTTAACTCTACAAAATTGCGGTGTAAATGAGCTTCACAGAAAATCGGAAGTGACTTTGTCGCAATATCAAATTGAAGTTGTTACATTTCTAAGCTTCACAGAATAAAACTCAATGGTTGTTTCAATAGCTAGCCCCACAAATAAGGTGTCTACTTTCAATATTTTTCCGCTGTAGGCTTTTACAAATTGTTTTCGATTTTATATTCAAAACAAACTTTCATTAATAACAAGAAATAACCAGCAACAAACAATAAAAAATAGTTGAAAACTTGGGTAATATGAAACGCTCCATTCCCAGCAGCAGTGTTTACAGACGTGTAAGGTCACGACTGTCGTTGCACGCGCCAGGCAGCAAATGAGCGTTTTGGCGGGCTTTTAAATTCTTTAAATTTTAACTTTGAATTTTACGCAAAATAATGCACTTTTGTCAAAAAATCTCTTCACTCAGTGAATAAGATGTACCAATAAACAATTTAAACCCATTTTCAAGAAGTAGTCAAATACCCTATTCAGAGTACTGCCAGCAGAAAATTTCTCCTTTCAGGTTGAAAGTATGGTCAACTGTTTCCTTGGCTTTTATTCTTCAATAAAAACTGTACCTCAACTCCGGGACATAGGTAACAAAGGTGTAACGCACGCCGAAAAATACGGTTACATACATTACACATTTAGCGGCAGTAGAAATCTTGAGTAAATTCTGACATCATTATAGTCAGAATTTGGCATCGCAGCCACATTCTGCTCTCCTAATCCACCTTGGAACATTAGTAATCATTCTGGTCCAGACTGTGTTTCAACCTTACCACAACCTTCATTAATATAGCTCCTTGGAAATTAGAACTTTTTTAAAAAAATGATTTTTCACATATATTGTGAAACATGTATTACAAACAGTGTGATACCTGAGATGTCACACTATTCATGTCCACAACTGAATACATCATCTTGTGAACTTACCGACAGTATGACTTTTTTTTAGGTTAAGTACACATTTATATATCCTGATCTAGAACTATTATTATTGATCTTTTGACACCATTTAAGTACAACATGATACACTAAATTTACACTCACGAAAGCTAATAACATCATTACTAATAATGTTTCAGTTGTCATTCTGGTTCAAGCTGTATTTCAACCAAGCCACAAACTCCGCCAATGTTGTTGCTAGAAAATTAAGGGTTCTATCACACACGGATTAATTCATTCACTATATTGCATGTTAGTGATGTCATGAATTGTGATATAAACTGGACCCACAATTTCAGATCATGATATCAAAGGAACCGCTAAAAACTGGCTGAAAAATGACCTTTGCAATATGGCAGCCGTAAAAGCGAAGTAAATGATAAATACAAGTGAAACTATATTTAGTCTCATGAACTATGGCACCAGTATCATGAAAATTACTAAAGTAATGTAATTTAAAAATGTATACTAAAATGATCGTAACTTATGCTGTACAATGGAAAATCCAGAATTCATTACAACTCTTAACACAGCTTATGTTAATATTGCAGGTCAAGTTTACATCACAATACAGTGATTGTGTTAGTGTGTGTGCTTTAGCCCAGCTGAAAATTCATACTGAAGGTGTATTATAATATTAATAGTGATTTATGCTAAGCTATTAAGGAATCCTGATATAGTAAATGTTGCTACTACTCAAAATTAGTTCCGATGTGTTTAATGTGCATCCGTATCATTTGATCTCATAGTGGTAATATTAGTGGTGATAGTGGTTAGGTTGAAATGCTGCCTGGACCAGATTTTTCTTGTTATAGCATGAAGCAGCAGGAGTTATTATTACTAATAAATAAACTGCTTTCATTAGCACATTATTATTAGTGATGATGTGTATCACAATGTAAACTACTACTAATATGGCTTCTTGAAACGAAATGTTTCTACCTTAGAACATTGTATACATTTGATTTAAGTGAAGGATTTAATAGTTATTTGCAGAATATTGAACACTAAGCAAAAAACAGTTTTGTTTATCATAGGCTACTATTTGAATTGATTTCTACAAAAATTTTGGACAAAAAACAAAAAAAGTGTTAGTTATCTTCAGTTAAGTTTTAAATTTTGGTAAAAATAATATTACAGAGAGAGTATAGTAGGAAAACAAAGACACATCAAGGTGGAACAAAACTGTTAAGTCATTTTGCACATGACCAATTTGTCACTTTTAATGAATTGCCTTTTGTGCTGGTATACTCTTAGTATTGTACTTTTTTTTTCAAGTTTTGATTTTTCACGTATATTATGATGCAAATATTACAAACGGTAATATGGTGTGATACCATTTCATGTATGCAACGAACTTACCGACAGTATGATTTAAAAAAATGTAAATTAAGTACAGATTTAAATTTCCTGCCTTTTAACTATTACTTGTCAAGTGCATTAGTTTTAGCACTTTTAAACTAAACATACACTTGCATATACGAGAAGCTTTTTGCTTTTATTTCTGAAAAGAAATATTTGTGATGTACTGGTAGGTAAAAAAAAAAAAAAATTATAAGAGTAAATGTGGCACTTCCGTGTATGAAGTAGGAAACTCTTTGGAGTTTTCGAATTTATAATGGCAATTTCTGAAGGAACTATTTGTTTTTGCAGGATAAAAACTATCCTATGTCACTTCACACACAATTTAATAACTTCGTGCAAAATTTCTTTTAAATCTGTTTACCTATTAAGGCGTGATTGGGCCCTACAGTACATCCAAACCATTTATATAGATATAGATTTTGGTTAGTTTCTTTCCCGTGGTTAAAATTTCCACTGATATTCTTTTGACTCTAAACACTTCCACTCCGATCATAATGGTGAAAACCACAATACATGTGGTTGTGTTGACAGCTGGTGCCTGCACGAGTGCAGTCAGGTTACTACTTTTATGAGTATGAGTGTAGCCCGAAATATTGTATGTTTTTTTTTTTTTAGTTTTTTTATCTGTGCTGCTTTTTTCCCCTTCCACTTTGGTATGTGATGGTTAAATTTAATTTTTGTATCAATCTCCACATTCAAGAACGCTGAATCCAGATGCTTCCCTTGAAACAGACTATGCTAAAAGACTTGCAATATTTAACATTATCAATAAGGAACATGGCATCGGGCAAATAGTATTCATCCAGAATCCTGACCATCCTGTAGCTTCACATGTTACCACACACAACAGCAATACCTTTGATTCCTTCTTCACAGTTCATGCTATCAGAGGTCCTTCCTGTTGGTGGCAGGTTGTTCAGACTTGGGTGATAGAAGCTGGCCTAGCACTACATACTAAGTACTAGGCACGTGCTAGAATCTAAGGAAGTGCTTTCTTTAAGCCGCCAACTTCTTTTTCTCCTTTTTCCTGTTTCCTTTCATATCTGAAGCAACCTCTACTTCATGTTTGTCTCCTATTTTTTCTTGAAATATCTACATTTCTTTTTTCTTTTTACAAACGGGTATTTTTTTCCTCTGCTTTAATTATTGTTTATATTCTCTTGATGTGGGCCATTGATCTTCAATAATTATCTCACTACTTTTCTTTCCCTCATATTTTTGTTCCAGTTTGAATTTTGATCAGTGTCCTCTCCATGTTCACAATGTTAACCACTACTTAGTTGACGTTTGACTCCCATCCTATGCATTCCTCATTGTCCAGCTGAAGGATGGTTATTATCAAAAACTACTATTTCATCTCCATGTTTATTATTATTATTATTATTCCTGTTTTTTCTACATCTTTTTGTCATTGATGTAATCATTGATCCTCTCTTTTTCCTTAATCATATTCATATCTACTAATGCGCTCTATTTTTTTCCAATCAGACCCAATATATATAACAAAACAATACATGAATGCATGCAGCTAGTCCATTGTAGAAAACATGGAAACTTGGAACTAGAAATATGTTGGCAAACAATTGAGATTCGTCGAGTGGTTGTGGTTAAATGGCATGTGTCAGGGAAGTTGGTAGTGACATGGGAAATTTGTATTATTACTATGGGAGTGTAGATCCACACTAGAAATACAATATTACTGTGCTTTTTTTTTCAGTGACTGAAAATCAACCTTAATTCTATCACACATAATGACCAAATATTGCTGATACAGTTTCAAACTGTCCATCAAATAATTGATTTGATATAGGTGCATGTTTCAACAACTAAATTGTATGAAGTAGAAATGCTCCAAATAAAATTGATTTTTACATGGATTTTACTATGAAATAGTGTAGCTAATAATATCCAGGAAAATATCATTGATGGGAGAAAAAACACCGAATTGAGGTAACGGCTATTGGAGGAAATGCTAGAAATTGTCACTATTAGATTTAAAGACTGTACAATCAAGCAAATAGACATCTGTATTAGATGACCAATATGTGTCAAAATGAGAGGTAAGGTATAAAATTGAGTATGGAAAAAGGCAATTCACATGTATGAAAAAATTCTTATGCGTACATCTCAATCTGATTGATTACTTATTGCAAATTCTCTGTTATTTTTTATGTTTGCAAATGCTGAATTCAAGCTGCTAATATTGTAAAGAGAATTGATTTGTTCTGGTTGTATTTGTACCATTGAATTGATGTATAATAAATTTAGCTACATCTTTTCAGTTAGATAAATAATATGTTCTTTCTAAGCTCACCTACACCTTCCATCTTATTACTGGCTTTTCTTTCTTGGGGGAAGAATTACTCTTAGCTAAAAATTTGTGTTAATATAAAAATAGTAAAATTTTGAAATATTGAGTGGAATGAAGACTAATAAATACGATTTCTATTACATTATAATTATATGTCCGTAAAATATAAAAAATAATACTGTTTTAGACAATTTAGTTGCTATTAACAAATTTAAATAACAGCTGAGAAAAGAAAGAATGAAGGTAGTAGGATGGCTGCATATACACAGAAATGAGGCTTTAGTACATTGCTGGTGTCATAGTGGATTCCTATTAGCTGCATTTCATATTTAACTCATGAAAGATTAGTACCAGAAAATTCAATGATTCTGTACTTTTTTATCTGACATCATCTTCATTAAGTAAATGCTCCTTCCATTTACCTTTACTTTACTCAGGCATTTGAGTAAATAACAGGTAAGAGGTGGAAACTGTTCTTATTAATTTTTAACTCAGATGTACTGTATAATAAAATTCATTGTACTTCCTGCATTTGATCATTTTGGAATTATGATTCATCTATGGGAGTAATTTAAATAAATGGACTTATTAATTCCATTTAACCAAAGATTGTTGATTTAAATATGTTTCCTCATATTTGCTTTATTTGGCAGGTGGAAAGTTTAACCAGTGACTATGAGAAATTGCAAAAGGCAAATGCTCGTCTGCAGAAATTATGTCATAGTTTGGAAGATGAGAAATTATTCCTTCAAAGTGAACTTGACAGAGTTACTAAGGATTCTGAAATAAGGTACTGTATTATTATTTTTACATATATAAATTTAAAATTTACTAGCAAAGATTAGTTTACAATTAATGACACTAAAAATTTGTTCTTTTGCTTACAAAAATCTTTTGTGCCATTTTGTTGGTGTGTGAAGATATGAGTCAGATCAAAGTCAGATGAAAAGCTCCCCATTGTACTTAAAAGTTAAAAAGGAGAGCAGTAAAAGATGGTTAATCTGTAAGTAGAATCAATTTTATCCCTCAATTGTGCAAAGATATCAACACTTTATTTGTGATATTTTATAAATATTTACTGATCATCCTAAAATGAGATTCATGTGGCGGGTTGGGATGTGACCACATCTTTCCCCCTGCCATATGTCTCGCTCCACATGACTAAGACTAAAGTCGTAATATTGTGCAATTCGTTTTTGTGTTTTTACGTGTCTCGCCCTCCTGCTTTCATCTGTGGTAAGTGACAGGTAACTGTTTATTTTCCCTATCCTATCTTATTTTTAAAATGAGATTTAGTAAGACAAAACTGCTTGTGGGGTTAGGTAAACAGTTAACACCTAAACTATAACCGCGTTGTGTGCCTTGGATATTAGATTGTTCTATAGTTATCGGTCACCACCATTTTGGTACCCTCAAAAATGAAAAAGTTAGGTTCATCAAATAAAAATACTGCTTCTAATTCAAAGTTCAAAATGTCACTGTATTCTTGAGAAAATTTTTACAAGTTTGAACAATCTGTAGGCAATTGGAAATCGTCACCAAATAATTTGACTGCAGGTCAAGTAATTCAAACTAGACCAAACCCCACATTACTGAATAATAGTCACATGAAGACATTTGAAAATGTTCTGCCGCCCTCCGAAAAAATTTCTAGATGGCTGCTTACATTTCCTTACACCATGCTTTCACCTGCATCTTGTAGCGCTAAGTGCTCCCAGAGTGAAACACGTCCTGCTCCAGTGATTTCCAGCTACAACAACTGTTAGTCCTCATTTCTCCTGTAAGTAACCTACCCCTGTTAGTCTGTATTCTTCCACACTAGCACTGTGACTCCCCGAAGTGTGAAAAAGATGTATCACTGCGCATCTGATTTCGCCATAGTTATTACTTTAGTGACTCAAAAAATTCCTCTTTATCTGAAATTTTTACAGTAGCTAGGTTGACTAATAAATGTCAATTTCAATCGTTATGAAAATTTTCGTAGCTTTAATAATTTGGCCGTAAAACTTTATTTTCTGTTCAACTAAAAAATGATTCTAACTTCCAAAATTTTGCAGCTACGAAGCTGAAATAGCTTTTAACTTACTTCTGATTTACTGCTCTTTCATTTGGTACTAATAATGCCATGTTTACTATTTTCTAACAGGTTGAACCAAAATGTTATGTAATCTTTAATTTTGAAAGTGTATATAATTACCTGACATCTGTGAAACAAGTTTTAACGATTCTAAGTGTTCTTATTTGTAAGTTATGTAATTTTGAAGTTGCTACCTTATTTCTTCAATTTATTACGAATCTTGTAAAATCCTTCAGTTGAATGCTGTCTGTCCTAGCCATCTTGTAAATGTATCGTTGTCGCCAAAATCTTACAAAAAAAAAACCCTTCTTTTATCTTGACCCAATGACTTCGTGAATTTAAGTGAAACTTACTGAAAACTGTTTGTATTGTATGATGCTTTATTTTAAATTTAGTTATCTCAACTAAATTTACTTATCTTCTAAACTGGTTATTTTGACCTTTTACCCATATGTTTAAAGTTTTTACAAATCGCTCGAAAATCAGTCTTTAAACTTTAGTGAACCTTTCCAAACTTTAATATTTTGTGAAACCAAAATTACGCTTCTTTCTTACTATAAACTGACTTTCTCTCTTTCAAATTGCGACTTGTAGACTTTTAAAATGGGCAATTGCATCTTAACTTTTCATACTGACTTCTAACTTGCCATTTATTAAAACTCTTTAGTAGTTTTTTTAGCTACAAGGTTTATATCATCCTTTTACTAGTTAAAATTCTAAATGTCTCTAGAAATGAAGGCAATGTTTACTTTTGCGAAATATTCTAAAACCAAATACCAGATATGCTAATATTAACTTGATTTATGATTGTATAAGAAATTCCTTTAAAACTGATCTGCAATGCTATTTAACTGAGACCGCAGTTCTGTGAATACCCCGCAGGGGTCTAGTACGCAAGTACCAGGTACGGATTTGACGAACCTGCGGTGCCCGAGCTGGAAACTTGTGAGCACCGCAAGTTTCCACACCGTAAACTCCTACCATGCTTCAACGACCACTACAGGGAGTGGTGGTGGAACGTTGTGTGCCTAGGAGAATGGGGATCTTGGCTTCATCGCCTGGATTGCAAGGACGGAACAAACCTCTATAAAAAAAACCCTCAACCTCAAGGTCAGACACGTGCTGAGGAGGCGAATGGGTGATGAGGGAAATCACTCGCTAGTGTGCAACCTCAGGGGCACCTGCGCACCCCTGTTGTATTAGCATTTCCTTTTAAATATGTAATACTCGTGGGACCAAAATTAAGACTCACAAGAAAACCAAACCAACCTGTGGTACGGGTGTGCCACAGGCTAATATAAATACACCCAGTTGAAAGAAACAGGTGAGGGTTGATAGCTCCCCCGCATCTGACAGGGACAGTAATAGAAAAGTTTGTTCAGTACAAAATACTTTTGTAATTATGGAAAAAAATTGAAGGAACATTTGAAAAGGTGTCACCCTTCTACATCTCAAAGGGTCTAGAGGGTCTTTTTGGTACCCTTAACACTGTTAAAAAACTGAGGAACGGGACACTGCTGCTGGAAACAGTCACCAGTAAGCAAGCTACCCAACTGCTGAATTGTGAGAGGCTCGGGGAGTTCGCCGTAAAATGCGAACTCCATAAGTCCCTAAATTCCAGTAAAGGTCTAGTCACCTGCCGTGACATTATGGATTTAGGGACTGAAAAGACTGCCACCTTCGTCCTGACATTTGACACTCCAGTATTGCCCAAAAATATCAAGGCCGGATATTTAAACCTTAACGTCCATCTGTATGTTCCGGGCCCGAAGCGCCGTTTCCAGTGTCAGCGGTTCGGACATACCACAGTGTCATGTAAGGGCAACCCCACATGTGGAAACTGCGGGAAGGGCGCACACGAGCCGGGTGTCAGTTGTACGCTCCCACAGGCTTGTGTCAACTGCTCTGGTTCGCACCCCGCCTGGAGCAGGGAGTGTCAAGTGTATCTTGAAGAACACAAGATACAGGAGCTGAAGACCAAAGAGCAGATTCCTTAGGGTGAAGCTAAGAAGAATGGCTAAGTTACTTGCCGCCCCAGTATTTGCAACTAGATTTGCTAAGATGGCTTCAGCTCCCGTCAGGAAACAAAGTGTTGCTACCCAGACATTCGTTGCAGACATGGGCACAAGCACTACGTGCTCGTGTCAGTGCAAATGCGGTGCTAAACCCGCTAAGGTCATAACTCCTAAGACCGCAGACGTCGGTAGCAACACGTCTGCGACCTCGATCACATCAGCAGCAGTGAAACAGGACCCACCAGCAGTAGCAATGAAATTACCAGCACCTCCAATACCACCACATGCCGCGAAAGCAGTAGCACTATCAACTGCTACCACCATAACTGGAGGCGACCCAAAGATACATGGTCCGATGTTTAGGCTGACAGACCCGATTCAGTTCATTAAATCTCCCTCTTCATCCCCTCCCAGATCACCTGGTAAAAGGGAGAAAAAGGGAAAGAGAGCGAGTAAGAAGAAGGTCAAGGAGGTAGTCGATGAGGACAATGAGTCAGATACGTCAGATTCTTCGGAAACAGAGGAAACTGTAATGCTGGTGGATGAGCCTGATCCCTTTCCTCAGCGGACAGTGACCAACGACCCACCCGAACTGGGTCGGGTGAAACCAAATAAGTAGGAAGTGCCTAAAATCTTAGGCACATCGGCCTAGTTTTAAGACGGATGGCTGACCTCTTTACAGCCACCCATCCATATGCATTGTTTTTATTTTTTATATTGTTATGATTCATGTCTCTCTGGCCAATATACAGCCAGCAAGTCATGTAATGTTTTTAATCCTCTTTTTGAAACTGTTTGGCCTCTTTACAGCCTTCCAGGTGTTGTACGGTTTTAAGTCCTGGTGGCGGCTTTAAAGCCACGTCTGATTTTATGACTTATTTTATTTGTTGTCTGTACGGCTGACCCCTTTACAGTAGACCATGCAGACAGTATTTTAGTACTTTCTTAAACCACAGTGATAGCTCGTAATTGAGCACTAGTGACCCCGCTGTCGACGCACCTTAAGGGAACAACAACAACTACTACTACAACAACAACAACAACAACAACACCAGTAGTATGTTTTGGTGGTCCCTCTACAACCACTAACCCAAGTATTGTGTTTTTAATTCTTCCAGTTTTTAGTGTGTTCTGTCATGTTTTGATTTTACTTCTGTCTGGCTCGGCTCTTTACAAGTTAGCCAGCGAGTTTGTTTTATCATTTAACCTGGTTGGCCTTTTTGTAATGAACCAGTTATCCTTTTGTCTTTAATTTTTATGAACATTTTGCAGCGACCGTTTTAGTACCCTTTTTAGTTGTCTGTATGTCCGACCTCCTTGTAGCCGGCCATGCAGTTGGCATTTCTGCCAGTATTTTAGTCTTGTGTTTTTTTGTTCCATCTGTGTGGCTGCCACCTTTACAGTCAGCCATGCGGGTGGTATTTCTGTTGCTGCTTTAATATTTTAGTTTCATATTCCTTCTGCGTGGCCGACCAAGTGACAGTGGCAGTAGTATTAAACCACGCTGTTAAACCAGGTTTTAGTTAGGGCGCTAATAACCCCGACGTTGACTTGCTCTAAAGCCCCTACAACAACAACAACAACAACAACAACAACTTCTGTGAATAGATTTCATTACGTAGTTTGTGAAATTTTTGGTTACCTTACAATTGTATATCTATAGTAAGTATGTAAAATCATTGTTAATCATGAATAAATACAGTATTATGCTAATTTCATTTTTGTTTTTGTGGAGGAGATGTGGGACTTAAGTGCGAATTTCTGCACCATGTGTTTGCAAGTCAGTGTTCGGTTGTGAAGATATATTCCAATGTTGCTGACAGAGAAGAATAACTGGTATCCATACACCACATCATTCCATGGGAGAGCAGATTATTTTAATTGTGTGTAAATGACTCTTAACCAGTATAGTTGAGTTTGAGTCTAGAAATGAATGTTTTATTTTACAGATTAGTTAGTTGCTGTGCCAGTGAAAACATGGGATTAAGGATGTAGCTGTGTATATAATTTAACCTTGTGAAGCCAGTTTACCTCCCATCCTATTCTTCTATTCTCTTCTAGCTCTTGTGTAGTATTCACACCAATTCCGCAGATGAGATGTGACTACCGTTGCCAGGTGATCGAATTTTTCATTGCCCTTCACTCCGGCATGTCTTTTTTGCCCAAATGAATATCATCTCAGTACTGTAAAGGATATATTTTAATTATTTCATATTATTTATTAAGCTAGAGCAAAGTCTTAGCCTGAGTAGCATACATGCAATAAAATGCTGGTTCGACCAGATGGAAACTGCTATCCATTAGCTTAGCAACTTTTGCCAATGCCTGGCTAAAATTGAATATGTGCCTGAGTTCACCTTATAACTAAGAACTAGCAATTTCGCTCACTTGTATCTAATCAATGGAATTGTCAAGCATTGCCTCAAGTTGCCTATCGATTGATCGCTAGCAGCAGCCGGTTTTATATAACCATTTGTCTTAGGATGTTTTTTATTGCAGAAACCTAGCCTTTGCTCACTTTCCATCGTGTGAATTCACAGATGCATTTTACTTGTAACTGAGTGTGTTGCAATAAACATGAACTAGTAGCAGCTTGAGTATTTCATTCGACTAGAGCAATAAGAAAACTCGTATGATTCTCCGATCCTACGCAGTTCAAATTAAGAAGAACTGCAAATACAAGAAAAGATGCTTCACAAGTGTTAGGAAAATCAGTAAGAAGATGAATTAATAAAGTAGAACACAACCTACCACAGTCATCTGAAAAATTGAGACTTACAATGGTGATGGAAGTGGAATTTTGTAGGATAATACGGTTGCTAGGTGACGAGATTTTGGTGGAGAAATCGATCATCGATTTTCAAGGCATTCTGTGGAGCCGAATGGTGGGACCACAGCACGACAGAACAGAGCAGTACTTGGAAGAGCTTGCGATAGTGGATGCAGCATCACATCATCAGCAAGATTCCACTCCAGGCAGATAACACCCACAGTCGAATTCCAACGAGCGCACAGCAACACATGGCTGTGTCTACACAACAACCCATTGAGGTTTTGGCAATTTTTGAAAAGGTAAGCTCACTGGCAACACGGAGATTAATCAGGAGGGGCGAGAAGTGAATTAACAAGATGTTATAAATTCCTTAATGCAGAAATTATTGGTGCTAGAGGCTAAAGCTTCACAGCTTACTCAATCAAATAATAATGTTCAAGTTTTGAATAGCAGGGCTTACAGTGTGGTGATGATGAGTTCAATTTATTTCTGGAGAAAGCCTATTGAATCAATAAATGAGTTTCTGATTAAACTTAAAAAAAAAAAATTAAATTAGAGGACTTACAGTGAAAAATTACCTTTTTTAAGAACAAATATAAACTGATGAGGACTGTAAAAATAACAAAAGATAAGAGATGCTGCGAGGAGAACTTGAAACATTCTTCTCATAGGAACATACAGCTAGATTCTATCACGAACAGTTAAGAAGTTTTAAGGACCAGGTAAAGATTTCAGTCAGTTAGTGGATAGAATAAAAATGATTTATAACAATAAATGTGTAGGAGGGGATAAAAAGGAAGAAAATATATTGATATCATTCGAGGCAGACTAAAGAGCATTAGATGCATACTGAGTGTGGTGGGTGAGCAGTTAATACTCGGGAGGACGGTGGTTCGAATCCTTGTCTGGACATCCAGATTTGGGTTTTCCATGATTTTCCCAAATAACTCTAGATGAATGCTGGGATGCTTCCTTCAAAAAGGCCATGGCCGAATTCCTTTCATAGTGCCAAAAGTACATTTTATGGAGAAAATACTGCAATGTTCCATTCTGACAATGATGATATATTTCAAAGCAGTAACAAAGAAAGATTTCAAACAATTGATGATAGGAGATTTCAAGGAAATTATGAGAAATTCCTTCCAGTTTCTTATCTCCAGTCCTTTCCCACCTGTAAGGACCTCGATGAAGCGTAAAGCCATAAATAATAAAAAATAATTAGATGCGTTATTAGAGGAATTAAATGGTGATATTGCAAATCACGCAAGTGTGCAGAAACTGAAAACCTTTGTCAAACTACTGTTTTGAACAACTAATGAATATGAACAACTAATGAATATGCCTGAAGAGAGAGGCTTGAAAAATGAGTCTTTTATGTGAGAAAATAATTGAAATGTTTAGCATGTAAAAATTGGAACACACGTCTGAAAACTGTTGGTGAAAATGTTGTAGACATGGTACTAACAATACATGTTGTAATTCTAATGTCGTCGAGAAAATGATTTTCCTAATTTTCACAGTGCTAATAGTACATTTGATGGCGGAAATAGTGACAATGATGATATATTTCAAAACAGTAACAGCGAAAGATTTCATAGAATTGATGATAGGAGATTTCAAGGAAATTATGAGAAAGCTTATGTTACAATAAAATTTAAGAGAATAATATAGAATGATTATCTGCAGATAATGATAAAGATAACAATAAATATATTAATAAAAATAATTTTAAAGATATTAATGATATAACAATTGTGGGAAATAGGTAACGTTTTCAAGAAATAATGTTATTACAGTGTTTCAATAGATCAACGTTGAAACAATAATTCACAGAACAAGTTAAATGAATAAGGGGTTTGCAAGACCATGTTGTCACATCCCCAACTAAAATGGTACCTGTAGCTATTTGTCAGACGTCATAGTAACAGTAAATGTTGAGGGAAAACCGTGTAAGCTACTTACCGACATAGGATCTGAAGTTACATTATTGTCTAAAGAAATTTGTGGTATCAATGGTTTATGCTGTCTGATTGCAGAATTCCAGCATTAGATAGAAATAAAATTTTGATACTTTTGGTATAAAAGTTGTGAATATAACTATAGATGATTGTGTATATAATGCATTCATTTATGTGGATTCTGAACTAAATCCTAGATATAATGGAATTTTGGGGATAATTTTTTAGATAATTATAATGTAATACTTGACATGACGAAACATACAATTGTTTTGTGGAACCGCAAGATGGTATGGCCACCTTTATCATTACCAGCTTCAAAAAAGACTTCTTCTGTAGATGTAGGCATCATGAACCCCCATTTAGCAGGTACACTCACATATAAATCTGTTGTCAGTCTGAAGAATGCGGAAACTTTAGAACTTGCCCATTAAAGATGACATAGAGTGTGATGAAAATTCAGTAGTTTTATTAGATCTTCCAGAAGAATCTAGTTGCTTAGATTCTATTTAAAGTTCCATAAAAAGAAGCATTTGTAATTTGCGAGTAATTAATGGGATAAAGTATATATCTATATAAGTTGAAAACTTCGCTGGAGGTTTGCAGTAATACCCCATGGTTATAAAATTGCAAAAATATGAATCTTAAGGGAAAAGGAATTAGTGAGTAATATTTTCTGTAATTTCAGTGATAATAATAATGAAGCATTGAAAGAGAAAAAATTGTGTTCAGTTCAAAGGGAGGAAGATATTGTTTTTAAACATAAGCTTAAACATTTTTACTTTATAAGGAAAGGGATAAAATGGAAAGATTTTTTAATGAATTTTGTGAATTATTTGTACCAAATAGTAAATTGCCTGCAACAATTTAGTGAAACATAGTATCCTAAATAGTGATGCCTCTCCCCCTTATAAGAAGGGATATAGAGTCTACTTTAATCAGAGGAAACTTATTGATTAATTCGGTGACCCACAACTAAAATGTCAAAGTGCATGAAGATGACATTAAAAAGAAAACGCTTTTAATGTCCCTGATGAACATATTGGGTTTTGATTATGCCTTTCAGCTTGGGAAAAAAACACGGTTGTGTGACTTTTCAAAGACTTCTGGATGGAGTTCTGAGACGGTTAAAACCATTTTCACCACTTGTCTGTATTGGTGATGTAATTGTAGTTTCAAAAACACATGGAAGAACATATCCAAAGATTAAGATCTGTGTTTGAATGTTTCAAACAATCTTATCTAACTTTATCAATTGAGAAGTGTAATTTTGCAGTTTCAGAATTAGAAAATTTAGGTTATTGCATCACCAAGGATGGTACTAAACCACATCAAAGGCTAGTAGAAGCAGTTAAAGACTTTCCAACACCCACCTGTGTGAGAAAGTTGCGGTCTTCCTTAGAGCTTGCCAATTACTATCAAAAATTTATCCAAGGATATGCCCTTAAGGGCAAACCATTAAAAATATATATATATATATATTTGAACGGATGATAGAGTGTGAGGAAGCCATGAATATTTTGATAACACTCTTCCTAGTTATCCATTATAGGAACATCACTCTAGGTTCTATTTTATCTCAAGTAACAAATGGTAAAGAAAAACCAATAGCATATGCATCGCGGCAATTAACTGATTCAGAAACTAAATATAATAACACAGAGAAAGCATTATTATCTGTGATTTGGAGCATCAAACAGTTCAGTTGTTAACTATATGGGAGAAAATTTAAGATCCTGGCTGATCATTCAGCCTTAAAGATGGTTGCTTAATCTCAAAGATCCATCAAGTAGGTAATGCAATGGACATTACAGTTTTAACAGTACAAGTGTGATTTAGTCCATAAACTGGAAATTTTGCACAAAAATGCCTATGGCTTAAGTAGAAATATCAGAGAAGTTAATAGTGAAGAACCACTATTGAACAGGCTAAAGACAAAGAATGCAGCAAATGGAAAAAGCAGATATGGATTGTGTTTTGTGATAACATTTTAGATTGTGTTACTAAGAGTGGTGATAGGGTTGCAGTAACAAAGTCACTGAGAGAATTCATTATGAAATTGTACCATGACTCAATCTTATTAGGTCATTGTGGTTTCAAAGCAACTAACCAACGAATAGCGACCAATTATTGGTGGCCGTACTGGTTTGTAATGTGAAATGTTGTCCCAAATACATTGAAAGATATGGTCTCGGAAAAGCCAGAAAACTTTCTAAGTCACTACCTGAAAGAACAGTACATTTCCAAAGAATCAGTTATGATATTATGGGTCCTTTCAGATGCAGTCGAGAGGGGAATAGCTTCATATTTACAATTTCCGATGATTTTTTCAGATAACTAACAACGGTGCCCCTACCTGATCAAAAAGCAGAAACAGTAGCAAAAGCTTTTGTAGTAAATTGGATTATACTTAATGGCATTCCAGAATCAATAATTTTAGATCAGGGGTCATCTTTTATGTCTTCACTACTTACTCAAGTTTGGAAACTATTAGGCATTGAAAAATTGAGTACCATTAGCCACCACCCGCAAATGAACGGTAGCGTTGAAATAATGCATAAAACTATTGGTAACATGCTTAGTTACTATGTTAACAAATCGTATGATAATTGGCAGTCAATTTTGCCTTATTTAGTATCATGTTACAACTGAAAAATTAACTCGAAAAGTGTATTTTGAAATGACCTTTGGCAGAGAGATGAATTCACCTTTCCAAATGTTCCAAGTTTCAAAAAATATTGATAATCCATATTTACATAGTTTTGTCTTTAAGCTTTAAAAATATGGCTGAGTAACATTGTAATTGCCAGAGTGCTTTCTTGTAACAAGCCAAACAATGCATTAAGGCGGCAAAACTGCAAAATATTAATGTAGGAGATAAAATTATCCTCAGTAAACCATTCTTGAGGAAGCACAATTCGAAAAAAATTACTACAAGATGGCATCATAGAACGTTTATCTCTTGTAACAGTAAGAATTAAACTACCTGATCGAACCACGGTCATTCATAAAAATAGACTTCAGTTATATCTGGGAAACCCTAAACACATTGTGCACATAGACAAACAAGTCAATTGCAAAACACATCAGTCCAAACCAATACAGCCAGCCGTAAATTTAGGCACGACAACCAACACACATTTGTATGGTTTACTCAGTAGGAAGCTCGACTCAGCATCTCAAATACTTCAGAAATCTAACATTACAATATAATCTTCACAGGTTCGTTGTCACATTGTGTAAGTGAAAGATGAGGTTTCAGCGACAGATTCTGTCGCCATCTTCAGACCTGGTGCTCATGCTATGACGACCAGAGTCTGGTGCTGACATGTACTTTTAAAGGCTGGAACCCCTCCCATCCCCACCTCTGCGCTGCGTAGTTCCTGCCAGCCACGGTTCCATATTGCACCCGTAATGTTGGGTGGCCAATTTTGACTTTCTGTCCTTTTGTTTGAAATGAGGTTGTCTTAGCAAGGACCAAGCCAAATCTCTGTTAATAATGTCATAATTTAGCCTTATTTCAATGGCTTCTCTAGTGACTGAATCCCAATAGAGAGAACACTTTTCCAGCACTTTCACATTGCCGAAGTCCATTTTGTGGCTATTTTCGATAACATGTTGGGCAACTGCAGATTTCTCAAACTCAAACAGCCAGATGTTGTGCTCATGCTCAGCCACATGAACCTAGATGGTGCGGATGGTCTGACCAATATAGGACTTGTCACCTTGGCATGATAAGCTGTAGACACCCGGCATCATTAACCTTAGATCATCCTTTACCTGTCGGAGCCAGTCATGGATTTTAGCAGGAGGATGAAATATGCTCTTAATTCCATTTCGAGCCAGTACCCTGCCTATTTTTACGGAGGTACGGCATGCAGGCCAGCACTTTCACTAAACTTTTGGTTCTGCTGGGCATTTCTTTGACCTTTTTCGAAGTGCCTGCTCTATCAGTTGGTCAGGATATCCGTTCCTTTTGAAAGTTAGGTGGAGATTTAAAAGTACCACTGGCAAGCTGTTGGCTTTGGAAATTTCCCTTGCTCTCTATACCAACGTGTGCAGCACTGTGTTCCTCTGTGCTGGATGGTGGAAACTGCTCGCATGTAAGTAGCAGTTTGTGTGTGTGGGTTTCTGGTACAGTCTATGCAAAAGGGTTCCTTCTGATAAGAATATCAAGGAAAGGCAGGCTGCCATTCTACTTTAGTTCCATCACGAATCAGATGTTTCTATGAATTCCATTGAGGTGGTCCAGGAATTCGTAAAGAGACTGAATTCCATGTGGCGAAAACCACAAATGTGCCTTTAACAGGACGCGTCCGTGCCAGAGACAGCAGTGCAGCTCTGGTTGTCACAGGAGCATCAGGCCTGAAGATGGTGACACAGTTCATCACCAAAAGCATATACGACTGCCTCGAATGCCAAGACTGTAAAAGGGGGGGGGGGGGGGACGTTTAGTATGAAATGGATGGCAGCCGTCAAAATGGAGTTACTGCTGTGAGTTGGTGAGTTTAGTGTGAACTGAGGTGCTGAGGTGGCCATTGGAAAGGGACAGGTCCATATCCAAGTCTGTGGCCTGGGTGTGGGAGTAGGTCCATGTGAAATTCAGTGAGTTATTAAAGGTATTTAGATTATCCAGAAAATTTAGAAAGGTGTTTTCTTCATGTGCCCAGATCATAAAAATGTCATCTATGTACCTCAGCCACAGGATGGGTTTGAGGTGGACGTTCTCCAAAAACATCTGTTCCAGGTGGCCTATGAAGAGATTAGCATAAGAGGGGGCCATGTGAGTGCCCATGGCAGTGCCACCTGTTTGGTGGAAGATATTGCCTTCAAAGGAGAAGTAGTTGTTGTTGAGTATCAGTTCAACCAAGGTGGCGAGGAAAGGTGTACTAGGGTGGCTGTTGGGAGGGAGCATATCCAGAAAAAATTCTATGGCATGACACCAGTTTCTTCCAACTCCATACTGGTAACCATTGATGTCACATAACTGTACACACACATTCCACATTGCCATGGCCATTTTTTCTGGACAAACACCCTCCCAACAACCACCCTAGTACATCTTTCCTCACCACCTTGGCTGAACTGATACTCAACGACAACTACTTCTCCTTTGAAGGCAATATCTATCTCAGCACCTCAGTCCACACCAAATCCACCAACTCACAGCAGTACCTCCATTTTGACAGCTGCCGTCTGTTTCATACCAAACGTTCCCTCCCCTACAGTCTTGGAATTTGAGGCTGTTGTATATGCTCCAATCAGAAATCCCTTATGGAATATTCAAACAACATCTCTCAAGCATTGGTATCCTGTAATTATCCCCCAGCTTTGGTTCACAAGCAACTTTCACGAGCCACATTGCAACCTGCTCTACCTATTGACTGCTCCAAACCCCCTGAAACCAACAATAGTCCAGTGCTGGTTACACAATAATTCCCTGGCTTTGAATCCACAAGTAAAATCCTCCAACAGGGTTATGATTTCCTACTAACCTGCCCAGAAATGAGATCCATTCTTCCAAAAATCCTCCCTGGCCCTCCCAGAATTTGTTTCAGCAAGCTTCCCAACCTAAGCCAGCTACTCATCCACAAACGCAGTCTTCCTCGTCCCATCAGACAGCCTCAAGGATCCTTCTCATGCAATAGACTCCGTTGTAAGATGTGCGAAATTCACCATGCCTCAATCACTTTCACCAACCCTATCACTGGCGAGAACTTTCCTATCATTGGACACGCCACCAGTGAAACCTCGCATGTAATATACCAACTAATCTGTAAACACTGCCTGGCTTCCTACTTAGGTTTGACTACCGATCCATTAGCCATTAGTATGAATGGCCACTGTCAACAGTTTTCGCTCTGAATCCAAAACATCCAGTAGCTACCCGTGCCATCTCCCATGACACTAATAATTTCAATTCTTGTTTCATGGTCTGTGCTATCAGAGTGCTCCCAAACAACAGCAGCTCCTCTGAACTCAGAAGGTGGGAACTTGCCTACCAATACAAACTAGGCACAAGGCAACCTCCTGGTATCAATTTGAGATAATACCCAGTTAGTACTTTTCCTTCCCTCTATCCTATACTTGCCTCCATGCCCACTGTCTACAGTATATTGAATACCAGAGGTTATGTGTAACTACATAGATTCTTTTATTATCATTATATTTTTTCTATTTTATTTTGTTTACTTATTTACTTTTACTTTCTCAAATTTATGGTATGATTGCTGCCACCCTCATCACATCAAACACTCCCTCCCCTACAGCCTAGGCATTCAGGGTAGTCACATTTGTTCCAATAAGGCCCTTCAAGAATATGATAGCAATATCTCTGAAGCCCTGATTTCCCGCAATTACCCACCAGATTTAGTTCACAAACAGGTTTCACGTGCACCCACTCAACCTATCAACAATCCACAACCCTCTAAAACCCACCATAACCCTGTTTTGAACACCCGTTACTTCCCAGGCTGGAATTCGTCAACCGAGTCTTGAGACAATGTTACGACTTCCTTCGAGTCTGCCCTGATATAAAAACCTCCTTCCTAAAATCCTCCCAGAACCTGCTTCAGCAGACCTCCAAACCTCAACCAACTTTTGGTCCATAAACACAGGACTCCCCAACCTGCAAGACAGCCCCAAGGTTCATCTCCTTGCAACAGATCCCATTGCAAATTATGCAGTATGCACCCGTCTTCCACTCCACCACCTTTACCAACCCCGTAACTGGGGAAAGCTTTCCCATCACAGGACTCGCCACTTGTATATCCTCCCACCTTATATACCAACTCACTTGTAACCATTTCCCAGCCTCCTACATTCGACTCACAACAAATCCACTGGCCATTAGAATGAATGGACACAGACAATTGGTACACACCCAGAACCCTGACCACACTGTATCTTATCATGCCACCACACATGGTACCTACATTTTCAACACATGTTTCTCGTTCCGCGCTATCAGAGTCCTCTAAGATAAAAGTAGTATTTCGGAACTTAGAAGGTGGGAACTGGTTTATCAGTACCAACTGGGCACCAAACAACCACCAGGTCTAAATTTAAGATAGTACCAATTTTCTTCCCACCAATCCCCCTCACCTCCACCTTCTCCCATAGAACCTCCACTTACCAGTACCTATCTTTATAGATTGTAACTTCAAATTTTGCTTATTTTTAATTTCCAAATATTTTGTTTTTCAGCTGTTTGCACATATGTCCATTATTTAATAGGAATTTAGGACCATTAACTGAGATCTATTGCACTTCTGCGATGGGTCCCTATGTACAGTTTTACTTTCTATTTTCTATTCATTATCATTTTCCAGCATATGCTTTTCAACCCCCACCCTCACTTGCCGCCACAGGAATCCTCTTCTATGGAAAGTGGTGGTTTTTATCCTATCCTAATGTTTAATATATCCACTTTCAGCGCCCTTTTTTCCTAATACATATATATATATAGGAATCAAATTAGGATAGGGAAATGAGCCACCACTTACCTTTAGATGATGGATGTGGGGCGCAAACACAGAGAAAAGACAAAAGTAATTTTCGGGATAAACCCTTCGTCAATGGGAGAACATTATGAGAGGTGGGCGCAGCTGGAGACTGGTGGGTGGGTGTAAATTCAAACATCGGAAAAGTAGAAGTTAAGTGGTGGCTCATTTCCCTATCCTAATTTGATATATGTATATATAATTTTACAGGTATTCTGAACACTAAGCTAATTTTTGAACACTAATAGGGTTTTATGTATTTAATTGTAAAACTCCATATTTCCAGTTCATACAAATTAATTTTTATACCACTAATTACCATATTTTTTTAATTGACCTTTCACAATGATATCTGTGTTAAGTAGTAAAATATAAATCCCAGACAAAACAGTTAACTTCATTTACAGATTTTGTGCTATTTAGTTTTTATGCTGTATTGTAAAATTTTAAAATGTGGATTTATGGTTTTTTCCAAATAACCCATTCAATTGCACATTTTATCCCACCATTTTGCCCAGGTGTAACACTTAAATTTCCTTGGTTTATGTTCTGTAATGGCTGCTAGTGCACCATCTCTTCTATTAGTTCTGTAACACCATTTTCCATACACAATTTTATTCACATTCCCAGTTCTATCAATGTGCATTTAAGTTTGCCATGATCAGGACTGGTGGCAGCAGTTGTGAAAGCAGTAATCATAGTTGTTTTTTTCTAATGCTAGTGTGTGGCAGTCTATAGATAGTTATTATAGTTATTTTACTATGTCCCCAGTTGACGGTAGAGTGTACGACTGTAAATCGAAATCAATTATATTGTTTCAAACTGCATTCTAATTTGATTGGTAAAGTTGCTGCACCATATCCATCCCCATGGTCAGAATAAATGATATTGTAGCCTGGGCATGAAAACTGGTAAGATAGAGGATGTAAACATATTAATGGAACACAAAAAACTAAATCAGAAGCTAACAAGTGAGCTTCCAAGAAAGAGCAGACGTTAGTAATTCTGTGTGACATAAAGTCTTGATATATATGAATTAATAGACAAAGTATATATGCTAAATTTTGAAGCAAAAATATCAAAGGAGGAGTTTATAAGCAGTTTCTATCCTAAATTTAAGATAGGAGCCCACAAAAGCCAACCATTCACTATGTTGTGGAAGTAAGATCATCTATGGGTAAATTATTATTAGAACAACCAAAAATAAAAATATTTTAGGTTGTTCTACTAATAATTTACCCATAGATCTTCTTCAGTGCAATCAGTTGCTAAGACTACAATATAGTACTGAGACGTGTGAAATGCATACATCTCAGTCATGTAAGTAAACACTGTCAAAAAGACTAGGAGGCCTTTAGTTATTGTGGGCTGTACGGTCACAAGTGTGATCAATATGATAAGAAGTCGATGCCCCAAATGTGCGTCCCATTCCAGAATACAGGTAAGTCATGTAAAATCGAAGGGAAATATTGCTCCATGTATCAATGCAAGCAGCATAGATTATGGTCTTCTTACAATACAGTTGAAGGATAAATCAAGACATGATGAAGAATATATTGGACCTCATATGCAGAGCAGTCAAAAAAGCAACTGGGAAAGTCTGTACGAAAAATCAGTAGTAGAGGAAATCCTCCAATTTCATAGGCGAAAACATGCTGCAAGAGCTGAAATATTTCTAGAAGAAAATGGAAATACAAAAAATGATGGTAAGCGTTGCCAAAACAGATTAATCACAGTTAACAGATGTGCAAGTGGATGAAATTTCCTCCACCTCTGATTTGGCTAATTCCTAGCATTTTGTTAGAGGCAGTGGGCATTACTGTACAGTTGTTAATCCTACTATCACAATATGGACAGAAAAAATTCAGAAACATCTAAACGTGAAGAACGAGAAAAGCATTTCAATGAAACCTGGTGGCAGCAGGTAGAAGTATCCTCCTAGAATGTTACAGGCAGAAGAGGAAGATTTTCAAAGACCCCAGGAGAGAGAGAAAACAAAAAAGATGGGAATACTAGCTTGCATACTGTTCAGGTGGCATTAGTAATGTCTCTTACACATACAATACTTCATTTATATCTGTTTAGGAATATATTTGTCATGCACGGCCAACCGGTGGTAAACTCCATTTGTGAGGAGGATAAGATAGTATATAAGGTTTATACCCAGCGCCCCTGAAAGTACAACCACAGTTCAGATTGGACACTAGATTTATTTTCACTTCAGAGAAAAATATCTTCACAGGAGTCACCATCCAAGATAATTAGCTACCATTACACTTCAACACACGTCGACTATATCCGGCCCGTATGAATATATACAAATATTTGCACCACCTCACTCTACAGGACCATTTCTGCTGTACCGTTACAGAAGCCTTCATGAGGGAAAACTTTAATAGCTATATGTGGGATATTGCTTACTAAATAGCTGCAGGTAAAATCAGTCTTCCAACAACAGTATCAAGAAAATGACATTTCAGGGAGATTCAGTTGAGGAGTTCTTAAAAGTTTTGTTACCATAGTACAAACCGGAAGAAACAGAAAAACAAGCTAGACTACGAACAAATACGTTACAGCTATGCTGGAGTGAAGAGGAAGGTAGAAATTATATACCTGTAGAAGTAATAACCACAATAAACAAAATTAAAAATGGAGATGGGGTTCCAGTCTAGTTGTAATTCCAGCAGAGGCTCTCCAGGAATTGATGATTAAATTAATTCCATCCTGTCTACAAATATCTGAATCAGAGCAGAGTTCCAAGAATATGGAAAAGCAGTGAAGTGGTAATTGTAGGGGAAGGAGATAAGGGTCCATTTGTACCAAAATCTCATTGGCTGGTTTGTTTATTGGATGTGCTTGGCGAATTTCAAGAGAATATCCTATGCAAGATTCAGTAAAACCACTGGGAACTCAGGTGAGTAAACCCCAATCAATGTGGATTTCGAATGTGAAAGTTGACATAAGATGCCATAAACCGGTCATCAGAAATCTACATCTACATCTACATCTATACTCTGCAATTCACAAAATTGTGGGTGGCAGAGGGTGCTCAGCACCAAAGCTAATCTCTTTGCTGTGCATTCCAATCCCTAATGGTACGAGGGAAAAAAGAATTCATATAAGAATCAGTCCGGCACCTTATTTCTCTAATTTTATCTTTCCTGTCCTTCCGACTCAAATAGGTTGGTGGAAGAAGTATTTCACTACACTCATGAGTGAAAGTTGGAGTACGCATGTTTTCCAATAAGTTTAAACGAAACGTGTGTCGTCTATCTACCAGAGACTCCCAACCTAATCTACTAATCAGTTCTGTGACGCTTTCATAAGGACTGTAGCAAGCGGTCACGAATCGAGCGGCTCTTCTCTGTACTTTCGATCACTCCCTTACGAAACGGGTCTCAATGGCACAACAATAATCCAAATGTGGACGCACAAGAGATTTGTACGCTATCTCCTTTGTTTGTTCATTACAATTTTTCAAAATTCTACCTATGAATCGCAGCCTAGAATTGCTCTACCTACTAAAGAATTAATGTGTATGTCCCATTTCATGTTCCTTTGTACTGTTACTCCCAAATATTTAATAGAATCAACCATATCAATAACTGTATTGTTTAACTCGTATTTCTGAACAATCGGATTCTTTTTGTTAGTTATGCTCATTGTCTTGCACTTTTTACAGTTTAGAGTAAGTTGCCACTCAGCGCACCAAGCCAAAATAACATCCAGATCGCGCTGAATTTCTAAGCAATCGGCCAAAGTTCTTACTTCCCTATAAATAACCGCATCATCAGCAAACAATCTAAAAAGGCTTTCACTTTGTCTCCGAGATCGTTTATAAAATTAAGAAAAGAAGTGGTCCTATTACACTTCCTTGAGGTACACCCGATGTAACATCTAGATTAGAAGAACTTTCTCCTTCAACGACAACATACTGCGACCGACCAGTTAGAAAATCCTTTATCCATTCACAAAGCTGATCCGATATACCATACGCTTGAAGATTCGCTAAAAGGCGGTTGTGTGGCACAGAGTGAAAGGCTTTCTGGAAATCTAAAAAAATTGCATCTACTTGTGAACCTGTATCGATAACTTTCATTACGTCGTGTGTAAATAGAGCCAGCTGTGTTTCACATGATCTTTTCTTCCGAAATCCATGTTGATTTGTTGTAAGCAAATTATTATAATCTAGAAAATTCATAATGTTCGAGCATATAATATGCTCCATAACTCTACTACAAACAGATGTTATAGATATGGGACGATAGTTCCCAGGATCACTTCGATCACCTTTTTTGAAAATCGGAGTTACTTGCGCGATTTTCCAGTCTGAAGGTACTTTTCGCTCTTCTAATGATTTACTGAATATATCAGACAGAAATGGCCCGATTTCTGCAGCATACTCTGAAAATACTCTTACTGGAATTCCATCCGGGCCCGGTGCTTTCCCCCACTTCAGGAGCTCTAATTGCTTAACGATACCTGCAGTATCTATTCGTAATGATTCCATCACCGACTCGCCACGGCATGGGAAAACGGGAATACTATCCTTATGTTCATTTGTAAATGAATTTTTGAATACAGTATTTAGTACGTTAGCTTTATCGCGGCTTTCATTAACCTCAGAATCTTCACGAATTAGTGCTGGTATATTGCTGTTGTACAATTAACCTTTCGTACATACGACCAAAATTTCTTTAGGTTTTCTGTGAGACTCTTAGAGAGAGAGTTGGAGTGAAAATCGTTAAAGGCCTCGCGCATTACATTCTTAATACGTCCTCTTAAATCAGCTAAGGTTTCTAAATCGCTGCGACACCCCTTCCTTCTTGAGCGTGCGTGTATTTTCCTTTGTTTTTTGAGTAATCTTTTGACTTCGCATGTGTACCACGGTGGATCATCCTCTCCCTTTATTGTCCGCTTTGGTATATGTATTTCCAAGCCTGCCCTGACTATATGTATAAAACGATGCCACATCTCTTCAACGGTGTCCTTTGTTGACTTGAAGTTATGGTATTTATTCCTCAGGTAGGTTCTAAAACACTCCTTTGAAGCCTTACTGAATTTGTATACAATCCGCCCTTTTTTCCTTTTTCGCTCGGTCATTAATTTGATAGTCGCAATTACCGCTTTGTGATCGCTTATTCCTGTGGTCGTTGAAATGTCGGTGAATAATTCTGGCCTGTTGGTAACCAGCAAGTCTAAAATGTTTTCGCTACCGTTATGACACCGCGTAGGTTCATTAACTAGCTGCTTGAGATGATTATCTGATAACAAATCGAGAATTACTTCAGAAGCTGCCTTATCCATGCTACCTGTGATGTGAACGTAATTACGCCAGTCAATATAAGGCAGATTGAAGTCGCCTCCTAGAATCATAGCATGATCTTTAAAACGGCTAGCTATACTATTTACATTATTTCTTAACTCCTCGACGATAGCTATATCCGAATCAGGTGGACGGTAGAAGGCACCTATGATGAGTTTTGACCCCGCAACGTTGAGTTTAATCCATATGATTTCACAGTTCGTATCGACGTCTATTTCATTACATGGGAGAAATTTACTCACAGCTATAAATACCCCACCTCCATGAGAATGTAATCTGTCTTTACGAAAAACGTTCATGCTATCTTTAAAAGTTTCGGCGGAACTTATTTCCGGTTTCAACCAACTTTCTGTACCGATAACGATATCCGCTTCTGTACTACAAATAACGCTTTCAAGTTCCGGTTGTTTGTTACAAACGCTTCTACAGTTAATTACGAGAACTTTTAACTGACGAGATTCTTTTACGTTGCTCCTACATTCCGGTGATGTATCTGATTGGGTTGCCCTTAACTGAATTTCGTGTTTCGGGTCTTCCTCCATCAGCCTAAAAAACCACCCAGTGCATTCCACACGGCCCCTGCCACCCGTGTAGCCGATTCACGTGTGTAGTGCACACCTGACCTATTAAGGGGAACCCTACAAGACTCGACCCTATGGCGAAGATCGAGAAATCTGCAGCCAATGTCATCACAGAAACGTCGTAGTCTCTGGTTCAGCCCCTCAATACGGCTCTGAACCAGAGGTCCACAATCAACTCTGTCTACGATGCTACAGATGGTTAGCTCTGCCGATATCTTGCGGTCGCTGGCCACAGAGTTCACCCTTTCAGCCAGCCGCCGGAAGGAAGAGAGGATAACATCCGACCCAAGGCGACAGGCGTCATTGGTGCCGACATGAGCCACAATCTGTAGTTGGCTACACCCCGTCCCCTCTATGGCATCCGGGATGGCCTGTTCCACATCTCGGATCAGGCCACCCGGAATACACACTGAATGGATGTTGGATTTCTTCCCCGAGGAATCCGCCATAGCTGTATTAATAGCTGTATTAAAAGTGGGAAGTTTTGTGGGCCAAGGGCATTTGACAGTCTATAATGTCCCACCCTGTTTGTGTGTCTGAGGGAGATTGGTTGCCCAAGAAGATTATTCTGCACTTTTAGGGACTATTACTGAATTAGATCTGCTACCTTGCAATGACAGAACTCGTCCATTAAGAAGAGCGTGACTAAAAGACACTCACAAGGATTGCTTTTCAGAACTGTATTTTGGGACAAAGGGTTGGAACCAGTGATCAAACTATTACTAAGAAAACCTGAACTGCTGGGATTAACTGCTTTTACTACACAAGGAAGGAAATATAACGGCAGAAATTGAGAACCAAAGCAGTTTACTACTTAAATGCCTCAGCCAGTGGTACAGTAATGTAAAATTGAGTTTAGCACCACATTGGACAAGTTTTATGCAGCTCAAAGGCAAGCTGACTCATAAACTTACTTCAAAGATTGACCATAAATTAGCTAACATAAATGCAGTGTGCAGCTACTTACTTATTCAATTGAACGAATGTTTATACTATGAAGCCCACTTAGAGAAGAGCATAGCATGACCAGTGACTGTCATGAATGAATCATCAATGTCGGCCAACAAAAATAAACTGATCCAATCCAGATAATAAGACTATACAATGATACAATTTTTTCGTCTTTAGTAGGCTATTCAGCAACTATGTGAGAAACGTTTACTTTACATATAACTTATACAGAAAGTCAGACATGTCCAATGAGGAATACAGAGAGTTTACAAAGAATACTGAACAGTGGTAACAAATGTTTTAACTGTTGCAATTGGTTTCTGACCGCTGGGCCTTGAAGTGAGGAAATTGGGTGCTATGTGCGGGCTCAGAAGAGGGAAACAAGAAATGGTAGCAGAAATTGTATCAAATGAAGCAACATCTGAGATGCAGATTTGGAAGCAGCTTTTGGCAGAATGGCAAAATGAATAACAGCAAAACATGGAGGATACATATGATATGTTTCCTTGTGTAGAGAGAGATTAAGGATGAAGTACCTTCAAACTTCTCCTTTATTAGTACACTACATTATTGGTTAAGGACAATACAATAGCTTCTTTTGAAATCTGAATATTGTGGACTCTAGCAAGTGTGAATGCAATGAAGAGTGTATGCTGAAGCATATGGTATGATAATGCAGATTAACAGCCAAAAAAATATAGTTGCAGTTTGGGAATGAAATGAAGCTAATTCTAAAACTAATTTTAGAGGAACAATGACGTTGGAAGTCCTTGTCTACAGATAATGTCATTGTTTATGTAACGATATGTATATATAGAAAGCTGGCAGAGACTAAAAAGGGTTTTTACAAAATCTTGAAAGATCTGGTAGTATTTTATTTTTATTTCCTGATACTTAATAGCCCAGCACCTAGTATCTACTCTGGGCGCATATTTCCAATAATTACAAGAAGCACACAAACTAAATTAGCAATTTGAAAGAATGTATTTGATGGGTGTTAGTGTTTTTAACCAACTTCAAAAAAAAGGAGGATATTTTTTTGGATGTATATTCTGTGATATCTTCGGCAATTTGGAACCGATTTAAATGAAATTTTGTTAGTGGATAGGATATACCTCCAAAGTGGTCCCATATGAATTTTATTTAGAAACCACCCCTTCTACCCCTTTACACCCCATAATTTTTATACAAACCCACATTTTTTATCCTATTTTGATGGAACTTTGGACATGTATAGTCGAAAATAATGAGAAAAATACTGTCATCTTTTGGTTTGAAAAAACTTAGGTCCTCCTCCCCTATCTACCCCCTTAAATTTTGTCCATGTTCTTTATACAAAGCTACAGTCCACTCCATTCAACTGATCTCCATTGAAGTTGGCAATTACATGTAATTTTTCAAGGAGAAGGTTTCTGACCAAAAGAAATAAAAAAACCACCCCATCTCCCCATTTACACACCTTAATTTTATAAAAACCTACATTTCTTATCTGATTTTGATTGAACTTTGCACTTGTATACCTTAAAATAAAGAAAAAAAAATCCTGTCAACATTTAATCTACCATAGCCAGAACCACTCTCACTCCTTCCACACCCTTAATTTTTGTGAATGTTCTTTACAAAAAGCTACAGTCGACATTATTTGATTGATTACCATGAAAGTTGGCGCTTATATGTATTTTTTCACGATGAAGGTTTCTGACCAAAAACCATCCCCTCTCCCCATTAAACCGTTTAATTTTAATACAAACCCATGGTTTTTATCCAGTTTAGATAGAACTTAGCACATGTTTTCTATAAAACAGAGAATTCTCTCCCTGTTTCCACACCCTTGATTTTTGTCAATTTTCTTTTTGAAAAGCTATAGTCGACACCATTTGACCAATCTTTATGAAAGTTCGCACATTTATGTATTTTTTATGGAGAAGATTTCTGACCAAAAAATCCAAAAACTACCCTGGCTCCAGTTTTACACCCCTTAATTTTTGTACAAGCCTACATTTTAATCCGATTTCGATGGAACTAAATACTTTAAAACAAAGAGAAAAAGCAAAATACTATCCACATTACTTTCACAAACACACAAACCCTGTCGCCATTTAATTACTGTCAATGTTCTGTATGTAAAGCTACAGTTTCTATATGATTTTGAAGGAAGTATACACACGTATACTTCAAAACAAACAGGAAAATACTGTCTACATTAGGTTTTGAGAAGCCAAACCCCTCTCCACCCTTTCCATCCCTTTAATCTATACAAAGGTACAGTTTCTATCTGATCCTGAAGGAAATTTGCACACGTGTGCTTTAAAATATACAGATCTATTGTGTTTAAATTTGGTTACAGAAACCTAACCCTGCTTCCCTTCTACTCCCACCCCTCCTAATTTCCAATTTTCTTTATAGATACCCACAGTTTTTATCAGATTTTGATGGAACACTGCACATGTATACTTAAAAATAAAGAGAAACTTAGTATCTACATTCTGTTTACAAAACCCAACTGCTCACTCCTTAACCCCAATTAATTTTTGCAAATTTTCATCACACAAAGCTACAGTTTTTATCTAGTTTCGATGGAACTTTGCTTATGTATACTTTAAAACAAAGAGAAAAATACTGTCCACACTAGCTTACAAAAACCAAACTACTCTTCGCCTCTACACCCCTTAATTGTTTTTTATACATACCTACAGTTTTTATCTGATATGGATAGAAATTTGCACATGTACACTTTAAATCAATCAGAATAGACCGTCTACATTTGGTATACAAAAGCCCAATCTCTCTTCCCCTTTAATCCCACCCTTTTTTATTTCCAATGTTCTTTACAAAAAACCACAGTTTTAAATCCCATGAAAATCAATAAAGAGCTATTTTAAAATCATGGCAGTATATTCATAAAATAAATGTGTAATAATGTCTCAACGTGCTGTAAGGGTTTGGAAGAGGCTACATTAGCATTTTTCAACTAAATGTCAACCTCTCCTTCACGTGGTGCACCCTGTATGCACGGACGAGGCTCTGGCAGCTGAAAGATTACCGGCGTCTGAAAGAAGGGCGGAATAGCTGGGAGTGGTCAAGAGCACCTTCTTAGTCTTAGGCAATGGAAAACCATTAAAGACCCAAAGGGTATCCCAAGGACATGTAATCCTTTCAAATTACATATATCATGATGGCTTCTTCTTGGGTAAAATATTCTGGAGGTAAAATAGTCTACCAATCGGATCTCCAGGTGGGGACTGCTCAGGGAGGAGTCATCAGAATGGATAGAAACATTCTATGAGTCGGGGTGTGGAATGTTAGAAATCTGAATAGAGCAGGTGGGTTAGCAAACTTAAAAAGGGAGATGGAATAACTTAAGTTAGATGTTGTTGGGATTAGAGATTAAATGGAAGCACTCACAGGTTTTTCTGGTCTGGGAATACAGGATAATTAGCACACAAGCTGCCAATGGAGACAGTGGTGTAGCATTTGTTATGAATAAGAGAGTAGGGAAACGTGTGGGTTATTATGAACAGTTTAATGAGAGGACAACCACATCAGCACAAGTGTATATGCCCACGTCACAGGAAGATGATGAAGAAATAGATAAATTGAAGAACTAATCCAATATGTGAAGGGGGAGGAAAATTTAATAATCATGGATGATTGGAATGCAATAGTGCGCTATAATGGGAGAAGGAAAAGAGGGGAATACTGTAGGATTTTAAGTCTAGGAGACAGAAATGAGTGAGGAAGCAGGTTGTTAGAATTTTGTGAAAGATATAAGCTAATCGTGGCAAACACACTGTTTAAGAACCATGCAAGAAGGACATACACCTGGAAACAACCAGGCGACTGAGCGTGGTGGGAGACTGGTTAACTTTCTGGCCTCACATTTGGGAGGACGCGGGTTTGAATCCCCGTCCGGTTCTCAAGATTTGGGTTTTCCATGGTTTCCCCAAATCACTCCAGGCAAATGCCGGAATGCTTCCTTCAAAAAGGCAATGGCTAAATTCCTTCCCATTCATTGTCCCCATTCCCATCCCGCCTCTAATGACCCTAGCCATCAACGAGGCGTAAAGTCATAAGTAAAAGAAAAAAAAACAAAAAAAAACAAAAAAAAAAACAAAAAAAAAACAAACAAACAAGTGTTACAGGTAGATATCAGCTAGATAATATCATGGTCAAACAGAGATTCAGGAATCAAGTTCTAGACTGTAAAGCATACCCAGGAGAAGACTCTGCCCAAAATTTGATAATAATGAAGTGCAGGCTAAAGTTCAATTGAATAAGTAAGTAATGTAAGCAGAACAGACTGGAAGTGAATAAACTGAAACAATCTAGCACGAGGGAAACATTTGCAGAAATGGTAGACTTAGGTCTAAGAAGTAATTCTGAAAGTAGCTCAGTCAAGGACGAATGGAATGCATTAAAGGCCAAAATAATGAAAGCTGGTAAAGAACATTAGGCTTTAGGGAACAAGCTGCCCAAAATCCTTGGATCACAGAGGAAATTTTGGAGCTGATGGATCAAAGGAGAAGGCACAAAAATGCTCAGAATGAAGCAGAAAGAGAGGAATACTGGCAATTTAGAAATCAAATAACAGGAAATGCAAAAAAGCAAAAGAAATATGGCTACAAGAAAAGTGTGAAGAAATAGAAAAGGAAATGGTCATAGGGAAAGTAGATTTTGTATACAGGAAGATCAAACAGAATTTTGGAGAAATGAAGAAAAGATGTGTAAACATTAAAGCTGCCTATGGGAAATCTGTTTTTAGCTCAGACGATAGAGTTAACCAATGGAAGGAAACTTAATGATGGGGATGACTTGAACAATAACAGAAAAGGAAGATGATGTTGACATTGATGATTTAGGAGATCCTGTCTTGAGGACAGAATTTGATAGAGCTTTGAATGACTTGAAAGCAAATAAGGCAGTCGGAATTGATGAGATCCCTGCAGAACTACTTAAATCCCTAGGAGAAAAAAGAATTGAAAGATTATTCAAGCTGATATCAAAATGTTATGAAACAGGAGAAATTCCAAATTATTTTAATAAAAATATCATCTTCACATTTCCAAAGAAATCACAAGCCGACAAATGTGAGAATTATCATACCATTAGTGTAACATCACATGCTTCAAAATTACTGACCAGAATAATATACAGAACAATGGATAGGGTAGTAGAAGCAGAGGTAGGTGATGATAAGTTTGGGTTAGGAAACATCATGGTATGAAGGAGGCAATTCTGGCTTTAAGATTATTACTTGAAGGGCGGATCAAGAAAAACAAAGATACTTTTTTGGCATTTGTTAAATTAGAAAAAGCTTTTGATAATGTTAGGTGGGACAAGATGTTCAAACTTTTAAAGAAGTCAGGTCTAAAGTATCGAGGTAGAAGAATACTATATAAATTTGTAAGTTTTAAATAAACTGTAGTGCACGTTTTCGTGTTTTAAGAACGACTGACTTTATTTAATAACAGAGATCATAGAAGCACAAGCATAGCATAGATAATATTGTAGTTGTACATTGTACATGGAACACAGATTATATTTAACAAATGTTGCTGCTAGTATAACTTAACATATTTTGATATATGACCAATACCCCCACTATATCAAAATAAACTAACAACTTTACTTTTCTTGTATTCCCAATAGTTTTAAAAGTTTACAATGCCTTACATGACATAAAGACTTTGTGAGTATGTCTGCAGGCATACTTGCTGTTTCTAAGTATTCTACTTTAACAATAATCTTATCAATACATTCTCGACCAAAATGGTATTTTATGTCAATATGTTTTGATCTATTGTGAAAGACACGATTATACAATAACGTATGAGCAGTCTGATTGTCATTAAAGATTACAATACACTGTAAATCACCAGTTATTTCCTTATTTAAATTTCTCAGATAAATGGCCTCCCTACAACATTCTGATATTCCTACATATTCAGCCTCGGTGCTTGATAATGTAATATTGTTTTGCTTTTTACTCCCCCAAGATATCACACCACCTGAGAGACTAAAACAGAATCCTGTGTAGGACTTCCTATCTAATATGTCATTAGCCCAGTCTGCATCTACATGACCAACTATCTCTTTGTTAACATCTGTCCCACAATATTTAATACAATAGTTTTTGGTTCCTTTGAGATATCTTAATATACGCTTAGCATGAGTCCAGTGCTCTTTATTATAACAATTATTAAATTGACTCAAGTACCCAACTGCGAATGAAATATCTGGACGGGTAAGTATTGCTAGATACATTAGACAGCCAATTAATTGTTGATAAGGCAATTTTTTATCACAATTCTCATCTTTAGCTAATTTCAATCCAGGTTCCATTGGCGTGTCAACAGACTTACAATTAACTAAATTAAATTTTAGTAACAACTGATCAATATAATTACTTTGATCCAAAGTTAAAATTCCTTTCTGTTTATCATAACAGACAGACATACCAAGACACTGCTTGATTTGCCCCAGATCCTTAATTTTAAATTGAGATCCTAATGCAGATTTTAGCTTATCTGTTTCAGTACAATTGTTTGAAAAAACAAAAAAATCATCAACATACAATGCAATTATGGTTATACGTTTACCATTATTCTTAATATATAAACAAGGTTCATATTTGGACTTTGAATATCCAATATTAATTAAACAAGTATTTACCTTATCATACCACATTCTTGATGACTATTTTAGCCCATAAATGGCTTTCCTTAGTTTTAAAACTTTACCAGGATTTGAACAGTTAAATCCTTAAGGAATTTGCACGTAAATATTCTAGTTAAGATCGCCATTCAAGAATGCAGTAACTACATCTATATGCATAGTATCAAATCCAAGCTTCACAGACAAAGCAAATAGTAATCGTAAAGTACTATGTCTTACCACAGGCGAAAATGTTTCGTTATAGTCTATGCCAGGTTGTTGAGTAAAACCTTTAGCTACTAACCTTGCTCGAAAACGCACTTTATTGTCGCACTCAATCTTTTTCTTAAGCACCCACTTACACTGCACTATAGTAGAGTTACATGGAGGCTCTACTATCTCCCAAGCATAATTTTCTTCAAAGTTTTTTAACTCCTCCTGTATCGCCTATAACCACTGATTTTTCTCAGGTCCTTCCAATGCCTGTTTAAATGTAAGTTCAGTCACATTGTCTAAATTACTCTCTGTATAACAAATACCACCAAAACCATATCTGTCTGGTGCACGTCTTTCTCTGACAGGCCTATGTGGTTCATCACCTGTACCCTGAGCATCCAAACATTCTTCATAGTCTGTTGGAACATAATCAGAATCTGATGAAGCTTTCAGTGACTCTTCAGTTAATGTCAAGTCTGTGATGTCCCACACTGAATCTTGTAATGTCTTATTTTCTGTCATGTTCTCTTCAGTTATACATTCCTTTTCACTATCTGCAGATACAATGTCTACCATTTCTGATGGCTTTTCCATAATTGTAACATCTCTGCTTGTAAATATTTGTCTTTTTATCGGATCATATACTCTGTATCCTTTGATATTATCAGGAAATCCAAGAAGTATACACTCAACTGACTTTTTATCCCACTTAGATCTTTTTTCTTTATTGATATGAACCATAACAGGAGATCCAATAATTCTCAAATTACTTAAATCTGGCTTAATTCCCATCCATAGCTCATATGGTGTTTTACCATCCAGAACTGACGATACAGTACGATTATGTAAGTATACAGCTGTGTTACATGCCTCAGCCCAAAACTTCTTACTTAAGTCAGCATCATACAGCATACATTTTGCCTTCTCAATAATCGTCCTATTCATTCGCTCACATAACCCATTTTGTTGCGGTGTATATGGATTTGTCGTCTGGTGTATTATTCCAAACTCCTTTAAGTAATTATCAAAATCTGAATTGCAGAATTCTCTCCCATTATCACTTCTGAAGACTTTCACTTTTCTATTAATTTGATTTTCAGCTAATGCCTTAAATTCTTTAAAATATTTTAATGCTTCATTTTTATTTTTCAAAAAATAGATAAATGTCATCCGACTGAAGTCATCTACAAATAATAGAAAGTAGGATGAACCTCCTAGTGATTGCTGCTCCATCGGTCCACACAGATCACTGTGAACGATTTGTAATAATTCAGTACCTCTTGTACCACTACTTGCAAAAGGTAGCCGACATTGCTTTCCTTCACAACAAGTCTTACAAGATGATTTGTTTACATTGACTTTATCATCAAACTTCATTCCTTCTACTGCCTTCTAAGTTTTCATTAAGCAATCACTGTTCACGTGACCTAGTCTGCGATGCCAAGTGAGACCTGTAGTTGTCACAGCTGCAACCATCCTTTCTTGCAGGTTTAATTTATAAACACCATTCGTCAAAGAAGCAGTAGCAACTAATTCTCCACATTTATTGTAGATGTCACAACCATTTTCTGTGAAAATCACTTTGTTGCCTTTCTGAATTAACTTGCTAACTGAGATGAGATTTGTTGTTAAGTTTGGAACACAAAACACATCTTCGATGTTTATATCGATTGCACTGCCTTTAACTGAGGTTACTATCTTCACATCGCCAACACACGTAATTGAAACAGTTTCCTGATTTGCTACCATTATTTCTTGTTGCACTTCACGATATTTACTGGTGATCCAGTCCTGATTAGCCGTTAGATGAACACTAGCACCAGAATCAATATACCAGTCTCTTTTATTGAAACTTCCACTCAAAAACACTGCTGAGAACGCATTTGTTTCATGTTGTTTGGGCATTGCGTTCTGTAGTGACCAATCTGTTTGCACTTATAGCATTTGACATTGACAGTCTTTATGTTGGTACTACTTGACTTATTTGAACTGACATCTTTGTTGCCATATAATTGTTTCCTTTTATGTTGGCTATTCTTCGACACAACGAATGCACCCTCATCATTATGACTATTTTCTTTTCCGATCTCCATGTCTAAAAGTTTGCTTTTAATAGCATCCGATGTCACTTGAATCCCTGAGTGCTCAATGGCCATAATCATTGGCTCATATTTTTCAGGTAGTCCAGCTAGCAACAACGAACCAATCCATTCATCATTTATCGCAAATCCTGTTCCATTTAGCTTTTGACCCGTCTCAATTATCTGCGTAACATACGAGGTCATTGAACTGCTACTCTCCAATCGAATGGATATCAAATGCCGTAAAAGACTTATCCTTCTTGTAAAACCGGAATCGTCAAAGAGCGATTTGAGTTTTTCCCATAGCTCTTTTGTAGTCTTGACAGTTTTTATGTGGACATATAGTGATGAGTCTATTGTAAGAATCAATTTCGCCTTTGTCTTGGCGTCATCAACAGCCGACACTGTAATTTCAGCACCACTTTCGTTTCTTTCGGGCTTGATAAATTTCATCATGCCTTCAAGTATTAAAAAGTTCTCTGCGGCGAACACCCACTCGTCGTAGTTCTCTCTACCACGTAACTTAGGCACATTTACAATATAGTTCGTTGTCGCCATTTTTGTGAATTTAAACCAGCGGCAACCAAACACAAGAACAGTTCATGCACTACTACACAATATCTAAGCTAGCTACTGATTACTTCTCCTACTGCGAATAAAATAACTTATTTAAACTTTCGCGAGATAATCTGCTAAGCCTATCAGGCGCTCTGGGCCCATAACCTGTAAGTTTTAAATAAACTGTAGTGCACGTTTTCGTGTTTTAAGAACGACTGACTTTATTTAATAACAGAGATCATAGAAGCACAAGCATAGCATAGATAATATTGTAGATGTACATTGTACATGGAACACAGATTATATTTAACAAATGTTGCTGCTAGTATAACTTAACATATTTTGATATATGACCAATAAAATTATATAAGAATCAAGTAGTTATAGTAAATGTAGAGAACCATGAGAGACATGCATCAGTTAAAAATGGTGTGAGACTAGGTTATAGTCTATCACCATTAATATTCAACTTGTATTTAGAAGAAGCAATGAAGGAAATAAAAAAAAAAATTCATGTGGCAAAAGTGTTCATGGAGAAAATGATCAGTATGCTACAATTTGCTGATGAAATTGTCCTGTTAGCAGAAAGGTCTGAGGAAATTGAGAAGTTACTGAATGGCGTGAACAAAATACTGAGGGAAGATTTTGGACTGAATATAAATCAAAAGAAGACGAAAGTGATGAAATGTAGCAGAAATGATAACAATACTAGTAGATTAAATATACAAATAGGGTCGGATGTAATAGGAGAAGTAAGTGAATTCTGTTACTTGGGAAGAAAAATTACAACCGATGGTCGAAGCAAGAATGATGTTAAAAGCAGAAAAGCACTAGCAAAAAGAGCCTTCATGAAAAAGAGAAATCTTTTAGTTTCAAAAATTGATCTAGGAATTAGAAAGAACTTTTTAAAACACTATGTGTGGAGCACAGAACTTTATGGTAGCGAAGCATGGACTTAAGGAATACCAGAAAGATAGATTATTGAAGCATTTTAAATGTGGTGTTACAGAAGAATGTTGATAAGTAAGTGGACAGACAATGTACGAAGTGAACGAGTTTTGGAAATGATGGCTGAGGAAAGAAATTTATGGAAGAAGCTTACAGAAGAAGAGGCAGGCTGCTAGGTCATATTTTGAGACATGCTGGATTGGTTAATTTGTTAGTGGAGGGAACAGTTGAAGGTAAGAACTGTACAGAAAGACAGAGATTAGAATATATGAAGCAGATAATTGAGAACCTGGGTTGTAAGGGATTAAAAAAAAAAAAAAGAAAAAAAGTCTCAACATGTACCTAAGATTTCAATTTCGACCCCAAGCTATCACGTTCTGGAAACCAATTAATAATCTGTATTTTCTGTGTGATGCTGGAACAAACAGGTATATTCCAGAGATAGATTTGTGTATGTGGTATGTATTAATGCCCAGATGTTATAATGTTCAATTATTGAGCAGGAGATTAAACTGATTTGAAATGATTCGAAAGACAGCCTTGACCAAAATGTAACCTTCCTTAACACAGCATTCAATTCACCTCGTTCTGGAAGTTTTTGGGGTATATATTTCAGATTTTTTTAGGGCAATAGCTTTAAGCACTGAGCTACCAGGAAGTTCACAAAACGAAAACTGCTGCGACATATTTAAATACAAAACAAACTATAATACCACTAAAAATTTAAAAATAAAATTGTTTAAAAAACAAAAAACCACCTTTAAAAAATAAAATGCACACTTAAAATTTTAAAATAATTTTATACATTGCTTAAAAGAAAGTAAATCTAAATGGACAGTATTTTACATTAATTTTGTTGAAATTTTCACATAATTAGTTATTTTTGGAGTCTGTAGACAAGCGGTGAAAGTTGGAAATGCCTTTGTCCCATGCCAACTAGTTTATTCATGACTCCCACATGCTTCCTCCATATGGGCCATAAAATTTAGACTTTCATCTAATTTCACAACAAGGCATCAACTTATCGTAACTACATTGATTTTAATGGTTGGATTGTTCTGTAATCGCCCTTCCAATAACTTATAACAGGGCTGTGTGGTGCTAATCTTAGATTGACTTGTCTGCGCAGTTGATCGAGTTCAGATAGAACCTCTGCACTTTTGACCTCAATGTCTGCTCTGGTTTTACCCTCTACAATTAAGAATAGATCATCAGCAAAGGCAACAAGTCCCAGAACTTCCGGCATTCTTTGCAGCCTTTTCATTCCCTGTTCAAGCCCAATGTTCCAAAATATCGGACCACCATGAATGGATCTCTGTGGGCAACCCTATGTTGCTTTTTCTCATTGGATACTCCAGAACACCTAAGTTTGACGTATCTGTTCTTACAGCAAACTTTAAAGGTGTTATACAATTTCTCTGGATCATTAAGTTCCTTAAGCCGTGCTAACAGTGCAAGTCACCATAGATTATCAAATACCCCAGACATATTCACAAGAATCTGTATCACATAAGTCTGATTTGAGCTCTGTATCAGATTCATTGTCCAGTTGATTGCATTCTCTGTAGATCTTCTTGCTCTGAATCCATATTGGTTTGGATTCATCCCTTCCTTTTCCCAGTGTTCTTGTAACCTCTTCCACAGCATCTTTTCTTGTATTTTTCCCAGCATGTTTAGGAAGCAGATTGTTATTAGGATTTAGGCAAGCCTTCTTGATGATCAATATCTCAATCTGCTACCATATGTTTGGTACTATGCCCTGGTGCAAGCATTCATTATAGAGTTTACACATAGTGGGGTCTACTGGCACTACCAGTTCTTGTACTAATTCAGCAGTAATAATATCCTCTGGACATGGAGCTTTGATCTTAGACATGGCATTTATTGTTTGTACTACCTCCAACATGCTAATATCTGAAGTATTAGTGATATTTTGCCTATGTTGGTCCATTTCCTGACGAAGCACTCTGTGCTCTCTCTCGTCATCTTCCACTTTATCATCTGGAAGGTGTTCTTGGAGTAATACTTCTGCAGTAGTCTTCCAACTCATAGTCATGGTTCCATCTTGTTTCTGTACAGTAGAGGTTATACATGGGGTTTTACCTTTCCTGCTGCAATTTCTATGGGATACCCCAGAGGTTTATGTGCAAGTTTGTTTTCACAAATGTTTCCCAACATTTTGTTTAGTTATTATTAACAGTTATTGGAACTCACCTTTAATTTGTCTATATCTTTCGAGCAGCTGTCCTCTAATATTGTGATGAGGCAACGTTGGTAGTCTTTTCTTGCTTTATGCATACTTTGTCGTAGTCTATACAGACTATCAGTCAAAGGTCTGTCCACTGTGCCAGTGGTTTCTTTAGAGGAATGGACTTTCTCATTGGTATTTGGAATACAAGGTTAAGATCTCTTGCAGCTTGATGTATGTCATTATCGTCTAATAGAATTTCCTGTTGCACTATTCCTTAGCCTATTCCAGTCTGCCTGTCGGATGTTTAATGCATCTTGGGAATCTGTGCCTCTGATGTGTCAATTTTGTTCTGCCCTTTGACTAACTCAAAAGTAATATGATTATAATTACTTGTAGTTAAAAATTCTAAAACATTCCAATTCCTCAGTAAATTCTCAGATTGCAGATTGATCAATGTTACATCGATTTATGACTGAGTTCCTGCTCGGTTGCTATATGTGTGGGGTTTATGTGGAAGATTTCTAACTTCTAGATTCAGTTCACTAATAGCTTCCACTAAAAAAATTGCCTCTTGTATCTGTCACCCTGCTATGTCAGAGTTTGGATTTAGCATTGGCATCAGTCCTTATTACTATTGGCCTGTTTCCTAGTGCAGTGCGCACTTCTCTTATTTTTTCAATGTGTGGTTCCATGGGATCACTATATTGAAAATACGTATTTATGGGAATTACACTACCCCAATCAGCAATGAGCTCCAAACATGTTGTATGTTCATCACAGAACTGCACTATCTTAGTTCCAGTAACTGGTCTGGATAGCATTACTATTGCTGTAACAGGGTTTCTGCCTGTTGAGATTATCAGTGATTAACGAATCTTCCCATAGAATGTATGTGTCTCCTGAAGGCATATGACATCATATTTATGTTCCTCTGACAGCTTTTTCACTTAATGGAAAACCAACTTGCTTCTCTTAGTGTTTAGATGTGCAATTCGTAGCTTACAAGACATTTTGTGATTAATGAATGTCTAGTGTGGACATTGCACTGTGGCCACAGGAGTTTTGAATCAAAAACTATAGGCCCATGAGTTAATATGTACTGTTTATTATTTGATCAGGATCAAAAGATTCATTCCTTCTTTTGAAAACCTTAAGCGGAAGAGAGAGAACATGAAAGTCTCTGTAGGAAGATTGATGGAGAGAAGCTGAAAAGTCTCAGTAGGAAGATTGATGGATTTTAGATCGTATGATCAACGGCTTCTGGCTGGGGGAAGGTTACATGTTTACCGGCTGGACACACTATTCGAGTTAGACGCCTCATCGCATCCTCCAGTCGACTGATTTTTAAATTTGTTTCAAAATCACTGTATATTGTTTTGAGGTTTACAGAACTATGTCTGTTTGCTATGTTTCCTAAATTCAACGGATGTCCCACCAGTTTTGGACTTGTTGTAGGTTGTGGGTAATGTTCTACCTCATTTGGTCTGCCTGCATTCCATCCCAGACCAATCCTCTTACATAAGAGTTCCGGGGATGACTGGCAGAATTCAAAGAAATTTCATTAATCTGTACTGAATGGTTGTAAGTCTGCGTTCCAACCTCCTGTTTCTTGCAGTTCTTTTACATGTTTATTTTCCCTCTGAAGCAGGCAGCCCTCTTTGCATTTCTATTTTGTCTTGAAAGCTTGTTTCCTTCCATATTTGTAACCTGCTTCCCAATTACATCCTCAACTATTTTCCTACCTACATTTGTCAGTTGAGAGAATATATTGTTTCCCATATCTATTCCTTGTAGTAAATTATCCATAATCAGTCCTGTTCACAGCATGTTGTAGTAGTAATTGGTAAGTAAGACACTCTATGCCCTTTTTGTTGCAGCTATTGCCAAGTCTGTTGCACAGTATGCATATTGAAGTTTTAGAACTTTTCTGGCACTGATCCCTTTGGAGGTTTTCCTCTCCACAGTGTGAACAAAAACTTTTGTTCTTTTTACAGTACTTACTGACATGTCCTAAATCCAAACATTTATTGCATTTTGGTATGACGGTGTAATATTTTACTGTTGTAGCAGAAAAATCTATGAAGATTTTCTTTTGCTGCAACAGAAATTTATTAACAGAAGGACTCATCTCCACAACATGATGAGCTGTTGCTCTTTCTCTAGGCCCAGTCTTAAATTTTGGTTGAAAACCTTCCATTTATTGATTTTCTCTGTTTTATCCTCAAGATTTTTTGACAAACAGCATCAGCAAGGTTGTTTACATGAGTTGATGTCTGTATGTCGTACAAAATTATGAGTGGCCTTTGTTTTCTAGGGAGTTCGCATCACATCTTTTCAGCCAGTTCCTCGTTATTTAGATTTTTTTTTTTTGCGAATTCCACAATAATGGCATTATTAGTTGTGCATATTGTATTGATATTAATATTATCTGACCCAAGTTTTATAATTTTTGTAACTTGTTCAGCCACTTGCTTTCGGTTCTCCCTCCCCCCCCCCCACTTTTTGGTAGTGATAAGAACGACATTTTTAGAGGAATGAGTCATTTTAGGATTCACAGCAGTCGATCCTCCAGATTTTACAATTGCAGCATAACTGGGGATTATTACTCCCCTATTTTGCTTGAGTTGCTCATATTCTTTTTTAAGTGTTTCATGGTGAGGAACAGCCACATACAAATCAATCGATTATTACTCGCAATCACTGAATATTTCGAAAAACCTTTACATCCTTTCACGCACAGGTCTTAGAATACTTACTTAAACTATGTGTTTTGTATAATACACTTAGAGTTTTGTTTTTCCACAAGAATATCGATCAGAAGCGAGAGTGACTCGACTGGAAACACGACATGGCAGTCTTCTTACTGCTACTGTGGGTAGTTTTATTCTGGGAGAAGGGTCACGAATCAATCCAAAAATTGGCTAATATTTTTGAAGATCAGATTCCACATTATTGTACTGTGTGACTCCACTCCCTGAAGTGATAACACAGGATACAGCAGAATAACAAAGAGTCGCAGGCAAGGGTAGAATGCTTTACTGTCTATGAAAGGACAGAGTTTGATTCTGAGAAAAAGGTATTAGGCAGGCAAGACATGGTTTTTTGCTGACTTTCACGGTTGAAGAACAGGATTGGGATAGTAGAAGAAGTCAGTCTTAAGAGGATTTGAAGGGTGTGGAGTTTAGGTTGAGAAGCATGCAGACGTGAGTGGGATTTGTAAAATATCGACAGTTTCTTAAGATGAATTTGGGCATTGACGCAAGGCTCCAGCGTATTTATTTCATAGTCTAATGGACTGTTGTGCTTAACCAAGTTGCCACATGGAATAATAATTTTGGTGCAGCCTATTAGGCCCTCAGCACACAGTGCGATTACTGCTTGTCATTGGGAGGATACTTTTCCTGCATCCTGTGCTTCTACTGTGTTTCATGTAAACTGGGGTCCACCAGCAAATTGCTTAAAGTTAATATGCAGGGAAGTTCTGTACCTATGTTTTATGTCACTAATCCTTAGGAAGTTATTCTGATTTTGAAATGTCAATTTTGAGTGAAGAAGAGGATATGGTAACATACTAAAAGTGCAAATGAAGAAGAAGAGGAAGTATTGGATGTACCCCTCAAGAGGAACATCAACTATTGAGCATTCTGATAAGCATTTGGTTGCATGAAATAACAACTCCAGTAAATCACTTTCCATTTGTGTTTCTTTTCCAGTACTCTCTATTATAACATTACACAACAAGACATTGTCTTAATCCAAAGATACTGAGCACAGTCAGCACACATGTTCCAGCGATTAAACTCACACACTTCAAAAGCTACTGACAGACAACTCTCTCTGCGAGCTTAAATAGACACTTGTCGGGGCATCCAGATTTGGGTTTTCCATGGTTTCCCAAATCACTCCGGTCACTTTAGAAGCATCCAGAATGATTTAAAGAGCTCTGACTGATGATTCTTGAATGCTAGCAAAACTGTAAATACATGCAAAAATAATTACAAATTCTACGAAATCAATAATAATCGTTAGAAAACACTTTGAAATGAAAGTTAATAATGTTCACATGCATTTACAAACAAAATTATCAACATAAACCAGTCCAAACAATCACAAATTGTTCTCCAAATATTGTAGCTCACATTAGTACTTACAATTACAAACTTTTAATCAGTGTTTCATGCATAATTCGTTTCTTAATCTCATTGCATAGCATTTATATAGTTTCTCTACATACAACAATGTCCATTTGCACAAATTAACAATTAATTCAAAACCATAACTAATCAGCTCCTACCTTGCTTTACATAATTCTTAAAATAACATTCTATTAAAGGGCTGTGTCTGAGGGCTGTTATAATTCGTTATTCGTTGCAACCAACTAAATGAATCAGATACCAGATTTCATACATTCTATAGAATGTCAAAAGGATCATATTCCGAGCTTGTGTAAATCATTTCTCCTGTGACCCACCAATGAAATACAAACATTAGGGACTATGTAATTGCGGCAGAAAGACTATTAAATTCATTAACATAAGAACTTATTATGAAACCAACTATTATTTGTTTCAAGAATTTTATTTCTTTAAACAGCAAAGCTAATTGTAAGCATGAATTAAATTTTCACAAATTATTTCTTGTTTGGTTCATTCTCATAGCTATCTGACAGTGGGGTCCTGTTTTCAAGTTGTGAGCTTGAATTTTAAAAAAAAATTCGTTTGCTGACCCAGTATATGTTGATAAAAGGGTATAAATTGCAAATTGTATATCTGTTCATCTTGTTGGGAAGTCAATAGAATTAATTCCATGTGTTTCATCTATAAAAAAGAATAGTCCTTCATTTAAATGCTGTGAGTTGTGAGATCTTTATTGAATATCTGCTGAAGAGATAAGGCGAGAAACCAGCCGAATATTAAGCAAGGCCAAACCGCCTCAGCCCAACACCACAGCTGCTGAGCATAAAGCACTTTGGTCATTGCGTCACAACCAATATATTATCGTCCTACCAGCAGACAAGGGGAACGCTTTGGTGGTTCTTACGATGACAGATTATCAACGAAAAGTAGAAGAACTTTTGGTGGATGCGTCTTACCGAAAAGTGTCGAAAGATCCGACCAATGCGGTGGTGAAGAAAACAACAGCTCTGCTGAAATGTTCTGGGCTACCAGAAGACACTATTAAACAGTTACAACCCTGCACAGCTGTTCCACCCAGACTTTATGGATTACCAAAAATCCATAAACAAGAAACACCATTACAGCCAATAGTGTGTACTATTGGATCGGCCATTTATAATCTGGCTCGATACTTGACCCGGCTGTTATCGCCAATTGTGGGAAAATGTGTTCACCATGTAAAAAACTCGGTGGAATTTATTAATACTGTTAAAGAACTTCACCTACGTCAACAGGATTTGATGGTGAGGTTCGATGTGGTTTCCCTCATCACCAGGGTTCCTCTGGCTCTACTACAACAGCACTTCGAGCCCAGGTTAGTTGAGCTGTTCCGCCACACATTACAATCATCATACTTCTTGTATGACGGGCACTACTATGAACAGGTCGAGGGAGTTGCAATGGGCAGTCCCCTGTCACCTGTTATAGCTGATTTCTATATGGAACATTTTGAGGAGAAAGCGTTGGAAAGTGCCCCCATGAAGCCCAGTGCCTTCTTTCGGTATGTGGATGACACATTTGTTGTTTGGCCTCATGGCAGAGACAATCTAGATAAGTTTCTCCTTCACTTGAACAGTGTCAACAAAAACATCCAATTCACAATGGAGGTTGAAAAGGAAGGCCGCTTGCCCTTTTTGGACATTCTGATTATAAAGAAATCTGATGGAACTTTGGGACACACGGTGTATAGGAAGCCAACGCATACAGACCTTTATCTAAAGGCGCACAGTCATCATCACCCTGCACAGCGCAATACAGTACTAACTACTCTTGTCCACAGAGCGCGGGCAATATGTGATAAAGACAGCCTTCCTAGTGAGTTAAAACATCTCCGTGATACCTTCAGAAAGAATGGATACAACAAACATCAGATACAGTTGGCATTCCGGGAAATGAATCGTAGGCCTAATAAACACGATAATGGTCCACACGATAAATTAGCCTTCTTGCCGTACTCTGGCGCCACAACATCTAGGGTCGGAAGAGTCCTGGCAAGAAATGGCATTAAGACCATTTTTCTACCACCACCAAAATTGAGAAACATTTTGTGCTCTCCAATAGATGACCTTGCCCTGCGTACACCTGGAGTTTACTGCATCCCGTGTGAATGTGGACCATACGGTGCGTACAACAATGTTGTTTGGAACACGCCCGACATGTTCGCCTGTGGCAAAAAGACAAATCAGCAGTGGCGGAACATAGTTTGACAGAAGGACATGGTTTCGATTTCGAAGCAACTAAGGTGTTAACACATGCGAGAGGCTTCTGGGACAGCATCATTAAAGAAGCATTTGAAATTCGCCTCGCGTCTGATTTGGTAAACAGGGATTGTGGATTCCAGATAAGTGATGCATGTATTCCTGTAATTGAGGCTGCTCATCACCAACGCTCTGCTTTTTGTGTTCCGCGGGCGTCTAATGACATCTGAGATGCTGCTAGGCAACATAACAACATCTGTCGTTGCCATGCCAGTTTACAAACAACACGCTCAAGGCTGACTTCAAGGCAGACTTCAAAACTTGCAACTGCACCTGAAGATGGCAATGGAGAATAAAGTCGCCGAAATATTGTGCATTAATAACAACATCACTCGGTTTGTTTCCCGAGAAACGTTTATAAATAAACAACGCCGAGAAAGATTACATTCATTTATAACATGCAGTTTTTCTACTTTGCCGATGAAGGAAATATTTAAACACATCCATTGCTTCACTTGTTCCGAACTAGTCTCGAATGTCACCCGAACTTCCAAACCGATCACAGAACACGTGAGATAAGGTCAGATTGAGTACTGGTCACACAAGAATCACCCCGTTGATGGCTCCCCATTACTTTATCTAAGAAGTGCTGGCTGAGTTTGAGACAATGTCAACATCACTTGGCAATCGCGCCTTGTATGGAGGGCCTTTGAGTTTGAATGTCCAAGACTGGTTAGTCCTCATAGTTCTCAGCTATGTGATTCACATTAATAGCTCTGCCAGTTGAACCTACTCCTGTAAGAATATGGTGGTCATAAAGTTCCTGGAGCACTCATTTTTGGGGAGACAGCATAGAGTGTTGCCATGTAAGTAATGCTTTAAGTGTGGATGACTGCAACAGTATGCGTATTGAGTGTAGAGTGTTTTTTTGTGGATGAAAGGAGGGAGAGATGAAACCAGTTGCAGGCCTATTCTAGCCTGCTCATCCAAAAAAAAAAAAAAAAAAAAACAAGGGCTGCCAAGCTTAATGTTCCCATCTGAAAGATGAATCGCCATCAACAGTGCCATATGCCCTCACTCCTGCACTGCGGAGAGATTTGGTATTTAACCCAGGACTTTTGTGCACAATCTGGTGATTAGGAATTGTGCACTAAAACCTCTCCTAATCTGCTGGCAAAGTCCTGATCATGACATATTCTTTTATACCAGTACTTCAACCAGTTAATCCCCTGCTAGTGCCAGACACCATCACTGTGCCACAACAAACTTAAGCAAGGATGTGGGTGGTTAGTTTCTGCTGCTTTGGAATTAGCACACTTTAACTGTGGAGAGGAACACCATGAAAGAAAACCAAAGTATTCCAAGGAGCAGTGGAGATGTTAATTGTGTACAGAAATTAATCAAAATAAAATCTAAAAGGTGGCCTACAAGAAGTTAAAAATTATATAATCTATATATATAAAGATGAATGTATGTATGTTTGTTTGTTCTTCACACAAAGCCAAAGTTTTTATCCGATCTCGATGAAACGTTGCACACTTATCCTTTGAAACAAGGAGAAAAATACTGCCTACATTTGGTTGAAAAATTATCTGTATAAATAATACATGTTGTCTCATAATTTCGAAATACTACTGAACGGGGATAGACAGACGCGTTGGATATGGAGTTCTCTCTACTGTTTTTCTGTGTAGTGGTCATGTAGCTCAGTGGCTAAAGCACTGGCTTACTAATGTTTGGGTCGTGGTCTCCGGTTCAAATCTCCAAGGAGGCTAAGATTTTTAAAAATTGTTTTTGATCGTAAGAGTCATGCCTGGGCCGTCGGTTATTCAGATTGAATATTAAACTGTAGGGGTGCAATGCGAGGCAAATCATAGGTAGTCTTGCAATGCTGTAGGTGTACACTTTTTTACGTTATAATGATTCCTCAGGGGTTGTTCGCAGTCAGTGTGTGTGTGTGTGTGTGTGTGTGTGTGTGTGTGTGTGTGAACCACAGTAATAATACTATAAATACGGAAGTCTCTCTTTTTGTTACGTTTTGACGACTAAATGGCTATATCGATACTGATAGAATTTGTCAAGAAAATCTGTATGAAGGGCACAGTACATTTTTTCCAATATGATTAACAGTTGTAGTCATGAAATTTTGAGACCTTATCTAATGGTGACAGAAATATGTTGGACATTGATTCTCTTCAAGAGACAGGTTCGACGGTAGAATGATATAGTCGTAGCTTTCCTGTCATATTATGCCAACTCGGTGCTGTTTGGGACAAATCCTTCGTTACCAACAACTTTCTATATTCAATTCTGTGCAAAAAAAATCTTAATCCATGCGTACGAAGTCGCAGGTACGAGCTAGTTATATATAATATTACATAATTAATATGTTATGTCATTTGATAAAAAACAAAACTAAATTTTGAATTACAAATTAGTACATGGAAATGAATCAGAACTTATTTTAGTTAATGGATGTGTGGTGTGAACGCAGACTTCATCTAACATATGTTGTGGTTCATTTCCCTATCCTAATTTGTTATTGCTTTTCATTACTTAGCACATATACCAACAATCTTAACACACGTTAGCGGTCCCCGCCATCAGAGTCCTTTCGGACAGAAGCAACATTTCGGAACTCAGAAGGTGGGAACTGGCATATAACCAGGACTAAATTTAAGATAGCAACAATTTTCATCCCCCTCACCTCCTACCTTTTCCCACAGAACCATCGCTCACCAGAGCCTACCTTTTTGTAGTTTGCAATTTCATAAAGCTTAATGTTATATTTCCAATTTTTAATTTTGATTTCACATATTTCTCAAGTTTTTTGCAAATACATCAATTATTTAATGGCCAATTTATGACCATCAACTGACGTCTTACCGCGCTTCCGCGACTGGTACCTACGGACAGGTTTTATTATCCGTTTATTAGTATTTTCTAGCTTATACCTCTCTACCCCCTATCCTCACTCCCTGCCATGTTGTTCCTCCCCTCTCCCCACCCACCTTGAGCTACCGGCCTGGTGGGCTTACTCAATTGGCTGCCGGCCTCCAAAATGCAACCAGCTCACTACTACTGATGAAGATCCATAGGCTCAAAAATTTTATTCTATATGTGTGTGTTTTTTTCGTGTATCGACGCCGCATGAATCCTCTTCTACGCTAAGCGGTGGTTTTTCTCCTATCCAAATATTTAGTATATATACATATATATTAAACTACACTTGTACCAGGTTGCAGAAGGTTAGTATTGTCTGAGATTGATGCCCAGGAGGTTTCTGGTATCCAGAATAGTACGCCAGTTCTCACCTCCGGAATTCAAATGAGGATTTGGTTTTAGAGGAGAGTCTGATGGCTTTAACTGGGTAGCAGATATTGAAGTCACAAGAGTTATGAGAGGTGGCATAGTTAGAAACTGGATGGTTTAGATTTTGGGAGTAATCTATTTGTCTGTGACCATTCACTCTGATGGATAACTACATTGTGCAGTAGACAATGTAATTATTCTGGCAGGTGAATTGATATACAAACGGGTACTTAAAATAAATTGAAATATATATTTTTTTTAATTCATGTATTTAATCTTCTGAGATAATATAACCAATCCCGTTGAAATTACTCTTCATTGGAACTGATACATCTGTCCAATCTTTTATTCCAGAGGGGAGGGGACAAGGGTTGGTGAATGGGGGGAGGGGGGCTATGGGTGTCATGACCTTTTTTTACAAAATTGGATCACAGAGAGGACTGTTTAAGCAGGGGAATTGTCATGATGGAAGACACAACACCCAACTGTCACATATCAGGCTTTTTCCACCACACATTATTGTGAAATGTTTTCAAAACATCCAGGTAAAAGGTCTTGTTAGCTGCCTGATCCTGTGGAACAAACTCTGAACAGGGATCTCCTCACACATCACAGAAGCAATTCAGCATTGTCTTGATGTTTGACTTCACTTGTCTTACTTTTTTGAGCTTGGAGTCTGCAATTGGCTCGATTGTTGCTCCATTACAGGGTCATAGTCTTAGTACCAGGATTCATTACCTGTGTTGACCTTGAAGAAAAAATTTGGATCATTTCAGTGCTCTTCCTTCAAAGCTCGTTATGCTTCCAAGCTATCTTATTTTTTCTGTGCAGTCATCAGTCAAGCATGAATTTCTCATACCCAAATCTAAAATTCGCTGAACTGAGCTCCAGTCACTCTAGACAGCTCCACAGCATCTTCGATTGTATGTCATCTTTTTTTTAGGATAATGTAAATCTTTTGACATTATCGTTAGTCTGGGCTGTTTAAGGCTGTCCTGAATGGGCTTGATAATCTGTTTTGAAATGGGTGAGCCACGCAGTTTTCAACATTTGAAGAGTTTTTGTGCCAGTTTTTCTGAGAAGGAAGCAAGACTTCACGGCCGCACACTATTCATGAGAACTTATCATTACAAAAACAACGATCACACAAAGCAGCAGTCAGAAAAAAGTTAACTCCAACCAAATGCCACCTTATCTTATGACAAAAATCTGTTTACTGACTCAAGGAAGGAAGAACTACAAAGGTTTTGCTGATGGTCAGGTTGCAGTAGTTGTGCTGGTTGAATGCATATAACACATAACATAATGAAATCTGTTAAAAGCGAAGAAGCCAAAAAGTGGTTTAGGAGCATTAGAGAATTGGTATTTATGCAGTAGTATGTTTTTTTTTTTTAAGATTGTGTTTTGTTCTGGAGGTGATGTGGGTTGTTGTAGAAGGATAGTGGGAAGAATGCGACTTCTTTTCACCGAGCGTGGTGGATGAGTGGTTTACACTCTGGCCTCACATTCGGGAGGACGGCGGTTCAAATCCCCATCCGGGCATGCAGATTTTGGTTTTCCATTGTTTCCCCAAATCACTCCAGGCAAATGCCGGGATGATTCCTACATAAGGCCATGGCCGAATTCCTTCCCATTCCTTGTCCCCAATCCCATCCCTTCTCTAATGACCTCGACGTCTGTGAGGTGTAAAGCCACAAGTAAAAAAAAAGTTACTTATTTCAGTAAAAGATTTGAGAAAGTCATAGCCACCATGTAGGATTTGGTTCAGGGATTCCTGGTCAGTAGAGATTTATTTTATTTATTTATTTATTTTAGTTATCAATTTTGCTTCATGGATCCCTGCTGAGGAAGGATCTCTGGCATGTAAAACATACAATATGAATAATAATCTTAGTTAGAACAATCTCTTTTAACAAAGACAAATAAAGAGAACAAAAATAAACATTAATTTTTAAACTGAGTTATGCAAAAGGTCATATTGATTACAATTAATTGTTTTGTTCAAATTCTTGAATGGTGTAGAGGGAGTTGCCAATAAGATCATTCCTAAGTTTTTCTTTAAATATATCTTTATTATTTGCAAACTGTTTTATACTCTTCGGAAGTTCACTAAACAGATGTTTCCCAGAATAATTAACTCCTCTCTGTACTAATGACAGAGATGTTTGTGTTTTGTGCAAGTTATTTTTGTTTCTTGTATTTAAATTGTATGCCTGTGAGTTAGATGTAAACAGTTTAAACTGTCCTATGCCAAAGCACATGAGGGAATATATATACTGAGTAGTCAGGGTAAGAATTTTTAGTTTTTTAAAAAGTTGCCTGCAAGAAGTTCTTGGTTTTACCCTACACAGCATCTTAATAGATCTTTTCTGTGCTGTGGAAACATCATTACTTTGAGAAGAGTTTCCCCAAAAAATTATGCCATGTGACATCACTGAATGAAAATATGAGGAGTATACCTGTTTCGTTAATTCTAGATCTGCTGTTTGAGAAAGTGTTCATATTGCAAAAGTGGCACTACTTAACTTTGTCAATAGTGAAGTGATATGTTCGTCCCAACAGAGTTCTCATCTATTCTAATACCAAGGAATTTTATACTCTTTGTTTCTAAGATCGTGTAATTTTATAGTTTACTTGTAAATCTGGCTGTGCATAATTTTTTGCTTTAAACCTAATATAATGTGTTTTTCTTCCAAAATTTAATTTTAATGAATTTGGCTTAAGAGGGAGAGAAAAAAGAGATGACCAGAGGATGAAGGTTCTGTGTTCCCGTTAGTTCGAAACGCCTGTTTGGGAATGGTGGACATTGGTTGAGGGTGATGGTGGTATGTGTTTATAACTGAAGGGGGAATGAAATGTGTTTGTTAATGTTATCGAGATTGAGTGTTAATATGTAAATTGTTACTGTTTTATGCTGGTTTTAATATGTATGTATTAATAATAATAATAATAAAAACCAATTTGCTACTTCACTAAGTACTTCAGTTACATTGAATTCTAGATTACCATTTGGTGTTTTTCTCACAGTCAGGTTAGTGTCATCTGCAAATAAAACACTCTTAACTATGTCGGATAAGTTTCCAGTAGGGCTGTTGATATTTTAAAAAATATCGGATTTTCGATATATCGATATTTAAAAAAAATATTTATATCGGATTCGATATATCGAAGAAAAAGTATCGATATATCGACCCTATTATATAAAAACAATGTTACAAAAACAAATCATTTTAAAAAAGGGCGAAGTCTTGTGGCTATTTAATGATATTTTCTGAATCAAGTTTTGAATTTCTGAAAAAAAAAATAGTTTTACATGACGTTACGGATAAACCTTTTTTTAAAAAATTGTGATTTAGCCATTATACTACTACTTTACTAAAAAGAAAGGCAGAATGTTTATGATTTACTCGAAGACTTGTGAATCCAGAAAGAGCATCGAGGGAAATCTTGGCTTTTGTGAGTTTAAAAGCTCAATAATGCAACATTGTAGAGGCATTTATTTAGGTTGATGTTCTATTATCAGAGTTTGCATAATGACCAAGTCACTTTCTTTACAAGTATTGTTTTATATGGAATTTAATTTCTTTTTGTAGGTTGATAGCTTGTTCTGAGTCTTCTTACTTTTTTGGACCAAATGTTTGCACCTTAGCAAAGATTGTGTATCCGAATTTATCAATATCCCTGCTTACATCCAATTTACATGTCAAAATACTTTCCTCAACAACACACGCTCATATAAAACAACGGGCTCGAGTCCGATTCGTTCTGTGCGAGCTTCGCCGTGTCTGCATTGTTACCATCGGTGGAGGACTACCAATAACTTCCAAATTAAATGTAGTAACAAAGTAAAATTAACTGTGTTTTTTATGCTCCTGATCTTTGAGCAAAACTAAAATTCAAGCCATATAGCCTCATCAAGAAGAAAGCAATTAACCTACAAATTTTCTCTAAGACGTTTCAGCTTTGAGATTGGCATTGAAAAAACACAGAAACTTTTCTTATACTGTGGGGATGAAACCAAGTATGTGTACCAAATTACCATTTTCTAGGACAACTGGATGTTGCATAGAATTATGATGAGAGAACGTCAAAGTTATTTAAGAGTTTCAGATCCAAAAAAATTCCAAACTAAGGTGGTGAATGAAGTAAAATTTTGCACCAAAACTCATGTCAGAAACTTCATTGGACATACTTTTCAAGAGCATGAACTCATGTTTTTCCCGTTGTTTCTTCTACTATGAATGGAGAACTCCCTAGATTAATTGAAAATTTCCCCTTCTTTGATATTGCTTCGCAAATGCAGAATGCAGGATTTAGGGCGAGGGGTGGGGACAAACCGGGGTACTTGCTCTGGGCAATAAAATCATGTCCAACAATGCGTTTGGCAAACAGTTAAAGTGGCGACATCAATGCGTTTGGCCAACAATCAAGGAGGCGATTCTCGAGGTCTGGCTGGCAACAATGTTTGAAGAGGCGGCAATCTCAGTTTTTCCCCGGCTTGGAAAATCCTAGAGCCGCTACTGTCAAGGCAGTTCCCTTGGCGTTAACAAATTGTTTTCTAAAGGCACCAATCTATAATAATAAGTTTTTAGCATAGCACTTTGAAAAGGCAATCCAAAAGTGGTAGATTCTTTTTTTCAATTTCTTATCTTAATAAATTCGTAAGTGATATTACAAAATTGGCTGTGACATAATTTTGGAGCTCAATTCTTCTGTTGGTATGGAACAAGAAGCGTATCCAATTCGAGCGAAATATTTAACTGTGGAGTGCCAGATACAGGATTATAATTTCCGGGACATTTCTGGGTCTAAAAAGTATTTTTGCGGTATGTTTAAAGAGTGAACAAAAATGCAAATTAATAAAAAAAATCTATTTTAGATAAATATGCTATCTAACGTATATATAGCACCTCTTTTAACTTTATTAATTAAACTATGGTAGAAAGTCAACATCAGGTATTATGAATCAAAAGGAAAAATACTAAACTTAAAACAAAAATTGACCACCTCGTTAGGAATTTTTTACTTTGGTTCAAAATCAACATCGGGTATTATCAATCAAAATCTTAAAAATATTAAACCAAAACTGAACACTTCTGTTAGGCTCATTAATTAAAATTAGGCAGAAAATCAACAAATAAAAAAAAATTAGCATCTATCTTTTGCTAAATCAAAATCAACATCAATCAAAATAGATCTTGAATCATCTACTTTTAAATTGTTTATTACTAGATTTTCCCATTTTCATAAATATTTCTCCGTCACTGCTTTAAAAAAGTGATAAAATTTCTCAGCAAGAGTCTTCAAAATTGATTGAGTTTGCAGTTCAGCCTTGATCGAATCCATGAACGTTCTGTTTCGCTCTTATTTCATAAATTATTCAACGGGCTAAAACGTGTCTCGTAAAAGTCATTGCTTGTTGGAATTGACAAAACAAAACCAACTATTTTTTTTTAATATTCAAAATCATTAAAAACGTTTGTTCTAAAGAAATTGGCCCAGATTTTATCGTTTGGAATGTCTTTTGGAAGGACCTGAAAAACACGTTTCAGACATGCAAACTCTGTAGAAAGGGAATTAATGTTAACTGCATCCAGAATTTTCAAAGTCCCAGAAAATTCAAAGAGTATTTTCCTGTCAGTTTAAATTCCTCTGATCCTCCTGCTGCAAGCATGGGATACTTGGCTTGGCCTCATGACCACCGTGGTGAACTGAGTTTGAGAAAAAAACTAGTATACGTAAATTCCGGGACAGTAACACATAATTCCTGAACACAATATCAGTATTCCCGGATTTTCCGGCTATCTGGCAACCCTACCCATACCTGGTACATTACGATTAGTTTCTTAATGCTAATACTTTTGCATTGATTGAAGACAAATTTTAAAAACTTTTCAAAATGTCCAGACAAGAATTCTAATGAATATTGAATGAGTTATTTTACCTTCGTTTTTTACTTCTCCACAGGCCCGCCACTAGCTGTTTGAGCGCCCGCGTGCAATAGCGATTATGCCGCCCCCTGTGCAACTACAGCCAGTGGTGGATTTAGGAAATTTCCGAAACTGGTCAAAAAACTGTGAGATTGCCGCCCCCATTGTTGCCATCCCGAGTGTCGCCGCCGACCGCCCGAAGCAGCTGTTGAGCTAAAAAAAAAAAGGTCGCCCTCTACATAATATGCTGCCTTGCATGCCCGCTTACGGCGGCCCTGCTTCTCCATGTGCTCGTTTCGTTCATTGTTTCTTAAAATTCTATCTTTAAAATGTATTGCATGTGCAACACAGGTAATCGTTTTCCCTCCAATAATAACTTGGAATATTCTACGAGGAAAACGGAAAATAACCACTTATTTTTAAAAAATATCAGACTCCGATATCCAGATTTCAATATCGATATATCGTCCTAAAAAATATCACTCATAAATATCGATATTTTTTTTAAAAAATATCGATATATCGATATTTTATCAACAGCCCTAGTTTCCAGGGAGGTCATTGATGTATAACAAAAAGATGAGGGGTCCTAGGAAAGAGCCTTGTAGAATTCCATGTTTTAATCTCTCCCAGTATGATGAAGCATCTTTACTTATTTTAAAATAAAATATGAAAACTTTTTGCACACAACATTCCAAGAATGATTTAAAACCTGAAGTTCCATAAATACCATAGTATTCCATTTTTTCAAAAGTATTAATGATTTACACAGTCAAATGCTTTTTCGAGATCACAAAATATTCCTACATGGCTCATTTTATTCCTCAAAAGTGTTATTTAAAAATGAATATATAGCCATTTCTATGGATAATCCTTTTACGGAACCCAAATTGTGAATTAGTATTAGTATATTGCCTAACATGTTTTATTACTCTACGATACATGACTTTTTCAAAAATCTTTGAGAATCTGGAAAGTATTGAAATAGGACAATAGTTATCTACACATGTTGCTTCTCCTTTTTTAAATAACAGTTTTTACAACTGCATATTTTAGTTGCATTAAGGGTTCATAACAAATGTGGGCAAGTACATGATTGATACAATCTGAACATCATCTCAGTAATTTACTTGAAATATTGTCATAGCTGGAAGAATTTTTAGGTTTTAATTGTTTCATGAGTTTGTTTATTTCTGAGACCGTTACTGGTGGCAATCACATCTCCACAAATCTATTTGGGAAAGCAGTCTGAAGAAGCCTTAGGGCACTATGTGGGTATTGCTTTTCTATGGCTAATTTTTCTACAACTGGAGTAAAATGTTTGTTAAATATTTCACAAACTTCTCCTACTTCACTATGAACAGATCAATTTCGTTCTATTTTTTTGTCTCTAGAGTGATTTACAGATTTTCCTGTATCAGTTTTTATTATATTCCATATAGTTTTCATTTTATTGCCTGAATTCTCTATTTTCTCTGACATATACACGTTTTTGGCCTTTCTTATTACATGTCTTACTTGGGAACCATCAGACCTGTTCAGAACGGATTTCGATACCCCGAGAATATGTTGAAGGGTATTTACTCCATATGTCTATGTTACAATTATTTCTTCAAAATGAGCCCTGGATATCGAAAAATTAACGCGCAATCATACGTGAATATCTTTTAAATATTATAATTTTAGTACATTGTTTAAAAGCTTCAGTGTGGTGTATACAGTAAGGTGCTTATTTCTCATTTTGCGAACCCGGGTTCAAATCCCCATACTGCAAAATATTTTTATTTATTTCTTTATATGCAGTAATCATTGAGCATTGATTTTATTTCATTTAAAATTGATTTACGAATTTTTATTATGTGAAATAACTTTTAAAACAAAATATACAGTCCCAACTTTTTTTTTTAGAAAATCATTATTTCTTTGATTATTGTTGATAAGTTTATTGTTTATGTGTTTTTTTTTTTATTGAAACAGGGTATTTCATGTTAATCGTTTCTATACTTGTATCTCTACAATTAATATCGTAAACTAAATATATTACAGCCAGAAGGTCGGGGTTTTTCCCCCCTACCACATTTATACTTATTTCCGTGCAGTGGTGGTAACATGTAAATATTTGAAAATAACATAATGTCTGTTTATAAACGTTTCTCTGGAAACAAACCGAGTAATATCATTATTGATGCACAGTATTTCGGCGACTTTATGCTCCTTCGCCATCTTCAACACGCTCAAGGCTGACTTCAAGGCAGACTTCAAGACTTACAACTGCACCTGAAGATGGTGACGGAGCATAAAGTCGCCGAAATATTGTGTATTAATAATGATATTACTCGGTTCGTTTCCCAAGAAACGCTTATAAATAAACAACGCCGAGAAAAATTGCATTCATTTATAATGTCTGTTATTTCACATGATAAAAATTCATAAATGAATTTTAAATGAAATAAAATCAATGCTCAATGATTACTGCATATAAAAAAAGAAATAAAAATATTTGGCAGTATGGAGATTTGAACCCGAGTTCGCAAAATGGGAAGTAAGCGCCTTACCGCATACACCAAGCTGAAGCTTTCACACAATGTACTAAAATTATAATATTTAAAAGATATTCACGTATGATTGCACATTAATTTCTCGATATACAGGGCTCATTTTGAAGAAATAATTGTAACACAGACATATGGAGTAAATACCCTTCAACATATTCTTGGGGGATCGAAATCCGTTCTGAACAGATCTGATGGTTCCCAAGTTAGTATTTTAGAATAAAGTTTATAATGAACTTTCAGTGTATTGTGGAGATGTAATTGCCACTAGTAACAGTCTCAGACATAAATAAACTCTTGAAACAATTAAAACCAAAAAAATTCTTCCATCTATGACAAAATTCAAGTAAATTACTGAGATGATGTTCAGATTGTATCAATCATGTACTTGCCCACATTTGTAATGTTTCTCTTACTTTTAAGTAAAGGTCCCTTTTTGTTTTACTAGATACTGTAATACTCTTTGTTAGCCATCCCTTATCCAGTTCACTGTTTGGAGTGTTGACAACTTTCATTTTTTTTTTATTTATTTATTTTTCTTTTTTAAAAAAAACTTCCTTCGAAAATTGTTAGAAATATATTAAGAAAGGATTCAAATTTTGCTTTAACACCCTATGCAGTGTACAACTCTGGCCAGTGTTCATTATTTAAGGAATCTATGAAATGTTTTATATTGTTTTCATTAATATTTCTTCTATATACCCAGCTCTCCTTTATATGTTTAACAGTGTTTCTGGACTTGATAATGACAGCTGGGCATCATGATATATACCATTTATTACTGGTAGTATGTTGTAATTACTGTACTGAGAAATATCCATAAAAAATTATCAAATGCAGTCCTGCTATTATTGTGTATTCTTGCTGTGATTGAGAAAGTCAACATTAAAATCTCCACATAAAACTATTTGTTTGTTATTTGTGAAACATAGTAGCAAAGACTCTAACTGAGATAAAAACAAACTAAAATTTCCTGAGGGGGGGGGGCTGTAAATTTGTATTACTATGAACTCTTCCTTACCATATTCCAATTCTGTAACACAGCATTCAAAGTGTTTTTCTATACAATACGTACTTACAGCTACAATGATGCATTGAATATTATTTTTAACAAAAATGGCAACTCCCCCTTTCTCCATTTTACTTCTACAGAAATGAGAGCTTAGTTTATAAATTGGGATGGACAACTGAGATATTCCTGTGTCAGACAAATGATATTCAGATATGCACAAAACATCTACATTAAAATTTCTGGAATTTTGAATCACTTCTAGCCATAAGGTAATGTCATCAATTCTACTAAATATTCCTCTAATATTTTGATGAAGAATAGTGGTCTTAACACTTTGATTCAATGACTTTGAATTGTTAACTTTATTAATATATATTTTTATGTCAGTTGGAATTTCTAATTTCAATAAGTTTTGATCAGCAGAGACGTTAATTTCTTTTAGACATCTTAATATATCTATTTTATTTACCCTAAAAAGGAATACCTCTTTCATTCACCTGGCATCCCCTGATCCCATCAGCAATAAGAAGTGAAAGCTTCCTTTTACCTCTAAAATTCAGATGGAGTCCATGGCAAGTATAACTGTCCCTACCATGCAGGCCACATCTGTCAAGCCAATGTGTGAATTTGCTGGCTGCCAGAGAACCCTTTCCAATGATGCATTTGTACGCCTAATGTTATGCCACATCCAGGGTTTATCATATCACTCAAGCAAACCCACAAATCCCACATTCGTCTGACGTGTGTTCCTGGAAATGTGAGCAATGTCTTCGTCGATTGAATAATTGAGGTCCTTATCAAGACTATTTCCTGGTCCCCCCACAATTATTATACAATCTTCCTCTGAGAAATCTTTCCCTAAGTCTTTCACATTTGCTATTACTCTTCCAAGATCTGCATTTGGTTTGAAAATACCGCACACTTCATAATCTGGCCCCAAGTCAGACTGAACCGTTTCACTGACTGCTTCCAAGTAACAGTACCTTCCTGCATTTACTTTTAGATACCCCCTGAAAACTTCTCCTTTTTGCTTTACAAGATCCCAGATCGTTCAGTCCAACCTGACGGTCCTCAAAGTCACCATCTAGATCCTCCAAAGGCCGAAACACAGTGAATGTCTGCAGCAGGAAATCATCAGAGTCACAGTCTCCTACCTCTCCTGCCAGAGCTGACTTCTTTTCACTCACCTTTCTGCTAAGAACACAGTTTTCTGCCTTCAAGGCCTTTAAATCCCTCTCCACAGTTGCCAGATCTGACTGGAGCTTCAGAATCTGCTGCTCCTGATCATTAATTCTGCAGTAGTGACATTTCCTGGCAATACTGACACAAGAGTCACTGTTAGCAACACCACTGCACGCTCAGTGAAACGAGCGCCTGCAGTCCCGGCACGTCATTCCTTCTCTTACCAACCTTCGGCAATTTCCACACTTAGTATCCATTGTGAAACTTTCAGAAAAACTTAAGAACTTAGGAGAAAGGAACTTTAAAATGTTTAGTTTTAAACTACTTAAGAACTTAGGAGAAGAAACTTTAAAATAATTACTTTTTAATTAACTACTTGTGTATCAGTTTGCCAAGGAAAAGTAAAAGTAGGAATCTAAGAAAAATGCTAAAAAATACTGTGTAGACCAAATCACTAGAAACTTTTCTGAAATGTGAATTACCACACTTATCAACTACAAGACTTACAACAAAACAACACAAATGATATCAAAAGAACTTTTTAAACAATTATAATGAAATTTGACACCCTAGAACTCTGATTCAGACCTAACATCAAATGTAAACAATTAAAAATTCAGTGTACACTGTACTGATTTTCTATTAAATAAAACGGTTCACTGTTATTTAAGAACCTCACAAGTTTACTTCAAAACAAAACTATTGCTGTCAAAACAAACTTACAATGAAATTTTGTTTTGCTATAACAAGAATATTGGTACAAGTTAATCCCGGATCTAAACAAAAGCCACTGAACACTGAATCTACAATCTACAATTTACGGATTTATAATAAATAAAGCGGATCACTAACTCTCACACTACTAGAATATGGTATCCTCAACATTTTAACTAACCTATGAGATAAAATTTAACTTTTTTAGCTACAAAAATGCAAATTATTATCCTACAACATGAACGAAAGCGTGTACAAACAATTTCCAAAGACGAGAACTGAGTGAGTAAGACAGGATCATGGTTGGTTGTGGGTTGTTTGTTTAAGTGTGATGCTGAGCTTTTTGCTCAGGATATCTGTTTTCAAACCAATTTCTGAGGTTAATTACAGGACATAAGGGCTTGTGTCATGTTGTAGGGGTTAATGGTAAAGGATTCTGGGTCAGAGCAGATGCATTAGCCTCAGATGTCTAGGTGGTAAGGGATGGAGCATTTTATGTGATATTGGTAGCAGCTATCAAAGTGGAGATAATTTTCTTAGTTTGTGGCGCTGGGTTGATGTGGCCATTGTGTACAGAGATGTCTATGTCAAGGAGGTGATTTGGGTAAAAGAATAGGACTGTATGAAGTTTGGGAATTGGATGTTGTAAAAAGGGTTTAGGTGTTTGAGGAAGAGGTTTTCACCATTGACCAGATCATAAAGATGTCATGTATATATCTGAATGATGGGTTGTAAAGCAAACTGTTGGAGAAAAGATTCATCTAATCTGTGTAGGAAATGATTGGCTTAGAAGGGTGCCATATGAGTGTCCATAGCAATGGCTTGTACCTGATGGTAAACATGGGTTTGGAAGGTGATAAAAATTTGGTGAGGGTAAAATGGGCCAGTGCAATGAGTAAGGCAGTGCTAGGGAGTGTGGTGTGAGACCAGGTAGGAATCTGGAGGTAGATCTAAGAAGCAGGGAGGGGAGTGTCTCTGACGTATGACAAAATTGGCTTGGACAAAAGCAAATGGTTGTTTGTTCACAAATGCAAAAATGCTCTCTGTGAGAGACCAATATGTGACAAAGTATCTTGAACAGTGTAGGCTCCAGGGAATCTTAAGAGATAGATTGGAAATGGATTGGTGTGAGAGAACTTTTGGAGGACCTAGGAGGGTGAAGAAAGAATGAATTCAGAGCAGATTGAGTTGTGGTGTCAGTGATGTGAATTTAGAAGATTCTGAAAATCGCCTAAGGGTTTCAGCCACGTAATAATTCCAGTCCATGACCACAGGGCAAGCCCTTATCAGCTGTGAGAATTCTGATATGTTGTTTTTAGAAAGTTCTTTCATGGTCCATAATTTTGTGTGATTAAGGTTATTGGAGTAGGGGTTTGAATTTAGGAATGAAGGTGATGAGATGGTTAAGGTGAGGAAATCTTGTAATATAATTAGGTGGTGGTTTTTGGGAGGAGACTTGAGCCTAACTGGAATGGGGGTAGGAATTGTTGGAGGCTGCGTTACAGGTTAGCACATTGGTTCTCATTCCTGTCTATAGTATTAAAATAATATTACAAGTGGAGGGTGCAACAGAATGAATAATAATAGTAGCATGTGCAAATTTAGGGGTGGAAAAGAAATTGAGACCATTGAAGTGAACAACTTTCTGATGTTCAAAGGGAAGATTCGAAGGTGGATTCACAGCTGCTATTTTGTATTTCTCCAGAAATGGGGAGTGGGTAGGGAAAGGTGAGATGGGAATGTGTGCTGCAGATATTGCATGGGGAGAGTTGAGAACATGAGAAAGACATGGTGTTGTGGCAACAAGTAGTGTTTTAAGATAGACAAGAATGTCAATGTTTATAAGTTGCTGTGTTCCAAATTTTCCTATTTTGTATAAATATTTACACTACAAATATGTAGTGAATTGAGGGTATAGATTTAAACTGAAAGGAAATTATGAATTTATTCTAGATGTATTTAAAATTAGATGGAAACCACATTTTATAGTTAATTTTCACCTTGAATTTGCACTGCTTAAAAATCTATTTTTTTTTTCCCCTTCTCTCTCTAACCTGAAAATTGGCTATATGTGTTTCTGACTTTATATCATTTTGAATTTGTATAGTAATTTGTCTCATTCAAAATTTATTGTAATCCAATAAAGATTCTTTGATACTCCTGTCCATTACATTTGATTCTACAAAATTATTTGGAGACATATCTTTCTACTATGGAATATGATACACTTATTTTCTGGATTTTCAGAAGTTGATGTATTTATTGTTTCTTTAGTAACTTTAGCTGTACTAAATAGCTTCTACTTTGCAGGGAGATGAACATGCGGATAGAGGAGGAGCGATGTAGTCGCCTTCGTGAGGAGCTGTTGACATTGCGTGAAGAATTAAATCATGCACAAATGGCAAGAGACATGTTGGAGCAACAGAAACTTGAATCAGATCTTCTCATATCACAACTTGAGAAGGGAAAAGGTGATAGTACATGATTTTTTGGAGGCACAGTGGAATTTCTATGTTTATGCATGTATGTAAGCATTGTTAAATTTAATCAGGAAATTAGACGAATATTGGCCATTATGTAACACACTACTTCACTTAGAGGATTCCTACTTTATTTGCCAGATTTTGCTGACTGACTCGCCTTCATCAATATTTCTGCAAAGGTGCTGGTTACAGGAAAAGTTAGAATCTAGTATTTATTTTATTTGTAGGGATATTCAGATTCAATTTATGTAATATAAATCAAGTATTTGGCATTCTTTTCTTAGTAACCTTTCAACATAACATGTTAGGTGTGCTAGTGCCTTCTTTCTTCTAGTCTACAATATACATTGAGATTTTTTGGTTCCACACTACTCAATTATGTATCAAATTGTAGCCCGATAATATTCTTAAGTGACTAAATTGTTCATCACAAAGGTGAACAATGCTCAAAATATCACACAGCCCATGCTGAATAGTTGTTGTGAGAGTTATCTTTGACGTGATGTCACTGAAAGTGTGAGACATGGGGCAGTTTTTATTTAGTAGAAATTGAGCAGATACTGTTCCAGTGATCCCCGCACTTTTATGTGTTTACATATATTTAAAAAAAAAATCATAGGTGTCCTCTTCCACACTTGCTTCCATTTTCTATATCTCATTAGTTTCTTTTCACAGTGAACCACTGAAGCTGAAATATCTCTTCAAATTCGAAATCTTTCCCTTTTTATAACTGTACCTATTATCCCCTTCATTACTGGCGGCTGATTCACTGACTACTTTAACATACATCAGAACTGCTTCATGAACACTTATTCCTTCGGTTACTTCACACCCCACAAGGGTTTCATTTGGCTTTGTTAGAAATATATTCAAAATATTTTGTCCCCTAGTATTCTGCTCTACCACTTGTGTAAATCCTTCCCTTATTAGGGTATTTGCAAATCTTTGTTCCCTTGTGTTATTAATCTTATTTCCTATCCCATTTACACCTGGCATATTTACATCCCCACCAATAATGACCATTCTATTCTCAGTTCTGAAATCTGAGTATGAATTTAATTTCTCCACAAGAGCCTCATCTTCATCTGTCATTCTTCCACTGCAGTAAGCTGCTAACACCCTGATTCTTTTTTATTTAATTTAATTTATTTAAATTGCAAAGGAGCACATGCTCCAGTGGCAGCTTCCTTAAACATCCATCTTCCCCTTTTCTTGCACCCACCCACATCTGCCCTCTACAAATTTTAACTTTAAATTCTTTCAACATTTCTGGTAAATTATTCATCATTTCCCTGGTAACTTATTCCAATCGCTGACACCCTTAGCTAAAAAAGAGAATCTTCCCACACCCTTGTGCCTGAAATCCAGTGCCAGCTTGTGGTCATGATCATCTTTTTCCCTTCCATGCACTATTTTTCATACCTGACCAATATCTTTCCATGCCTCTACACCAGAATATGCCTTGTACACTCCCATGACCCTCTTCACCCTCCTCCTGTCATGCAATGAATCCCATTCCATCTCTTTTATCATATCTGTTACTAATTGCATTCTGCAATAATTTCCAAAAACAAATCTAGCAGCCCATTTTTTGCACCCTTTCCAACTCCTGTATTTTAGTGGATCCCATACTACACTAACATATTTGAACAATGGTCTGACCAAAGTTTGGTAACCCAGTTCCTTTTCTTCCCTCGTACATCCCCTTATTACTCTCTCCAACAAGTACAGAATCTTGAAACCTTTTCCTACTACCTGACCAATGTGTCATGCCCAGTTAAGCTTGTTATCAAATGTAATGCAAGATATTTACATTTCAAGTCTTCAGCAAGCAATTCTTTCCACACCTTATAAGCACTATCAACCTTTTGTTTTTTATTTGTGTATCTAGTAAGCTGACTCTTCTTAGCATTTATCTTCATCCCATGTTTATCAACCCAACTAGATATTGTGTCCAGATCACCCTGCAACTGTTTACAGTCCTCTGCTGTTTTGATCCTTTTATATAGTATTATGTCATCTGCAAAGAATCTAATTTCAGATAGTAAACAATCAACACAATTATTCATTAGAATAATGAATGCCAATGGTCCCAATACGCTACCCTGTGGCACTCCCATTTTTGCTTCCACTTCTTTTGATACTGCAGATATTTGATTACCCCAGAAATCTACCCCAAGTAACTCATGGTCCTGATCTATGAACACCAGTGAACTGTGATAATTTTTGTTAACTAGTATGAAAACTCCTCCATCAATTGCTTCTCTATCTCTGCGGTACACTCTGTAACCACCGGGAAAAACCTAACTGTCTAGTTTTTCTTCTTTCAACCAACTCTCTATCCCAATTATTACTTGTGGTTCGGGTATCTCTATTAAGTTTGCAAATTCGATTTCTTTATTCATTGTACTTCTACAGTTCACCAGTAACACCATTCTTACTGGCTTTAAATTTTCAGCATTTACCTACTCCTTCCCAGTCAGTTATTGTTTCAGCAACTTCATCTATTCCTTTAACATCTGTGTTTTTTCCCATCGCAGATCTACAATCGGTATCACTTTGATCATCTATTTCCATCCCTTCACCATCAGCCCTTAACCTAAAAAAGGCAGAGTCCTAACCCCATCATCACTGGAAAATGGTTCCCTTACTGCTTTTGCTAACAACTCAGAAAATACCCCCTTGCCCCTTCAATTTAGGTGCAGGTCATGCCTAGTGAAACCCCACCTACCAATGGTGTTTACAGGCATGACCCCCAAGATGGAACTAATGCCTTTCCCACATAGCACTTCCATTTCCACATTTATCCACCTCACAGCAAGGTTCAATTGTGGCCAGTCCTAGTGACTTAGGACTTGCATGAGCTCCACGCTGGTACAAGTTCAGCCTCCACAGGCTGATCCTCCAAGAACCCTGATCCTTTCATGCATTTCCTTGATCATTTTGCCCATTTTCCTCATCCTTTCATGTAGTTATATTTATGGAAATGGTGGAACTTGGTATCATCTAGTAACAACATATCCCTGAATGTTTTAATAAACAGGTATGTTGTGATCATCAAATTAATACAGTATTAAAGTTTAATATGAATGAAAAATATGGGTACGTGAACGAGGAAAGTGTTAAATGTTTGAGTTATTGACCCCAGTTCAGGAGAAATAGGTAACAGAATGTTTGTCTGTGATTTCTCTTCATGTGTAGCTTTCTGCTTATTAAAGTTTAGATGGAACTTTACCAGATTCAAGTAGTCTACTAGCTATCAGGTTCTACCATATTTGTTCCTCAAACTTCAAAGTTTGTGTAGCATGATGGATTCTGTATGGAAGCTCAGTTTTTCTGTGACGCTACCCAGGTTATTGTACATACCATCTCGAAACTATTAATAACTGTCAGAGTGTTTCTAGCCCTCAAACTGACAGAAGTTGCTGAATTTCACATCTGCCAAGGTCCTACTTCTGCAAATTCATATGTAATTGTTTATGTAAGGCTGAATGCCTGAAGGGATTTTGCATTTACTGTTACAGTTTTACTTCTTACTTCATTCTGGCCTTTGACTTATCCTACCAGCAAAGGTGGGGACAGTTAATCAAAAAGTTAACTTCGTTAATTGTTAATCCACTGCTTAAAAAGTTAACTTCGATAATCGTTAAAGTGTTATAGTTTTGCAAATTTAACACAGGTTACAGTTATCCATTAAAAGTTAACTATCCAAAAGTTGTACTGATGTCAATGCATTATAATATATATGTAATACGCTGCAACAAGGTGTTATTGTAACCACCTCAGAATTTGTTAAATTCTAAACCTCATCGCTACAGGATATGGGGGACGGGAATCATACAGAAGCCGATACTGCAGCTTATATCCAAGTACAGGGCTATTTAAAATCTAAAAACTCACTCAACATGTAATAACAACTTTAAACAGACTTTCAATGGTAAAAAGTAGCCTTTAAACTCACTTAAATCATAGTAATCTTCAAGAATACAGCTTGTAAACACTTTATCTTTGTTTCAATATAACACCACCATTTAACAACACTTTTCAAGGCTGTAATAAACATTTATAACAATAATCAAATAGGAGAAACTAAATTTTGCAGTAAATAACACATGGTTTATAGTTTTAGGCCATTTAAAAATAAGAAAACACTTAGGTACACAAACCGGCAGTTTCAAACATTAATTACAGCATATTTAAAGCATTTCTGATATTAAAGGACACGGTTATTACAACATAAAATTTTCCTGAACACCGTGTTGACCTTTTTGAGTAGTTCTGTACAGTAAATTAAGTCTGGAAAGAATTTCTAAAAAATATTATGTATCATTTTGTACGTTGCCAGCTTATATAAATTATCACGGCCAAACCAATCAAAGTCAAGGCCTAAAATTACTTTCAAAAGATGTGTTAGAAACCGTGGACTATTGTGCCGTAAACCATTTTTCGAGATAGGTCTTACTTTCACAGCTATTCACGATAAACTTTTTTTAATTTGAATTTTGAATATGGAGTTCTAAACAGGAACTTTTTCTACAGATTGATACACTTGTTGACCAATGACATCGCAGTTTTTATGCAGCGAATAGATGAAAATTAATTACGGCGAAAATGTTAAGTTTAGGAGGAATATCAAAAGGGAGGGGGGGGGGGGAAAGTTGTTTATAATATTTGTCTCTAAATAATATTAAAATTTGAACGCTACACAAGTTATGGTACATACCATCTCGAAACTATGAGTAACTTCCGTGTGTTTCTCAAGCTCTCATCCTGACAGATGTTGCTGATTTTCATATCTGCCAAGGTCCTACTTTTCAGATTCATATGATTCCTGATACCTGAAGGGATTTTACATTTACTGTTACACTTTTACTTCTTACTTCATTCTGGCCTTTGACCTATCCTACCAGCACAGGTGGGCACAGTTAATCAAAAAGTTAACTTTGTTAATTGTTACCCCACTACTTAAAAAGTTAACTTCGATAATCGTTAAAGCGTTATAGTTTTCAAAAAAGTTTAAGTTATCCATTAAAAGTTAACTATCCAAAAGTTTTACTGATTTCAAAGTATTATAATATACATGTTTTACGCTGCAAAGCTGATCTGGCTTTCACTTTTTTTCAAACTATACGTATCTGAATGTATGCATCCTCTTCATATTTTGTTTAGGATTATTAAGGCTAGAAATATGAGCCTTGATTGGTGAAGGCTAAGGAAAACACAGTTTGCATTCATAAGTCAATTTTTCTCCCAATCTTTATGAAATGCAACATAATCACATAAATGTACACAAGAATTTTTAAATCTCTCATTGTTATTGCTAGTGCTGCTGCTTTCACTAACAGATTCCAGATCTTCAGTTTTCATGATGTAATGATGAAACAAACCTCGAATTAATATAGTTCACTCACAAACATGAAACAACACAAACTAAAATGTGGCACTATTTTCCTTGTTGTAAAAAAGTAAGGTTATAAAAATATCAGAATCAATTACCAATCAAAGTGAGTGCCAGATTGCAGCCATAACTACAAACACTGCACAACTATGCTGTACCTACCTACACCCACACCATGCCTAGCATAACAAATATATATGCATCACGATCGGACTCACACTCGCATTACGTAATTCGTTTGCCATTCGACTTGAGGAACATACGATCGTGGTGTGGCACACAATTCAAACAAATGAAATTGAAAGGAAGTTAGGTCAACTACCAATGTAACGGACTAAAGTTAATGGAAGTTCAGTTTAATGAAATTTAAGAAGACTGTTAATGATTTTTAGGTTAACTTAAAAGTTACATTTTTGTAATTTTGTTGACTTCATTAATTAACGATACTGAATTAATGGTATTCTGCCCATCTGTGCCTACCAGATAGTGTCAAGTCAAATTCAGTCAAGTTTCTTAGATTGATTCCCTTTTTACAATTTCAACTGATATAAGAATTTGGTCTTCAGACTGAATATTTCTATCTATTGTTTCATATCTGTAAAGATAGGTGTATTGTAAGCTGATGGAAGTGCTGTGTTCTTCTATTCAACTCTGCATCAGTCATCATAATTTGACAAGGGATCATTTCTTGTTGCAGTATTCATTGAAAGCTTACCTGCTTCTCTTGTTGGAAAGCGAAGGAGAGGGTGACACTCGTACCACTCTGCAATTTGCAGTGTCAGGTCATATATAACATGGGTACCGAACCCAGCGATCCTAGACTGTCCGTTTCTGGTCTGTGTAGCACCTTGGATATTTTGCCAGTATCCAGTGAGCGCTTTATAATACTCTGTTCTGCTAACAATGCTTGATAGCGATTACTTGGAATATTCTTAGTAATCTCCATACCTGTTCGAATATCACTCAAAAGCTCTCATCCTAATACGAGATATTTGTTATACTTGCAAACGTTTCTTTGACTTGCAATTTTGTAAAAACATTCTAGCAAGTGAGAATGTGTTTGCTATTGGTTAAATATCGCCACTGATTTATATAAAGACATTTTACAATTTTTTGATATTTGCTGAGAGTTCTTGCTCAGAGTGCTTGTGAGCATTAAGGTGATCATAAGCCTTTTGATGTCAACAAATTTAATTCAAATTTATCACTTTTGGGAATATAATTACATCCATTTTGTCTCTTTACTACTCTGTGTATTGTTTAACCTTTTAAGAACCAATAAATACCTTAACCACTCCCATGGAATGAACTGTAAATTTCTTCGCTATATTTTTGTAAATCTAATATTCTCAATTTGAATACTCGTAGTTATATCATGCTGTGGGTTCAACAACTCCTTCCTCCTTTTTGCTAGACAGATCATAGCTTTGATGGTTTGTAATGTCCCTCCCTTGCAACTCAAAATATTATTGTTCCCATTATCATTTGCCCTGTTATACTTTATACTGAAATCATAGCCCTCATAGTTGTAACCTCAAAAGCTGCAGCTAAACATCACTTTTTTAAATATTCATGTTACCAGTGGATAATATGTAATATGTGCATACCTGTGAGTAGTAGCTCAGGAGTAACAATTCTTAGTCATCCTTTTCGGTTATATTTTTTTTTTTTTTTTTTTTTTTTTTTTTGTGATTCTTGTAATCTTAGTTGCAACATTAGTTCTTATAAATAACTTTATGATGTCCAATTATTAAAGGAGGATCCAATTAATTAACTCATTCTTATTTATTAGTTCACTAGACGGGTTAAATCTGAGCAAATGTGCTAAAGCGTGAAACTCAACCTCACTCTATATACTCCCATCCATTCACATTACAAGAGGTTCAGGAAGGTTTAAAGACCCATCGAAATGGTAAAGCTGCAGGATTAGATGGGATTCGTCCAGAATTATTGAAAAACTGTGGACCAACTACATCTCGTTGGCTTGCCTCCTTCATAAGTTCCATACTACAATCTGGAAGGCTTCCTCAGATCTTCAAGCAAACAAAAATCATTGCTGTACTTAAACCAGGAAAAGATCCAACTTTCCCACAAAGTTACCCCCTGATAGCCTTACTCAGTGTCACTTACAAATTACTGGAAAGGATTATATTTAACAGAATAGCTCCGGCAATTGATACTATGATACCTGGTGAACACGCTGGATTCCATCTCAGTCGGGACTGTAGTGATCAGGTCCTGTCTCTTACCACCTACTTGGAAGTAGGTTATAAGAATAAAATGAGGAACATATCTGTATTCATAGATCTTTCGGGAGCATGTTTTACAGTTTGGAGAGAGGGTCTCCTCAAACTGATCAAAGCAGTTCCTTGCATAAAGATAATTTCTTTACTGGAAAAGGTGTTAAGTAATCACCTGTTCCAGGTTCACACTGAGTTCAGCAGGAGCAGATTTCACAAGCTAAATAATGGTCTACCACAAGGCTCAGTTCTCTCCCCTATACTTTTCAATTTATGTACTCATGATCTGCCAGAAACGGTCTCTCGCAAATTTGTATATGCTGATGACATCAATCTTACAGTGTAAAGAAATAACTTTGTGGAGGCTGAAAAAATACTGACTCATGACCTTCAGGAAATGGATGCCTACTTTTGAAAGTGGCTCCTTCAAACCCAATGCACAGATAGCTACATTCCATCTTAGCAACAAACAAATGAACTACCACTCAAAAATATTATTCAGAGACCAGTACCCCAAAATACCTGGGTGTGACATTAGACAGGTTCCTTACCTACAAAAGGCACCTTCAGAATACAACTTCCAAGCATAAAAGTTGGAACCACTTACTTCAACGACTGGCAGGAACTTCATGGGGAGCTGATGCAAATACATTAAGCACAATAGCCCTATCCTTGGTTTACTCCACAGCTAAATACTGCCCCGGCGTGTGGATTAATAGCTCTCACACCCAGTTGGTGGACATTCTGCTTCGCCATACAATGCGCATTATAACTGGCTCAATTCTATCTGCACCTATTCAGTGGGTACCGGTGTTTAGCAACATCCCACCACCTCATATAAGAAGGCAAAAGGTTCTAATAAAACTATGGTCGAGAATTTTGAACAATGAGGCTCTTCCCATCCAAGGAGATGTTAGGGAATACAAAACACAGCTGAATTCACGTTGCCCTGCCTGGAAGACTGCTGTCAGTCTAACATCTAACTCCTTCAGCCTACAGATAGCTGGACAGCGGAATGTGCATCGTCAACACCACAGGGCACAGTGTAAATTACCAACTCCTGCTCAAAACTTCCATGATTCTACTTCCCATGGTCAATTTGGTGTAAATTTAATCAGATAGATGAGGTACAGGAAGAACTGCTTTAACTCTCCACACCTGGGGTTGGGCAGATTCTCCGTACTGTGACTGCGGTGTGGTTTTACAAACTGTGTCGCACATTGTGCAGGACTGTCCACTGCGTGCCTTTCTGGAACACCTGAATTTGGCTACGCCGGAAGCAGTGGCCTGGTTGGAGCACCTCAACATCACATTATAGTGGTTGTGACTGGAGATCCTGTGTCAGTGGCCAGCTGCGGGCATTGTCCACTGAACTATGTGTATATATATGTGTGTTTAGATTGTTCATTGAATACAGTATAATTGTAATTGAATTGTGTAAATGTCTTATAGTAACATACGCAAAATAAACTCATTCTTCAAAAGGTATGACAGTGGGAAAGTTTTTAAAATCTTAGATATATCATTTAATGGCTTGTGTTTTCATGAAGCTTGCCAAGAATTTTAATTAATAATGTATTAACCCTACAAACTAATTTCCATTGTGTCATATCTGGACATGGCAAAAATCATTAAAAGCTTATACCTTATCAGATTTATAAGTAATTAAATAGTAATTGGAGCTGTTTAACTAATTAATACTATCATGAGACTTCATCAAAAATCTTTTACTTAGCTCAACCTGTGTGCAACAATATCTATTTAACAGTGCTTCATGAGCAGAAACTGTTGAACCATTGTGCTATGGATGAAAGTATTGCCCCTCATCTCATTAACTGAAATAAATAAGCGCTAAAGAAATCATTGATTGGAGTGAATATGGTAGTCACATACTCATCATAGAACGTGATTTATTGTTAGAATTTGATGTTAAAAACTCGGTCAGATATTTTACTTGCAAAAATATATTCCTTTTTTTGAACTGTTCCAATTAGTGGCAAAAATTCATTTTCAATCAGCAGCTGGCACACAGTTTATGTTTGCACCATGAAAATTTGCTTGCTGTGTTGTTATGAAAAGAGGAGGAACTAAATATGGGAGTGCCACAAGGTAGTGTATTGGGACCATTGATATTCATTATTCTAATGAATGACTGTGTTGATGGGTTGCGGTCAAAATCTAGATATTTCACAGATGATATAATGGTATACAGTAGGATCAAAACAGGACTGTGACAGCTACAGGGTGATATGGATAGAATATCTAAAGGGGTAGATAAGCATGGAATGAAGATAAATGCCAAGAAGTTAGCTTATAAGGTACACAAATAAAAAAACTAAAGGTTAATTATTATTATAGGGTGGGGTCAGAATAGCTTTTTGGAAGCTTGAATTGTAAATATCTTGGCATAATGTTTGATATCAAACTCAATTAGGCAGAGCACATTGGGCAGGTGGTAGGAAAAGGTTACAAAATTCTTCATTTACCAGAGAGGGTGATGAATGGCTGTACCAGAGAAATTAGGAAGTTGGGTTACAGAACTTTGGATTATGGTGGTGTAGTTTGGGACCCACATTTTGGTTATCAAATACAGGAGTTGGAAGGAGTGCAGAGAAGAGCAGCTAGATTTGTTTGCGGAAATTATCGCAGAACCCAGTCATTAACTGAAATGATAAGGGAGCTGAATTGGGACTCATTGGAGGAAAGGAGGAGGTTAAAGCAAGTGTTGGGAATGTACAGGGCATATGTTGGTGAAGGGGCTTGGAGGGATATTGGCGAAAGAATAGTGCATGGAAGGGGAAAAGCGACCAGGACCACAAGCTGGCTCTTGATTTTTCGCATAAAAGTGTGGGAAAATTTTATTTTGTTGGTAAGGGTGTCATGGATTGGAACAAATTACCAAGTGTAGTGATGAATAATTTTCCAAAAACGCTTCAGGAATGTAAATTAAAATTTGAAAGAATAGTAAATGGGGAAGAATTTAACATTCTAATTATAAAAGAATATATATATATATATAAAAGATAACAATGAAAAAAAGGTGCTAAGTAGTGGAAAGGAATCAAATTAGGATAGGGAAATGAGCCACCACTTACCTTAAGATGATGGATGTGGGGTGCGAACACACAGAAAAGACACAAATACAAATAATAAAGTAATTTTCGGGATAAACCCTTCGTCAATGGGAGAACATTATGAAAGGTGGGCACAGCTGGAGACTGCCTCACAGAAAGACCGCCGGCCGGGAAAATGGTGGGGATAAATTCAAACATCGGAAAATTAGAGGAGCAGTGAATCAGAGTTAATACCCGAGCATAGATAAATACCCAAACTAATCTCTGGTCGGTGGGAAGATAAAAATATAATTAGAACAGAATATGAAATATATATATATATATATATATATATATATATATATGCAAATACAAATTTAAAAAAATGATGATAATAAAAATAATAATTTTTTTGAGAAGTAAACATCACCTTAAGTTAGTGGTGGTTAGATATAGGTAATGGAAAAGAGGATTAAAAAAGGTTAAACATATGTAATAATAATAATGATCAGGTATTATCTCAAGTTGAGACCAGGGGGTTGCCTTGTGTGAAGTTTGTACTGGTAGGCAGGTTCACACCTTCTGAGTTCAGAGAAACTGCTGGTATTAGGGAGAACTCTGATAGCACAGACTGTGAAACAAAAGTTGAAATTATTCAAGTCATGGGTTACGGCATGGGCAGCAACTTTGTGCTTTGGGTTCTGTGTGAACACCGTCTGTCAGTGGCCATTCATTCTTATGGAGACTGGATTTGTGGTCATACCTATATACGAAGCCAGGCAGTGGTTGCATGTTAACTGGTAAATTACATGGGAGGTTTCACAAGTGGCATGTCCTATGATAGGGAAGTAGGAGAAGTAGTTGTTATTAAGGATAAGGTGGGCTAATTTGATGAGGAAGGATGTCATAGGAAGGCTGTTGGGAAGGCGCTGGTCCAGAATATGTTCCATGGCCCTAAGGCCGTGCCAGTGTGGAATGTTTGTGTACAAGGATGAGACGTCAAAGGTAACCAGTATTGAGTTGGAAGGAAGAGGGGTGGGTATGGTAGAAAGCCGGAACAGAAAGTGTTGGATGTCCTTTATATGACAAGGGAGCTGATTAACTATGGGCTGTAGGTACTGGCCAACCAAGGCAGAGAGGCGCTCAGTTGGTGATCCATAAGCTGCAACGAAAGGGCATCCTGGGTTGCCAGGTTTATGGATTTTGGGCAAGAGATAAAGGGTGTGTGTACGTGGATTTTGGAGAGTAAGAAGCGAAATGGATTGTGGGGTGAGACCTTGGAGAGGTCCATAAGAAAACACAGTTCCCCAGGCAGAGATCTTTTATTCCAAAGGTTATCGATTCTGCAAGAGTGGAGTCCACAAAAGGAGCCCTGATACTTGGAACAGCTATCTCTCAAATTACATATATCATGATGGCATCTTCCAGGGTAAAATATTCCAGAGGTAAAATAGTCCCCCAATCAGATCTCCGGGTGGGGACTGCTCAGGGAGGAGTCATCAGAATGGATAGAAACATTCTACGAGTCAGAGTGTTGAATGTTAGAAGTCTAAATATGGCAGGTAGATTAGTGCACGTGTACATGCCAATGTCACAGGAACATGACGAAGAAATAGAGAAAATGTACACTGAAATTGAAGAATTAATACAATATGTGAAGGGGGAGGAAAATCTAGTAGTCATGGGTGATTGGAATGCGATAGTGGGAGAAGGAAAAGAGGGGAATACTATAGGAAGTTTTGGTCTAGGAGAAAGAAATGAGTGAGGAAACAGGTTGTTAGAATTTTGTGAAAAATATAAGCTAGTAGTGGAGAACACACTGTTTAAGAACCATGCAAGACGGATATACACCTGGAAACGTCCTGGGGATACAGAACGATACCAGCTAGATTATATCATGGTCAAACAGCGATTCAGGAGTCAAGTTCTAGACTGTAAGGCGTACCCAGGAGTAGACATAGACTCTGACCATAATGTGATGGTGATGAAGTGCAGGCTGAAATTCAAGCGAATAAGGAAGCAGTATGAGCAGAACAGACTGGAAGTGAATAAACAGAAACAATCTAGTGTGAGAGAAAAATTTGCAGCAATGGTACACTTAGGTCTAAGAAGTAACTCAGAAAGGAGCTCAACTGAGGACGAATGTAAAAAAGACCGAAATAATGAAAGCTGGTAAAGAAACATTAGGCTTTAGGGAACAAGCTGCCCAAAAACCTTGGTTCACAGAACAAATTTTGGAACTGATGGATCAGAGGAGAAGGTACAAAAATGCTCAGGATGAAGCAGGAAGAGACCAATACAGGCAATTTAGAAATCAAATAAACAGGAAAAGCAAAAAAGCAAAAGGTAAAATGGCTGCAAGAAAAGTGAGAAAATTAGAAAAGGAAATGGTCGTAGGTAAAGTAGATGTTGCATATAGGAAAATCACACAGAATTTTGGAGAAATGAAGAAAAGAGGTGTGAACATTAAAGCTGCTGATGGGAAACCTCTTTTAAGCTCAGACGATAAAGCTAACCGATAGAAGAAATACATTGAGAAACTGTATGATGGGGACGACTTGAACAATAACGTAATGGAAAAGGAAGGCGATGTCAACATTGATGACTTAGGAGATCCTGTTTTGAGGACAGAATTTAATAGAGCTCTGAATGACTTGAAAGGAAATAAGGCAGTTGGAATTGATGAGATCTCTGCAGAACTTCTTAAATCCCTAGGAGAAGGAGGAATCGAAAGATTATTCAAGCTGATACCAAAAAGTTATGAAACAGGAGAAATTCCAAATGATTTTAATAAAAATATCATCTTCACACTCCCGAAGAAAGCGCAAGCCGACAAATGTGAAAGTTATCGCACCCTTAGTCTAACATCACATGCTTCAAAATTACTGACCAGAATAATACACAGAAGGATGGAAAGGTCAGTAGAAGACATAGTAGGTGAAGATCAGTTCGGGTTTAGGAAAAACCGCGGTACAAGAGAAGATTCTGGCTTTAAGATTAAAACTTGAAGGGCAGATCAAGAAAAAAAAAAAAGATACTTTTATGGCGTTTGTTGATTTAGAAAAAGCTTTTGATAACGTTAGGTGGGACAAGATGTTCAAAATTTTAAAGAAGCCAGGTCTAAAGTGTTGAGATAGAAGAATACTTTATACTTTAATAAAAGTAGAGAATCATGAGAGACAAGCATCAGTTAAAAAGGGCGTGAGACAAGGTTGTAGTCTATCCCCGTTTATATTCAACTTGTATGTAGAGGAAGCAATAAAGAAAGTAAAAGAAAAATTTCCATGTGGCATAATGTTCAGGGAGAAAAATTAGTATGCTACAATTTGCTGATGACATTGTCTTTTTAGCAGAAAGGGCTGAGGACATTGAGATAGTAGTGAATGGCATGAACAAAATACTGAAGGAAGATTTTGGACTAAATATAAATCAAAGCAAGACTAAAGTGATGAAATGTGTCAGAAATGATACCAATACTAGTAGATTAAATATAAAAATAGGATCGGATGCAATTGCAGAAGTAAGTGAATTCTGTTACTTAAGAAGCAAAATTACAACTGATGGCCGAAGCAAGAAATAGCACTAGCAAAAAGAGCCTTCATGAAAAAGAGAAATCTTTTAGTTTCAAGTATTGATGTAGGAATTAGAAAGAACTTTTTAAAATTCAATGTGTGGAGCACAGCTCTTTACGGTAGTGAAACTTGTACTTTAGGAATACCAGAAAGAAGGAAAATTGAAGGATTTGAAATGTGGTGTTACACTAGAATGCTGAAAATTAAGTGGACAGACAAAGTAAGAAATGAACGAGTTTTGGAAATGATGGGTGAGGAAAGAAGTTTGTGGAAGAAGCTTACAGAAAGAAGAGACAGGCTGGTAGGTCATATTTTGAGACAAGCTGGATTAGTTAATTTTCTGGTGGAGGAAACAATCGAAGATAATAATTGCAGAGGAAGACAGAGATTAGAATATATGAAGCAGATAATTGAGGACGTGGGTTATAGGGGATATGTGGAGATGAAGACGTTAGCATAAGATAGGAAAGGATGAAGGATTGTATCAAACCAGTCGAAAGACTGACAACAGCAAAAAAAAATAGCATTTCCAATTCCTCCCCAATTACTGAGTCCCAGAATGAAGAGACCATGGCCAGCACCACCGTTTTATCAAACTCTATCTTATGCTCTTCATCGAAAGCATATTCGGGTATCACGGGCTTTTCCAATTTTACCAACCTTAAGTATCGTTTGTGTTCGGTAAGACATTCAGCGATCATTCTGACTGTCTGTCTGATGTAAACTGTGCTGCATTCGCATTGTATGGAATAAATTGCATGAATTCTTATGCCTTAACCAAACGAAGCACATCACATATCTTAGCAGGCGGCCAGAAAATGCTTTTTATACCAGACCACACCAAGAGCCTTCCATTTTTTCACAGCATATGGCAGAAAGGCAAGAGTTTTTGATGATTCTTCTTGTTCAGACGGTGGTCTAGGTTGCTTCTGAATAAAGGCACGCTCTATCTGTCGCCGATAGTAACCATTCTGTTGAAAAACTGTCCTTGAGGTACATTTCCATTACTACCAATTTGTCCCGCAACATGTTGCAGGACAAGTGCCTGCACATGTGTCTGAAATTTGTTGAAATGGAAATGGTCTGCAACATATTGCGGCACAAGTGACGGGGACTGTAATGTGCCAAGCGACTGCGAAACACAACATGTGCCGCAACTTGTGCCACAGCCGATTGAAACAGACTGCGACATCTCCCAGGGACATGCGCAGCAAACTCAGTGTCCAAACTCTGAGAGCAGCACAAGTTTTCTTTTCTGTGGTAATCATACTGTAGTATCGTAATCGCAGGGTAGTATTTGTTTCATGATGGTGTGGTTGAAGATTAATGTATTAAAGCTTATAGAACTCTATGAGCAGGAGACAGAGCTGTGGAACATAATTGATGTGAATCACAAGACGTCGAACAATAGAAATGATGCCATGCAGCGAATTGCTGATGTTTTTCAATGCATGATTGAAGAAGTAGAAAAAAAATCACTCTCAGAGGTCCCAATATTTAAGGGGGAAATAAATAAATACATAAATAAAATTGAAAGGAGCAAGAAATGTGGTGGTAATGCTAAGTATGTGTACCATCCTAAACGACAGTATTTCAATTTAATGAATTTCGGAAATATTGGATTTGGAGGTTCTCTGTATATACATTAAAGAACTGTAGCTATCACCTGTCGCTAAGAAATGACGAAGGGTTGTCGCTAACATTTCACTGGCAGAAATTGGCCCTCGACATGTCCTGGATTTTATAATCTTTCTCCCAACAAGGTTCAATGACAATTGCTGTAATTCTAACGAAATTCTCGTACCCACTTTGGAGATGTAGGTCTGCGATCAACGAGTTATAAGCCCCTTCCAAATGTCTTTTTGCTTTTTTTTTAATTTTTTTTTTTTTTGTTTTCGTCAGGTCGACTGGTTTGATGCAATCCTCCATCCCTTCCTATCCTGTGCTAACCTCTTCATCTCTACGTACCCCTTACAACCCACGTCCTCAATTATCTGCTTCATATATTTTAATCTCTGTCATCCTCTACACTTCTTACCTTCGACTGTTCCCTCCACCAGAAAATTAACCAATCTAGCCTGTCTCAAAATATGACTTACCAGCCTGTCTCTTCTTTCTGTAAGCTTCTTCCACAAACTTCTTTCCTCACCCATCATTTCTAAAACTTGTTCATATCTTACTTTGTCAGTCCACTTAATTTTCAGCATTCTTCTGTAGCACCACATTTCAAATGCTCCAATTTTCTTTCTTTCTAAAGTGCATGTTTCACTACCATAAAGTGCTATGCTCCATACATACAGTTTTAATAAGTTCTTTATAATTCATAGATCAATATTTTAAACTATAAGGTTTCTCTTTTTCATGAAGGCTCTTTTTGCTAGTGCTATTCTGCTATTTACATCATTCCTGCTTCGGCCATCAGTTGTAATTTTGCTTCCCAAGTAACAGAGTTCACTTAGTTCACCTATTGCATCCGATCCTATTTTGATATTTAATCTGCTGTGATTTTTTCTAGAAAACTTATCGAAACTTTGCTAGAAACAATCTCGACCGTTTTCGCCTATTTTTTAGAAGTTCATATTTTGCGCATTCCATCACAACAAAAGCTGCAGTAGCTGAGCTGTCCATATCGTTCAAATATTTGAACCAACAAATCATTCCACTCAAGAAACTTGAAAACACTTTATTTGATCCCCTATACAAACTTCAACTATAGTCTTGCACTAGAGACCACTGTACAAATGTTGCAGATATCCCAGGCAATTGGAAAGGGTTGAAGAATTACATGCAAAATGTGCCGGCCACAAGTCGTACGACTTGTGCCAGGAACGTGGCAGAATGGAAACCTACCTTTAGATGTTTCAACTCCATCGGTAGGCTCTCTAGATCGGAAATGGCTCTCACTCTGTGTACCAATGTGGTCAATACGAAGTTGTGTTGTGCTGGGTGATGGTAACTGGCTGCACCCAAGTAACGTTCTGTGTGGGTGAGTTTACGGTACACACTATGTGCCACTGATCCATCAGATTTTCCCTGGATTAAGATGTCCAGGAACGGGAGGCATCCGTCCTTCTCAACTTCTTTCGTAAACCGTATGTTGGGATCGATCCAGTTAAGGTGGTCAAGAAATTCTTCCAACACTTCAGTACCATGTGGCCACATGGCGAAAGTGTCATCAATGTAGTGGCAGAAGCAGGTGGGTTTGAGGGTAACACTCTCAAGAACCTTCTCTTCAAAATCCTCAATGTAGAGGTTAGCTACCACCGGTGAGAGCCGAGATCCCATGGCCACTCCATCAGATTGTTCACAGTACTTCCCTCCATACATGAAGTAAGTGGAAGTAAGTAGTTGATCAAGGAGGTCTGCGGTACTTGGATCAAAGTGATGGTGAATCAACTCCAGCGTTTCCTTTACTGGCACACAGGTAGAGAGAGACACAATGTCAAAACTAACAAGGATATCAGAATCTGAAACTGTTAAAGACTTTAGGGTTTTCACGAATTCAGCCAAGTTCTTGACATGGTGGCGACAGCACCCCACAAATGAACTAAGAAGACGCGTCAGATACTTAGCAAGCTGGTAAGTCCGTGACCCAATAGCACTGAGGATGGGACGTAAAGGCACACCCCATTTATGGATCTTGGGTAAACCATAAAGTCGTGGTGGTCTCATGGCTCGTGGCCTAATTCCCTCAATCACATCTTTCGATAGTTCGGCCCTTTTGACAGCGGCCATCGTCGTCTTCACAACGGTCGGGTCAGCGTTCAACGGTACGTTAGACGCATCACTAAGGAAGTTCATGACCTTTTTGTCATATTGCACTGCAGAAAGGAGAACAGTAGTGTTACCTTTATCAGTTGGTAAAATGACTATGTCGTCCCTGCGATGTAAGGCAACTAGTGGATTAATACAAACGTTGGCATTTAACGATGCTGTCTGGCTGAATTCCTGTGAAGAATTAATTTCATCAATATGCCGGGAAAGTCTCCACTCACATATTAGGTAAAATTGACGGGGAGTATTTGTTTCATGTCAGGCAGTTTGAGAAACTGGGCAAGAAGAAAGCAAGACTGCTTAGCTGGTTGACATTACCTTTGAGGTTCCGAAGCCATGACATCATTCCTCTTTTCGCTGTGGTGAAACATCATATCGAAAGCATTGGCACTAAGAAAATACATCAAGCCAGCCTCTCGCTACTTCAGGAGTGCATCCGATTCACGCACTTCTTGTTGGACTGCAACACTCGGTCCTTTTTTTCTTGTCACTTTTACCTGTCGACAAGACTCTCTCACCTTATTCTTGGGACTGGGTGGATGCAGCTATGTCTGCTCAGATGAACCTGGAATTGGAGAAAACTACAGCATGACACATCGCCAAATACACCCGGTTGGCTGGAGCAGACCAAGGCGGCAAACATACGGTGTCCGATCGTTCTGTTATCAACCTCACCGAGATTCGTCTTGATGACACGACTACTTCTGTGCTGGCCAGGGGCCCGAATTTCGCTCCTGCCTTTAGGTGCATACCCACGAAGGAGATAATCTGTTTGATAGAACAGGCTGTTCGCTGACTACCAAGTGAAGAAGCTGAAGTAATATGAAAGGAGACTTGTTGAGTTGTGAAGAGGGCCAAGCAGCCAAGAAACAATATCACTGTTGCAGAGCAGAAAACACTAGTTGCCTTATGTTGCAGCGATGATATAGTCATTTTACCACCTGAAAAATGTAACTCTATGTTCTTCTTTCTGCAGTGCAATACGACAAAAAGTTGATCATCTTCCTTATTGATGCGTCTTATGTACCATTAGATTCTGACCCAGCCGTAAAAGTTGTGAACAAGATGATGGCTCTCATCAAAAAGGCCGAGCTACAGGAGGAGGTGATTGAGAGAATTAGGCCATGTGCCGCGATACCACTGAGACTTTATGGTTTGCCCAAGTCCCATAAACAGGGTGGACTTTACATCCCATCGTCATTGCTATTGGATCACTGACTTACCAGCTAGCTAAGTGTTTGACGCATCTTCTTAGTCTCTTTGTAGAGGGTTGTTGCCACCATGTTAAGAACTCGGCTGAATTTATGAAAACCATTCAATCTGTAATAGTTTCAGACTCTGACATCCTTGTTAGTTTTAACGTTGGTGTCTCTCTTTAACCGTGTGCTGGTAAAGGACACTCTGGACTTGAGTCGCCTTCATTTTGACCCAGGTATCACAGACCTCTTCGATCACGTGCTCACTTCCACTTATTTCATGTTTGGAGGGAAGTACTATGAACAATCTGATGGCATGGTCATCGGTTCTCTACTCTCACCGGTGATAGCTAACCTCTACATGGAGGATTTTGAAGAGAGGGTTCTTGAGCGTGCTACCCTCAAACCCACCTGCTTCTACCGCTACCTTGATGACACTTTCGCCGTGTGGCCACATGGTATTGAAGCTTTGGATGAATTTATGGACCACCTTAACGGGATCCATCCCAACATACGGTTTAAAAATGAAGTTGAGAAGGATGGGTGCCTCCCGTTCCTGGACATCTTAATCAAGCAATAATCTGATGGATCACTGGCACATAGTGTGTACCACAAACCCACGAACATGGAACGTTACTTGGGTGCAGCCAGTTACTATCACCCGGCACAACGCACATCTGTATTTGCCGCATTGATACGCAGATCAAGAGCCATTTCCAGTCGTGAAAGCCTACCGTTACAGTTGAAACATCTAAGGACTGTTTTTGAACGAATTGGCTACTGTTGGTGACAGATAGACCTTGCCTTTATTCAGAAGCCACCTAGACCACCGTCTGGGCAAGAAGAACCATCAAAAACTCTTGCCTTTCTGCCATATTCCAGAAACGCGTCGGGAAAGATTGGAGGACTCTTGGCGCGGTCTGGTATAAAAAGTTTTTTCCCGCAAGCCGCCATAATACGTGATGTCCTTCGTTCGGTTAATGATGGTTCAGGCCCAAGAATTCCTGGAATTTATTTCGTTCCATATGAATGCGGCAAAGTTTACATCGTTCAGACAGTCAGAATGATCGCTGAACGTATTACTGAGCACAAACGACACTTAAGGCTGGTAAAAGTGGAAAAGTCTGTATTAGCCGAACATGCTTTTGATAAAAAGCATAAGATAGAGTTTGATAAAATGGTGGTGCTGGCCTGGGTCTCTTCAATCTGGGATTCAGTATTTGGGGAGGCATTGGAAATACAGTTGAAAGATAATAACATCAATAGGGACAGCTGACTACCAGAGTGCAGCCTGGAGACCAATTATTAGGGATCTACGTCTTTGAAGGAGAGAAATCTTATCAACAAGGGGTAATGGTTGCAAATTGACGCCATGGATTAAGTTCGCCAGCATATCTGGCTACCAGTTAAGCAACTTTGGGCATGGATAATACATGGATGGGTGACCAGGTATGGTTCTATATGCAGTCCGCAACATTGATACCCTCAGTTAACAGATCGCGCATTCCAGTTCTGCTGTGCACTGATAGGGTGGCCTGGCAATCATCGGTAGATGAAGTCAGAATTTTGCCGGCTGCTAAGTCAGTCTAGTTTGTGATTTCAAGTAATAATATCTGAAGTAATAGACCTGATGATGACAACCGAGCCGGTTGTCGAAACATTGTCATTTTATAACATCAAAGATGATTCACTAAAACTAAATACGGAGACAAAAACTAAACGGAAGAATTTAAGTATTTGGGTTAGATGATCATCAAAAATGGATTATACGTAGATACTATGGGAAAGGATACATAAACTCAAAATAGACTACCAAATTTCACAAGAAATCTACGATAAAAATGTCTTCCACAAAATATTAAGATACAGCATTATAAAATGGTTTGGAAACTTGTAGTTTTGTATGCAGCCAAAACCTAATTCCTGAATGCTTATGTAGGACTCCTGATAGAACTGGAGAAAAAAAGAATGAAAAACAATCACAGGAATTCTAGGTTCTAATTTCAAGGAAGGTGTCCATCAACAGAGATTCAACAAACAAGTCAGAAGTAAAATACTGAAAATCAGTGAAACAATCAACAAAAGACTGTCATGATTCTGTGGTCACCTCAGATGAATAGAGGAAAACAGACTAACTAAAAAAATCTTAAATTTCTTATGCAAAACCCAGAAGCCCTGGTTTTTAGATATCAAAGAAGATTGTCATTTTGGGATTTGAACCCCAAAATGTTTTTGAGATAGATATCTTTTGAAATGTTAGTATTTCTTATTTTATGTCAAAAGAGTTGCTGTTACAATTGTTAGAAATACAAACAACAATATTAACAAGAGCAGAACAAAACAAGAATATAGAAAATAGGACAGCAATCAACAGAAGTGAGTTCATATTACAGATGACCAAAAGTCAGCAAATTGTAAGGCTTTTTCATTGTGTTAAGGAGGTCTTGAACGTTGCATGTTCATGGGTACTGCAGACAATTGTATAAATACTAGATTTCTGTTCTGCCCCACATTCACATGTAGTATTAGGATCTTCGTGAAAACCCAATCTTGCTAAATTATCCTCTGCCCTGCCCACACCACGTCTTAACCTGTTTAATGCTCTTCGTGTCTTCCAGTTAAGATCTGGGGGTAGCATCTCTGTAGTAGGGTACCATTCATCAACATTATTCCATCTTGTTTATCACAGACTGAGCTGGGCATTTTTTGGCGGTACATGCGATGCAACCATTGACTTCAGGAAATTTTTCCTAGATTTCAGTCTTTGTCTAGGGAGTTGATGCCCAAATAACGAATGAGCAGTGTTTTGATTAACATTATTTCTTTCCAACTTTGCAGCTACATCCTGTCGTATATCAGGGGGAGCGACCATGCAGATTTTTAATTGGTGTGGCTCTTAGGCAACCCACAATAATTCTGAAGGTTTCATGGTTGTTTGGTATAGGCAGACTTGTACCAAACAGGACAGGCACTTCTGCAGTTTAGTAACACAGTGCAAGAACTGATTCTGCAGGATTTTGCTGCAGGCTAAAACTTAGATATTTGTGTCTAAGCACTGTTTTTTGTAAGTGAGGGAGCAATCCAGTGTAACTCTCATATATTTTGATTGAAAGAGTGACTTACTTCTATACCATCCCATCTGACTTTATTTCCTGTTGGGATGTCTGTTTCATCACTGAATGAATTGGGTTTCACTGATTGTCTTCATAGTAAACCTTTATTTAGACACTCCTCCGCAGTTCCAAAATCATTGGCTTGTACTCTTACTGATAAAACATCTGCATAATAAAACTTCAAGTCGTCGGTGGCTGGGGTTGATCGTTAGTCTAAATATTGGATAACTTTGGGGCCAGGACAGCCTTTTTTTGTGTTTTCCATTGACTTTTGTTACTTGAAATTCGAAGTAAAATCTTCAATTCTGAGGTAAATTTCTGATGGTATTTTAAGATCAGTTGATATAATTTATGCATTTATATATATATGGTTTCATACGCAGCATAAATATCTACAAAAACCACTCCTGTGATCAAACCTAGGTCAAAATCATCTTCAGTGTGCTGAGTTAGGTTGAGGACTTAGGCAGTGCTGTTTTTGAGGTCTGAAACTCGCTTGCTGATAAATCAGTTTTGACTCTATTTTTAGGTTCAGTAGATTGAGTTTGCATCTTTTCAAATATCTTTTAGAGGTAGTATAACATATAAATAGGGGGATGGTTTTTTGCCGATAGAAGAGTCTTTTTCAAGTTTCAATAACTTTCATCTTTCTGCATGTCTTAGGAATCTGTTTATCTCTTAGGCAGTTGTTGCAAAGACGTAAAAGTTATCGCATTACTATGGTAAAAATTTTTTTTTCCTGCTCCAAAGTTATATTATCAAGACCTTTTGTTTTACTAGTTTTGCATCATTTAATAGCTTTCTTTAGCTTATCCATTTGAAATTCTCAGAGAGTTCTTTTGTTTATACTTGTGATTGTCTTACTATCTTATTCTTGTATTTTCTTCTGAGTCTTCTCCCTTTGCCATTCTGTAATTGTTGATGTGGTTGTAGCATAGCCATATGATAGAGCTTGCTTCCATAGCCGGTGGACCGGGAGATTGAGAACCGACTGTGCTATTTGGAATACGGCCGAGTGGATGTTAAATTTCCCGCCGGTCCGTAGGTGTACCGTGGAAGACCCCGGAGTGCATGCCGGCTACTGGAAGTCAATTAAAAACGCCCGCGAACCCAACATGTGGCACCCACTAGTCTTCCTGGGGCAGCCGAGCTCATCGGGCACGCCACCCATGTGCGAGTTTTTCTTGAACTCCCTTTTTTAAATGTTGAACTACGAGGGCCGTTCAGAAAGTAACCTCCGATCGGTCACAGTGCGGGTGGTGGGGGTAGTCGCGACGCCATCTGTGCATTCACGCACTCAGCAGGTCAGTCGGCATCAAGCCATGGTCGAGTGAACATCGTACCTGCGCTAGTTTAGTTTTTGTGGCAGTTTGAAATGTGTGCTGCAATAGAAAACCCCGCCAAATGTGAAGTGCGTGCTGTCATAAGGTTTTTTACAGCCAAAGGATATTCTGTAGCAGCTATTCATCGTGAGCTTTGTGTCGTGTACGAACCAAAAGTTACGAGTGAAGGAGTTGTCCGTGAATGGGTACGTTTATTTAAAAGTGGACGAGAAAACGTTCTTGATGAAGAGAGGAGTGGTAGACCATCATTGGTGACTGACGAACTCGTTCAGACAGTTGATGCAAACGTTCGTAAAAATTGACGTTTCACAATGTCGGAGTTGTCTACTGTTTTTCCGCATATTTCTAAGACTCTCTTGTACAAGATAGTGACAGCAAGATTGGGATACCGTAAGTTCTGTGCGCGATGGGTGCCCAAAATTCTTACCGACCACCACAAAACTCAAAGAATGGCCTCTGCATTAGACTTTCTGTCACGTTATGAGGACGAAGGAGAACCATTGTTAAACAGAATCGTGACCGGTGACAAAACCTGGATTAAGTACGTGAACCCTGAGACAAAAGAACAATCAAAGATGTGGGCACATTCAAATTCGCCTACCAAACCAAGAAAAGTCTTGCAAATTTTTTCTGCCAGAAAACTGATGGCAACGGTGTTTTGGGATGCCAAAGGGGTGTTGTTGGTTGAATTCATGGAATGTGGGACAACCATTAATCAAGACGTGTACTGTGAAACACTAAAAAACTTACGACGGGCTATACAGAACAAACGCCGTGGTATGCTGACTTCCGGTTTCGTTTTTTTGCACGATAACGCCCGTCCTCACTCTGCTCGCAGAACAATGGCCCTTCTTGAGTCCTTCAAGTGGGACGTTATCAACCATCCACCTTACAGCCCAGATCTGGTGCCAAGCGATTATCACCTCTTCATGCATATGAAGAAATGGCTCGGGTCCCAGCGGTTTGATGACGACGAAGAGCTCGAAGATGCGGTCACAGGCTGGCTCCAGGCACAAGCGGGTGATTTTTATGCAGAAGGAATTTCAAAGCTTTAGAAGAGATACGATAAGTGCTTAAATCGCTATGGAGACTATGTAGAAAAATAGTGCAAAGATGTAGTTGTAAGATGTATATATTAAAATATTTTTATTTAACTTGGTGTATTTTTTTAAATCAACCAGAGGTTACTTTCTGAACGGCCCTCGTATTTTCGGTTAGAGTTGTGAAAATGAGAGTGTGATTTATAAAGGATTGTTAATGTGAACCGTTTTTAACTGAGGATTCTGCAACCTTCGGGTATATATATATATATATATAGAAGTCAGATGAAATATATGATCACGACTGGTGTGGGTAAAGATTTAGAACTCTATTAAACTTACAAAAGTTAATTTTGTTATTCTTTTTTTTGTGTGTGATTCTTCTTGACACAGTAAAGTGTGTTAATAAGCTGAATCACTGGCGACCGCGTCAGCAGAATTTGCTGCTTCAAACATTTTCGTAAAATGTACTAAATCCCACCATCCACGATCATTAGTGTTCTCTACCAAGAGAGAGAAATGCAACATGGCTACCTATGGACAGGACTCTCGCGACCTACGAATTAAGTAAACCGACGAGAAAAAAGTTAAAATGGTACATCAACAAACTTGTGAAGTGATAGCAGTGCGCCAGAAAATCCAAAACCAAAGAAGACGAGGAGTGGAGATATTTTACGCGGCCACAACAATAATGGAAGACCCGGCAGCGATAATTCGGGATAACTAACAACTGATTGGATGAGAATTGGAGGGCTCACAAGCGGCGCAGAACGTCGAAAGATAAGTGCAGTGGAGATAAAATTGAACCGTTAAAGGGATATTTTTTTTTTTTTAAATTTTCACCATGAATAAGGAAAGCAGTTTTGAAAATGGGGGGGAAGCTAGTAAAGAAGATCCCACAAGCAGGGAACCTTTGTTAGAATTTTTAAACACCGAGATACTAATCAATGAAAGTTTGTCACCAGCTCCTGAAAGCAGTCCACCAAACTCTGAAACTTGCTCTCCCATACTCACTACAAATGCATCAATATTTGAAGCATTTGAAGGTCTAGCAGATCCTGTGAAGGATAATCCAAACCTGATAGTTAAAATTTTCACAATGTTATCAAATTTATCAACTGATATCCAAACTAAGTTTGAAATACAATCAACTGACATCCAAAATAAATTCAAAAGTCATGCAGAAGATGTCCATAAAAGGTTCAGTAATGGACTAGCAGCTCTGGAGTTAAAGTTAGAGGGTAAAATAAAGGAGGAATTAAAAGGGGTGACACATAAACTTGATGAAGTCTGCAGTGAGATAGAAAAGTGTAAAAATTCAGTGCCAAATTGTTAGACAGGAGACACAGAAACAAATTGAATGTCTTGAAGTAAATGTCAGGCAAAAAAATTGATAGTAATGAAAACAATATAGCAAATATCAAACAGCAAAATACTCAGTTGAGTATAAGACTTGAAGGAGTTGCAGAAAGAGTAGATGAAGTTGGTGAAAAGTATATTAAATTGGGAGCAGCTGTAGATGAAGTTGCAATAAGCTGTGAAACATTGTATAAGCGAGTGGGGAATTTAAGTGAGGAGATGAATAAAATTCCCAACTTCGAGAGTCAAGTAACCAAAATTGGGGAAGAATTACAAGAAGTGAAGTGCCATCTAAAGAAATCACAGGTGCAACATGTAGTTGGTGTGGCAAACCCAATATCCCTGTTTATACCTGAAAAAATAGAATTTGAGAACTTTAGTGACAAGGGAGGGATCCATCCAGTAAATTTTATCAATAGTTTTGAGAAGTACAGGATTTTCAGTGTTTATGATGACAGTGAAAAAATGAACAGTGTATATCAAAATTTAAGGGGTAGTGCTCGAATTTGGGGAGAAAGGCAGCTTCAGATTTGTAAAACATATGCAGAATTCAAAGCAAGTTTCCTAAATAATTTCTGGTCAGAGGAAAGGCAACATGAAGTTAAGAGGGGTCTCTGGTATGGCAGGAAATATCAACCTGGGAGGGAATCAATCAAAGATTTCCTTTTAAATGAAACTTCCAAATGTTATTATCTGAATAACCCACCACCTGAAAAAGAAATTGTGTTGGATGTTGCTCACAGGATGCCAGGGGAGATTCAAAAACTTTTGGTCATGTATGATGTCAGAACGATTGAGGCAGCGAGTGAGTTTGTGCACCGATATGAAACCCAGTGTGCCAGAGATAGATTCAAGGAGAGCTACCAGAGCAGGAACCATTTTAAAGATCAACGGGAATTCCGCCATGAAAGGCGAATGACATATGATCAGGAAAGAGGAAGAAATCAATTCCACACCAATGGATGGGGGAGGAATTCTCCACCACATAGAAATAGTGAAAACAATGTTCGAAGAATTGGAAGAAAGGGAAGTCCTAAAGAATACTTTAGCCAAACAACGGTAGTAAGTAGTTATGATGTCACAAATGATCCCGGTACATGCCAACAAACTAATGGTAGTGATACAAAAAACTGAAGACTGCCGAAGTTTTTGGCCCGACTGAGGCAGATGGGTTAATAGGGTCGATACAATCAAAACAGAGGAACCAGCTTAGAAGTATTTTCCACAACAACCCGAATGAAGACTTAGCAGAGGAAGAGTTCCAGAAGGAAGAACAGTTGGTCCAGGCTCCCATAATCTTAGTGACATGTCGTGGAAAACAAATTGAAGTATTGTTGGATTCAGGTGCCGAAATTTCATGCATCTCAGAAAATTTGTTTGAGAGTTTACTGGAAGTTGCAAAAAAAAAAAAAAAAAAAAAAAAAAAAAAAAAAAAAAAAAAAAAAAAAAAAAAAAAAAAACCTATAAAGTAGTTTCCTTGCCAGTAAGTGGGATGGATGTCAGTTATCACTGCCACAGGGGGCAAGAACAAATTAGTGAAAACGCAGATGTTGTTGGAAGTAAAGTTGGAAGACTATTTCTTTGAGTTTGTTGTTTTTGTGGTGCCATGGCTTACGATCGATTGTATTTTTGGCATCGATTGGTTGTGTGCTTTTAAAACCATCTTGTATTTTGAACAAGGATTATTGGATTTTCAAGTTAATGGGTACAAGGGAAGAACTAGTATGAAGAAATGTTGGAAGGAGAGGGAAATGGCGTCAGTGAATGTACTATCATGGGGAAATGCAGTAGCCAGTGGGAAAGAACCTAAATTCCTTCAAAAGTTTATACGGTTTTGTGTATTGTCAATGCAACCAAGCAGACAGGTGGAGAAGAATGAGTTAAGAATAGTGGACAGTGTTAGCAGTGAACACCGTACAAAGCTAAGAAATCTGATAGACGAGTTTAAGGAAGTATTTTCTGACCAGCCTGGACTCGTAAAAGGTTATGAGTGCAATTTTACTGTCAATTGTGCGACACCTTTCTTTGTAAAACCTTACGTCATTCCAGTTTCAAAGAGGAAGCAAGTCGATGATGAGATAAACAGGATGTTGCAATGGAAATTCATAGAAAGATCCAAGAGTCCTTATAACAAACCACTAGTTATAGTCACAAAAGCAGACCAATCTGTCAGTTTAGTTTTAGACGCTCACACTTTAAATAAAGTTCTCGTCACTGAAAAGGACCATCCACCCCCAGTTGATGAAATATTACAAAGCTTTCAAAATAAGAAATTTCTAACTTCCTCGGATTTAACTGCATCCTGTTGGCAAATTCCAATTGCAGAAACATCCAGGCACCATACTGCATTCTTGTACCAAGGCCGGAGTTACCAGTTCCGAGTTTTGCCATTCGACCTGAATAATGCAGTCGCGAATTTCATCCGTACTTTGGATCAAGTCCTTGGTAAGGAATTAAGTACATGTGTACGTCGACGATATATTAATTGCAAGCTCAACCATCGAGGAACATTGGAGTACATTAAAAGAAGTATTAACCGCTTTAAAGAAAGGGGGATGACTATTAAAGTGAAGAAGTGTGTTTTTCTGACAAGCAAAATTGAATTTTTGGGTCATACTATCACCCCATCAGGAATAACTCCCAATGAGGAAAAACTTAACGCTATCAAGAATTTCCCAAGACCCCAAAACAAGGAACAACTGTTGAGTTTTCTTGGACTTTGTAACCCTGATTGGAATCTTCCTATCTGTATTACCACGGATAGTTCGGAATATGGCCTGGGTGTGGCGATCTTCCAAGAGATAGCAGAGGGAGATGAAATAATAAAGAAACCTCTCGCTTTTGCTAGCCGGATTCTAAACCAGTCTGAACGCAACTACTGTGTTACCCAGAAGGAAGCGCTGGCTATTGTTTGGACCTTCCAAAAGTTTCGGTACCTCCTTTTGGGCAGGAAGGTGATAGTACATACTGACCACAAGGCACTGTCGTTTTTGAAGAAGTGTAAATTAGTCCATGGAAGGTTGGCAGGATGGAACTTACTACTCCAGTAATATGACTTTGATATTAAATATATTCCAGGAAAGGAAAATTGTGTAGCAGATGCCTTGTCAAGGTTACCAGTAGGTTTAGAAGAAAGTGAGTCAGCAATGTCAGTAGGGAAAGAAGCTCGGATATTTTACATTAAGGGAGTGGACGGAGAAAAGGAGGTTAAACATTGCCTGAAGTTCATGAAAGAGGAGCAAGAAAAGGACCCCAATATAAGGGAGTTATTAGACAAGATAATTGAGAGTGACCCACAGTCAAAGTTATGCAAATACTACATGCTGGTCAGTGGAATTTTATTCAGAAGAAACCATGAAGCTAGTTCAGAGTGGAAAGTATGGGTGCCAGAAAACTATGTGGACCATTTAATTAAGCAACATCATCTTAGTTATGGCCATTATGGTATAAACAAGTGTCATATGATCATGAAGGAAACCTTGTATTTCCCTAATATGTCTCGGCGGATACAGCAGGTAGTTTCTCATTGTGAGTTATGTCGGAAAACTAAAGCAGATAACGGCAGAAGGGCCGGGGAGATGCTGAGTGTGATCCCTGATAAACCACGTGAACTAGTTGCTTTAGATATCTTCGGCCCACTGCCTAGGTCCCGTTGGGGAGTAACTCAAATTTGTGTTGTCATGGACATCTTCTCAAAATATATAAAGTTGTACCCACTGAAGAGGGCCACAGCCAAAGTAATCTGTTCAATGTTAGTTCATGGATTATATACCACATGTAGGAAAACCTGACAAAGTATTGACAGACAATGGATCCCAGTTCACAAGTAAAGCCTGGGCTGAATGCTTTAAAGAGTTAAGTACTGAAACAGTTAAGACGTCTTTCTACCATCCAGAAGAGAATGCAATAGAACGAGTAATTAGAAAGCTTGGTAGATGGTTCAGGACATACTGTGAGGACAACCATAAGAAGTGGGCATACGAATTAAGTGAAATAAAGGAGTTATCAATACTATTCCCCCATGCTTCCACTTCACTAACGCCATATGAAATCATGTTTAAGAGGGAACCTCCCCGAATTGTTTATGAGCTCCTCCACTTTCCGATGAGGGATAGTGATTATCCTGACAAGATTAAGATAGCTTTGGAAGAATTGAAGAAGTGTGCCTTAAGAAGAAAGGAGGCCCATGATAGGAACCTCGAACCCACAGCATATGGGATAGGTGACCTAGTTCTGTTAAAGACACATTTTAAGTCATCATCTATAGACAATGAAATTAAAAAGTTTAAACTGTTGTACGAGGGACCTTGTGAAGTCGTTTCCCGAACCAAGGGGAACTGCTATACTTTGGCTCACCCTAAACATGGTAAAGTTAAAGGAAATTATAATGTGGTGGCACTAAAGCCTTTCAAGACAGTTAATGTGACATATGGTGGTGGTCCAATATAAAGTTTCCTCCCAAATGAGTTAGTAAAAGTGGAGTAATAAACTGTGTATGTTGCTGCGTTGCTGACTTGAAGCAGTGCTTAGTGAGTAAAAGGTGGTATGTTAGCATGAGAGTCAACAATCCACATAGAATACATCTGAAGCATCGTCCAAGACAAAGAAGACATCAATCATGACTAATAAGTGTTCTGGATGTGCATCAGGAAGTGGTTTTTTATCATTATTATTATTATTGTCATTTGCTCCATTGTTAGTGATGAAGGACTCCATAAATATTAATTGTAACATGACATTCCGTGACGGCACTGGAGTACAATTCGTGTTAAGGTTATTTGGATGAATATAAATGATTTCGTATTGTGTATTTTGTGATTTAGCATAAGCAGACTACCTTTGTATCTTTGTTCTTTCTCTCTAAATATGGTAATATTCAGTTTACAGAATTTTCTTAGAGGGGAAGTGATACTTTAGTAAAAGTGACAATAGACATTTGGCATGGACAGTTAAAACTATGGTTTAGAACAATCATCGCACCCCAAAAGATGTGATTCAGATAATAATATATTGTGTGGTTTCTTTGATATAATCTTGATGTGTTTCCCTGTCTCCTTGTGAAGCTATTTTGATGTTTACTTTTACTTAAAATTATTTTCTATATACATTTTAATAAGGATGTGTTTGGAAATATGTATTGAAGCCACACACCAGTAAAGCGATATTATGTATGGTATTTAGGATAGGAACCCGAGGTTGCAATTTGTATGTGAGTGAATGTGGAGTGAAGTTTGTAAGTAATCTTGGGGAGCATTAGTCCATTGAAGAAGTTCATCATTGCCATTTTGTCGAAATATCCAAAATCTTATGTTAAAATTGAGGGGGCTGTAGCATAGCCATATGATAGAGGTTGCTTCCAAAGCTGGTGGACCGGGAGATTGAGAACCGACTGTGCTATTTGGAGTACGGCCGAGTGGATGTTAAATTTCCCGCCGGTCCGTGGGAGTACCGTGGAAGACCCCGGAGTGCATGCCGGCTACCGGAAGTCAATTAAAAATGCCCGCGAACCCAACATGTGGCACCCACTAGTCTTCCTGGGGCAGCCGAGCTCATCAGGCACGCCACCCATGTGCGAGTTTTTCTTGAACTCCCTTTTTTAATGTTGAACTATTTTCGGTTAGAGTTGTGAAAATGCGAGTGTGATTTATAAAGGATTGTTAATGTGAACCGTTTTTAACTGAGGATTCTGCAACCTTCGGGTATATATATATATATATATATAGAAGTCCGATGAAATATATGATCACGACTGGTGTGGGTAAAGATTTAGAACTCTATTAAACTTACAAAAGTTAATTTTGTTATTCTTTTTTTGTGTGATTCTTCTTGACACGGTAAAGTGTGTTAATAAGCTGAATCACTGGTGACCGCGTCAGCAGAATTTGCTGCTTCAAACATTTTCGTAAAATATACTAAATCCCACCATCCGCAAGCATTAGTGTTCTCTACCAAGAGAGAGAAATGCAACATGGTGTTAAGTCAGGTGTTATATTAGCATGTGTGCGTCAGTGCTACGTCTTTTCAAAAGTTACTATACCTTTCGGCTATTTTTAGACAGGTCTATGTTCTTACTTAGTCCTCTCAATTTCAGAACACAGATTCCACTGTTACCTGGCTAAAAGCATTGTCTTAAAGAGCATAAGGTATTCCTACTGCAGAGGGAAAACCTCTTGGTTCATTCCTGGAATGTACAATATGTGACAAGTTCTAGTAATTGAAAGACATAAACTTGTTTCCACAGCATCCCAAATATCATTAGTGCTCAGGCAAAAGGTCTGCGTTTGAAATCATGTAATTCCAATTTTCAGTAAAAAATTGTCAAGTTAAGAGTTTTTTAATAAAACCTCTGTCAGAACAGAATCTTCAATTGTCTGGTTGCTGCAAATACCTGAATGCATATTGATCTATGTTGTGAGTTAGGTATTGATTGTGAAATTGTTTTGGTACGCTGAGGGGCCAGGGCATCACTTACGAACAATAACTCAAGATTATAACCCACTCCCATCTTCTACTGTTAAAAGAATGTGACAGTTTAGTGTCATGAAGAACAGTCAGTTGACTATGTTCCACCAATTTTAGCACAGCTTCCCCATTCTTGTCCTTGTATCCCTAGATGCTTCTATGGCTAAAGTCACCAACAACAATCCAAGATGTCTGACTGTTGGAAATTTGCATTTGGTGGCTTGTAGATTGACATGACTATGCAGCTACTTAACCTGATAGTCAGTATTTCAATTTCATTATCCAGTGTATATGAAGTGCTAGATCTGGCTTTACAAAGATGGCACTACTGCACTGCCTGTGTGCCCTCTTAGATATAATACACATTCCTCCTAATTTTGGTCTTCTCTAAGTGATTTCTGTATGTATCTCTTGTAGACATAGAACCTCACATTCAGATTTATGGCATACATTTTTGAGTAGTTCTTCTGTAATTGTAGATACACCCTCAATTTTGATTGACATTAAGGATTACTCACCGCAACACACCTTTGTGGTAGAGAGATCAGCTGGCAGTACCATTGCCTAAGGAATGCCCGAGTGTACAGATGAACTCTTTTTGGAGGTGCTTTCCATGGTTCCCCACTGTTAGTGACACATGGGATAAGCCGAGACGAACAATCCGAAACAATACATGGTTCTCTTTGGTTGTTAGAGTGCAAACAGACTGACTCAAAATGACTTCCGAGATTTGCAGCTGACATTGCACTTGTTTCAGAAAATTATAGTGATTTGGTTGAAACACTTGCTGAAATGAAAGAGGTCCTTACTGAGCATTATAACCTGAAAATAAACTACAAAAAAAGACAAAGTGTGGCAGGGACATTAAAAAACAAGTACAGTTAAAAGTAGATAAATATTTAATTGAACAAGTTAAAGAATTCGGATTTTTGGTAAGTGTAGTCATAGAAGATGGAAGAAGCAGAAAAGAAATAGTATCTAGACTCAACCAAGGTAAACATGCTTTTAATAAGTGAAAGCAACTCTTCACTTCTAACAGCAGCCTGTCAGCTCTAAGACAGGTGAGATGGTATGTGAGATGAGATTTGCTGCAAGTGGCATGGCCTGTAATGGGGTAGAGAACACCAGTGATAGGTTTACAATAGATTGTGGTATGTGGATCTATTTTCCATGTTTTTTAGCTAGATGAGTGGTCATATGGTGATTATACTACTATCAAGAATCCCTTACCCTTTACATCCACAGTCTGACATAATTATCCCTCTCGAATTGACCCTAAAACAGATATCGCAAGCCAAAAACTGTCTGGAACACTAAAACACAAACCCAAATCCATCTGTAATCCTATCTTTCTTACCCAATTCTCTCCTGGCGTGGATTTCATGAACCAGATTCTTCACCAAGGCTCAGATTTGTCTCAAGTTATTCTCAACTCTACATATGGTTTGTCCCAATATGCACACATCTTCCCCCTGCCATATGTCTCGCCTCCGGCATGATTAATGTTACAAACAGAAATTTTGTGAAATTTTATTATTTTTTTTGTTTTTTCTTATGTTTGTCTGGCCATGCTGCCTTCATTTGTGGTAAGTGATGGGTTATTTTCCTATCCTATCCTATTTTCAAGCCTTTCTTAGAAATGCACCATATCTTTCCAACTATCCTATCAACATCCCTCATCACCCACAGCAGACCACCTCACTTGACACATGTATGTCCAATGCTCTAAAACATAGAACATCCTCTGCTCTTGTAATAAACGTCATTACAAAAAGTGCAGTATACACCTACCCTGCACAACCTATTTTAACCATAGCACTGCCGAAACCAACCCTATAGCAGTTCTCGCTTCATATTTCAGCTCCACTGCCTCCATTACCTATTTTATTATATCGGTCTCACCATGAAATATTTATCAATCAGAGTAAATGTTTTCAGTGATGATACTGAGGAAAAAGGAAATGGCTTTTAAGCAATATAAATAACAAAGGATAGGTAAAATGACTCATCACTACTCACCAAAGTTGAAGGCCACGAAGAGTGAAAAACATACATGACGAACAAAAACGTATACAATATTTCGGTTTACACCTTATTTTAGAAACCGGGCCATGTCGTTCAGGATGTCTGCACATGCTGAAGGGTCATGTGGTAAACTTCGACTTGTGCACACCTCCTGTACCACATTGCCCATTTTCTAAAACATGAATAAGATGTATACCAAAATATTGTATATATTGTATCTTTACACCTACAACTTACACCTTCCAATACCAGAACATGCCAATTATCACAATTCTAACAATCTCAATGACTGCTTCGCTGTGAGAGCAATCAGAGTTTTCCCCAAAACCACTGCTGCTTCAGAACTTCTGAGATGGGAACTTGCATCCCAAAATATCCTGGATACCAGACACCCACCTGGTCTCAATGACCGATAAAATTCCACCTTCTGACCCTCTCTTAGCGTTATTAGCAAATTTCTTTGAAATTACCGAGCGTGGTGGTGTGACGGTTAGCGTTCTCGCCTCGCATTCGGGAGGACGGCGATTCGAATCCCCGTCCGGGCATCCAGATTTGGGTTTTCCATGGCTCCCAAATCACTCCAGGCAAATGCCGGGATGCTACCTTCAAAAGGCCATGGCCGAATTCCTTCCAATTCCTTGCCCCCATCCTTTCCCGTCTCTAAAGACCTCACTGTTGAGAGACGTAAAGCAGTTAAAAAAAAAAAATCTTTGAAATTTTTTGTTTATTTATCTATTTATTTTTATTTATCAAAAGTCACCCCCCTTAATTTTCTCATTACTTGTCGTCCCTGAGAAAAATCAGTCATGAGGTAAACTTGACCATGTGCACAACTCCCGAACCACATGGCCCGTTTTCTAAAACATGATGAAGATGGACACCGAAATACTGTATATGTTTTTGTTCACTGTGTATGTCACAGCCTTCAACTATGGTGAGTGATGAGTCATTTTCCCTATCCTTTGTTATTTATATGTTTTGTGCATCATGCATGTTTTTTACTCTTTGCGACCTTCAACTTTGGTGAGAATAAATGTTTAGTGAACAGTTTACTACCGACATCTACATCAACCTGTTGCTGCTCATGTTAGTTCCCACAACTTCCCTGATTTCACTGTCAGTCATGGCTATTGGTGTTTTCCTGAAACCACATTTCATAGGTGGAAATGGAATATGCAAGCCAGGCATCAATCTCAAATAATACTCACATTCATCATGTTGGTAAACCCATTACTTGCTTATTATCCTAAGAGCCTGTCAAAAAAGATGAACTGTTCTCGCAAACTTTTTCTTCGCAATTGCTTAACTAAATAGAATTGTTATTAAATTCTCAGTACAATTTCTCAAGCCTTGTGATGTAGAAAAAAGTTTCAGTTGTCATTCTGGTCCAGTTTGCATTTGAGCCTAACCACAAAATCTGCTAATATTGCTGCTAGAAAATCAAAGCTTCAATCAAATGCCAATTAATACATTCACTGTATCTCATGTTAGTAGCATCAAGCATCATAAATTTGATCCAAAATCTCCATGGGTTCTTTCAACTTTCTTTTTTGTTATTTGTTACTCAGATCAGTATTACAGGATTTGAATGCATTTCATTTGGCTGAAATAATAACCTTAGCAGTATGACATCAGTGAAACCAGTAGAAATTAATAATAAATCTTAGCTTGCATTATGCCACATAATATTAGTTTTAATTTTGATCTACACTGCATTGATCACAATCAATGCAGAACTACTTTCATTCAAACAAAATAATGATTTGAGTTATAGGGCAGGCATGAAAACATATTAAATTATTTTTAAAAATTATAATTAAATTATACATGCTGTGTGTTGTAACATCAAATGTCAGTTGTAATTTTGAACCAGATAAAATAACAGTCCAATCAAAACTTCTGCTAACACTGATTAAAAATTAAAGCTGGTTTCTTACATATCTACAGGCAAAGAATTTAATTAAAACATCGAACAAACATGAGTATATTAAAGCAAATAATTGATTTAAATAAAATACCTGCTTTCTTTCAGTGTTCTAACATTTATTATTATTATTATTATTATTATTTTTGTGGAATTTTAATTAAATAGAGCTCATAACCATTATTATGTAGGACTATCTCTGCCTATTGTTTGTCTAACAATGAAGACTGGCTGCATGACATCACAATGATGAATATGGCTAAACAGTGACCAAGGTTAGAGTTTTATCAGCATAGGTTTAAGGGTTGCAATGAAGTGACAAATTATTATAGGACAATGAAATACCACTTGCCTCGGATGATGACAGGATGCTATGCTGTAGGCCAGTGCAGGCATTGGACTGCAGCCCCCATCCTCTGCCACATTCTACTGCTGATTGTTTCCCAAGAACCAAAAATTGCAATGTTTCTTGTTTGTGTGTTCCATATGTCTCTGGCAAACTGCCATCATCTGAGGTAAGCGATGTCATTGTCCTATCCAATTTTGTTGTTATTTTTATTATTTATTTATTAATAATTTACATATTTTGACAATTTTTCAGAACTAAAATATCTCCATTATTATGTTTCGATTAGTTTCTTTCACTCATGGTTTCTGTCACACACATCACCTCCACTCTGATTGTAACAGTAAAAAACATTCCTCTGGCATACAGCAAGTCTCAGGATACTAATTCAGAAATGTTTTTAGGTATGATTCAATTTCATCTTGCCCTAGCTTTATCAGATCTGTAGTGGTATATATTCGATACCAGTTCTGTTTGAATATGTTCCACAAACCAAATCTAGCTACCCTCCTTATCATCCCCTCCAACTCTTCTATTTGATTTACATTAAGTGGATCTCATCGTACCCCTCCACACACAAGTCAAGTTTTGTAGTCCTGATTCTTCACTTCCCTGGTACCTCCCTTCATCACACTGTCCATTAAGTGGGGAAATTTGAAACTTCTCTTCCACAGTTTCCCCAAATCCCTCCAGATAATACCAGGATGGTTCCTTAAAAAGATCAAAGCTGAATTTCTTTTTTCATTGTTTGCCCCATTCCTTCCCTGCCATTAATGACCTTGACCAGGATTAAGACACAAGCATTAAAAATAATAATTAAACCTCTCCCTACCACCTACCCCATGTTTCCTGCCTAGCTGAGGTTATGCCAAGATGAGCAATTGGTATTATGTATGCTATATAGCAGAGGATATTAGGAGACACATCATATATTTGACAAAGTTTACATTTTGAAAAATTTACAATTTATATTCACTGACATAGTTGGTGATTAGAAAAATTAGGTAGGCATGTGTGTACTTTGACATCAGGTCTAGGAAGAGCTCCATTGTTGGAGCAGGGCTTTTTATCATTGGCGAGTGCTAGCAGGAAGAACATGTGGGTTCATATAGTATTATGCTCAGTTAGATAAAGTTTTCTCAGTCATAATATATTATTGAACATTTAATGAAATTATCTCGTGATCAGACTTAAAGGAAATTTGGTAATCGCTGTTGAAGGAATTCGACCATGGCCTCTTAAAAGAAAGCATTCGCCTGGAGTGATTTAGGGAAACAATGGAAAATCCAAATTCGGATACCTGGATGGGGATTTGAACCCATATCTTCCCAAATGCGAGGCCAGAGCATTACCGCTCATCCACTACACTCGGTTCCGTTTTCACCACCCGCCTTCTATCAATATAGACTTCTCCTGCAATCAAGTAGATAGGATGCGGAGTCCATAGGTAGTTTATTCTCTATATCACCACAGGTACGGGCACATATGTAAAAAAAAAAAAAAAAAAAAAAAAAAAAAGAGAGAGAACTACTTTAAAGAAGAACAAAGATTGAAGTAAATTCTTTCATTTGGTGAAAGAGATCACAGATAAATTGGAATTTAATTCAATGATTACCAACGAAAAAGAAAATGAAGGCAAAAACTATCAATGAGCATCAAATTCATCTGTGACATGATGACCGTGACAGGACTTGAAAAATTGAGAAATTTGTAAAAAATTTGTGTTGTACATTCTCTGCAATAATTCTGAAAGATGATAGCAGTGATAGATAGAAAGGAACAAAATCTGAATTTTTCTTTCATTATGATCAATTTGCCATTTGTTTGACAAATCTAAGTAATATTTTTCTTGTGTTTTATACTTGGTGTCATATTATCGTTGCTCCGCCAACCACCTCCGATGGTCAGTTTCATTCTATGAGTGGTTGCATGGAATGAAGGGCTTGATCGAGTTCAGCCACTTACTCCTGTTAGCTTGACAAAGGGTTTTAACCTGAAATATGGTATTTTCTGTATTTGTGTGTTGTTTTGTGTTGCTGCTGCCCTCCTCACTTCTACTTTGGAGAGTGTTTGGTGTATTTTATCTGTGTTTTCCATATAAATATTGCTATCCAACAGTTCTTTTCCCCCTTCCTTTGTTACTAATATGTTGTGAATATTTTATATATGCTTTGCTTGAATGAGTACGGATGTTGTAAATTAAGGGAGAGTTTCATCATTTAAAATTTTCCTAATTTTTGTTATTGTACAATTTCCAAAAAGTAGGAGAAATTTGAGAGGGGTTGTTACATAATAGAGGAAAATGGTATTCACATCATATATTTGACAGTTTTCATGTTGTAAAGTTTGAAATTCAGGTTCATTGACATAGTGTACTTTTGGCAAGTTAGGTAGTCATGTCATGCTCTAATGTCAGGTATACGGAAGTTATAAATAGGGCCAACTGTTGGAGCATGACTTTTTATAATTTGTAGTTTTCTTTCATCTGGTGAAAGACATCACAGATAAATTGATTTTTAATACAAGGATTGCTAATAAAGAACAATATAAAGGCAAAAACAATCAAGTGAGCATCATATTTATCAGTGACAAGTAAGACTGAAATGCCTAATAGTTTCTTCTTAAAACTTTATTGAATGTCAGTTTCAATAGCATAAATCACCGTGTTTAATTTCCTTTATTACTTTCAAGGAATATTTTATTCTCAGGTGATGTTGACTTGGAACTGGAGAGAATTATTCTAGAAAAATCAGATGTGCATGAAGCTTTAGTTAAAGCAGAAACTGTATGTGCTAGCTTGGAAAAAGATAAGAAAAGGCTTCAAGATGAAATCAAAAAGGTAAACTTTTCTTTCAATGAAGTATTTATTAATATTTGTTAAAATCACCATTTAATCATATTTTAATGTTTAAATTGATACTGTAAGCAGTTTATAATAATGTGTTCACATAAGACTCAAGAAAGTTTCAAATGAAAGTTCTTAAATGTCAGTTTTCAGGTCCAAAGGCTGCACGGGGGTTTGCAACACCTTCACCTGAACTATGAACAATTAAGTTGGTGACCATGTATAGCCTTCTGGTACCTATGATATTAAATAACCTGGTCGCCACGCATTCGTATTAATAAACCCCAAATGCGAAGGGTAAAAAAGATAAAGTCATTTAACACAGTTTGAGAATAACACAGTACTTATATGATTCCTCAGACTTCCACGGCCGTCTTTGTTCATGATTAAACAACGCGGCATAACCCGAAAGTCAATTAATCATGAACAGTACTTATATTCTTGATAATAGTTCACTCGTACATTGTCGGTACCAGAATATTTAATAAAGCATTGAACCACAGTTTCTTTGAAGATTGCAGATTAAGTACAATGCTACGAGAAGACAAAAACTCACAAAGTCCCCCTAACAATAGTGAGTACTACGGCATGTTGAAATTTGCCTAAACCGCTACCCTAATCTACGCCGCTAACTAGCGCGAAGTTGTGTGATCACTTTCTGGCGTAAGAATGAGACAACGTGAGCTTACAGCAAGGTCTTTTATAGACTTATACGAGCCTGTGACCTTGGCGAACCTTTCTTTAATTAATATCTCCAAAAGTACATAATGGTTTAACTTAAAAACATTTCAGGGACTTTCTATTGTCATGTTCTATCTGTTTTAATTTAATTTAACATTCCAAAGGGTTTCTAAAGTCTTAAAACTAAAGTCATAACATGACCAACTTGGCGGAATTTTTACGCGCTCCAACAACAATCCGCGACAATCTACTTTTCAAAAACTTGATTACCGGACAAATGCTTAAACTTTTTACCGAAACCATGATATCTTCATAATCGTCTCACTTAGGGCTATCTACTGATATAAATTTCAAATTAATATTCCTTTTAATTAAAAAGTTCATTTTTTCTCTTAATTAAAACTAGTAATTAAATTTTGCCAAATTATTTAATTTTACTGCCAAAATATCAGGGACAGTGTTATAGCTGGTGATAAAAGGTCAGCTGTAGCTTTACTCAATTTAAAGATATTTCGAATCTTAGTTTTCTACTTTTCCGGTCATGTGTTTCAAAACATAAACAAACGGGAATATCTCTTAAACTAAACGTTTCCTGATATGATAAATACACTTTAAAATGATTTTTATGGTGAATTGTCCCTGTGGGAAAGATTACAGGAAAATTCCTTAAAGTTGACAACTATTCTTCTCGAAATTTCTAAGTCCAACATCGGAAACTTTACGATCGATCTATAGAATATTTTACTGCTGTGGGTATGTGACATAGTGGTAAAATAAAAGTTAAAATGATTTATAATTATATATATAAAGGAAAAAAAAATGAAAAGAATACAAAGGTTAATAAATATTGTTTGCCCATAGATGCTTTAAAGGATATGATCTCTGAAAAAAGAAGTGAAGTTAGGAGAATTGTTGAGTAGAGGAAACAACCAAGACAAGATTGATTTAGCAGCAGCGTAAAAATTAAATTGAGAGATCTTGAGTAGGAACAAACCTGCAAATCTTGGGATGTCAAGGTTGTCTCAAACACGGTCGTTATTGATATTAGAGAACTTTTTAAACAGGCAAACGAAAGAAATAAACTGCAAAAGATTATAAACGAAATACAGTCTACAAATTGTATTTATTTAATTACAAAGATCGTCGTCGCATTTAATTTATATGCGACAGGTAGCTAGTGGGAGTGTTTTTGGTGAACAAAAAGGTACTTTACACAGTTCATTATTTTCTTAAATCTTCTTTTTTTCTGTTGTCAGGGTTTTGCAATATTCATTGATGTATCAACCGCAATTCATTAGCACGTTGACATTAGATCCTTGTTTATTAGTCTCCTGTCATTTTGTATATTTATAAATTGTTGCTATGTCAAGAAAATTATGATGAAAAATAAAGAAAAAATTTTCTTAAGGTGTTTCTTAAGGGTTATTTGCAATTATGTTTCCTGGAAGTGAAAGATAAATTAGATTGATAACTTATCAATGTTGATGGAAGGAAGGTGTGGCTACAAAAAACACTAAGCACAAAAATCAATATTTCAGGCAGGGCTCTTATTCAAGATTGTAGAAGATAAAGCATATGTCTAGGTTTGCATCAGGATCAATGGTGAACCCAACCAATTTAATTGTTGCTAATGACTGTAAGATCCAAGAGGGGGAGGGGGTTATGGAAGAAACATTGTTTGGAAAACTAAATGCTGGAAAAAAATTGATCGCTTGTAAAAAGTAAAAAAAAAAAACAAAAAACAAAAAAAAAATGTAATGAGTGAAAGACTATCATAAAAAGGTATAATGCAAATTGATAAATGTGATGGAATTATGATAAAAATGTAAGTATTATCTGAGATTGGTGCATGGGGATAATTCTGGGAAGAAGGGTGCTTAGAATCCAGAACACTTTATTAGGCCACTTCCCTTACACAGAGTCAGATGTAGAAGTGTTTCTGGGAATACTGTGAGTGTGAAACATTTAATAAGTTCATGTGAGTTGTGGAATATGACGTGTGCAAGAACTGAGTTGTCTAGATCTTGGAATTAAACTGTTTGTTTGTGGCCATTGGTCCAGACAGACCACCAGTTTGTTGCGAGGCTGATGTAAGAAGTTGGCAATTGAAACAGATTAGCTGGTATATGAGCTTGATTATGCTACACATGGAGTGGCCTATGATGGTATAGGTTTCACCTGTGGTAGGGTTGCAATAGAATATGGTGGGTAGTTGCATGTTTTGCAGTAAGATCTATTTAAAAGAAATACAAATAGTGTGGTTTAGGTGCATTGGTTTGTTGAAATTTGAGTACAAGTATATTATTAAAGTTGGGTGGCCTGCTGTATGTGCCATAAGGTTTTATTTTAACATTTTAAGAAAAATATAACATTGTTGTAGATGACTCAAATATCTTTGAGTAAATTAAAAAACACGGTTCAAAAAGTCTTAATTTGTAAAAATGGCAGGAAATAAACTGAATAACATCTTGTTTTGAAAAAACATTTAAAAAATCAGTATTATGAAAATGGCGAGACAATTACCAACATAAAATTTTTTCATACAGTATGAAATTATGTCACCAGGATTATTCTTTCATTCCTGAATGGCATGGAGTAAACCGAACAAAGTCACATGTTTCAAAAAATATTTATAAAATCAATATCTCATAAATGGTTAGATTTTTCCTAAAATGAAATTTGGTCTTAAAATAGGAAATGATGTATCTGGGGTGGCAGGATTATCCTTTCATTCCTGGACACTCTGTATATTAAATGATGACATGTTGTATCACGATGTGAAGTTTCGTTGAATGGATTGATCCTGTGAAACTAGACCTACAGGAGAAAGATGCATCATGATCTTGAATCCAAGAAGAGAAAACATTCTTGGACAGACAAATGTGGTGAGCGCTCTTACACCGTATCCGGGAAACTGAGACGGATGAAGAGGATGATGAAATATGGTTGAAATTCATTCTTTAGGTTTTGATTGATTCATGAATAGACAGATAAAGATTTTAAAATTTACAGTTTAGAATTTTGTATCACTGAGGACATTGTAACTTATCAGGATATCCTAAATGCTATCACATATGATATCACCTTGTGCAACTTCATTAAAATGTGACCAAAATTGAAGGGGAAAATGGGACAATTATAAAAAGGAACAAATTTCAAAATTGAAGAGATAGTTAAGGGAATGTTTCAACAAATGGAAGAAAGGCACAAGTACAGTCGAATCAAAGTGGGAAGTACAAGGAAATAATTTAAAAAAAGTAAAAAAGTATGTTTATTATAAAATGGAAAATAAAGAGAAGTACAGGATCTACATTCAATAATAGGGAGGTGAGACGATTAAAGTGGTTGGCAAGATGAGAACATAACAGAATTAAGAGACAACAAGGCAGTAGCAAATACTTGAAAACAATTTTTAAAAAAAGGAATTAATAACAGCAAATTTAAAATGAATAATATTGGTGTAGGGGGACCACTGATGGATGCATCCAGAAATTTCTATGACTATGTTGGAAACCTGAGGGGAAGGGAGTGTGTTAAGACAATTACAGATATGAGTGGAGAAGACTGATTAACTGATTTTATGAGACTATTATGACTAGAATTCAGGAGTGGGAGGGAGCAAATCAAAGCATGAGCTTGTCCACACAATTATAAATGAACAGATTAATAAGTTTGAAATTCATCCTGAAAACATTGTGAAGGAACTAAGAAAGCTGAAAAAGGATAAAGGGGCTGGTGTAGATAATATTACTACACATATGTTAAAGTTAGCAGGGTGTGACATTGAACCTCATCGTGTGTGTGTTATATATATCTATGGCTAAATGAACCACCACTTACTTTAGATGATGGTATCATGATGGGGTGAACATATAATAAGCACAAAACATAAGAAAAACAATGAATATTTCGAGACTTGGCTCTTTGTCAACAGGAGAAAATCGAGAAGCTCTGATAAATATAAGAGTTTTCCCAAACAATAATAGCTCCTCTGAACTCAGAAGGTGGGAACTTGCCCACAGGGGCCTGGTACGCAAGTGCCAGGTACGGGTTTGGCGAACCCGCGGTGCCCGAGCTGGAAACTTGTGAGCGCCGCAAGTTTCCCACACCGTAAACTCCTACCATGCTTCAACGACCACCATAGGCGTGGCGGTTGAACGTTGTGTGCCTAGGAGAACGGGGATCTTGGCTTCATCGCCCGGATCGCGAGGACGGTACAAACCTCTATAAAAAAAAAAAAAAAACCTCAACCTCAAGGTCGGACATGTGCCGAGGAGGTGGATGAGTGGTGAGGCAAACCACCCGCTAATGTGCGACCTCAGGGACACCTGCGCACCCCTGTTGTATTAGCGCTTTGTTTTAAAATGTTTTTGCTCATGGGACCAAAATTCCTCACAAACAAAAACAAAACCCCTGCGGTCCGGGTGTGCCACAGGTTAAAATAAATACACCCAGTTCTACAAAGCGGGCGAGGGTTGAAAGCCCTCCTCCTGAACAGGACAAAAGTAACGGGAAGGGTTGTCGGATAGATAATGCCTTCGTCATTATGTCATGGATGGAGGGATCTTTTGAAAAGATCTCTCCTTTTTACATCCATAAAGGTTTAGAGGGTATTGCAGGTACCCTCAAATCAGTTAAAAAGCTGAGGAACGGGACTCTGCTTTTGGAAACATCCACCCAAAAGAAGGCTGTCCTACTCCTTAAGAGCGAGAAGCTCGGGGAGTTCGCAGTAAAGTGCGAACTCCACAAAACTCTAAATTCTCGTAAGGGTGTCATCACCTGCAAGGACCTTATGGATTTAGAGACCGAGGAACTCCTTAAGGAGTGGTCCAAAGATCATGTGGTCGAGGTTCATCAGATTAAACGAAGGGTTAACGGCAGTCTTGAGAAGACAGCCACCTTCGTCCTGACATTCGACACTCCATCATTGACGAAAGACATCAATGCAGGATATTTAAAGATTAATATCCGCCCGTATGTACCGGACCCAATGCGCTGCTTTAAGTGCCAGCCGTTTGGTCATACAACGGCGACCTGCAAGGGCAAACCCCACCTGTGGGAAATGTGGAAAGCCTGCACATGAGGCAGGCAGTAATTGCACCCTCCCACAGGTGTGTGTCAACTGCTCCGGGGCACATCCAGCCTGGAGCAGGGAGTGTCTATTGTAACTGGAAGAAAAAAAGGTACAGGAGTTGAAAACGAAAGAGCGGATTTCGTATGGCGAAGCCAAGAAGCCATATAAAGCTCTGGGTCCACCATTCTTCGCTACCAGCTTCGCGAAGACGTTATCAACTCCCGTCAGGAAAGAAAGTGTTGCTACCCAGACGTCCGTTGCAGACTTGGGCACAAGTCCAATGTGCTCATATCAGTGCAGATGTGGTGCCACACCCATCAAGGTCTTAACACCTAGGACCGCGGACGTCAGTAGTAACACACCGGCAACCTCGGCCACTAAGAAATCAGGACCACCAAGTCCACCAGCTACAGCACAGCCATCCGCTACAGTAGCTACAGCCGCTATTCCCTCGGCTATAGTAGTGGAAACAGCTACAGTAGAAACAGTAACTGCAACGCCATCGGCTAGTGGCGGATGGCAAACAGTGCAGAAAGTTCGGGGTCCGAAATTTAAACAAACGGACCCCACCATGTTCTTAAAATCCCCTTCTACTTCTCCTCCCAGATCCCCAACTGGCAGGGAGAAGAAGGGGAACAGGCCTCGGGGGAAGAAAAGTCCACACGACTCCGAGGCCTTAGAACAACATTCGTCTTCGGACCCAGAAGACGACATAATGCTGGTGGACGAACATAGTTCCATTCCTCAGCAATTACATGCGCAGGACCCACCCGAACCAGGGCGGGTGGTTTTAAATAGGTAGGATGGCTCCCATACTTCAATGGAACGTCAACGGCTTTCAGGCTCAAAAAGGGGAAGTCCAACTCTTGGCACGGTCTAATCCATTGTGTCTCTGTCTTCAAGAGACACATTTTAGACCACAACACCAACCAGTGCTAAGAGGGTACGACATTTATAGAAAGGACCATACCGAGGGTGATCGAGCTAAGGGAAGAGTGACTGTGTTGGTCCGAAACACAGTCCACTCCGAACCCGTTGCTCTCACCTCCACATTACAAGCAGTAGCGGTGAAAATACACGGTCCAATCCAACTGACCGTATGCTCTCTCTATCTGCCACCCAGTTTGTCCATCGACTACGACGACCTGGTTGGCATTATACGACAACTCACTCGGCCCTTTCTCCTATTGGGAGATTTCAACGTGCACAGTGCGTTGTTGGGTTCCACTACCGATTGCCCCCGGGGCCGAGTGGTTGGTAGATTGATGGAGCAGGAGAAAATTTGTATCCTGAATCCAGGGCAAATGACTTATTTCACCGGTATGTCTCTGCCATTGACCTTTCGTTGTGCTCCCCCTCCATCACGGACTCCGTGCATTGGGAGGTGGATCGTGACCTAACATGCAAGTGACCACTTCCCTATTTGGATGCACGTTGAGTGTGAGCGGGGCGGAGGTAATAACCGGCGTAAATGGAATGTCAGTGGTGCAGATTGGCAGCTCTTCTGCCGTTCTGTACTACTGCATCCCTGTGGCAGTATACAGGAGAAGGTGAATCACTTCACAGAAGTGATTCACCATGCATCTGACGTCTCCATTCCGAAAAGCTCCGGAATGCTGCGAAGGACGCCCGTCCCCTGGTGGAGCGAAGAATGTTGTTCCGCCATCCAGGGTCGCAGACGGGCGCTGCGTCGTTTTAGGTTGTGCCCAACATCTGACAACCTAGCAGCATTCCATATAACCAGACCTAAGGCGCGTCGTGTTGTTAAGGAGAGCAAGAAAAAGTCATGGCAGACCTTTGTGAGTACGATAAATCGTTCCACACCTTTGTCGAAAGTATGGGAGTCTATCCACCGCATATCTGGAAGGTACTCCCACCCACAAGTATCTGGGTTGCTGGATCACGGACGTATAATTACCGACGAACGAAGCATAGCGCAGCTGATGGCGGAGAATTTCATCACCATCACTTCATCCGCTAACTTTAACCCTCGGTTTCAGCGATGACGAGTCGCTGCCGAGATGCGCCCGCTGTGCTTCGATTCGTCGAATACAGAGGCCTACAACTGCCCATTTACATCTTGGGAGCTGGAGTCAGCATTAAACAGCGCAAACCACACTGCTCCAGGGCCTGAATAATCCAGTACCAGATGCTGAGGCATCTTAGTAAAGATGCTAAGGAGTACCTTCTGGATATTTCCTCGACTCGTGGAAAGAAGCAACACTGATTCCTATTTTAAAGCCTGGAAAGGACAAATTGTTGCCAGGTAGCTGTCATAGTATCGCCCTTACAAGCTGCGTGGGTAAGACACTGGAGAGGATGGTCAATCGCCGCCTCGTCTGGTGTCTTGAATCCCATTTTTTCGATCCTGAAAAGGCCTACGATACTACCTGGCGGCATGTTATTTTAAAACAGTTGCATGATTGGGGTTTTAGGGGTAACCTGCCCCGTTTTTTAAAATCACTTTTATCTGGTCGATGCTTCCGGTACAGAGTCATTGGTGAAGTGTCTGATCTTTTTATTCAGGAAAACGCTGTCCCTCAGGCGTTAGTTTTAAGTGTTACGCTTTTTGCCATTGCTATTAATAACATTGCAGCCATTATAAGGAGTCCCCTACGGTACTCCTTATACGTGGACGACTTTTTAATATTTATTGCATCGTCCAGCCTGAGAAGCGCTGAGCGGCAGTTGCAGCTCGCGTTGAACAGCCTGGACGAATGGTCAGTGCACACCGGTTTTCGTTTCTCCACTGAGAAAACCCGGTGTGTACTTTTTACTCGCAGCAGAAGCCTTTTACCAGACCCTCAACTTACCCTGAGGAACACCGTTTTAAGTTTTAGTGATACTGTTCGATTTCAGGTCCTCATTTTTGACACAAGGCTCAACTGGCTTGCGCATCAAAAAGATGTGAGAGCCAGGGCCTTAAAAGCTCTTAATATTTTAAAATGTCTGTGTGGCAGATCATGGGGCGCTGACCGCTCCTGCCTGCTACAATTTTACAGAGCCTTTGTACGGTCACAGTTGGAATACGGTTGTATTGTGTATGGTTCGCCACGGGACAGCTATCTCCGTATATGGGATAGTGTCCACCATGCTTGAATTCGTCTCGCCACGGGTGCATATCGCACCAGTCCTATTGTCAGCATTTGTGCTGACTCGGGCGAGCCGCCGCTTACCATCCGCCGGCAACTCCTCATGGTGTGACACTACCTGCAGGTTGCCATAACACCTGGCAGTCCCGTGCACGACATAGTGCTCCATCCCAACTGCGAGCGGCTCTATACCAACCGGCATAGAGCCACTAAACCGTTCAGCTACCATACAAAGGCTATTTTAAAACAATACGGATTCGAGATTCCTTCTTTTTATCACCAGGGTTGGAGTAAATCTCCTCCCTGGCTTTTAAAGAGGCCCAGAACGATTTTAGAACTATCGCGGCACAACAAGCTGTGTACTGTGGATAATGTTTTTATCAGAATTTTTAGATATGTCTTAAACCAGCATCATAATTTTACCCCGGTATTTACGGATGGGTCGAAGCAGGCTATCGGAGTTGGCTGCTCCGTCGTGTTCTCTCGAGCGACTTGCACATATAAACTTGACAACACATGAACTTGCCTACCAATACAAACTAGGGACAAGGCAACGCCCTGGTCTCAATTTGAGATAATACCCAGTTAGTACTTTTCCTTCCCTCTATCCTCTACTTGCCTCTGTGCCCACTGTCTACAGTATATTGAACCACCAAATACCAGAGGTGATGTTTAACTACATAGATTCTTTAATTATCATTATATTTTTTCAATTTTATTTTGTTTACTTATTTACTTTTACTTTCTCAAAATTTATGTTATGAACATTTTAGTATCAGTGCCATGCTCTTTGGTGGTTACATGTCAATAGCTGTCATCAAAATTATTTACAAACACAAACAATGTCGTGGGCACCACCTAGTATGTAAATTGAGTCTGGATACTTGCTGCTTACCAGATGACTGGAGAACGATGATAGTAGCACCAGTACATAAAGGAGGGATGACAAATATTGTTGAAAATTACAGGCCAATTAATTTGGCATCAGTGGTAGGAAAATTAATGAAGAGATTGGTATGCAACCACATCAGAGGTAATCTGTGAGGAACTTAAGTGGTTTTTAAATCAACAACATAGCATTAGTCAGTAACATTCATGTGAATCTCAATGAGAGTGGACAAGAAAGGTCAAAGTGATAGCATAACACTTGATTATCAAAGGCTTTTGTCTGAGTGAGCCATAAAATGTGGGTAAATAAGGTAACACCTATTGGAGTGGATGAAAAAATGATTTACTAGGTAGAAGAATTCTTGAAAGGTAGGAAGCAAAAACATAGGGTAGGAAATGAAGTATCAAAAGAAGAGTAAGTGAAAATGGGAGTGCCTCAGGGTAGTGTATTATACACAATCTAACCAAAACTATTTAGAATGGAAACTATTTCATACCATTTGTAACATAACCTTGTTATATATCCATTATCTTGCCTACACCATTTAATAGAAGGCGTATCACATACAATTCATATAGAAAATAATTATTTAATCATTTTCTTAACAATAATACACTTTTCAGGTCAAATTCTAATCATTTTCAGAAAGAAACAGAAAAGGCTAAAAGGGCAAATTTTATATTAATCCCATTTGTTGCCTCCATGTTCACTAATAAAGGTTAAACTTATATTTAATTTTAGGTGTAATATGTCTAGGCTTAAAATAATCGCTAAAAAGATTTTTCAATTTAAAGTTGGATTCTGCCATGCGGGTGAAAGTAACAAAGGAGAAAGCACATAATTTAAAATTGACAATAAATGAAAAAGTTATTCCAAATTTCAGTATCACAGTTTGTTGTCAGCATAGATAGATGCATCCTGAATAAAGTTTGAGTAAGATAAGGAAATTTTAAGTGTGTTTTTGGTAAGATAAAATATTTGAACTTTTTAAGTAAAAGAATTAGGAAGATAAAAGAAGGTTTACATGAGAGAGAAAAATTATAAAAATAATATAATATAATTATAATAATAATAATAATATAACGATTTGAGGGTAACTTGAAATTTGATGGAAAAAAAAATGAAATTTTGGTGTTCAAACTTGATGACATCACCATAAAAATTATTAACTCTCAAACTTGAAAACCTACAAGAAAATTTGTCATAACTGAAAGGATAGGGAATAAATCAGACTATAAGATGTAAAAGCTTTGGAAAAATTCGAGGAAAAAAATAGGGTACCATTAGAAGAAGGGATTTTTGTAAAGTCACAAGAGAAAAGTACTTACCCGCACCGAGCGTGGTGGTGTAACGGATAGCGTTCTGGCCTCGCATTCGGGAGGACAGAGGTTCGAATCCCCGTCCGGGCATCCAGATTTGGGTTTTCCATGGTTTCCCAAATCACTCCAGGCAAATGCCGGGATGCTTCCTAAAAAGGCCATGGCCGAATTCCTTCCCATTCCTTGCCCTCATCCTTTCCTGGCTCTAAAGACCTCGCTGTTGAGAGACGTAAAGCAGTTAAAAAAATAAAATACTTACTTGCAGGAATACTCTTTTTTTCTAGAATAAGTCAGCTAAAGATTAGCCAAGGCTATACAAAGCCAACCAGCATTCCCTTGGGGAGCAGTTTTAAGCAGACAATTTCCATCAGTAATGTATCGGTGTAGAACTGGCACATCATGTCTCCCTAATAACCCATTTGTAGTCAACATGGAGGAGATTTGGAATTTGGTCGGTGTGTTTGCAACTTACCAAATTTTCACACCAGGCAAAGATGACGTCTAACATTTGGCAGATCATAGTGACTGAAGGGTTTTTCTTAGGTTTTCACCTGCTGTGGAGTAGCTGTGAAAACTTTGTGGACTCGAGTGAGTGAGTTAAATCTATCTGCTGTCTACATTAACTAATGTGTATGTCAGATGCCTGTCTTTTGGCTTACAACTGATACCAGTTAAGCTACAAAAGTTTTCAGAATATTCAGCTTTCATTGAAGTGACTTTTTTATTTGAGTATGCAACTTCTCACCTGTTAGCTATTACAGGTTAAATTAATAGCTTGGCGGCTGATTTCAAGAAACCTAGCAACTCACAAATCCGATTCAAGTAGTATTAACTGTATCAGTAATGGGCACAGCTTACGTAGATTCTGGCAAGATACCCCAATCACGATAATGCATCACAGAGGACTAAGAGAATCCTAGGAGTGCACGAGATCTATATTGGTGATGAGGCATGGAAAGGTATTGGTGGAAGAATTAGAAGTGCATGGAAGGGAAAAGATAACAAGGGAACGTGAAGATTTTCTTTCGTTACTAAGGGGGTTGGGGTTAGAATAAATTACCAAGCGTCATGATTAATAATTTACCTAAAATGGTAAAAGAATTTGATGTTGGAAAAGTAGGACAGAAAAGGAAAGGGGGGAAAATGGGTGTGCAGGGAAATTGCCACCAGAACAGGCACTCCTTCGCAATTAAATTAAATAAATCCATTTATTAGTTTTACATGGAAAGGATAGGTAAAATACACCCAACAACTTTGGTGAGTGTTGGATGTATTTTACCTGTCCTTTCCATGTAAATATTGCCTTGCGGCATTTCTGTCCTTTCATTGTTTCCTACATTTATTAGTTTTGTGTGATGCATAGATTGACAAAAATTATAAATTTTTATTGTTTTGCCATCTCCATCATCAGCAGTGTACAATGCAATTATTATATTAAATGGTTGGCTTCTATTGTAGAACAATTATATTAGTAGACATAAAATTCAAAAGTAATGGTTTTGGCCCCTGATTCATGGGATGAAAAGTTTGTTATTTGTTATCAAGAGATGTACGCTATCATTTAGGCCTATATTTTCCTCAGTTTCATCAGAATCCAGCCATTAGATTTTGTGTGATGCATAGATTGACAACCAGAATTTTCAGAATTTATGGTTTTGTACTCTGTATCAGCAGAAACTTTCTGTCTTGTATGGATGAATAGTATTCTGTATCACAACTGCTGACATAAGCTATCATTATGTGTAGTTTCATTAAAGTTCATCTTCAAGTTTTTATGATATGCTTGAATATATAATTTAATATACAGACAAAAGTTTCTACAACTTTTGTCATATAGTACAAAGAAACAAATTACATACATCTTCTTTATAGTAATCCTGTTGTGCTATGAATTTTTTCCCAGTGTGCTAGCAGTGCTTCAAAGTCACCAAAAAAATTCTTTTGTTGAACATGTAACAACACCTCTGTTACATCATTGTCATATGAAAATCTTTTCCATAAAGCTTCTTTCAGTGTTCCATGCATATGGACTGTTTAAGGACTGCATGTTAGATGTTCCATGTTTTTCTATCGGTATATTCTGAGGGATTTCAGTGTCGTCAGAGAATTGGCATTCCTCACCTTTACAATATCTATCTTCTTTTCCAGTGGATTGCAAGTGCAGGTTTCAGCTGTCCCTGAAGCATATCACAATATGATTTGTTTGTGACAGCTGTTAAATTCTTTTTTGTAGGTCTTCATATTAAATTCCCAGGAATGCTAGAATATGTGTATATTGCTTTGAGCTGTGAATTTTGCTTCTGAGCATCAGATCCTTGATCTCTCCAATATATTGTCTACCACTTACTTTTGGGTTTGTACACCTGAACACATGTCCCATTACTTATAATGATCTATTACAAATTGTTTTCACCCTCTTCATGATGATGTGTTATCTTGTGATAACAGCAAGCTGATTCTGATATTGTTTCATCAAAATTTCATATTGTTAATGTTTGATATATTGTAATTGATTGAGTGGACAGATGAAAAAATTGTTAACAGTGCAAAGTAGTTCAGGGAAGGTAAAATAAACTATTTCTGAATTTAAATGAAGGTAGCATTGTGGTATATGTTATGTATATTTGGATAGAAACATTCACTGTCTACTGTGCATGTTGTTGTGTATGAATAAGAATTTGCCCAAAAATTTGTGTTGCGTGTTACAGATATTTGACAGAAATTTTCACCTAGCCTTCATGCATGTAGTTAAATTACCATGATGTATAACATAGTATTATATTAAGCTAATCATTCATCGTGAAGATGCAGAGAGAAAATTTGTATCACTTGATCTCCTTTCAGCATTGCATGCACAGTTCATATAGCTATTTCTCAGTAGATTTTAAATCATTTTGATTTAAAATCCACTGATGGGGAAAGGGGGGGGGGTGAAAAGCTATATAACATTTATTCATTGTAACCTTGGTTAAAAAAGTTAAGTTGTTTTACTATTTCAGGATATGTATTTTCTTTATATGTCAACAGCTGGAGGATGAAAAAAGTGCTCTACAAAGCCAATGTGCAGATCAACAGAATGACTTGGTCTCCCTCAGGAAAGAGATATTGCAGGCTGAGCAGACACGTCTTGATCTTGAGTCGGACAAAGTATCTCTTCAAGAGAAGATTAAGTTCCTAGAAATTGAGAAAGAAAAGGTAAGCACAGTAGGAATAATTGGTTGAATATGTAAAATAAATGCAGGGAATAAATACTTGGTGCAGTTAAGAGGAATATGGTCTTAAAGGTAGGACAATGCTCTTTAACTTCCAGTCCTCTTCCGGTTCTAAGAGATGACTGAGATTTTAAAATAAAGTGACTGAAAGGAAGGGAAGTAATTAATGCAGTAAACTACATAACTAATTCTAGCACAATGGATAGAAACTCAGCATAGAAAGTAAAATTTTCTGGCAAGACCCTTCATGAATTGGAAGTGCTTTTATGTATCTGTAGCACCTTCATCATGCCACTGCAATGAGGTTAATAATTGTTTTACCCTTATTGTATAAAGGACTGATAAATTTCTTGCTACAAAGCACTACAATTTTTCCAAAATTCATCTTCATAACTTAAATACAATGTGCAATGTGTAACAGAAAAATCTTTACTCGGAGTAAAAATTGGTTATCTATTTCACAGAAACCTCTGTTCCTCACTGCAGTTTATAATTTGTAACTCCATTATCCCTATTCTATTATCATATCATCAAAATCTTAGAATTTTCAGTGTTAACCCAGCAATGTTCCTGCCACTTCCTCAGTGCCAAAGAATATAGCAGTTATCACTAGCCTATCTTTTTTTATCCCGGGTGTCCTACGGCTCCTGCCACTTCCCGCATCTCAGTCTCTACAACTGTCTATTGTGGGCCTCCTTTGGTTCTATATTGACCTCTTCACTCCATGCAACCATCTTAGCGCTGGTCTGCTTCATCTTCTCTGGTTAGCTGGTTGGTAATTAAAGACTATTTTTGGTATTTTTCCTTCATCCATTATCTATTCATCCATAATAATTTGTTTCCTTTCAGTGTTCTGGACTATAGTATCTTTGATGCCAGTTTGTTCCCTGATTTATTCATTCCGCACATGCTCCAGTTTAGAAACATGGGAAGCTCTTCAAAGGAAATCCATCTCCACTGCTTCTATCCTCTTTCAGTTTCTTTCTGTAACTGTCCAACACTGCACCGTAGGTGGTAATTGGTTCCACTATGGCTCTGTACATATTGAGTTTTGTTTTCAGGCCAATCTTAGTGGACCACAGAAGAGGATTTATTTTTTGTATTTCATACCTCCCTCGTTTAAGTCTATGTCTCATATCTACTTCACCTGTTCCCTTATTACTAATAATGCTCCCTAAATTATCTGATACTTTGAGAGGTGATGTCATCTTTCCAATAGCCAGGTATTCTGTCTTTGTGGTGTTGATTTTTAATCCCCGTTCATCATGTATGATAAGTCCTCTTCATCGCCTGCTACCAATACCTGGTCATCTGCAAACAACAGACTATATAAATAGGTTCCATCCATTTCTGTCCAAATTCTTAAGCACTTTCTTCTCTAGTTCTCTAAGACACCTTGAATGTATATTTTAAACAAAGTTGGAAAAAGGTAACAACCTTGCTTTAGACTAGTAAAGGGCTGAGAGACTTTCTTACCAATCCTTACAACTCCCTTCACATCCTTATAAATATTATGAATGGTTCTTACGTATACTCCCTTGATACGTCTATTTTCAAAAATTTCAAGAAGCTTACATAGTGGCACATTATCATATGCTTTCTCCAAATCAATAAAAGCTAAATGCATGTCTAAGTTTCTTTCCCTTCTTTTCTCTATTATCTGTATCACATAAAAAATGTTATCAATACAGGATCTTCCTGCTCGAAAACCCCTTTGCTCTTCCGTAATAACTATTTCGTTCTCTATCCTGTTTTTCAATATGTGACCATACAACCTTCCCAGTGAGCTGGTTACACTAATGCCCTGATAATTATTACATTCTCGTTAGTCCCCTTTTTTGTAAATGCAACTTATTATTGAAATGTTAAAATCTTGAGGTAAGTTTTCTCCTTCCAATATAAACATATTAAACATCTTTATCAATAGCTTCCAAACGATGCTTGGTCCATACTTAACCAGCTCAATGGGTACATCTCCCAGTCCTGTGTCTTTGTTATTCTTCATTTGTTTTAGTCCTTGAATGAAATTGGGTCTACATTTCTGTGTCCTGGGTCATTTACTTGATGGAGTGCTAGTTTATATTCATTTCTGTTTTCAGTTAATAAATTCTTAAAATGGTCCACCCATGTGTCGATGCTAATAGGTGAAATTTTAGCTTTTTCATTTACGTCTGTTCTTACATTCTTTATTACATTCCAAGCTTCAGCAATGTTTGTACCTCCCATATGTCTGTTTAGTTTCTCACATGTTTAGTCCCACATTTCTTTTTTTGCCTTTGAAACTGCTCTTTTCACATCCCTATTCACTCTCATATAGTTTCTCCAGTCGTCTGGATCTTAAGATGCCAACCACTTTTGGAAGAGTTGTATCTTTCCTTTAACTTTCTGCTCTATGTCTTGGGTCCACCACTTTCTTTTCCTGAACTGGTTTAAGAAGTTCTAAAGCTTCTGCTGCAGCACTGTTTATACATTCTCTGATTTGACTATATACTGCCTGATATCTTTCAATTTGTTCGCTAAGCTTATTTTATATAACAATTGTGTAGATTCTTATTTCAAGCTTTCTGAGTTGTATTTCCTTGTTTCCGCTATATTTGCTTTGTGTTCTTCAATACTTTGGTTTTATCCATTGTTTGCTTTATACTTAACAAGATCTTTTGCTTGAACCATAAAGTGGTGTGAGCCACATTCCACACCTCTATATACTCTCACATCTTGTGTTATTAACTGTGATTTTTGGTTTTGTATAATATAATCAATTATAGAGTGCAGCTTTCTTGTGGGTTGCACCCAAGTATATTTATGAATATTTTTATGGGGATAGAAGCCATTAATAATTTTTAGCGTGTGAGCCTCACACATGTCACTTAATCTTTTATCATTATCATTTATTACTTCTTCCCCATATTGGCCCACAACATTATTGTTTTGTGCTGTCCCGGTATGACCATTAAAGTCTCCCATTAATATTATTTCTTACCAAGGAGTCACATCATCCAGAACCTTCGTCAAATTTTGATAAAAATCATCCTTGATTTTATTATCTGCGTCATCTGTGGGTGCATACACCCCCACTATTACAATTTCATGACCATTTTTCTTCAGTTCTAAAGATATTATCCTCTCTTCTACTTCCTGCCAGACTTTTATACATTTTTTAGATGTATTATTATTGATACGCCTCTCTTATGCCACTATAAAAATGGATGTACCAGCCTATCACCTCATTACCTCTTCCCTTTTTCTTTGTCTCTGTTAAAATGGCTACATCAATTTTCATTTTTTGTAGTTCTTCAAAAACTTATCTCTGTGTTGTACCCAAACCCTGAATATTCCAAGTTGCCATATTCATAATCCATTTCCATTGCCTAAGTCGTTTTCCCAGAGATCCATCCTGCTTCTGAGACTACTGACTGAGACCTGTAGCCTGTACTTTATTTTACCTGGACAGGGGGCTGGCCTGTCACAGAACCCCCTACCTGGAGGACAAGGGTTGTTCCTCAGGGAGTCCTTCCCCTAGATGGGTTGTCTTCCCTACGACTTCCAGACTCCCATCTTCCTTGATACATTGTGGGACACACTTTGTCTGGCAACTCCATCAAGGCTTGTCCAGCAAGGGAGGCCCTGCTGGTAGCTACACTACCGCCGGGATAGCCTTCGACTTCATTGAAGCATGCAATTCTCTTCACCCAGCACTTAAAATGCCTATGAGAATGTGGTATCACCTGGAGAGGACTAGACTATCTCCTTCCTTCATTTTGGATACCCAGAAATCTCATTTGTGCCAATATAAACAGTTTTGCAAAATCTGTAAATACCCTAAATAATGAATTTCTGAATACCCAAGTCAATTAAGCCATTTCTCCAATTATTACCATTTATTTATGAGGAATGTAAACAAATTGGTGCATCAGCATGATGGGAAACAGCATTGGACAGTTGTGACATAACGGTGGAATTATTTTCCTACGTAATCGTCAAGCTTGATAACACACTGTAAAGAAATAAATCATTAAATGAATGTAAGATGGTTCATGTAATCTCATTCACTGCACTTACAGCATAAGTTGTGAAGTTGATAGTTTGTATGTTAAAACTTTTACACAAGTCTCTTAAATAGGTTTGAGCTATAGCCACTACTCTTGACTGGTTAAGTTAATGTTCAAGTAATAACATAGGAATTTAATCTGATTAATAGCACTGTTTATGAACACTATTACTCTCTCACTAGTGGTAGCCATGAGACAAAATAATTACACAGTTGCAGGTTTTGAATACTGGAAAAGCATGTAGTTAGTAAATTACGCCAGTTACAGTCAACATGCACTACAGACACGTTCCACTTTATCTTCTCTTGATATTCACAGTTTTATACACACAATCTGGCTGTCTTCTATCCACATCATTCACTGTTATGATTATGTCCAATAAAGAATGAATACTACGAACATTCAGCGATACCGGATTTACTGTTTCTTAGCAAATGAACACTACCAGCATCACTTCGGATCTTCACCCGCTACAATCCACCCAAAATGTTCATTCCTCCATTACCAACTAATTGTGCCCAATCCTTATATCCAGTGATATTGTTCTGCATCACTCTGTGACACTTGACAACAAACTATCAGATAAACATAAATCTCACTGTTACCTTACAACATTTCTGCCAGCAGCCTCTCAACTTCCATTAGACATTTTTAGTCAGCATTGTACTTTGAGCCGGAGACCAATGTTTCACTTCAGAAATGTCACTGAAAGATACTTTTTTGATTTGATCCAACTCTTCTGGAAAAAGAATTAATTAGAGTCCTGATTTTGAAAGAATAAAATTCTAACAAAACTTTGTGAATACGCTATGAGAATGGGCTGGTGCTTTGACTACTGACAGCGCCAATTTTTTGTTAACATGTCTCACCATTTCACTTTAAATTTATCTTATAGCCAAACTAGGAGACCACAGTGATATTTTTTAACACGCTGCCAGTTAGTTTGCCAGAATGCCTGGCACTCCAGGAAAAGTTCATCTTAATGACATTTAGTAAATTTTATTGGTGTGCCAAGTGGCAATTTTCCATTCTTTGCCCATCTCTATTATGTAGGTAGAGCTATCTGTCCCACTGGCTCAGGCTGTGGCATCATGATAGAGCATGGCACCTGACACAGGGTTTGCTGGTTCGAGTTCTGGTGGGGGAAGAAATTTTCACTACAATAGTTTGCCAGCAGTGTGGAAGAGATCTCATATATCTTAATCATCAGATTGTGTACCAAAGTTCTTGGTTGAATCACAAACCTGTCTGCAGTGCATATGAAGTTGGAGCATACAAAACTATGGATACTCCGTTGGACGTGAATACTGGGTGTCCCGTAGGTGTCCTTTGGAAGAACAGACCTTAATTGGCTGACATCATGTTTCATCTCTCTCTTCTTCCTTCATTCTTTCATTCATTCATGTCACACCACACTTCACACACATATCACAGTCATCCACTCAAAAACAATAAATGTAAGTAAAGTAATATTTAAGGGTTCTGCTTTATCATATGAGATTGACAAAAATGTTCCATGGTTTGCATTCCATGTTAAAAGTGCAAGCCCAGCCATGACAATGGCAGCATGTGTGGCAAATCAAAACTCTGTCACCAGATCACAAGACCATAAAAATTTACTTACTTTTACTGGGGAAGGCAAGGGAAAACCAACACAGTTTAAATTTCCCAAGTAAAAGTTCCCACCAACCTTACAGTTGAGGGGAGAAAAGAAAAAGTAGGTAGAGCCCACTTTGGTCAGTTGGATCTTCTCTATGCAGCCTATGGCTGTTAATTCAAAAACCATCATCTATAAATAACTGATTAGTTGTTTCACTATGGCCCATACATTCCATGGTGGTGCTGCTGGAGATTTGTGATATTTCAGGGAAATCATAATTGATATCAATTACAGTCAGATGTTATCAGTAGTGACCTCCCTGTTTTTCATTACCAGATTCTATTTTCTCAGTTTTTCTGTATCACTGTGACATCTGTGAAGCAAGGTTTTCCTTTCCTAAACAGCATTGGTACATGTAGTTTCCTCTTGTTCCATCTCATAAGATGGTGTTTTCACTGTTTGTATCTAACTATGGATTTGCTTCATTTATTTTTTGTGGTGACACAGGAACTTGTAACACTTTATGCCTAACATTCAGAAAAAGAAAATTAAAAAAGTAGAAGAAGGCAGTGTCCCTAAACATCTTTGAAAAGGTTTGATCTAATATAACTACAATGGAGCATATTTCCTGGTAGCCTGCTTTCATTCATGATTTTCTTTTAACTTCTTGAATTGATTTTAACTACTCACCTACTGATGTGTGAGTGGAGACTTTCTCGCCATACTGATACAATAAAATCCTCTCGGGTGTCCAGCCGGATGGTGTTGCATAAACACAAAATTTCGACAGCTAGCTCTGTTGTCTTCATCAGGAATCTTCTACCTGTCGCAAGCTGACTGTCACCACCTCAACTGGCTTATTCACCCATGGAACTTCCTTTATACCTTCAGCAAATGGCATGCAATATCTTTAGCACACTATGACGCCCACTCCCCTGCCGCCTGGAAGTGTTGGCAGAGCACGATGTTGTAAGGCCCACTCCCTCTGGTTGATCAAGAGTGCCGGCTTAATACATAGCCTGCTGCTGCCACCGACTAGTGCCATTTGCTCAATATGCACCCTGGTGGGAAGGCCACATATTAAGCTGGCACTCTTGATGAACCAGAGCGAATGGGCCTTCCAGCATCACACTCTGCCAGCAGATCCGGGTATAGAGGAAGATCGTTGGGTGGCTAAGTCAGTCGAGGCGATGACAGTCAGCTTGCTGCAGCTAGAAGATACCTGATGAAGACAGCAGAGCTAGCTGTCAAAATGTCGTGTTTATACAAGACCATCCGGCTTGACACCTGAGAGGATTTTATTACCCGCCTGCTTTAATCCTTTATGAATTGTAATTTAAAATTCTTTCAGTGTGTCTGGTAAATTGTTCAGCATTTACCAGTAAATTTTTAATTTTTACAGTCCACAACTCCCTTACACACAAAAGAAAATTTCCCTGCTTTGTTATTCCTGGAATCGAGAGCCAGATTGAAAATATTGTTGTCACTTGCCTTTCAAATTTCATAATTTTTCTACCAATATCCATTATTGCCTCAATACCAATATATACATTCAGCTCCTCTTACTCACTTCCTGTTTATCGGTGACTCTTAACCTAGCTCCTTTGCTATGTCATATGTTCTTATTTTACTTCTTGGAGACAGTGATTAGAGGGGTGTACAAGAGAAGCAAGGGAATTTGGTTACAACACTTTGGTTATAACATTGATTGAATATTGTGGTGTACTATGGGACCCACATTTCTGTGTATCAACTACAGCAGTGGGTGTAAAGAATGGGTGTTAGATTTATCTCTTACCACAGTACGCAGTCAATAATTGATATGATAAGGGAATTGAAACAGGATTCTTTGGAACATGGAGAAGTGTCAAGAGACTCATGGGAATATTATTATTATTATTATTATTATTGCAGCTATCTCAATCCTTTTTTCAGGATGTAGCCTCTTTAAGCCTAATGAGCTATATATTAGAATTTAATTCTACATAGTGTTGCTGTAGTTCTTTCCAGGCCGATCGATCCTGAGCCACCCTCTTCCAGTTCACGCCTGTAACTCGACGTATATCCTTATCCCAGCGATCAGGGGGTCTTCCTCTTGCTCTTTTCAGGTTTCTCGGTATCCAGTCCAGCACTACCGTAGTCCATCTTTCATCTCTTTTGCGAGCAACATGACCGGCCCATTGCCATTTTTGGGTCATGACTCTTTTTAAGATGTCTGTTACTTTAGTTATTGAACGGATGTGCACAGCCCTTTTCCTGTCTCTTCTTGTAAACCCTAGCATTGCTCTTTCCATACTTCGCTGGGCAGTTCTCAGTTTTTGCTTCGTGTGACTATTTAGGGTCCAAGTCTGGCAGGCATATGTGAGGACCGGTAATACACATTGTTCAAATACCTGTTTTTTAAGATGTATTGGCATGTTCGATTTAAAAACTATGGAATTTCTTCCATATGCTCTCCAGCCCAGGGAATATACAAGATGTATATTGATGACATGGAAAGATATTGGTGGAAAAATTAGGAGAGATGGATGGAAGGGAAGAGATGATCATGACCACAATTTGTCAATTGATTTTAGACGTAAATAAGAATGTGGGAAAACTTTTTTAGCAGCTGGGGTTTGAATAAATTACCAAGGAGAATGATTAATAATTTACCAAAAATGCCGAAAGAATTTAAAGTTGATATTCATATAGGGCAAAAGTAAGTACGTACAGGAGAGAGTGATGAGGGACTGCACTAGAGAAGTAAAGGAATTGGGTTACAAAACTTTCGTCAGACCATTGCTTGTATATTGTAGTGTAGTATGGGACCTACATTTTGAGTATCAAATACAAGAGTTGGAGAGGATGCCGAAAAAGAAATTAACTGTTATATTTGTTTCTGGAAATTATCACAGAATGGAATCAGTAACTGATATGATAAAAGAGCTGGAATGGGATTCATTGCAAGACAGGAGGAGGGTGAAGAGGGTCATGGGAATGTACAGTGCGTATATTGGTGATGAGGCATGGAAATATATTGGTGTAAGAGTGAAAAGTAATCCAAGGAAGGGAAAAGATGTGACCACAAGCTGGTACTCTATTTCAGGCACAAGGGTGTGGGAAGATTCTCTTTTTTAAGTAAGGGTGTCAGGGATTGGAATAAGTTACCACGGGAAATGATGAATAATTTACCAAAAACGTTGAAAGAATTTAAAGTTATAATTTGTAGAGGGCAGATGTAGGTGGGTGTAGGAAAGGGGGAAGATGGGTGTGTAGGAAAATTGCCATATGAGTGTGCGCTCCGTTGCAATTTAATTAAATATTATTATTGTTATAATGAGTGTGTTGGGAAATTGCCACAATAGTGTGCTCTTCAACACAATCAAATGAAATTAAACTAAGAAATCTAGCTGCCCTCCTTTGCATCCCCTCGAAATATATTTGAAACCCAAAATGTAGTTCCCATACTTCACCGTCATATCCAAATAATGGTCTTACCAAAGTTTTATAATTCAGTTCCCCGGTATAGCCACTGATCACCCTCTCCAATAACTGAAAGGTTTTTAAATTTCCCTCTACTACCTCCCCAACTGAGTTAACTATCAAATGCCATGGCAGGATATTTACACTTAAGGTCTTCTACAAACATTTCCTCCCTCAATATATAATCATAAAAACTTTTATATTTTGTATGCATTCCTCCTTTGCATTATCTTCATTCAAAGCTGACCTGCCCAGCCAGATATCCTGTCCAGACCACCCACTATTCTTCACAACGGTTTCTCTTTTTAATCCTATTATGTAAAAAAAAAAAAAAAAAAAAAAATCTGCAAACATCTTGACCTTTGATTGTAAACGACGAACACAATTATTTAGTAGAATTATGAACAGGAACAATCCTGATATGCTACATTGACACTCCCATTTATACATTGAGCTTATTTGATACTGCATTTCCTATACTAAACCCTTGCGTATCCAGGTAGTCACTTTTTTGTCTACTCCAATAGTGTCTAACTTATGTTCCACCAATTTATTGCTAACTATATGAAATTCAATGGAATTTAATTGTGCTCTGTTAACATTTTCCCTAGACATCTATTGGCCCCTTTCTTAATATTACTATTTTTATTGTTACATTATATACTTTGAGTGTATATTGCCCTGCCCATCTACTTTTACCTTTATGAATCTTAATTTTTAAATCATTCAGCATTTTTGTTAAATTATTCATCACTTCCCTTAGTAATTTATTCTGGTTACTGACACCCTTAACTGCAAAAAAAAAAAAAAAAACCATTCTCATAAGCATGAAATTGAGTGCCAGCTTATACTCATACTCGCTTTTCTTACTAACAATTCGAACAATATCTTTACGAGCCTCATCATCAATACATGCAGCAGTCTTCACTCTCCTCCCATCTTCTACGGACACCCATGCCACCTTCTTTATCATATAAGTTACTGACGTGGTTCTAAGGTTATTTCCAGAAGCAAATCTAGCTGCTCTCCTTTTCATGCACTCCAACACATATATTTGATATAAAAACTTTGTGTCCCAAACTGCACCACTCTGTTCAAGCAATAGTCTGACCAGAGTTTTGTAACCTAATTCTTTCACTTTTCTGGTACATATTCTCATCATCATATCCACTAAGTGAAGGATTTTGTAACCCTTTTCTACCTTCTGTCTAGTTGAATTTATTATCCAATGTTATGTCAAAATATTTACACTTCAAACTTTCGAGAAGTAATTCTGCCCCCACCCCATAATCATAAACAACCTTTACTTTTTTATCTGTGTTCCTAATAAGCTGAGTCTTCTAGGCATTTATCTTTATTCCGTTTTGACCTACCAAGTTAGATATTCTATACAAGTCACCCTGCAACTGTTCAGTCTTCTACCATTTTTATCCTGTTATATACCATTATGTCATTTTCAAACAACATAACTTCTGACAGTAAAGCATCAAAAAAAAAATCATTCATTCGAATAATGAACAGAACTTGACCAGTACACTAACCTGTGCCACTCCCAAAGTCGCTTCCACCTCTTTTAATAATTTGCCACTATTAATTCTTTTCTTTCTGTAGTTTAAGAATTCCTCTACCCAGAAAATCACTTTTTCATCCGCTCCAATAGTTTTCAACTTATTTAAAACCATTTAATGGCTCACTCTATCAAATGCCTCAGAAAGATCTAGTTCTTTCCTATCATCTTGGGCCATCTTGTTCAATATGTCCATAATATCTTGCATATAGCTCACAAACTTAGATTCACATGAACATTCTTGCCTAAAGCCATGTTGTTAATTTTAAAACCAGTTACTTTCCTCACAGAGATTTCTGATGTGGTTTCCTATTATTCTCTCCATGCCTTTCTCCAATCACTGATTTCAAACTAATCAGCCTGTAATTTTCAACCCTATTTGTCACGCTTTCTTTATGAACTGGTACTACTTACTATCACTCTTTTCCAGTCCTTTGGTAAGCAGCAAGACTCCAGACAGAATGTAAATAATATTTCAAGGTAAGGTGCAATATAGTATCCCGCTGTCACTAACCCATTTGTGGTAATATTGTTTACATTTGCCCACTTTCACTTTTTTAACTCTCTTAGTTGCTTCAAACTCTCATCCCTTCGAGATATCCAGTGCTGCACTATTAACTTGGCTTTCCTTATCCATCTCATCTGAAATGCCTTGAATATAGCTCACTAATGAATACATATTTCTTTCCTCGCTAGCATTTCTAATGTTGCACACCAATCTCTGCAACAACTGCCCCCCCCCCCTACTCTCTTGGACCTGTACAAATATAACATTTTTCTAGTCCTATGGTAAGCAGAAGATTTACAGACTTAATGTTAATAATATTTCAAATGATAGTACTGTGTCATCTCCCCTATCTTTAATACATTCGTAGTAGTATTATCCACATTGACCCCTCATACTTTTTAGTCTTATAATTATTATCAATTTTTCAATTGCGATGGAGTCAACATTCTGGTGGCAATTCCCCCATTCATTTATTTACCCCTTTTTCATAAACATATTTTATGGAATGTGAAATATCCCTCCCCCTCCCCCCAATTCACTATTATGATTTACAAATTTTAATAATTTTCTTGTAATATCCTTACTTATCTGTAGCTGATAGCATAAACTTATATATATATATATATCTCCTCTCAGTTGATCTATTTTCTTTTATGTCTTACATAGTATAGTATGGTAAGGCTCCCAGTATAATTTTCAGACTTGGCATGGATTTTCAAAGCCCTTTTATCTCTGGCAAGACTTTCTGTGTTGATGTGCAGATCACTATAATGCTTTCATGGTTTATGTTCCACAAAAGAATGTAGGTCCCTTTACATGGTATAAATACCGTGTTAGGTCAGACAGCTGTAACAGTCACTCTACACCATACTAAACCATACAACATTTTTATAATTGATTATTAAGCTCGCTGACTTTTTACCTAGATCTACAATTTCTTTATTTATTTTTTATCTGAAAAACTGATTTATGTGAATATTTCTGTAAATTCGCTGTTGTTTATATGATTCTTTCTCTCTTATTGTGCAAGTACATTCAGCAGATATACAGATTGTCAAAGGTGGGAAGCATAAGCAACCGAGCATAGTGGTTAATTATCTCTGTGTTGTTCTGTGTGGACACTGTTCATAATAGAATAAAATGTTGCTTACATTTTAGGCAACAAGTTTGGCTATTAGACATTCACTCAAGTGGTTAGAAAGAAGGAATGAGAGGGTGTTCTTAATTTCAGGTGGAGGTTGAATTAGCACAGGTGGCCCGAGAACGAGGTGATTTGAGCAATCAACTATCCATTCTTGCTCGAAAAAAGGAGACTGTTAATGAAGAATTAATGAGGATCAGGCAGAGGTTGGAACAAGCTATGGAAACTAATGGCAGGCTGAACAGAGAACTGGAAGACCTTGTGAAAGACAAAGAGGAGAAACAGGTCAACCTGACAATTCTTCACTAAACTCAGTTTTTCTCTACTTGTTTCATGATTCTATTTGAAGCATATAATCAGAATTCCTTACAATATTATTGGATTTTAATATTATTCATATTACTAGAATTGATCAAGATATCTGTAAGAAATACTTAGTAATTAAAATGAGTGTATATCTTATCATAAAATCCCTGTATGATGACTTAGGTGATGTTGGAATCATGTGAAAAAGAAATTCAAAGACTTCAGGAACAGTTAGCCGCATTACGAAGTGAAAAAGAAACTCTTGAGGGAGTGCTTTTTGATACACAAACAAATTTGGAAACAGCAGAAACAAGGTATTTAAATACAATGAAATATAACATGCAATAAAAACATTTAATTTTGATTTATTGGTTTGTTCGAGTTCACAGTAAATCACTCAATTTTTTTTTTTTAATTGATAAAGCAATCATTTTTTAAACATTTTGTTTAAACACTTTAAACAAAAATAATTAAAATTATAATTTTTATTTTTTTTTAACATTAACCCTTTCCTCCCTGACGGTACTTATACGTACCGCTGTATTTACCACCATATAATTGGTTTTATCATTGTTTTAGATATTTTCAAATTGATATTTTTTATGAAATACGCTCTGATTGAAGCTCTTCCTCTTAGAAGTTTATAATTTATCAGCTCTTCCCTTAGAAGTTTATAATTTATCAAGGCAAAAATGACTGGAATTGTTGCGTCCTGGTTGGCTCTTACTTCCGCGAGCGGTTCGGAAGCTGAGAGCTCAGAGGAAGCTGTCTAAAGTTACCTTCTGAAGTCTCAAAACTAAGTGGGATTCAGGTTTTCAGACAAGGGAACTCGGAGTGGAATAACTGGTAGAAATAAAAACAAACACACACAAGAATTACAAGAGACAAGTTTGCAGCTCACGAAGACCGACTTACATCTGTGAACCTAAGTTCCATCGGTAAGGCTTGCTAAGAAAATCAAAGTCTAAGGGAGGCGCGAGTTCTGGATTCTAAGTTCAACTCCTACATGGCATACTATTGTAGAAAGTCGACCTACTGACGACAGAGACTAAGTCCCGTTCTGGCAACCGAGCCTCTACCAGAGCCTAAGTTCTGCTTCCTCATGAAGCCTGAAGGCGAGAGTCGAAGTCCTGCTAGTCTAGCTGCCGTGCCCCACTCCGGACAGCTTCCAACCCCACTCACTGGCGGCTGATCCCTAACTAGCTCTGTTGCTTGCTGGCCCTACTCTGGCTTCAGTGGCCGAACGATCCCCTTATATATCGCTTGATTGTGTCCTTAATCTGCCTTCTAGAAGCTTCTGTAGCTTCTGTCACGTACTCTCCCGGGTCACATTGCAATACACATGCCTATTCACCTATTTCGGGCTCCCGGTGGCTGCTTCCCGGATACATCCCTTGGTATCTTCCCTGCCTAATGACGTTGTTGATCTGTGTTCTGGAGACTTTCTGGTCGTTGCCTCACTAATGGCTCTTTCCTATACTTGCGGCTTCTCATGCAACTGAATATTCCTACTCATTTTGTGCTTATTTCACGATATTCGTGACATATTCGCGACAGAATGTTCTCAGATTACTCATTAGGTCGAGTGGTCTTAGAATTGACTGAAAAAAAAAATGGAGCAATGCCGATCCAGTATTATCATTATTTTTCATCAGTTTCATTATTAAAAAACTGAAACAACTTTTGTTTGTGGAAGAATCAGACCCTACTGCAAGGGACTTTCTAACAATCTGCTGATGGAAAACTAAAAAGAAGAGATTGTGACAATGAATTTACAAACCTAGGTATTTGCTACTGGAAATGGAAGGATAAAAAGGTCATACATTTAGTATCAAATTTTCATGGCAGCGGTGAAACTCCACTACACTGGTTGGGGTCAATGGCAACTTCAACAGATGGGCGCTCTCTCGGGTTGGATTGGTGACCTGGTGGATCTTGGACCAGAGGGCCTCTCTGGCCAGTCATCGGGGGCCACCTCCAGCAGTAGGTCCCGTAGCATTTAGCCCATCCTGCCACCATGATGTTACACCACTAGTTATATGCAAAGAAAAAGATGGATAGAAGTCGACAATTTCATGCTCAGGAGTCGTCAAGGACTAAAATACCTTCATGTGTGGGGTTTATACTGCTGATCAGCTGATGACTTTGTGCAATGCTAATAGAAGATTACCAAAATCATGGTAAAGATTGTTTTCAGGAATTCTGGATGTGGTATTTGTCAATGCCTATAACATAAATTGTCCGATATTTGAAAAAAAAGACTGTAAAATTTTTTAGAAGATCCTTTGCACAAGGTATGATGACTATGAAGGATATCGGTAAGAAGAAAAGGTCATCTATATATATATTTTATCCATTCAAACAACACAGGTCATACTATTCCACAATGAGAGATGTAAGAGTGGGAAACAGAGATATACACTGTCCCTAAATTGTAAAAATCAGATGAAGATGTGAAGTATGTAGAATGAAGAAAATACAGTCAAAACATCATTCCAAATGTTGCACTACAATGTCTTTTGTGTCTGAATGAGCAAAAAGAATTGGTTTTTTTTTTAATATCATGAGGCAAACATTTCATAGCAATATGAACATAATTGATTTCAATTGCTACTGCTGTACATCCTGTGATACACAAAGTCCCTGACGGTACTTATAAGTACCGGCTTGGTAATTAGCACTTAGAGTTCCAAAAAAAATTTGAAAAAAATATGTGTGTTTAATTTCAAGTACCTTTTTACAAATATATAATTGAAATTATGAATTTCCCTTTTTTCCCAATAGCCGGTAGGAAAGGGTTAATGTGAATGGAAAAACATTACTCAGTTATTTGTTCTTAGTTGTTTTGAGAAAATGTTGTCAGGAAGTATTTGTGGAGGATCAAAGAAGGTCTATGTGCATTGATCTTCGGAGTGGTCGATAAGATAAAGAGGGAGATAATATTGGAGTGTGGCGTGAGTGCACATAAAATGGTGAGAGGCCTGAAAAATTGTAATTAAAATTAACCTCAATACAAATTGTTATGCATGTGTTTGTGAATCTATTAAAATTGTAAAATAAATGGAAAGCACATAGCATCACCCGAATATGTTATTAGTATTTCAATAAATTACATGAAATGTCACAGCTGGTACATGTAACCAACAAGAAAATTAATCAAGTTTAGGCAAACAAATAAATTGGCAACCAATAGAAAACAACAAAAAATAGCAAACTGTGCTATTTAAAAACATGAACTTGCCATTTTCGGGTACGAGTCAAATTCCATTTTGGCAAGTAAACAAGAAGAAACACTGTTAAATTTTTTTTACCAAAGCTAAAGGAAGATTAGTGCTTTTGAAATAAGAATTGTTGAGAGTATGTTTTGTACTGTTTCAGTTAATAGAAAGAAAATCTTAAACAAGCAATATATGATGAATTGAACTAGATAGTTTATAATTTGAAAAAATATAATCAATTGTATTTAGTGTAAAACAGAATTTTTGTTAATTTTTTTTTCCCCCCTTCTCCTTGGTTAAAATAAAAGGGATTAATAGAATACCTTTAGAAAGTTTCTTTTACAAAAGATGATTTTTTTTTTTTGTAAGTAAAGAAAATACATCGGACTGTTGCTCAATGTAGTGCACTGTCCTGAGTTTTGCCTTAATAGTATTGCTATTTTTTTAGTTGATTTTTTCAGTAGATTGAATTTATGTAGTATTAACAAACAGTTTACTCCCAAAACGTCTCTGTTGTTCACCATGCCAGCACTCACAAAACCTGTGACTTAATAACTACTTCACTGTCATAGCCTTTAGAGTACATCCAGATACTTCCTCCCAATTTGAACTTGGCAGGTGGGAATCAGCATATCAACACATCCTGCAGACTAAACATCCCCCAGGCCTTAATTTCCGATATCTTCCATCCTCGCCCTGTACACACATCACTGGCCAGCACAATAGATTCATATACACTGAAGAGAGAAGGAAGCTGGTACACCAGCCTAATATCGTGTAAGTCCCCCATGAGCACACAGAAGTGCCGCAACATAATGTGGCATGGACTCGACCAATATCTGAAGTTGAGCTGGAGAGAATTGACACCATGCATCCTGCAGGGCTGTCCATAAGTCCATAAGAGTACGAGAGGGTGGAGATCTCTTCTAAGCGGCACATTGCAAGCCATCCCAGATATTCTCAATAATGTTTGTCTGGGAAGTTTGGTGGCCATGGAGGTGTTTAAACTCAGAAGAATGTTCCTGGAGCCACTCTGTAGTAATTCTGGATGGGTGGGGTGCCGCATTCTCCTGCTGGAATTGTCCACGTCTGTCGGAATGCACAATAGATATGAATGGATGCAGCTGATCAGCCAGGATGCTTATGCACATGTCACCTGTCAGTGTCATGTCTAGACGTATCTGAGGCCCATGTCACTCCAACTACACATACCCCACACCATTACGTAGCCTCCACCAGCTTGAACAGTCCCCTACTGACATGCAGGGTCCATGAATTCATGAGGTTGTCTCCATACCTGTACACGTCCATCCGCTCGATACAATTGGAAATGAGAGTCGTCAGACCAGGCAACATGTTTCCAATTATCAACAGTCCAATATTGATGTTGATGGTAACAGGCAAGGAATTAAGCTTTGTGTCTTGCACTCAGCAAGGGTACAGGAGTGGGCCTTCGGCTTCAAAAGCCCATATCGATGATGTTTCATTGAATGGTTCACACGCTGACACTTATTGATGGTCAAGCATTGAAATCCACAGCAATTTGTGGAAGAGCTGCCCTTCTGTCACATTGAACGATTCTCTTCAGTCATCGTTGGTCCCTTTATTGTGGGATCTTTCCCCAGCCAGAGATTTGATGTTTTACCGGATTCCCGATATTCACGGTGCACTCGTGAAATGGTCATACGGGAAAATCCCCACCTCATCGCTACCTAGGAGATGCTGTGTCCCATCTCTCATGTGCAGACTATAACACCACGTTCAAACTCGCTTAAATCATGATAACCTTCCATTGTAGCAGCAGTAACCGATCTAACACCTGTGCCAGACACCTGTTGTTTTAAATAGGCGTTACCAACCACAGTGCTGTACTCTGAGTGTTTACATATCTCTGTGTTTGCATATGCATGCCTATACCAGTTTCTTTGACTCTTCAGTGTGTATTTATAGACCCTTTTTCCAAATTTTTCGATTTTTTATAAATTTATTATTTTTTATTATTATTATTTCATATTTTAATCTTTCTTGTGATTTATACTTGCGGTTATATTATCGTTGCTCCCCCCACCACCTCCGATGCTCAATTCCATTCTATGAGTGGCTGCGTGGACCGCAAGGCTTGCGTGCGCTCGATCACTTACAGTAAAACTCCAATTATCCGAACAATTGGGACCGGACTCCATTCAGATAATTAAAAATTCAGATAGTTGGATTTTTTTCCAAAAAGGATCCATTTTAATTAATGACTGTAGAATGTTGAAAATGTGAGAAAAAAACTATTTTTAAAGAAAAAGTTTTTGATTAATTAGATGAAAAGGTAACACTTTTACATGTTAAGTGCCCTTACAAGTGCTGTTCATTAGTACAGTATGTATGTACTGTACTATAAATAAAAGTCATTGCTTGCTGAATATCTCGGTCAAAATAAGCCGTTTGACTGTATTCATCCATTTTTGGGCAGCCAAGTCGCACATCCACTTGAAAATGATAAGTTGAATGTGGGTCACACTCGGGCTGACGCTCCATCCACTTCAACGCAGTTTCAAGGCCGGCAAATGATTGACTAGTTGAAGGTCCCGTGTCAGTATCTGACGGTCAGCCGACCTGTACAAATGTCTCAACACCCAACAAAGACGACGGAGCTAGTCGTCGAAATATCGTGTTTTCAAAACACTATCCGGCGGTACACCCGTGAAGACTTCATTTCAAACATACGCCGGGAAAGTCTCCGTTCTTACATACGCATGCACTATTTTTATTCACCCAATGAGAAATATATGTACCAAATTTCATAAAATTCACATCATTTATTTCCGGAATTAAAGCAAACCTAGATTCACCCTTATCATATCCCGAAAAGGATGGGTTGAAGTTTATTTATTCACACACTATTATATTCATCCTAAAAGATTCATATGTACCAAGCTTCATTAATTTGGTACCAGCCATTTCCAGTACTAAACTAAACATTGATTTAGCCAGACAACTTTCAGAATGGGGTTGGTTGGTTACTGTGATGTGGAATGTCTGTTTTCATTTTGGTCCAGGTTACATTTCACCTTAATCACAACATCTGCTAATGCTGCTTAAAAATTTATCATACCTGTATCTCGAATGTGTTAATTCCAGCATCGCACATAAAATACAAACTTTGAATGGATTTTCAGAATTTGAAATCTTGGGGTTAAAATTTAGCGCATGTCTTAAGATGTTGTGACACTTTATTTCATGAACAATCTAGCATTACTAACAACTGCTGAGTTTATTTTGATTGAGTTTTCAGAGTATCAAACTTTAGATGTGTCCCATTATGCTGCCAAGGGAGCTGAACATTTTCTCATCATGCTATTACACCTGGCACTGGAACTCAAAATTGAAATAAATTCCATACCTGTGTAGTTGAATATCAGTATTAATTGCATTTATTGATAATGCAAAAGGCTCATTTGCACCTAAAAATCACTTATTACACATAGGTTCTGTTAGAAGTCAGAGATTGAGCTTCAATGCCTGAGATAATTTTGACGGCAACGTTGTTCTCTGGCGTTTATGCTATAATTATAAGTTTATGTATTTTCTCTTTACATAGTTTCTTCTCCGCATTTAGATGGCAATCTATGCAGTTTAGAGAATGCATAAGCTCAATGTGAAGGAAGAAATCGGAAGATATGGTAATACAGCTATTATTTTTTTTTACAAAGTATGATGATGAAACATATAGTTGGTTTTAGATCTTTGATCTTTTTCACAATACCTTCAGAATTTAATTTACTGCCTCAGCACTATGTAATTTGAAGCATAAGAGGTAACAAACAATTCAGTTTAGATTCTAAGCTTTAAAATGGCGAAATCTCATTGAAATCTGTGCAGTAGTTTTTTTAGTTTTTTTGGAACCAATATATCCACTTTTATAGATATAGATAAACAAGTAAGGATAGTGAAAGTGAGCTGCAGCTGAAGACTGGAGGCCCAGGATGAACATAAAAACATGATCCCACATTACATTATTTCATTAAAAAAACAGTTATGTAAGAGGTGAGACATATGACAAGAAGAAACACGTGAACTCTTCCAGACTTAACACATGATACATTTACATCTAACAAATTTTTCACCTTGCACGTCTCACATCTTACATGACTAAGGTTTCTGCTAAAATAATTTATAAAGTTTTTTCGTGTTTAATTTAATTGGGATGGAGTCCATACTCCAGTGGCAATTTCCCTACTACGCCCATTTTCCACCCTTTCTTCCACCCACCAACGTTTTCTGTCTACACATTACAATTTTAAATTCTTTCAACATTTTTGCTATATTATTCATCATTTTTCTTTGTAACTTATTTCAATCCCTCACCTCCATAACAATGAAAGAAAATCTTCCCACATCCATGTGTCTGAAATTGACTGCAAGCTAGTGGTCATACTGATCTTTTCCATTCCATTGATTACTTTAAATTCTTACAGTAATATCTTTCCCCATTTCATCGCCAGTATTAGCTTTGTACACTCCCCCAACTCTCATTATCCTCTTCCTGTCTTCCAATAAATCCCATTCCAGCTCTTTTATCATATCAGTTACTGATTGTGTTCTGCTGTAATTTCCAGGGACAAATCTGCAGCCCTTCTTTGCACCCTCTCCAACTCCCATATTTAATACCCAAAATGTGGTACCTATACTACACCACCATATTCAAGAATGGGCTGATCAAATTTTGTAATCCAATTACTTTAAGTCTCTAGTATATCCCCTCATCACTCTCCCCAACAAGTGAAGGATTTTAAAACCCATTCTAACTACCTGTCCTGTGTATCCTGCCCAGTTGAGCTTGTTATCAAATGTTATGCCAAGATATTGTTTCGTGTTTTTTACTGTTCTTTTTCAGTTTAATGCTCGTGTGTTTACCAGCTACAATTTCATGTCTTAATAAAGAAAAAAATTATTTATATGATACCACTGAATAAAACTTATTACTCGTTTTGGTTTTAAAAGTCGCACAAAACATTTGAAGATTTAAATCGAATTTTCAAGTCGAAGTAAACTCTCGAAACACGTACTATAAATTTTGAAGTGATTGTGACTGGAAATGGTAGATTTTGTTTACAGAAATCATTGATAAAAACAATCACTGGATTTCAGACAGACATTGTATTGTGTATGAAGTGACTGGTTTTTTCCTGGTGAATGTTTTTGTTTGGTGAAGAAATGGATGGCTCTGGGGACATTCAGTTTCGCTTGACTACATACACACTGCCCTGTTCGTAACGATGCTATATATGCCTCTGCTGATATATTTTTTTGTGGTTTTCTGAAAGACTTATTAAATTCCTCTTTAGAGTTTTCCAGTGTATTAAAGAAACTATACACATCAAGAATATTTTTTTTCATCTAATTTAACAATTATCTGATGCCAACCATTTTTTGTAAGATTTATTTGTATAAACACAATAATACTGCAACAGTGCCTCTTGCCTGCCTGAGTGCAGCAGTCTGCTCAGTGGGGAAGGCAATAGGCCTGTTTACATGTATGCGCCAAACTGGCTGTTCGGACAGTGCTCTGGACTGCCACGCTAGAGTGTGAGGCTGGAGTGTCACTCCTGGAAAGAGTGATGAATAATGGTCAACACTCCAATTGTGTGTGCCAGGACTGCGGTTTGAAGAATATGCACCTAAAAAGACCCATGTGCACTTTCCGCCAGGTTGGAAAGTTTTGTAGACGGTCCAGCAACCATTATTCGGTTTTCGGGTTGTTGCTATTTTTGCTAGTTGTACTTGTGTTTATAAGTGTATTTAGAATGTCCTCCAAAAGAAATGAAAGAAACTGAGCAATATATATGCTGCTTTACTTCTTTTTTTTTTTTTTGGTACAGAAAGAATTAAAAAAGCATAAAATGGGTGACAAGATAGCGCCAAAACAGAGATCTATCTATATGGACACATGCCTCTTTTTAGAGAGCTGCGGGAAAATGGCCCAGATTATTTAAAAAATTATGAACGAATGGGCAATTAGACATTTGACTACATTTTAAATTTAGTATCTATACAAATATCAAAACAAGACACATTCATGAGAAAGAATATATCTTCAGAGGAATGTTTATCTGATAATCTTAGTTTTTTGGCAACTGGAAGATTTGAAATTTTCTGTTAGTATTTCTACACTATTTCTGAGTAAAATCATACCTGAAAAATGCCAAGTGATTTATACTGCACTGAAAAAATATGGAAATACCACAGATTAGGCACACAAGTGTCTTCTTCTGCAGATCCACTCCTGTTGCTTGCTTACATTTTTCTCAGGGTTTTTTTCTTTTTTCGAAATCCCTCCCCCATGTACTTTGAATCTTTTTAATGAATAAATTCTTGTTTCCACTTTCACACTCATTTACCCTGCAGAATTCCACCGAATTATCTCATGAAAGATTTTTATTTTTGTAGTCATCTGATTTAACCTTCCACAAACATGGAAAATTCTTATAAAATTCTATAAATCCTTCCAAATTATCTCTTGACCACATTTTTTAAGATTTAAATTTTTATCTTTTGAAGCAGCCTAAATTTGAATAAAGTCACCTAGAAATTCGAACCATCAACGTACAAGTACTGATGCATTAAGACTGCAGACCGACAATACATGTGTAAACACTAGGCCCTGTTAGACCTGTCCACCAGTGTGCGCATTAGATGCGCGCACCAGGCCTCTCTGACCAACGAGCATTTACATGTAAAGGATTGATACACGCGACTGGAGTGTGCGCTCCAAAACTGTCAGAAAAATTGTGTGTAAACGGGCCTAATGGGGCGGTGTAGTAAGATGAGAAGCGGGTCACGGGGAACATTACCTTGAGTCACCAGGTCAGAGTGAAAAGGTATTGTCAGGATTGTGGGTTATTAGTAGGGAGTAGTTTACAAACATCGTTTTAGGGAGAGTCCATAACATGGAGTGCTGTAATAGTAATAAGAAATGTAAATATAACTGTAGGGATTGTGTCAAATAGTTAAGTTGCTTAAAAACTAAAAATTATTTTTTTATGTAGTAAGTATTTTATAGTTTTTCCCATATAACTGAAAAGTAACTTAATAGGAAAGAAAAATGTTAACTCATTACTTTCTTTCATATTTCCCTGTTCTTTCTTACATCATTATTCTAAGATTCACATTCAAGATCTCATTTAAAAGCTTCTCATTTGTTTTCTTGTTTTCACTGTATACTCAGACGGGTTCAATTAGAACAAGAGCAACAAGAGCTCCTGGTGAAACAAGAATCTCTTAAGGGCCAAGTGTGTCGTCTAACTCGGGATTTGGAAACTTCTGAGAAACGTGCACATGAAATTAAAACAACATTAACACAGCAGGCAGGTTCTCAAGAAGCAGAATATCAACAAATAGTAGCTAACTTGCGTAAAACCAATGAAGAAAATGTACGCAAGTTTTCTGAGGAGAAGGTATGTATTTCACAAATTGTTGTAACAGGCTAAGTTTGTTTTCTCAATTAACTTTACATGTCTGTTTCAGTATTGTCAGTTTTTTATGCAGATCTTGATTATTCTAATTGGTACCTTTACTATGTTAACTAATACTATACATTATTGTTCTTATAATTTGTATTTTGTAGATCCAGTTATAAGCTACCTCACTATTTTGCAAATTCCCAAAAACAATTTGTTGACAGTAGGGCAGGAATAGGTGAAGCACCCAATACTGCAACCTTATAGCTAATTATACAGGCAACTGAAGCAATGAAGTTAACTAAAAAGTCAATACAGAGAATAAACTAACCTTAAATATTAAAAATCAAGCTTTAAACATAGCTAAACAGCAGTAGCAGAGTATGATCCTTCACAGTGAATGCAATATTTTGGTTCGATGTAATTTCACCATAACGCAACACTTTAAGGATTTTTCATAATAATAATCAGCCTAAAGTTAATAAATCTTGTTCTAAAGAAACCATAATAAATTGTGTAAAGTTATTTAAAGTTTAAAAAGCCGGTATTATAATGGATCAAGTAAATATGCACTATTAAATTTATGAAACCATATGTTTTAAACAATATTAGAAGTCAGTTGATAGAGTGAGAGTAACTTAACATCCTCTAGCACAACATATTTAAATCTGAGGAGGTTTTATAAAATTTAAATGTCATTTAAATATAATATAATGGATCACGCCATGAGGTCATAGAAATTTTTAATTATTGCAAACCAGTCACGTCAATTCATTAGAAGAAATAATCTTTAGAAAATAAAATAGTGACTTTTAATTCAAATTCCATAAAACTTTTCGAGTATCTTATAGTATTGTAATTATAATAAGGTACAACAGGATATTTTGCTCTTGGTGGCAATGTTATGATGAAACCAGGAAGTAGATATTTTCAGAAATTAATTACAAAGCAGAGAAAGCAGCTACAGGTGAGATTAAAAGCTTTTTGAGTAGTTGAAAACCTGGAAAATCGTTTAAAATAGGTCTTAAAGCCATAATTTTTTGCGGCGACATCCTGAGGGAAAATAGCTTTTGCTACAGATGAACGAACTAGACATATTTGGTATTAAATAAAAGATAATTTTTATTAGAAGCCCTAAAAACTTTGCTTAAACATTCAATTATCAAAACTGAAAACGTTATTAACAATTGAGAATCCGTTAAACCTACAGAAAATTTTACAAGGATATAAAATGTTAGTTACACAAAAATCTATTTACTGATTGATTTTCAGAACGCTAGAAGCAGTATTAGCTGAGATTGAAGAACTATTTTGGTGCAGGTGAACTTTGAACTTGCAAAGGGGTGCACTAAAAATCATACAAGCATATAAATACAAGTGCCTGCGTGGCTATCTTTGCCTTGTTTTCAGTCACTTGGTGTCACTCAGTATGTATGAAGGTCGGAGATCCGCGTCGCGCCTTGAGCTGGCAGGCGGAAGTTGGAGCAGGTCAACAGTGCTTTATGGTGGACATCTTAGATTTTGATAGTACCGTAGAACTTTCATAAGTAATATACGACTTTTGAAATTCAACTCGGCGTTTGGTGCAGTCTGGTTGCGTTTCATGATTTGCAATCATTAAAGTTGGTGAAGAATTTTCCTATAGCTATCGACTGTGATTATTTCTAAGAATAAAGGGAATTTTGACTTTGAAACAATAACATTCACTTTCTTTCATGATGTTAAGCTAACCTTTCCTTGCTTGGGGTTTAAATCAAGACAAGTGGCGGCTGTTTTAAGTTCATGCTGTTAATAATCCAGTGGCTACATAATACACGGTTGGAGCTAAGGTGACAAACTCATATTGTAACCCCAGTATGCAGTTTAGTCCCTTACAAAGTTAGACATGTCACTGGTAGGAAATAACAAAAAATATTTAACATTATCTGTGAACAAAAAAAAAAAAAAAAAGTTATACATAAATGTATGAATAAGAAAAAAATCTAAAATGCCTTTAATTAATTTAATGCTTATAAATCATGCTGGTTCAGTTGCCTGTGGCACCATTATGGCACCTGATGCTGACACGGTGTTTACTGTGTATTACTGTGCGATTCACTAAAAGTGGGTGGCGGAAGGTGCATTACACTAGTCATAATGTGTAATAATTTGTGCATAGTGCAACATCCTTACTCTTCTAACAGTTGGCCCTCTGTCTGTTTTGAGCATACAAGTAGGCTGTTTCCTCCCTCCACTCTTCTCTTCACCAAAACAAACTTTAATTACTTTCTTATTCTTTTATTAATTCAGTTTTTTCTCTTAAATATTTCAATTAAAGGTAATACTATTATACAAATAATAATACAAAATGCACTTCATTTATTGTAGAACTCATCACAAAGAAAATCAAAATTACAAAGTTTCCAAAAATTTCCTCGTTAGTATTAATATTTTTCAAGTCGTATACACATCTTTCACTCCCCCAAAAATTTAAAACTAGAGGCTGGTGCCTCCGCACTGTACTCCATATGTCATGTCTTTACTGATCAACTTTTTCCCGCGGACTGCACTGAATGTATCATAGATATGTGGCGAGTGTATTGTTCTCCGCGGCAACTACGTAGCTGGTGAGACTATCTTGTGCTGCGACAACAATGGATTCTCTAATTCCAGAACAAAGCTTCATTATTACTATTGGGATTACTGTAATAGGATAACAGAAAATTTTTAATTTACTATGAAATAAACTTTAGCAATTTAAAATAATAAGTATTGCTGTGGGCTGGTTACATGTGGAATGTATGTCACAATAGAAAGGGATATACGGGGTATGGCAGGTGATGCCCATGGGCTGTATTTAGGATCCATCCTGGCATTTGCCTGGAGCGATCTGGGAAAACCATGGATGGCCTGAGGGGTTTACAGATACCTACTCCTATCCTACTCCTATCGGAATCTAATATCTCTCACTCGATAACTCCTTTCTTTTCTACTCCCTAATCATTCATGGGAAAAAGAAAGATTATAGAAATGAATCAGTTCCAGCCTGATTTATCTAAACTTATTTCCACGGTCATTCCTAGATATGAATTTAGCTTGTAGTAATATGTGTTTGCTGTCATCCTCAAATTGGTAAGTTGTGAATTTTACAATCGGCTTCTGCCTTTGGTTTTCCAGGTCTTCCCAACCTAACTCCTTCACTGTCGCACTTTTTTTTTTTCATTTCATTCCTCCCAGGTAAAGCCTGGTAGGCAGGCTGTTGGAGAGTCGCGTGGACTCTTTTCAGCCTACTTAAATCTAAAGGGGATGAAAGTTGGCTGTGGCCTTGTAGGGTACCATCCCAGCATTCGCCTGGAGTGACTGGGGAAATCCACGGAAAACCTTTGTCAGGATGGCCGAACGAGGTTTGACCCCCCCCCCCCCCCTCCGTCCTGCCGAATGATAGGTAGGAGGCCAAAATCGGCCTCTTCCTATCACGGTGAACATCACACTTATGCTTTCCCTCCAACTATATGTACCTGTCATGAATCGAGCGGTTCTGCTTTGCATCTTCTCCAATGACTCCATTAACCCCGTTTGATGGGGACCCCATACAGATCAATAGTATTTTAAGTGAGGATGCATTAGTCACTTGTATGCAATCGATTTAACTTCCGGTGTGCACTGTTTTAAATTACAACCTACAAATTGGGGCATAAAATTTGCTTTCCCAATTTCCTTCTTGATATGCTCATCCACAACAAATTATTATGAATTGTTACCCCTAGGTAATTAGTGAAATCTACTGTTTTAAGGACAGTGCTATTAATTTTATATTCAGAGCCAAATGGTGTCAACTGTTTACTTATAAGCATGACTTGGCACTTTTTAGCATTTGACTTCAGCTTCCAGTCTTTGCACCAAGCGATTATTTTCATAACATCGGCTTGTAACAAAGTGCAGCCATCCTGGGTTTTTATTTCATGACAAACAATCGTATAATTGGCTAATAGTCTTTATCCCCCCTTATTACATTGCACAAATCGTAATGCATATGAGAAACAACAGAGGCCTTATCACACTTCGCTGGGGAACCCCGCACCTCACTTCGGTCAGTGATTAATGCACACCGTTGAGAACTACACAATGTGTTCTACCCTTTAAAAAGTTAGCAACCCAATCACATACCTGGTGGTGAAGAAATTTTCATCAATACTTGGCCAGTTGGGTAGAGGTGATGGTGCAATTTCTAATTACCTATGCCCAGACACATGCAAGGCATTCGTAGAAGAAATCATTATAACAGCATTTATCAAGTAGTGCTAAACATACACAATAACCCATTCTTCTTTTTTGTTGATAATCATTACTTTCCAAAAGTAATGGCACTGAAACAAATAGCAAAAAAAAAAAAATCATGAACTGGAATAAAATTTTTGACATTTAGTTGCTCCTGTGCATTCCAAATACATCTGCTGAAGAAATATTTATACCTCAATCTATGATGTTCTGATATGATAATGTATGATTTCTTATTGCATAGTTCTGAGAGAGAGTAGTATTGTAAGTTAGTATCGTAGCTAGTTGAACTGTGAAGCAATTATTGAGATTATTTCTATTGCAAGTAATTGGGATGAGCAATGGTTGCATGATTTATGTTAGGGACTGCCCATAAACTGTGTGGCCCCATTTTGACCTCTTTTTGTACCCATCTCTGCATGTAACCTGTTGTGGCAATTCCCTTGTCACCCCTAGGCCATGTGGAACATCACATTTTCCCTATTAATTCCAGAAGTCAGTTCCTGCTGTTTTCTCTTATCAGACTAGTGCTAAAATTATTGCGTATATAATAACTGAATATAACAATTAGTTGATGTATATACTTTTCTATAGTTATAAACATTCTAAATGAAATGATGACACTAACCACTTCTGCAAGTGATTAATTACTGGGAAACCTCTTCCTTAGGTACAGCCAGGGATCCTTTTCTTCTTGAGATGTTACCAAAAAATTCTCCTAATCTCATTATCAACTGATAAAATAAAACAATGCTGTGTATTTAAAAAAAATACACCTAAGAAGAGCGACATTTTTTGTTTTCTATTGTTTTGTCACCTTTCTTTCTACCTTACTAGGCAATGATTCTTTGTCCTGCTTCAAATGTTTCCATAGCTCATTCATGCTGTTCTTGCCCATTGAAAACTTGCTGAAAAACATTTCCATTAAGCATCATAAAGTTTACCATACATCACCATTTTACACCAAATTTTGAATTAAAAATAACACTCCAGGGGTAACTATAATTAAAGAAACACTGAAATTCACTTGACAGAACAAAATTAGAATTGTTTTATCAAAGAGCAGTGTAGTAAAATGTGGGCAATCAGAATAAAAACTGATCCCCCCCCCCCCTCCAAAACAACGTAGCAATACTAACAGTCACTGGCATGTAATATCCTGTGTGATCTTTGTAAGCAAATTTTATTCTAGACAGTCTGCCTAATGTTTTGAGGCACGTAATTTTAGCTGTGATAAATAAAATGAATGAAAAGCTGCGTACCTTGGCTGGAACCCCTCTTCCCTAATGTTACCCAGCATAGCTTTCTACCCCTCATTTTTAATGGCAAAAGTCAGGTAGCTTGAAATGATTGGCTAAATATAAACTTGTGTTTTAACCTGAAGAAAATCTGTTGAGTTTGTAGTGACTTAGTAGTATTGTAGACACGACTGAACTGATCCGACTGAAATACTAACTTCATCTGTTTTTATGCTGAGGTACAAAGACATGGAACTTGAAATCCAATTATAGGAAGCCCAAATAAATTCAACACCTCATTTTAAGAGCAGATTCAGGAAATCTTGACAGTTTAAAAGTTCTTTTTGTTAATTGTGGGGGTGTTTATAATAAACACTCAGATGTATAAAGTGTTATTAGTAATAAAGAAAGCTTGTTAAAACTAAATTTAAGTTCTAGGGAAATTTTTAACAACTACACACGTTTTTTCTAAGGATATATTACATTCCCTGGTCTCTGTATAGAATCTATATATAAATATTTCTCATGACATGAAACAGATTTTGATATGTTTTACAAAATCATACAGATTATATTTACTTTTACTGTCTACCAGACGTTGACATGTCTGTTGCCGAGATTTCAAGAGATAATATAACTAATACAGCTTGATGATTTCAGGATCATTAATACAATGACGTGACTTCAACTTTCCTTATATTGATTGGAGTAATTATGCTAACATTACTGGCGGCAGCAATAAAATAGCCTATGAAATCATTCTCAAGCTGCTCTCAGATCATCACCTTGAACAACTGTTCACGGATCCAATAAAATTTTGTAGTAATAATGAAAACATCTTATATCTTATCATTACAAATAAGCCAGAATTACTGAGACATGTCAATGATCATATAAATAAGTGATCACATAGTGGTAATCGCAATTGTGAAATCAATATCTGAGTGCAAAAATTAAAAAAAGGATTGTTTACAAATTCAAAGAGGCCTCAAAATAATGTACATGGATAAGGGAAACATAGAAATTGCCATTAGGCACTGAAAATAATATAGAATAGGAAAAAATAACCTGTCACTTACTACAGAAAAGACATGAGTGAAAGATGAGTAAATAAAAAAAAACTCTCACAAACTTCACGTTATGTTTGAAGAAAATAAGTAATTTTTATCAATTGTAGGGGTAAGTGAGTAAATAAATAAAATTAGAAAAATATTTAAAAAAATATTTACATGTGTTGAAAACTTAAGGATAAAACTGACTGTAAAATTGCAAAATAGTGACAGGTTTAGGCCAGGGGTGTGTCTGGTGTGTAGGATATGTAGATAGGCCAGTTCCACTCTACAGACTTCTGAAGAGGTGGTGATGTTTGGAAAAACTCTGACAGCTCTAACTATGAAACAGGTGTTGAGAGTGAGGTGGCACTAATTTCCACTGGATGGAAGTATAAAGTTTTTATTTGTAGCCATACATCCTGTAGGATAACTGTTGATTGGTAAGACAGATGTAGGAAGCAGTGTAATGAAGACAGATAAGTTGGTCAATAAAGTGAGTGGTAGTGCAGGTGACATGCCAATAGTAGGAAAGGATTCACCTGTGATGGGATCAGAGTAGGTGGTGGCAGCTGGATGCATGATGCATGCTTTGCATTGTTGTCTATTGCAGGGGAAAGATCTCTGTAGAAGTATAGGAGAGTTGAAGGGTAAGTACTTATGGACCAAAATGTTATTCAAATTAGCAGTTCAGCTGAAGCAAGTGTGGAAAGAAATGGGTAGGATTTTGAGAAGAAGGACACTCATTTCAAAGAAGGACCACAGACAGTCATTACCTTGACAAAGTATCTGGTTAATGGGTTACAGCCCAGGAAAGAACTGGGTGATGAATATTAATTATGAGTATTAGGAGATGCAGAACGGGGTTTGTGGGTGACATCATGGGAGATTTGCTTTTCCACATGATCATTGGGGTAGCGGTGTGATAGTTTTTGGGGATACATGGAAAGTGAATCATGATCAGAACAGATGCGTCTTCCATGGATTGCAAGGCTTTATGGGAGGGAACGTTAGGTGTGGAAGGGTTGGAAAGTGTATATACTGTTGTAAATTGATTGGCTTAATGTGTGCAGAGGTGTGGAGCACCCTGTGGTAGGCTGTTATCCACAAGTGTGGGAATCTGACCAAGTTGAATTGATGGAGTGACTTTGTGTATATGTATGTTCACAATATGACACTTAATGTTTTTAACCACAAGTATTATGACTGTGTAATTAAGTTGCAAGCCAATTCTATATGATTATAAGTAAGCCCCGGATTTTTAGGTTCTAAAAAACCAAATTTAGGTTTATTCAACTCACGTTTTAGGCTTTTATAGGTTTTTAAAATTCTGATTTAGGAACTTACACATTTTTAAGGGAAATAGTGTTAAAAATATTGTTGACTTTACAATACAATGTCAAGTACTCCTTAAAAATTCTAACATGTCATTGCTCGATCACATTAAAATATGCAAAATAAACCACTATTATGTTCAAAATACTTCGTCTTTATTGTGTATGGTAAACAACTCATTTAAAACTTCTAATATGACACTGATCAATGAAATATTTTGACAGATTTTCAGGAGTATATCCTCCTCTTTTTTCCGTTCAAATTCTCTTGAATACGGAAAAAACTACGCTTACGTCACATGTGGTCAGAGGTGTGAACTTTGTATCAGCGATTTTCTTAGGATTCCAAGGCAATATTCTTGTTTCTTTAGACCACAGTGGACACGGCCTATGTATTCCATCCTCTTGAAATCTGGACTGCGGGCTAAAACAGACTCCTGCTTCTTAGCTATAGACACCCCAACTGGTCCAGGAGCCACTTTGGCCCTCACTTCTTGGATGATTTGAAGTGCTTCCGTCAACGGTCAAATTCTTGATTGAAAATTCTGGGTTGTAAAAAATTGCCTTTATATATTTCAACTCCTGTACAGCTGGTACTGAGTGCAACACTTTCTTTGCATTTACTATAGCAATAGCTTCGCTTTCATTTAATGATTCGATGACCTCCATGATGCTCTCAGAGTTTTCTGCATAATATACTGCAGCTGAGAGCCAGGTCTCCCATCGTGTCACTACTGGCTCGGGAAGCAGGGGTATCGATGGAAGCTTCTCCCTGAAAATAACGACTCGACTTGGCGCTTTCAGGAATATTTTCTTCACTGAAGGAATTATCTCTTTAACTACAGGGTGTTGTTCCCGAATTTTTTCAGCTACCTGGTGCAGCCCATGAGCTAGACAGGTGACATGGATCATTCGAAGATGGAATGCCTTCAAACACTCCCCTGCTTTTATCGTATAAGCTGCACTGTCTGTCACCAACGACAATTTATCCTCGTGTTCTGGACCTGGCCACAACAGTTTTGATTCATCCCTTACAGCAATTACCACAGTAGACTTACCACAGTAGACTTACCACAGTAGACTGGTTAATCATAGGAGGTTCTCTGCACATAATGACTTGGGGTATACTACGTCCCTCACATGCAAGTTTGCCCACAACAACGCTATGTATCTGCCGCAGGCATCTGTCGTCTCATCTACATTTAACCAGATGAAGTGGTCGGCAATGTCCACTAGTTCTTCATTGGTTTTCACTTGCAGCTGAGGCAAGTAATTCTTTCTTAAAGTGAATTCATCTCATATTTTTCTGTTGCACATTCTTCCAAAATGGTTTTCAGGACTGCATTGTGGACTGTTGAAACTGGTATATTAGCGTCAGTGAGAGCTTCATACAGACGCAGGTGAAGCGAATGTTCTGCACCCAGCTTTGTACTTGTAATGAAACTGTGCTTCTGTTCGGAAGCATTTCCCCTGGTAACATTTGCCAAATGAGTTACTGAATTCTGATACTGTAGTACGTGGAATCATTTTTCTGCAGTCACTTATATAGAAGGCAAAAATAAAAATAGTCCACCTGAATATAACACCCTGGATAATAGCCAGTTAGCTAATATTATGAAATTTCATCCAGCAGTCTAGACTCTGTCACTTTACATTACTTTAGAAATGAAAACAAATAAAATCTAATTTATTTTTTAAAATTATAAAAGATATATGTATATAAAACAAATTAAACTTACTGGTTTCACACATGCTTGACAATATATAATTTTCTCTCATCTGTAGAAAAGTTCTTATTCGTCCCTAACCACTCTCGCAGGTGACTACTTCTTCAGGATTTCTTTTTAGGCATTATTGCTTTTAATTAAAGAACTAAACTTATGTAGGCCTACACAATATTTTAATTTCGTGTTACCACTGAACGATGACGGTATACAAGTGTTAATTTCTCAGAAAGGGTTTGCGTTCCTGAGATTGTTAATGTTTAACGTGTTATGTTTAAAACTTGCTTTGTCGATTTGTTTCTACTGAATGTAAACCTTTGTAATAATATGAAGTTGCCACACCGCATTGTTCTCAATGTTACTGTCAACAATTAGGTTAAAACACATCATTTAATATTGTAGTGAATAGTTATTCCAGTTTTAAAATAAATTACACGTAAAAATAGTTCGTATACACTCCAAGTTCGGCTTTACCCCTCGGACTATCTTAGGGATCATTCCCATACTGCTCACATTTGCAGTGTCTTGGATCTTAGGAGTCACGTAATAATAGATACAGCTGGTGATGGTGACTGGCCGGATCACCATGTAACATTAACTTGGATCGATGTAGAAGAAGAAAACGAAATTTTTTAGAAGGAAGGGGGAAAAGGAAGCAGCTACCCGTAACCTGTCCATAAGGCACTGTTCCGGCATTTGCCTGGAGGATAAAAGAAAAACCACGGAATATCATGTCAGAACAGCTGGCGGTTGGTTTCGAACCCATGGCGTCTTCCACGGACCGTAGCCCTGAGCTAATCCGGTTGGACATTTGTTTAAGTAACAAAATTACAGTCGAAGTGGATCAGTACATCGAGTTAGGTCATTTTAGGTCCTAAAAACCGAATTAGGTCATTTTAGGTCCTAAAAACCGAATTAGGTCATTTTAGGTCATTACATAAAAATTAGGTTATTTTAGGTCCTATTAAATTTATGAATATTATTAGTTTATACAGTAGACATAAGAGAAAGTTAAAATTTTGAGGATATTAGGTTGGGAACAAAATAGGTTCGAACCTAAGAATCCGGGGCTTAATTATAAGTTAACATTGATAAATTAATGTTAAAAGATCAGTTTAATTCTCAAACACAGGTTTAAAGTGATTACTATCATAAATGAATTGAAACTTATAATCAAAGATGCAGAAGTATTTATCTACCAATTACATTAGAAAATTAAATTGAATATGTATTTTAAATTAAGAAAATCAAGTAATCAAACTGATTGAAATGAGGCAGCAATTAATGTAAAGAAACAAAATTATATAATTCCCCAAACAATTCTGATCATGGTAAAGCGTGATAGCTCAATGTATTTTAAAACACAATGGATTGTTGTTATAGGGCATTACTGTGCTTTCGATGAATTAGTGAATCTCCATAAACAACGTAGCTTCATTTTGGCTTCCTGTAGATTTCCCCTCCTCACATGTAGCCTGATGTTGCTTTTGCCTTAACCCTTCCTTCCCCCACGTTTGTGGCATATGCCATTAAAAGCTATGTGGCGTGGTACAGAACCACCCTACCTACACCCCTCCCCCCCCCCCCCCACACACACATAGCTCAGCAATGTTTCCTACCCTAACCCCCCCCCCCCCTAGACCATGCCATGTAGTTTGTTAGTTTGTATGCTCCCTTACAGCCTTAAGTTTATTTTGTTTAGTGCACAATGGTGACAGTAAAGGGTGGCATTGTGGCACAATGGTCCTTACCTATCTTTTCTGGGTCAACAATGCCAAACGTCTTTTCAGCGCGGGCCTGTTGTACAACACAGATGATTCGACAATTGTGTTGTGGTTATGGATCATCCTCAGACGGTTGTTGATGTCTGTGCAGCTACATACAATCGTGTCTGATGTGGACCCAGCAGCTGTATTGTTACTTTTAATTTAGGTGTTCTCCTCTCATCACAATCAAAAGTGTCTTCGGTACTAATTTAAAATGTACCAGTTGTAGTCTTCTGTACAACTCTCTGTAACCAACTGCTAGACATAAAATCTCCACATGCTCACATATCTTTCAACCAAATCTTCGCATGTCAGAAATCCCGTATTATTCATTGGTTTCCACCAATGGGTAGATCTGCAAAGATCCTGCCCCATTGTGGCTGGTCAAAAAAGAATTTGTTCAAATTTTAATTGACTTATCCATTCATAGCCCATACTCGTTTGGTAAATTGTTCCATACCAGTATCATCAGCGGTGCAGCCAGATATATAATCAACTGCCCATGACTCCTCGTCTCCACAAAATTGCTTCATGTTCCAAAGCTCTGGAAATTAAAAAATAAAACACTTGAATTGTTATTACTGCCATTATATATCAAGTTCCTATTCAAAATATGTTTCTGACTGTCCACAAGTTTTCAGATGTTAAATGAGATGTTCTCTCCCACCTTCAGTAGGTTGTAATGTACTAATCCCTTTGCTTTAAGTTACAGCCAACCTTTCCATCTCTCTTCACCATCCCAACATCTGCATTTTTGAGGTCAAGGTTTCCAGATTCTAATACTATAAGTATTGTGATCGTTGTCTTACTCATTTGTATTTTTTAGCATTAAATTACACAACTGGTTATTAAGTTGCCTATCACACACAAATATGTTCATGCAACCTCACAACTACGGCTCTTTTGGTTTCACCTATGAAGATCCTGCGACTATCACAGCGTAATTCCTACATTCCACTGCTTTGTAATGGAGACCTTCAATCTTAAGCCATTCTCAGGTTTTATTTTATTTTGTTTCTGCTTCTGTCTGAAACAGTCTCCAACATCACCCACCTTCCATAATGTTCTCCTGTTAACAAAGGGCTCGTCCCGAAAATTTCTTTATCAGTTGAATCTAGGTAAGTGATGTCCCATTCCCTATCCTAATTTAATTCCTGATAGGGACATGAGCCACCACTTATCTTCAGATGATTGATGTGTGTACAGTTGTATTTTTGTCTTTTCTGAATGATTGTGCCCCACATCCATCAGCTGAAGGTAAATGGTGGCTCATTTCCCTATCCTTATTTAATTCCTTATTGCTATTTAGAGCCTTTGATTTCATAATATATATACATAAAATATATATGTACATATAGTAACCAGGAAATAATATGAGCTAAATAGTGAATGGATTTACAGAAAAAGGATAGCAAAATGAACCATTTCGCTATCCTATATATATATATATATATATATATATATATATATATATATATGAATCAAATTAAGATAGGGAAATGAGCCACCACTTACCTTTAGATGATGGATGTGGGGCGCGAACACACATAAAAGACACAAACAATTAAGAAATTTTCGGGAAAAAACCCTTCGTCAACAAGAGAACATTATGAGAGGTGGGTGCAGCCGGAGAATCTCTGGCTGTGGTTGTGTATACTTTTAAAAGCAAATATTCAAAACAAACGAAGGCCTAACGTGACCTAAACGAGCTTTCATACTGGATTGAGGGGGAGCAAACAGTTAGCCTGTCGGATGAACAATTTTAATATCACGATCGTCTCTTATCTCTGAGCTCAACATATTGCTCTATGTATAAAAAAAACACACCCACACTCATTAAAGGATAAGTTTTAAGAAGGATTTGGACAAATATAAGGCAAATGGATGTAGGTATGGGCAGTGGAGGTGAAACACAACTTGTAATTGTAAAGAATATACAACAAACAGCGAGAACAATACCTGATGAGGAGATGTACATACTTTTTCTATAGTAACAGCTACCAAGTACCATTCTGTTCTCATTAGCATCGCCTCGCCTCTCACACACATCACCCATCTTTTGCCATCTAGTAGCAAGTGCACAAGTGCGAAACTATTCACATCAGCATCATCTCATATCACCCACATAACAACAAGCCATCTAGGAAAATATGCCTCTAGTACCACAAAGGCATGAGTAGATTCAAGAGCCTTTCTTAACACATGATCACTTACAGCTGCATATGTCACAAACCACATACAAACATTAGTGGTGGAAATGAACTACACACACTACACGCAGACTGACGGGTAAAAGAAAGGTATCACCATATTTACACTCTAGCTGCCTTCCCTCGCAGACAGCATTTCAATTCAAAAAACTGTGGACTTCATATTAACCATGGAACCAGAAAAAATCCATCAGTAGCAGCTACTCCAGGTACCAAACTGTTCACATTAGCATCGCCTCGCCTCTCACACACATCAGCCATCTTTGCCATCTAGTAGCATGTGCACAAGTACGAAACTGTTCACATCAGCATCATCCTATGTCACCCACATAACCACAAGCCATCCAGTAACATGTGCCCCTAGTACCACAAAGGCATGAGTAGATTCAAGAGCATTTCTTAACACAGGATGCAATGCCGTACTTTGGATGCTCACTCACAGATGCATACATCACAAAACACACATTAGTGGTGGAAATGAACTACACATCCTACATGCGGACAGACGAGAGAAAGAAAGGTATCACCATATTTACACTCTAGCTGCCTCCCCTTGCACACTGCATTTCAAGTCCAAAAACTGTGGACCCCACATTACACCACTACATACAGCAAGGTCTGACTGTGGGTTTGAAACACAAGTTCTTCCTTCTCTGGTACATCCACTCTTCACGATTTTTGCCCCGAAGGACATATAGTGAACAACCTGAGAAAAACAGTTCGTACCTCAAAACTAACGGCAGCAAACTGTAAACAGAACAGTGAAATGGAAGAGTGTTTGGATTCCTGAAATCACTCCAGACGAACGCAGGGAAAGAGACCTTCAAAAGTCCATGGCCGAATTCCTCACTGTTCCTTGCCATACATCCTTTCTCACTTCTAATGACAATGACATCGACGAGCCAGAAAAAAAAGAAGCCTGATACGCTGGAAATACTAGAATTTTGGATGGTCGTTGAAATTTGTCTGTGTAACGACAGCACTGTGCCAGTGATAATACACGGTAGACTGGGAAGTTAAGATAGCCGCGACAAACACCTAAATTTAAAAATTCATTCTCATACAAAGGTATGGGGAAAAAAAACACATCACACATGATAAAGTTACCATAATGCTCTTAGCTAACTGATAGTTTCATGGTCATTAAACAGACATCATAACCCACATTTTTCATAGTAAATCCCTACACATTGACAAGTTTCCTAAACTTCACCATAGATGCCGACACTAGTTCTATTACGCCTAAGATAGCGCCCATACTTAAACTGTCGTAAATTGTTAGGTCATTCGTATGTGACAGTGCGTGATTGGATATTTTATCCACTCACATCTCATCACCTAAAGTCTAATGCCAGATTGTGGTCATGGTCAACTTAGGCTCCATACACCACTCAGAATTATTCTACCAATATCCATTCTAACATCATTATACGCCATATACAGCTCTCCCAACACTCTTCATACCTTCCAGTCACATCCAGCTCCTTTATTATGTCACTTGTTGAATGTTTTCCACTAATAAATCTAGCTACCCTCCTTTGCAACCTACATTTGTTGTACAAAAAATGAGGACTCCATACTACACCACTATAGCCTGACTGTGGGTTTGTACCCAAGTACTTTGGTTATCTGGCACACCCCCTCAGCATCATTATTAAATTATTTTTACCATGAAGTGCATATAGTGAAAAACTTAAGAAACACAGTTCGTATGCCAACACAAACAGCAGTAAACTGTAAATAGCACAGTGGAATGGGTTAGTGCATAAGCCCTGAAACAATGGTTAGAAACACACATTGTTGGTGGGTATAATTCTATAACCAAATAGTTTAGACTCAAATCCACAAAGGAATCACGCACACACGCACATTTCCATGCCTACACACAACAGAACCAAGAGAGAACTCACACAGACCAAGAAGACATACACACACATTAGTGGAGGAAATGAACTGCGCATCCTACATCCAGACAAACGAGTTAAAGGAAGGCCTGACTGACTGAAAAACAGAACTCTTCTCACATATCATCGGCCTGGCGAGAGAGAGGGTGTGCAAACGATGTTTTCGCCAACACACCTCATTGTTTATCCCATTAATAGTGTTAATCAGACACAATTGATTACAAGTACCATCAACAATCAGGTCACCACCAAGTCTCCTCCACACCACAACCCTTTCAGCCATTCATTAACAGTGCCTCCCCAGGTACCATGAGTTGCAATAGACACTTGACTATCAGCAGATACCAGAACCCGTCATATTCATACTAGACCCCACCCACAAATCCATACGTCTCCACACACAAGCACAAAGAAACTTAAGTGGAGTTACAGCAAATCATACATCCAGACCGATGAGTTTAAGTAATGTATCACCATATTCACACATACAGACACAGATATAGACGCACACACACTTACATTTCCATACCTACAGTGATATCGACACAACAACCATCCCAATTATGACAACGAAAAAGTGGTGGGCATGGCGTTCAGGGCCCACTCCTCACAGCGGACGTGTATATCGTGTTTGTAGGTCGATATACCTGCCCTCATAACAGCTTTCGACCGCTTCGAAATTCCGGTCTTCAGTGTGGTCCTAAAAATACGGACCGGTATTGGACCCCAGTCGGAAAAATCCAGTTATTCGTCGAAAACCCCGATTTTAGGTCCGGCATATTGCGGTATTTCTGTCCGTGAGGAGGGGGCCCTGTCTCGCGATGCCTGCCTGGGCAGGTTGACCCAAATTAGTCTTTCAGAAGCTGCTATTAACAAATGACTTTGACCAAACAGTGTACAAGAGTTTTGTTCCAGTAGCCATCTATAATGATGGCAAATGAAATCAGGTGAGTGTGGTGACCGTTGAGGTGTATTGTAAAGACATGCTGTCCTCTGCCCATCCTGTAACATCTCAGTCTGGACGTGAAGTGTGGAATTCCTTTCCTCCAGTTACTTGTATGTTTGTGGTAACGTATAGAGTTATGGTGTATGCATGGACATATGTGTGTGTGCATGTTCCTATGTGGTTGTGTGTCTAATTAAGGTGATAGGAGTCTACTCCATATCGAGATTTCACCATCAGTGGCCATCAGTGTTGATGGTGGTCGTAATCAGTTGGGTGTGATGAGCACTGATGTGTGTGACAAAGACATATCATACTTCACACATGCTGCACCTATTCAGTCTGGACTTAGGGTGTTCAGTCCCTTTCCTCGAGTTACCTGTATGTGAGTAGTGACGTAAGGAATTGTGTGTATGCATGTGTGTGTGTGTGTGTGTGTGTGGTGTGTCACTTTGAGATTTCACAATGACTGGCTACTTATGTGTTGATGATACATGTAAAGAATTGGGTGTGATGAATACTCCATATGGCATAAGTACTGGGGTGGATGGCTACAACATGTCATCCGTTGCACACACTCTAACACGTCTGTCTCATGATTTTTGGCCAGTCATGTGGGGATCTATTCAACTTTTTTGCTGTCATGATTGGTCTAGTTGTTGTGTCGAGATCGCTGTAGGCATAGAAATGCACGTGTGTGTGCTTCTTTCGGTGTATGCTTGTGTAAATATAATGATACCTGCCTTCAACTTGTTTGTCTGGATATATGATGTGATGATTCTGCACTTATGTTTGTGTGTGCTTATGTGTAGTGACGTATGGATATCTTGGTGAGACCTAGTATGAATATGGGAATTATGACATCTGTCTGATGACCAAGTGTCTACTGCTACTCATGGTACCTGGGGCATATGTTACTGTTTGTCCGAAAAGCCTTAGGTGTGGGATAAACGTGGTGGTGCTGATGTGAACAGTTTTGTACCTAGGACACATGATACTGGTTGGTAGAGAGGTCTGTAGTGTGAGATAAATGAGACGATGTTGATGTGAAGAGTTTGGTACCTTCCACACATGTTACTGATGATTTTTTGGTTAGTCATGAGCCATTGCAGTTTTACACCACATTTTCGTTACCATAATTGGGATGGTTGTTGTGTCGATATCACTGTAGGTATGGAAATGTAAGTGTGTGTGCGTCTATCTCTGTCTCTCTATGTGTGAATGTGGTGATACATTACTTAAACTCATTTGTCTGGATGTATGATTTGCTGTAACTCCACTTAAGTTTCTTTGTGCTTGTGTGTGGAGACGTACGGATTTGTGGGTGGGGTCTAGTATGAATATGAGGGGTTCTGGTATCTGCTGATAGTCAAGTGTCTATTGCAACTCATGGTACCTGGGGGGGGGGGGGGCACTGTTAATGAATGGCTGAAAGGGTTGTGGTGTGGAGGAGATGTGGTGGTGACCTGATTGTTGATGGTACTTGTAATCAATTGTATCTGATTAACACTATTAATGGGATAAACACTGAGGTGTGTTGGCGAAAACATCTTTTGCACACCCTCTCTCTCGTCAGACCAATGATATGTGAGAAGAGTTCTGTTTTTCAGTCAGTCAGGCCTTCCTTTAACTCGTTTGTCTGGATGTAGGATGCGCAGTTCATTTCCTCCACTAATGTGTGTGTATGTCTTCTTCCTCTGTGTGAGTTCTATCTTGGTTCTGTTGTGTGTAGGCATGGAAATGTGCGTGTGTGCGTGATTCCTCTGTGGATTTGAGTCTAAAATATTTGGTTATAGAATTATACCCACCAACATTGTGTGTTTCTAACCATTGTTTCAGGGCTTATGCACTATCCCATTCCACTGTACTGTTTACAGTTTACTGCTGTTTGTGTTGGCATATGAACTGTGTTTCTTAAGTTCTTCACTATATGCACTTCATAGTAAAAATCATTTAATGATGATGCTGAGGGGGTGTGCCATAGTACTTGGGTACAAACCCACAGTCCGGCTATAGTGGTGTAGTATGGAGTCCTCATTTTTTGTACAACAAATGTAGGTTGCAAAGGAGGGTAGCTAGATTTATTAGTGGAAAACATTCAACAAGAGACATAATAAAGGAGCTGGGCTGGATGTGACTGGAAGGTATGAAGAGTGTTGGGAGAGCTGTATATGGCGTATAATGATGTTAGAATGGATATTGGTAGAATAATTCTGAGTGGTGTATGGAGCCTAAGTTGACCATGTCCACAATCTGGCATTAGACTTTAGGTGATGAGACTTGAGTGGATAAAATATCCAATCACGCACTGTCACATACGAATGACCTAACAATTTACGACAGTTTAAGTATGGGCGCTATCTTAGGCGTAATAGAACTAGTGTCGGCATCTATGGTGAAGTTTAGGAAACTTGTCAATGTGTAGGGATTTACTATGAAAAATGTGGGTTATAATGTCTGTTTGATGACCATGAAACTATCAGTTAGCTAAGAGCATTATGGTAACTTTATCGTGTGTGATGTGTTTTTTATTTCCCATACCTTTGTATGAGAATGAATTTTTAAATTTAGGTGTTTGTCGCGGCTATCTTAACTTCCCAGTTTACCATGTATTATTACTGGCACAGTGCTGTCGTTACACAGACTAATTTCAACGACCATCCAAAATTCTAGTATTTCCAGCGTATCAGGCTTCTTTTTTTTCTGGCTCGTCGATGTCATTGTCATTAGAAGTGAGAAAGGATGTATGGCAAGGAACAGTGAGGAATTCGGCCATGGACTTTTGAAGGTCTCTTTCCCTGCATTCTTCTGGAGTAATTTCAGGAATCCAAACACTCTTCCATTTCACTGTTCTGTTTACAGTTTGCTGCCGTTATTTTTGAGGTACGAACTGTTTTTCTCAGGTTGTTCACTATATGTCCTTCGGGGCAAAAATCGTGATGAGTGGATGTACCAGAGAAGGAAGAACTTGTGTTACAAACCCACAGTCAGACCTTGCTTGTATGTAGTGGTGTAATGTGGGGTCCACAGTTTTTGGACTTGAAATGCAGTGTGCAAGGGGAGGCAGCTAGAGTGTAAATATGGTGATACCTTTCTTTCTCTCGTCTGTCCACATGTAGGATGTGTAGTTCATTTCCACCACTCATATGTGTTTTGTGATGTATGCATCTGTGATTGAGCATCCAAAGTACGGCATTGCATCCTGTGTTAAGAAATTCCCTTGAATCTACTCATGCCTTTGTGGTACTAGAGGCACATATTACTGGATGGCTTGTGGTTATGTGGGTGACATAGGATGATGCTGATGTGAACAGTTTCGTACTTGTGCACATGCTACTAGATGGCAAAGATGGCTGATGTGTGTGAGAGGCGAGGCGAGGCGATGCTAATGTGAACAGTATGGTACCTGGAGTAGCTGTTACTGATGGATTTTTTCTGGTTCCATGGTTAATATGAAGTCCACAGTTTTTTTAATTGAAATGCTGTCTGCGAGGGAAGGCAGCTAGAGTGTAAATATGGTGATACCTTTCTTTCACCCGTCAGTCTGGGTGTAGTGTGTGTAGTTCATTTCCATCACTAATGTGTGTTTTGTGACGTATGCAGCAGTGAGTGGGAATCCAAAGTATGACATTACAGCCTGTTTTAAGAAAGGCTCTTGAATCTACTCATGCCGTTGTGGTACTAGGGTCACATGTTACTGGTTGGCTTGAGGCTATGTGGGTGATATGAGATGATGCTGATGTGAACAGTTTCGTACTTGTGCACATGCTACTAGATGGCAAAGATGGGTGATGTGTGTGAGAGGCAAGGCGATGCTAATGTGAACAGTTTGGTACCTGGAGTAGCGGTTACTGATGGATTTTTTCTGGGTCCAATGGTTAATATGGAGTCCACAAATGTTGGAATTGAGATGCTGTCTGTGAGGGAAGGCAGCTAGAGTGTAAATATGCTGATACCTTTCTTTCACTCGTCTGTCTGCATGTAGTGTGTGTAGTTCATTTCCACCACTAATGTGTGTGTGTGTGTGTGTGTGTGTGTGTGTGTGTGTGTGTTTTGTGACGGCGATGCTAAAGAGAACAGTTTGGTACTTGGTAGCTGTTACTATAGAAGAAGTATGTACATCTCCTCATCAGGTATTGTTCTCGTAGTTTGCTGTATATTCTTTACAATTACAACTTGTGTTTCACCTCCACTGCCCATAGCTACATCCATTAGCCTTATATCTGTCCAAATCCTTCTTAAAACTTTTCCTTTTTATGAGTGTGGGTGTGTTTTTTTCATGCATAGAGCAATATGTTGAGCTCAGAGACAAGAGACGATCGTGATATTAAAATTGTTCATCCGACTGGCTGACTGTTTGCTCTCCGTCAATCCAGTGTGAATGCTCATATAGGTCACGTTAGGCTTTCGTTTGTTTTGAATATTTGCTTTTGAAAGTATACACAACCACAGAGTTGTTATCCTTAGAAGAGACCTACAGTTTAACGTGGAATCCGAGCCACGGAAGCGTTCTGTCGTACTTCACATTACACATCAATGTGTGCCAGAGTTGAAAGTGGGTTAAGGGCTTATGAAAATCACCACCCAGAGAGGTATTCGAACCGAGGACCTTTATACCTCAGGTCAGACGCCTTAACCACTGAGCCACTGTCGAGATGCTGAAATTTGGTATGTATATGAATTCTTTTTTACCTCATGACATTCGAGTTTGAGATACCCCCGTAAGTTGCAGGTCCATGTTATTCACAGCAATGTGTGACAGAGAGTATGTGTCATCAATAAAAAAACTTTTCTCATTTCATAAATATTAGCAACATTTAAAGATATACATGCTTTGGTATGGAATTTCATAACATGTAAGGCAATAAATGGATATTAAGTGAAGAATCAGGTAAAAAGGGCAGGGGGGGGGGGGAGGGGTGCAGGATGTGAAGGCAATAGAGGCCTATGACACACATGGAATGAAACGATAAGTACTGAATGATGTATTATTATGCAATAAAATGTATTTTAAAATTTCAATAAATCTGTATCATTTACAAGAAATTACTCAACCAACAATTTTGTATATTCCTTGAGTATGATGGGGTAGTATAGCATTCTTATTACGAGTATGAAATACTAGAAACAAAATAGAGGAAAACTTTTAAAACTGACATATCACAAAAGGTGTGTTGGGGTAATAAGACAATTGGAGTGGGGAAAAATGGTGGCTAAATTCTTACAAAGATATAAGGTAGAGAAGAGTACGGGGGGAGGGGGAGGGGAGGGAGGACTGGTTTTCCAGTAAGGATGTATTATTTGAGCCAAAAATACCATTTTCAGAAGGCAACAATAAGTTTTGTCCAAAAAATTTTAAAAAAATCATTTTAGAAGTTAATTAATGATAATTTAACAATTAATGAATTAAAACGGTTCAAAATATTAACAACACATTAAAAAATGCTAGTAAGAAATTTAATAATGAACGCTAACAGCAAGCAAGTGGATTTCCTCAGTGTTATTGTTGAAAAGTCATGACATTCTGCTAAATTGTTATTTTTAGAAGTTAATTTTATGGTAACTAAACAATTAATGAATTATAATAATTGGAAATATCAATAAAACACGAGAAAATTATCTTCGAAGGTCCTAGGAAGAAAATTGCATGTTTGGTAATAACAATTGTTGAGGGCTCTCTCATTTGTACCAGCTAGCAGTGTATGACATGACGCGCACATTCCACGTCAGTGAATCCATAATGATACTCTTGAAATAGCGGCTATCGTCCTGTGCTGCATGTCAAGACGAAAATATTCTTGATAGACATGTACCAACGGCGTGTGTTACTTCTGAATTAGCGAGCAACGCCTCAGGCGATGGTGTGTAACTGGGCAGTCAGAAATACTCAGACTGAGTGTCCTGATGTCGCGTCATAGGTCAGAATTGAGGACAGCGACGTGAGCCGCAAGAATCATCTGTGACGCGCGCTTTCCACATGCTGGGAATAGCAACAACCGTTGTCGCCTGCGGGGGTCTGTGCCAGAATTGGTGTCAACTGCCCGACCAAGCTCCGATGAATAGCGCTGTACGGTGCTGCCACCTGGTGGCGGGTTGTTGAACTAAACACGTCATTCTGCCGGGGCCTGGATGGGAGGGGAGGGAGGTCCCCCCCACCCCCTGACATCCTGGGGTAAACCGTGCTAGCTCTCTCCTTAGAATACTACTTATATAGGCAAATAAGATTATAACAGAGTACACAAAGTAGTAAAAATATTGTTGCTGTTATCACATAGACATGCAGATATTGAACGAGGCTTCACTGTGAACAAGCAGTTGGAAGTTGAAAATTTAAAAGAAGAGTCTTTAGTGGCTCAAAGATTAGTTAGTCAGCATTTCAAAAACAGTCTTTCTCTGGTGTAACTGCTAATGTGCTATAATGTATAAAAACAAATTAAGTTAAAATATATATTTATATGTTAGTAATTCTTATTACTAAGGTGGTAATGTTTCTTATTGCCCTTGTGTCAGTTTCTGGGGTATAGTAGTTTTTTATTTTATGTTTAAAATATGAAAAGGGAAAAAGTTTCACACTGTATTGTGTGAAAACAAAAGTAAATTTATTAGATATTTATGGTTTATTAATTTATAAACTCGATTAAAGCTTATTTCTTCATAATCTTAACGTGCATATTTTAATTTCTTTGCTGTAAGTTGCATATTAGTTTTTTCACAACATTTTAATATACGTTAAATATAGCCTTAAAAAAATATGAAAAATTGCCTTAAAAAGGCCTTACTTTTTCTTTTGCTAAAAGAGTGGGAACCCTGGACAGGGTTGATGAAAGTGGTGGAGGCATGGTGTATGTTGCACAACTTGCATTGGGGTCTGTTGCATGGGAAAGAGCCTTGGGGCTGACTTTTGGGATGAGGAAGACTGTGTTTGTGGACTAGAAGTTCATTTAGGTTAGGAGATCTGCTGAAACATGTTCTAGGAGGGGCAGGAGAATTTTAGGAATCCCAGAACCTGCTTCAGCAGACCTCCAAACCTCAACCAACTTTTGGTCCATAAAGATGGACCCCACAGCTTGCAAGACAGCCCCAAAGTTCGTTTCCTTGCAACAGATCCCGCTGCAAATTATGCAGTATGCACCCACCTTCCACCATCATTACCAACCCCGTAACTGGGGAGAGCTTCCCCATCACAGAACTTGCCACGTGTGTATCCTCCCACCTTATATATCAACTCGCGTACAAACATTTCTCAGCCTCCTACATTCGTCTGACAACAAATCCACTGGCCATCAGAATAAATGGACACAGACAATCGGTATTCACCAAGAACCCTGACCACCATGTATCTTTCATGCCATCATTGATGGCACCAACAATCTTAACACATGCTTTGTGGTCCGCACCATCAGAGTCCTCTCAGACAAAAACAGCATTTCAGAACTCAGAAAATGGTAACTGCCTTACCAGTACCAACTGGGCACCAGACAACCACCAGGACTAAATTTAATATAGCACCAATTTTCCTCCCAACCATCCCGCTCACCTTCTCCCACAGAACCATCGCTCACCAGACCCTATCTTTTTTAGTGTGTAACTTCGATTTTTTCTTAACTTTAAATTTCCAATTTTTTAAATTTTTTTTAATATTTTTTTTTTATTTTACATATTTTTCAGTTTTTTTGCACATACATCCATTACTTAATAGGCTATTAAAGATGATCAGCTGACGTCTACCGCACTTCCGTGACTGGTCTCTATGGACAGGTTTATTATCTGTGTATTAGATAATGCTATGTATTACATTATTCTATGTATTAGCTTATGCTTTTTTACCCCCACCCTCACTCCCCGGCATGGTTTCCTCCCCCCCCCCCCCCCAGTTGTATCGACACTGCAGGAATCTTCTTCTATGGTAAGCAGTGGTTTTTCTCCTATCCAAATAATTAATATATATATATAGATAAAATATCCCAACACTCATCAGAGTTGAAGGGAGGAGGGCAGCAGCAACATAAAACAACACGAAAACAAAGAAAATACTATATTTCAGTTAAAATCCTTTTTCAAGCTAACAGATGTAATTGGCGGGTGGTGCGCAAGTCTTTCGTTTGACGCAGCCACTCATAGAATGTACTAGACCGTCGGAGGTGGTGGGGGGATCAATGATAATAAAACCGCAAGTATAAATCATAAGAAATATTAAAATGGTTGAAAAAATAATAGTAATAAAAATATAAATAAATAAAAATATAATTGAAAAATACATAAATCTATTGTGCTGGCCAGTGATGGGTGTATAGGGAGAGGATGGAAGATATTAACGGAAATTAAGGCCTGGGGGATGTCTAGTCTGGAGGATGTGTTGATACGCCATTTCCCATCTGTGGAGTTCAGATTGGGAGGTAGTGTCTGGAAGTACTCTAATGCACCGGTTCCCAATTTCTTATTGGCCATGGAACCCTAATTGATCATACATTATTTGGTGGATCCTCATTTTTATAAGCATAAGCTGAAAAACCAGTCTCGCATTGGTAAATCATCACAAATGGAGCCAGAACCATGATAGCATTCCCATGGCACGGTTATGACTCATTTCAATGAAGATTTAATTAATTATTGGTCAGAACACGGAACCCCTGTGACCCTTGCACAGAACCCCAGGGTTCCGTGGACCACCATTTGGGAACCGTTGTTCTAATGGCTCTGACTGTGAAGCAGTTATTAAAGTTGTGGGTATTGTGAGTACTGGCATGGTCAGCAACAGGGAGGTCCAGGTTTTGGGAGTAAACTGTTTGTCTGTGACCATCCATTCTGATGGATAATGAGTTTGAGGTCAGGCCAATGTAGGAACTTGGACAGTGGATGCAGGTGGGCTGGTATATGACATGGGTGGTTGTAGAAGTGGCATGCCTATTATGTGGTAGGTTTCACCTGTAGTAGGGTTGCTATAGGTAGTGCTAGGTGGATGCATAACGCAAGTTTTGTAACGGGGTCTCTTACAAGGTAAGGATCCAATCGGTGGTTTAGGAGCATCAGAGGGTTGATATTTATGTACAAGGATAATCTGCAGGATAATCGCAGTTTAAGAGTACCTGGGTCAGCTTGTTGGTTTAGAGAGTAAAGGACTTGTGATCAGAGCAGATGTGTTTGCCTCGATTGGCTAGGCTTTATGGGATGGAATGTTTTGTATCAAAATGGAGATATTGTTGTAGGTTAGTGGGTTTTATGTGGACAGAGGTGTGTAAGTGACCATTCTGTACAATGCTGTCTACATCCAGAAAAGTGATGTCAGGCTGAGAGTAGGACCAGGTGAAGTTTAAGGAGGAGAAGTTGTTAAGTGAGTAAAAGAAGTCAAGAAACAGGCTTTCACCGTGGGTTCCGATCATAAATATGTCATCTATATACCTGAAGTACACGGTGGATTTCTGGGTAACCATTTGAAGAAAATGTTCCTCTAGTCTGCTCATGAATAGGTTGGTATAGGAAGGTGCCATGTGAGTGCCCATAGCAGTGCATCGAATCTGATGATAAATCTAAGACTGGTAGGATAAGAAAGTTTTGGTAAGGATGAATTGAGCCAACGAAGCAAGGAAATGAGTGGTAGAGAAGGTGTATGGGGGGCGAGTGTTGAGATAATGCTCTATGGCACAGGTATGTGTTTATTTGACGTTGTTTTAAAGTAATTAATTACTTCAGTAGTTTTGTTCAGCCCTGGCCATGAGGGATGTGATTTAGAGTGATGATACATCAATAGTGACCAGGATGCAATCTGTTGGTAGGAGGTAGGAGTGTAGGAACTGCTGACAGACGCTTTAAAAAGTGGGGGGTGTCTCTGACATTAGATGGAAGAGACTGGACGAAAGGTTGTAGGTGATGGTCAACGAATGCAGAAATGCGTTCTGTGGGAGACCCAAAGGCAGCAACTGTAGGACATACAGGATTGCCTGCCTTGTGTATCTTGGGCAGAAGATACAGGGTGGAGGTCTGGAGGGTCATAGGAGTCAAAAGATAAATTGAATGGTGTGAAAGACCCTGTAAGGGACCTTGGAGACTGAGGAAAGAGCGGATTTCTGTACAGATTGAATTAGTGGGGTAAGAGGTAAGTAAGTGGAGATGTCAGAAAGCTTCCTGAGGGCTTCATCTATGTAGTCGCTTCAATCCATTACCACAGTGGTTGAGCCCTTGTAAGCTGGGAGGATTATAATATTTTTATTTTTTGAAAGTTCACTCATCGCCCGCATTTCAGTGCGGGTCAGGTTGTTGGAGTGGGGTATTGAATTTAGGAAGTTAGGCGATAAGAGGTTTGACATGAGGAATTCCTGCAATAGGAGTGAAGGATGGTTTTGAGGGAGGCGAGGTGGACATAACTGGGATGGAGGTAGGAATTGTTGGAGCCTTGGTTCCAGGTTATAACATTTGCTGTTTCCCCTGCCTGTAGTATTGAAATAATACCGCCAGTTGAGTGTGCGGCAGAATGAAAGGGAGTCCGTAATAAGAGTAATCTGATCAAATTTAGGGGTGGGAAAGAAAGTAAGACCCTTTGAAAGAACTCATAGTTCAGGTTCGAAGAGGGGGGTGGAAGAAAGATTCACAACAGGGATTTTTGATTTCTCCAGGGAATGGGTAGGGGTGGGGGTGATTGGAGTGGGTGGCAGAGATGCTGGGTGGGGAAAGTTGAGAATATGATAAATAATTGGCATTGTGGCAATAAGTGATGGAGGGGTAGCGAGTTTCTTGTAATGTGGGTAGGGGAGATGAAGGCCCAAAACAAAATAGCTCTTGCAGAGGGAAGAGAGCTTTGAAAGATGTTTTTGTGCTTGTTTGGTTAACAAATGGTTGGAATGATTAAGGATGTTATATAAATAATGAATGCAACCAGGGAATGCAAGGAAAAGGATTTTGTGTAAGGAGATTAGGTGGACTGAGCGTTGTTGGGCTTTCGTGATATAGTGTTGGAGAACTAGGTAAGTGCCAAGGACTGTTGGAAGTGGAATGAGTAAAGTGTAGGACGAAGTTTCTGGGGGCATCCAGAAATAGGAAGTTTTATGGTAAGGCCATTTGTTGGTATTTTAAGAGAAAGGCAGGATTGGAAGAATAAAATATAAGATCTCAGTTTAGCAAGATAAGTAGCATGATGCACTTACAGGGTAACTCTGAAATAGACACATAGCGGGGGAGAGGCGAAAAAAAAAAAACAACAACCTGACCCAGGCACTCATAAACCGCAATTATCCTCCAGAACTAGTTCAAAAACAGCTATCAAGAGTCAGGAACTGTCTCCCACACCAACACGAACAACTGAATGCCAACCAGAACCCTATTTTTCTCACCAGTTTTTCCCTTTCCTGGAATCGCTAAACCATTTTCTTCATTTCGGCTATGACTTTCTTAGATCCTTTCCTATTGCATTGTGGGAGATATGGTGGTTGAAAGTAGTCGATCTGGGACATTTTCAAATTTCGACCAAAGACATGTGATTCCTTTCGCTCTCTCTCTCTCTCTTCTGCCAGAACTACATAGCGGAGACCATTGGTGTTTGTGTTTAGTAGTAGCATAGACTGTTCCATAATGCACTATGGTGGTTGCATGTTGGTAGCTGTGAGGGTGTGGGAGAAAAAAGGGTGGTTGAAAGTGGTCACCCTGGGGCACTTTCATATTTTGACCAAAGACGTGTGTGTCCCTATATTTCACTTTGCAGCCAGAACTACTTAGCGTAGACCCCTGGTGTTTGTGTGTGTTAGTGGCATGGAGTAACATGTGCAAAATATTGGCCAAATGCCAGTAGCTATGGGGTTGTGGGATTATGGTGGTACAAAATAGTTGATCTGGGACATATTCATGTTTTGACCAAAGACATGCGTTTCCTTTTTTTCTCTTTGCTGCTACAAAAATATAGTGCAGACCACTGGTGTTTGTGTGTGGTAGTAGCATAGAGTATCGCATCATGCACCATGGTGTTTGCATGTCCATAGCTATAGGATTGTGCGAGATATCATGGTCGCTCTGGGACATTTTTGTATTTTCAGCAAAGACTTGTGTCCGTAAAATCACCTTGTTGTAACACCTACATAGAACAGACCATTGATATTAGTGTGTGGCAGTGGCCTCGAGTTTCCAATCTTGCATTGTGATGGTTACATGTTGGTAGATATGGTGGTGTGGTAGATACAGTGGTTGACCTAGGGCATTTTTCTATTTCTAAGTAAGACGTGTGTGAACCTATATTTCACCTAGCAGCCAGAACTACCAAGCACAGACCACTAGAGCTTGTTTGTGGTTGTAGCTGGACTCTTCCATCGTGCACTATGGTGATTGTATGTTAGAGATTTAAGGTGTGGTAGATATGGTGCTTGAAAGTGGTTTACCTGTTATAAAAATATACATGAGTGTTCCTGTATTTCACTCTGCAGCAAACACTACCTATCACAGTCCACTGGTGTTTGTTAACCATTGTGGTTGCATGTCTAGCTAAGGGGATGCGAGAGATGTGGTTGAAATTGGTCAGCTGAGGGTATTTTGTTATTTCGCCCAAATACAAGTGAGTCCTTATATTTCACTTTGCAAATTCAATTACATAGCACAGGTCACTAGTGATTATGTGCGGTAGTAGCCTCAAGTCTCCCATCATGCACTGGTTACATGTTGATAGCTATCAATCGAGGGCACCAGCTAGTATCGTTTAACAGTTCAGGTCTGTTTGTTTTTTGCCTTTGAAAACATCCTTCCTTGTCTGTCCAGATCTTGAAATCTCCTCTTTTTTGATGGGTGTCAAGTCTGTGTAACAAGTCTTCTGCTGCAATAATTGTCTTTAAGATGTTAGTGACAAAATTGTTTGGATATTCATTGGCATCCTATTTGCAATATGATTTGTGATTTCATGTTCTGGAGGGACTGATATAAAAACCTTTAGTTTTACAATTTTGGACCCTTCATTCACCCCATACTCTTGCTCTGACATTCAAGTGTTGGTATACATACTTAATCTTATTACCACCAATAAGCAATTGAAAGTCTATGAATATTTCCATTTTAATAGGTTGATGGCACATCCTCTTCCAGAGGCTGTACTTATTTTCAAAACAAGGTTCCATTTATTACCAGCTTGAAAGGTCCTGTCGCAGTTTTGGTAGGGGAAATTGATGTGTTCCCATCTGTCTGTATGATGTCTTAAGATTGTGCAGCCTGTTTTTAAAAACCTTTCTCAAGTTCAGATACTTTGGTAATAATGTGATTTACTTTTTTATTCTTGTGATGCCTGGTATGCCCACAAAATGTTGAACTGTTAATGTTATATATAAGAGGGAAAGTTTTCTCATCATTGTATATAGATGAAATGTTCTTGGCAAACTAGCCGAGTGAGAACGTTTGTATAGTATGACGTTTTGTCAATGATATTCTCGTCAAGTGACATTCTAACAATGCTAGTTTCCCGAGAACATTTCTTCTGTTTATGTTCTGTCTGTCATTGGCAATATGAGTACTCTGTCCACATTCAAGAGTGATTGTCATCGCTAATCTGCAAAGGGATATTATTTGGTGTTGCTTATCCCCTCCCCCCTCCCCCCCTCCCCAGTTTAATTCAGTTGTCCACTTTTTTTACTGTGTTGTAGACATCATTTTTTCGTAATATTGCTAGCACGTACCTTGTGTTGACATTTCTTAATAAATATTTAGTCATAACACATTTTTCCATTTCAGATAAAATTTACACCTCATGTATTTTCATTATCTGTAGCAAAATGAAGGAAGTTGCAATTGTGGACAATATTCTACAAAGATCTAAAACCATACACAATTTAAAAAGAAGTTGAATCATTTACATGAATGAAAAGAAATTTAGTTTCTATCTTATAACATCTCTTCCTCCCAATTTTAATGCGGTGGTGCTGAACATCAAATTATCCTAAGTCACATGGAAACTTTATAGCTCAAAGCTAAGGAAACCAATTCAGTATGACTGTAGTTCCAGAATATAGATATCGATCAACCATCCCAGAAATAATCAGTCTTGTAAGTAACTTTAGTATATATGATGCTTTTCGTTTCATAACAGAACGCCATCTACAAGTTACTAGTTAACTGGAAGAAATTCGTGCATTTCTCGTTTAACATCACCAAGAAAAACATTAAAACCTCACTTGAATGTTTTTTCATCATTCTTTTTTACTAAAGACGGTTTGACAACTTGATCTATTGAACATTAACTTTCACTTTTACAACATTTCAGTCCCCTTGTACATTAATTTCAATAACATCCTCTACTAATTTTCAGGTACAACATTACAAGTGAGGACCATTCATTTTCTCGCGATCGACACCTTTTCTTTTTGGACATACTGACGAAAATTCTCTCACTCCACTCTCAGTTTACTGTTCACAGATAATTCATATACACACTGTTTTTGATATCCTAAATAAAATATTTTACAATAATTCTCATCAAACTCAAATAAACAGCAAAAATATTACACGTAAAAATACACAAACCATGAAACAAAAAGAAAATATTAACCAATAATAATATTTTTCAATGTGAGGAGACTATTTCTTGCAACCCCCCCCCCCCCCTTCCTGGCCAATTTGTCAGAAATATTTGTTTTTTACCAAATTTTCTCTGATCTAATTTTATAGCATACACTCTTTTTGTGGAGTTCTATTCACACCTAACAACTCACATTCCCATCATTTACTCCCATTACAATTTCAAATCACTTACATTTCTTAATCCCAAACCGAGCGTGGTGATGTAACGGATAGCGTTCTGGCCTCGTATTCAGGAGGACGGCGGTCCGAATCCCCATCCAGGCATCCAGATTTGGGTTTTCCATGGTTTCTCAAATCACACCAGGCAAATGCCGGGATGCTTCCTTAAAAAGGCCATAGCCGAATTCCTTCCCATTCCTTTCCCCCATCCTTTCCCGTCTCTAAAGACCTCGTTGTTGAGAGACGTAAAGCAGTTAAAAAAAAAAAAAAACTTAATTCCAACATTTTTCTTGATTTGGAATACTGAAGATAATATGTGTGCTGATGTTGTCTTCCTACTACCATATACAATCCTTTGTACATATCAAAGAATTTATTTCTGCATTAAAACTTAATCTTTCTCGCATGCTGATCATTCATCTTCTTCTGCTCTGCCACTCTGTTCTTCAGGTTCTCATGTACCAATCTCAGGCACTCCTCCTTATCCATTTCCTTTCTAGTTAGAAATTTTCTGATCTCACATAATTTCAAATGGTGTAAATCTAGTCCTAGTATGCACTACACTGTTCATCACATCTTCAAATTTATTCATCTATTCTGCCCATCTCAAATGATGGTTGTGGCAATATGTTCTACACAATCTTCCCAATTCGCACATTAACCTCTCCGCGGGTTTGTTTGCCGAGTGATAAGCCGCAATCCTTATGTGCTTCACTCCTGCATTACTCAGACACTCTGCCCAGTTCCTTGATATGAACTGACTACCATTGTCATTCAATATGCATTGTGGCTTGCTGCATTTCACAAAATAATCTTTCTACAAATGGCTACTTAATGTCTTTCCTGACACATTCTGTATTTCATATAGCCTCAGATATTTTGAACCCCGCAGGGGCCTGGTACGCAAGTGCCAGGTACGGGTTTGGCGAACCCGCGGTGCCCGAGCTGGAAACTTGTGAGCGCCGCAAGTTTCCCACACCGTAAACTCCTACCATGCTTCAACGACCACCGTAGGGCGTGGCGGTGGAACGTTGTGTGCCTAGGAGAACGGGGATCTTGGCTTCATCGCCCGGATCGCGAGGACGGTAAAAACCTCTATAAAAAAACCCTCAACCTCAAGGTCGGATACGTGCCGAGGAGGTGCATGGGTGAGAGGCAGATCACTCGCTAACGTACAACCTCAGGGGCACCTGCGCACCCCTGTTGTACTAGCATTTCTTTCTTAAATGGTTTTTCACTCGTGGGACCAAAATGCCTACCAACAAAAAACCAAAAAACCCCTGCGGCCCGGGTGTGTCGCAGGTAAATAAAAACACACCCAGTTCTTACAAACGGGCTAGGGTTGAAAGCCCTCCCCCGGATGTAAACTAGTAACAGCAAGGGTTGTAACATTGACAATGCCTTCGTTATTATGACAAGGGTGGAGGGATCTTTTGAGAAGGTCTCTCCATTCTATGTTCAGAAAGGTTTAGAGGGTATTGCGGGTACCCTCAAATCTGTAAAAAAGCTGAGGAATGGAACACTGCTTATGGAAACATCCACCCAGAGGCAGGCTGTCCAACTCCTTAAGTGCGAGAAGCTCGGGGAGTTCGCAGTGAAGTGCGAACTCCATAAGACTCTAAATTCAAGTAAAGGTGTCATCACCAGCAGGGACCTGATGGATTTAGAGACCGAGGAACTCCTTAAGGAGTGGTCAACAGAACATGTGGTCGAGGTTCGTCAGATTAAACGAAGGGTTAACGGCAGTCTTGAGAAGACAGCCACCTTCGTCCTGACGTTCGACACTCCAACGTTGCCCAAAAACATCAAGGCAGGATATTTGAATTTGAATATTCGCCCGTATGTACCGGACCCAATGCGCTGCTTTAAGTGCCAGTGGTTCGGTCATACGACGGCGACCTGCAAGGGCAACCCCAACTGTGGGAAGTGCGGAAAGGCGGCTCATGAGCCAGGCACGAGCTGCACGCTCCCACAGGTGTGTGTCAACTGCTCCGGGGCACATCCAGCCTGGAGCAGAGAGTGTCGATTGTATCTGGAAGAAAAAAAGATACAGGAGTTGAAAACGAAAGAGCGGATTTCTTATGGCGAAGCCAAAAAGAAATATAAGGCTCTGGCTCCACCAGTCTTCGCTACCAGCTTCGCGAAGACGTTATCAACTCCCGTCAGGAAAGAAAGTATTGCTACCCAGACGTCCGTTGCGGACATGGGCACAAGTCCAATGTGCTCATGTCAGTGCAGATGTGGTGCCACACCCATCAAGGTCATTACACCTAGGACCTCGCACGTCGGTAGCAATACTTTGACAACACCGACCACATCGACAGCAAGTTCAGGAAGTCCACCAGCAAAGACACTGCCATCCGCTACAGCAGCGGGTCCCTCTGCAATAGCAGAAGCGGCCCCTGAAACAGAAACAGCATCTGCAAAGGAAGTGAAAACGGCAACGCCATCTGCCGGTAGCGGATGGCAAACAGTCCAAAAGATTAGGGGTCCGAAATTTAAGCTGACGGACCCCACAATGTTTGTGAAATCCCCTCCGACTTCTCCTCCCAGATCCCCATCTGGAAAGGAGAAGAAGGGGGACAGGCCTCGGCGGAAGAAAATTCCGCAAGACTCCGAGGCCTCACAACGAAAATCGTCTTCGGACACCGAAGACGATGTCATGCTGGTGGATGAACTTTGTTCCATTCCTCAGCAACTACCTTTGGAGGACCCACCCGATCCGGGGGGGGGGGGTGGTTTTAAATAGGTAAGATGGCTCCCATACTTCAGTGGAACGTAAACGGTTTTCAGGCTCACAAAGAGGAAGTCCAGCTCTTAGCACGGTCTAATCCATTGTGTCTCTGTCTCCAGGAGACACACTTTAGACCACAACATCAGCCAGTGCTAAGAGGTTACGACATATTCCGAAAGGACGATACCGAGGGTGATCGAGCGAAGGGCGGAGTGGCCGTGTTTGTTCGGAACACTGTCCACTCCGAACCCGTTGCTCTCACCTCTCATCTACAAGCAGTAGCGGTGAAAATACACGGTCCAATACAACTGACCGTATGCTCTATCTATCTGCCACCCAGTTTGTCCGTCGACTACGACGACCTGGTTGGCATTACACGACAACTCACTCGGCCCTTTCTCCTTTTGGGAGATTTCAACGCCCACAGTGCGTTGTGGGGTTCCACCACCGATTGCCCTCGGGGCCGAGTGGTTGGTAGATTGATAGAGCAGGAGGAAATTTGTATCCTGAATACAGGGCAAATGACTCATTTCACCACTGCTACCGGTACGTCTTCTGCCATTGACCTTTCGTTGTGCTCCCCCTCCATCGCGGACTCCGTGCATTGGGAGGTGGATCGCGACCTACATGGAAGTGACCACTTCCCTGTTTGGATGCACGTTGAGTGCGAGCGGGGGGAGGTAATAACCGACGTAAATGGAACGTCAGTGGTGCAGATTGGCAGCTCTTCTGCCGTTCTGTACTGCTGCAACCCTGTGGCAGTATACAGGAGAAGGTGAATCACTTCACAGAAGTGATTCACCGGGCAGCTGACGTTTCCATGCCGAAAAGCTCCGGAACGCTGCAAAGGACGCCCGTCCCCTGGTGGAACGACGATTGTCGTTCCGCCATACAGGGTCGTAGACGGGCGCTACGTCGTTTTAGGTTGTGCCCAACAACTGACAACCTAGCAGCGTTTCGTATTGCTAGAGCTAAGGCGCGTCGAGTTATTAAAGACAGCAAGAAAAGGTCATGGCAGAACTTTGTGAGCACTATCAATCGTTCCACTCCTTCGTCAAAAGTATGGGAGTCCATCCGCCGTATATCCGGAAGGTACTCCCGCCCACCAGTATCTGGGTTACTGGATCATGGACGTATTATTACCGACGAACGAAGCATAGCGCAGCTGATGGCGGAGAACTTCGCCGCCGTCACTTCATCGGCCAACTTTGAACCTCGGTTCCAGCGACAAAGAGTTGCTGCCGAGAGGCACGCGCTGTGCTTTGATTCGTCGAATACAGAGGCATACAACCGCCCATTTACATTTTGGGAACTGGAGTCAGCGTTGAATAGCGCTAACGACACTGCTCCAGGGCCTGATCTGATCCAGTACCAGATGCTGAGGCATCTTAGTAAAGATGCTAAAGAGTATCTTCTGGATACTTTTAATGACATATGGACCGGAGGACACTTCCCCGACTCGTGGAAAGAAGCAACACTTATCCCTGTTTTAAAGCCTGGTAAGGACAAATTGTTGCCAGGTAGCTATCGTAGTATCGCCCTTACAAGCTGCGTGGGTAAGACACTGGAGAGGATGGTGAATCGCCGCCTCGTCTGGTGTCTTGAATCCCGTAATCTCCTGAGCCGCTTTCAGTGTGGATTCAGGAAGTTCCGTTCCACCTTGGACAACCTGATCCTGCTGGAAGCGGCGATACAGGATGCGTTCATCCGCAGCCAACATCTGGTGGGGGTATTTTTCGATATTGAGAAGGCCTACGATACTACCTGGCGGCATGTTATTTTAAAACAATTACATGACTGGGGTTTTAGGGGAAACCTGCCCCGTTTTTTAAAATCATTCTTATCTGGACGTTGCTTCCGGTTTCGAGTCGGTAGTGAAGTGTCTGATCTTTTTATTCAGGAAAACGGTGTTCCTCAGGGATCTGTTTTAAGTGTGATCCTTTTTGCAATTGCTATTAATAGCATAGCATCCATTGTAAGGAGTCCAATAGGGTACTCCTTATATGTGGATGATTTTTTAATTTTTATTGCATCGTCCAGCCTGAGAAGCGCTGAGCGGCAGTTGCAGCTCACGCTGAACAGGCTGGATGAATGGTCAGTGCACACCGGATTTCGTTTCTCTGCCGAGAAAACCCGGTGTGTACTTTTTAGTCGTAGTAGGACTCTTTTACCAGAGCCCCACCTCACCTTGAGGAACACTGTTTTACGTTTTTACCGATACTGTTCGGTTTCTGGGCCTCATTTTAGACAATAGGCTAACCTGGCTGCCACATCTTAAAGATGTGAAAGCCAGAGCCTCAAAAGCTCTCAATGTCTTAAAATGTCTGTGTGGCAGGTCATGGGGTGCTGACCGCTCCTGCCTGCTACAATTTTACAGAGCCTTTGTACGGTCGCGGCTGGAATACGGTTGTATCGTGTATGGTTCGGCACGGGACAGTTACCTGCGTATATTGGATAGTGTCCACCATGCTGGAATTCGGCTCGCCACGGGTGCATATCGCACCAGCCCTATTGACAGCATTTGTGCTGACTCGGGCGAGCCGCCGCTTACCATCCGCCGGCGACTCCTCATGGTGAGACACTACTTGCAGGTTGCCATAACACCTGGCAGTCCCGTGTACGACATAGTTGTACATCCCAACTTCGAGCGGCTCTATGCCAATCGACATAGAGCCACTAAACCGTTCAGCTACCGTACAAAGGCTATTTTAGAACAATACGGATTCGAGCTTCCTTCATTTTATCACCAGGGCTGGAGTAAATCTCCTCCCTGGCTTTTAAAGAGGCCCAGAATAATTTTAGACCTGTCTCGGTACAGTAAACTGTGTACCATTGACAGTGTTTTTAATAATATTTTCAGAGACATTTTAAATCAGCATCACACGTTTACCCCGGTGTATACGGATGGGTCTAAGCAGGCTAACGGAGTAGGATGCTCCGTAGTGTTCCCTCGAGTGACTTACACATTCAAACTGGACGGCAAGTGCAGTGTTTTTACTGCCGAGTGCTACGCCGTCCTAAAGTCGCTCCAGCATATGAAAGTAAATCCGGATAAGTGTTTCATCATATGCTGTGATTCCCTGAGCTGTATTCAGGCCATAGGTAATATGTACTCAGCAGACCGTCTAGTCCAGGACATCCAGGACGCCCTCCTTTCCCTCCAATCTCGTGGAAAGGAGGTTTTATTCCGCTGGGTACCGGGCCATGTGGGAATCAGGGGGAACGAGGCAGCAGATGAAGCTGCCAAGTTAGCCTGTGACAAGGTCCGAATCGACTTTGCACCGGTCCCAAAGTCAGACCTTGCCTCGGCGGTGAAGAGATTTATCTTTGATATTTGGCAGAGGCAGTGGCTGGAAGTCGAGCATAATAAGCTCCGGCTGGTCAAACCGACCGTTCAGCCGTGGAGCAGCTCCTTCCAGCGGGCGAGGAGGGATGAGGTTCTCCTTACTCGCCTCCGTATAGGGCACTGTCCTCTCACTCATAGTTTCCTTCTCCGCCGAGAGGACCCTCCGGAATGTGATGCTTGTGGCGTACCTTTGACGGTACTCCACATTTTAACCGAATGTATATTGTTTTTAGATTTAAGGGCAGACGTTGGCTTAGGCAACGATCTGTCCCTTATTTTAAGCGATGACCGTGACAACGTGGCTAAGGTTTTAAAGTTTTGCAGCTTGGCCGGTCTTGTCCCAAAAATTTTGGGCAGATCGGCCTAGGTTTTAGATTGGATTAGTGGCCATTTACAGCCACTAATCCAAGTACTGTTTTTACTTATGACACTGCTTATATGGCTGGCCTCTTTACAGCCAGCCAGCTTACGCGTTTTTTAAACTGGTTGGCCCTTTTACAGCCAACCAGTTAATATATGTATTTTTACAATTTATTGCCTATTTTCAGTTTTATGTTTTACGTTGCTGTCTGCGTGGCCGATCTCTTTACAGTCGGCCACGCAGTCGGTATTTTAATTAGTATGCTAGTATCTTATTGTGCTGTCTCTGTGGCCGACCCCTTTACAGTCGGCCACACAGACGGCAATTTTGCCACGTTGTCACGCCTAGTTGTTGTTAGGGCGCTAATGACCCCGTCGTCGACGCGCCCTAAAACCCGAATAACAACAACAACAACAACATATTTTGAAACCACATCCAAAACCACAAAAACATAAACCAATCCACCCTTTGCTTTGGGAAGCGGTCGGTGTAAGTTAAAAGCCACCAGATCTAACACACCAGCCTCATTAGTTCCCTCTGGACCACCGTTGAATCTTTCACATGCTGAAGTCTATCACATTTACCAATCCTGCTTACAACTTTTCTCGACATAGTGTTAAAAATCACAGTTTCCTTCAATTTCTCTAAGCACTCCTTTGGTCCATAATGCCCACGACTTAGGTGGGTATAGTCTATAACCTTCTTGGTATATTCCTCTGGCAAACAAATCTTCCAGTCATCAGAAGTCTCTGCTCTCCTTCTGAATAGCATTCCTTCACACACCTTGTAAAACCTTTTCAACTTATCGTTTGACTTTTTCCCCAGTTCTCTTTTTACTAAAGCTATAAACTTGTCCTTATTCGACAGTCGCCTTAACTTCAGACATATCTCCTTGACCTCCTTTTTGTGTTCAACAACCTTCATGTAGTATATTTTAAACACATTAGTAGATTTTACCTCTTCCTCATCACTTCCTAAAAATAGGATAATGCATCATCCACTTCATTCTCATCTCCTCTTATGAACATTTTTTCGTAGTCAAACTGCTGTAAGTATAGCGTCCATATGGCGAGTCACGAGTGAAGCAATTTGCATTCCTGCAAGAAACTAGCACTTTTTGATCAGTATATATTATGGTTTTGTGACCGCATAGATGATATCGGAATTTCTTGAAACCCCACACAATATTCAGTGCCTCCTTTTGGCAGATTCCGTAATTCCTCTCCCTGGTATTTAATGTATGCCTGACAAAGGCAGTCATCTTGACTTCCTCGACACCATTTGTTTTTCCCCTCTTTGAATAGCTGCACACCAATGCCATAATCACTTGCGTTCGATGTAAGGACAAAAGAGTAGTTGTAAATTTGGTTGATACCGTATCCTTTCCCAGCTTCTCTTTAATTCTTTTGAAGATATTCTGGAACTCTGGAAACCAAAACCAGGAAAAAATTTTCTTTAACAAAATATTAAGGACTGGATCGATGAGCAATTACCACGAAACAAATTTCCGGTAAAACCCACAGAGACTCAGGAAAAATTTCAATTGTTTTCAGCTTGTTGATGGAAGGAAATTTTTCATTGCTTCTAACTTGCTACGATCTGGTGCTGTTCCTTTCTCACTGATAGAAAGTTTATCTATCCCTTACAGATTCAGATTTTGACAGCTTTAACTTCATTCCTTCAATTTTTAATGCTACCAACACCTCCTGCAATAGTGCACAGTGCTCTTCCCATGTTTTGACACTTATCAATATATTGTCTACATATACAGTTAATTTCCATAACAAGTTCAATGCTCATATAAAAACAGACACTGATATGTAGAGGCCAAACAATGCCACACAGTACTGGTAACATTTGCCACAGTATAAGAATGTTGTATATTGCCATGACTCCTTGTCCAAAGGAACTTGCCAACACCCTGCTGCCAAGTCCAAACTGGTCAAGTATTTAACTTCGTGAAACCTCTGCAGTATTCTCTCCAAATGTTTGGGCCGTTACTTTCTCGATCTACTATTTTATTCAACCTTCATGCATCCAGCACCAGTCTAACACTGCCATCCTTTTTTCCTACCATTACTAGAGGGCTGTTGTATTTATCATCAGTTTGTTTGATGATGCCTCTTCCATCGCTTTTCTGCTTGCTAATGCTACAGAATAAGGTTTTTACAAAATAAAATGGTTCATGACCCTTTATCTTCAGTTTTCATTCAAACCCCTTCACACAACCTGTAAAATCGGAAAACACCAGGCGTTTTTCAACAATATCTCCTCTAATAGCCATTTTGTCGTAGAAAAAGTTTTTTATGCCTTCCACTATTGTTACAATTTCTTGTTGACCCACCTCCTGTCTCTGATCATACAAATCATCATCATCTTCTTCATCTGCTTCCCAATCAGTTCTTTTGATTGTTGCTATTAGTTTCAATCTTTTCCACTCCTTTCTACTTCTTAACCATTTTTACGTTCGAATGATTCTACGTATTTCATGTTCACATTCACAAATTCCATCCTTTCTTCAATACAGTTAATTATTGCCTTATATTTTACCAACCAATCCATTTGCAAGATCCAGTTAACACTTAGCCCATGTATCACTAGCATATCATGATCCATTGTCGTCTTCCCAATCGTCTTGGTTACATACATGTGCTGACCAATCAGCTTTCTGGTGCCACTGACAATTTGTGTTTTATTTGCTGGCATTTCTGTTATTTGGCCCCTCTTTCTCAACTGTTTGAAAAATTATTCAGAAATAGCAGTCACATCACTTCCTGTGTCCACTAATGCTCGTTCCAGTACTCTAAATAGTTCCACCTTTACCATAGGTTGCATTATCTCTTTACTCCCTTCTTATTTTTCATCGTCTTCTAATAAATCTTCTTCCAATTCTCAGTAAAGCCATCCTTCATCTTTACCTTCCCTTTTGTTGCTTCATCTTTCTTACATTTTCTATCTTCTTTCTTTCGTACTCACCGAGTGGGGCGGTGTAACGGTTAGCGTTCTCGCCTCGCATTCGGGAGGACGGCGGTTCGAATCCCCGTCCGGGCATCCAGATTTGGGTTTTCCATTCCTAGGTCTTCTTTACATGCTCTTCTCACTTGCTTTATCCAGCCTTCTGCTTCCTCCTCCTCTACACCAATACAGTATTTCCGTCTTGATGATTATTACTTTCTATAGACACTTCTTGACATTTTTCTTCCTCATCTTCCTTCCGGAAATTTGCCATGACTTCTTCTAAAACTGTATTTCTCTACTTAATTATTTGCTCTCTACCCAACTTCATAAGCATGCACTTGGGATTCAATATAGCTCCTGGTTCTTTTGCCACTCTGGCTTGAGAATGGATCTCTTCACAAACTGCCCTTATTTTCCCCTATTATATCTTCGTTCTCTTCATCCATTTTCTTGGTCATCGCCATGTTGCCAAGGTGAATTTCCAGTTCTTGATTTGTTCACCTATTGTGTATCACCTGTACCTTGCTTTACATCCATAATTCTATTTCCTATGTTCCCGAAGTATGGATTATTGGCCTGTTGTTCAGTATGCCTGAATAGGTTCTGCCCTAAAAAGAGCATTCATTGCATCCCAACTATCAATTTTATCAACTCCTTCCAAACATTCATGTATGGTATCCAAAGTATTTTTTTTTTTTCCTGTACCTGACACAGCATCTTCTGCTCCAATATTTCTACAAACTCATCTTCTTCCAAATACTTTAAAATTTTCAATAATTTTTCACAATAACTCTCAAGCTGTCGTACTGCCTTTTTATATATGGTGTACTATTTCGAAATTCCTGTTTCACTCATTGCTGCCTTTTGTCAGACCAATACTTCTTTAAGAAAATCTGCAAAAACTCCTCATAACTTCTGCTACCTCCCCCAATTTCACAGGCCCATTCCAAAGCTTCATTTTTCATCCTCATTTTAATGTATTTTATTTTTTCCAGATGTTGATATTGTGTCCCTGTATACTTCCACAAAAGATGTATCTCACCACCCGGTACAAAAACTCACTTCAGATTGTACTACATTCTTTATCTTTACTTTATCCGTAATAAATGGACTTAGGAAAGTCTGTAACTGTTTTCAATTGACAAGTAATCAAATAATTAGATAACATTAACTTTCCAACTGTGTATATATAATACCTTTATTTAATGTAATAAGAGTGTGTAAGTGTAAGTTTCTGTGATGGCATGTTTTTAAGAAAACTCCAAAGTTTTACTAAAATCCAACAGAAACAAACACGAGCACTTCACACATTAAAATGCATTAATAATGTACTTATATTGAGTTTGATAATGAGAATCAGTTCTCAAAACACGTCATGCAAAGCATAATAAAACATCATCAAAAGTAACTGTGTTGCAGTGAAATTATTTGCTTACTGTACTGTGGATGGCACCGTGCTCTCTCCTGCTTTGAACTTTGTCACCTGCTTATTCAACCCTACCACTTGTTGTTCAACTATCTGTTTACAACATGCAACTTCTCCACACAGGTTAATTATTCCAGATTCAATTCCTTTGCCATCTCCTTATACCAGCAGAATTTCATGTTTGAGTTCTTGAAGGTCACTAACAAATTCACTATTTATTTTGCTCTGCTTATCAAATGCTATCTTCAATAACTCCTAGCGATTTTATTCTTCTCTCTTCACCAGGTTGTACCTCCTTCAACATCATACCTTCTTATTTAGAATGTGCTCTTACACTTGGCCTACCTGGAAGTTTATTTCAGAATAAATATTATCCCTTTCCTTTCTCCACTCTTGCATCATTTGCTGTTGATTCTGATTGATCTTCTGTTGAATTTTTTCAGTTCTCCTTTCACTCCTTGCATAATTATCTATTTCATATCCCATTTTCTCTCTTGTATTTCTCGTTTTGTTTCTAGCTGTCCTTGTTTCATTTCTTGCAAGGTCATGGCCAGAAATTTTCCCATGTAATTAGTTTCTTATTTGCATAGATTATTTTCAGTGCTGCTAGCTGTTGAAGCCTCATGAAAGGCATCAGTATTACTACTGTCATAATTGGATCATTCATGACATTCAAATCCTGAATCTGTGCTGCTATTTAAACTTTCCGAAAGCCTTGGATTTTCAATAATTTTACAATCCGTCTCAGTAACTGTCTGTCCTCCGGCTACTACCAAAACCTTTCCTATAGTTATTATTTTTAATCTTAAAAGAATTTTGTCATGCTCCAAGAACTTACTTCCCCAAAATGAATCACAGAGAAGAATGAGAATAAATATATTTCCAATATAGCTTTTGCAAGACAGGAGCTATCAGGAAACACAGCAGTAATTTCAACGTCATATAGAAAACCAAAGACCATTCATCAACACACACTTAATACTCAAAAGAAAACACATTTATTTCTATGAACATGCATGCAAAATTCAAATTTACAAATTATTGTTACACTTTTGATCAATTTCATTCATAAACCATTTAGTTTGCAAAACTATATTAAACTATATTGAAAGGAATTCAAAAACTAATTATTACTTTCATTAATAACAATTTCTTTTCACTATACTGGTACTTCACATCTTTACTTCCAGTGATACATAAAACACTTCATGCAATCAGCAGTACTTTACAATTAGCAGTCTGATTGCTCACTTTTAATTTTAAATTGTAGTTTACTTATTAAATTACTACTACTAAATTTAGTTTAATAGAACCTTTGTCTTTGAAAAACTTCTATCTTTTTACTCAATTTTGTTAAATTTTGTCTTTACTAAAATTTGCCACATTTTGGGCCCTCCCCCCCCATGTTTTTAAAATTTGTTTTTCTTGAGCCTACCTTTGATGGCATCTTATCCAAAGATTGCAGGCTGCTTTCATTACCAAGCTAAATAGATAGCTTTGTGTCTCAGTCATGTGTGCCACATGTAAGTAACTAACCTTCTGCTCCTTTGTCCTGTTACAATCACCATATGTAAGTATATATATATATTCTGCTTCCCCTCTCATTTCATCACATAACGTCACCTATTAGTTACTTACCTGGAAGAACTCTGTGCCTTTCTAGTTTAGCTTCATCAAGAAAAATATTAAAACTGAACACTGTTTCACAAATTGATTTATTGAACATTCACTTTTACAACATTTCAGTCCCCTTATATAATAATTTAAATAACCTCCTCTGATAATTTTCATGCACACCCATAATCCACTGTCCACAGCAATACGAGTGAGGTCCATTCATTTGCCTGCGCTTGCCATCTTTTCTTTCCGGATTAACTGACAAAGCTCCTCACACCCCACTCACAGTTTACTCTTCAAGATAATTCACATACACACTGTTTTTGATATCCTAAATACAGTATTTTACAATAATTCTCATCAAACTTGAATAAACGGTGAAAATATTAACACACAAACCTATAAATGAATAAAATAAAATAAAAATGAAAAGAAAATGTTAACTTTTTTAATGTGAGGAGACTGTGTAGCATATTAAATCATATAAACACATGTACTTTTACTTTTTATTAATCTCTCTAACTAACAACGTAACTACTAGAAACAGAGTCCACGGATAATACATAAATACTCTTAATTTAATCCACAGATGATACGCAAGTATTCTTAATCTCAAAAATCCTCCCCACCATGGTCAATCTTCAGAGGGATTACCAGCTGAACGGATTTGGTAATGAATCTTTCTTCTGATGTGGACCGCACGCTGTTCGTATAATCCCGTCTCTTCCGGTCATCACCTCGTGAATTCTTTTCTTCCTCCACGTGACGTTGCCACACATCTTTCCTATTTTGTGTAAACGTTGAAGAAATAACAAGTACTCCTCAATCCTACTTCTCCAAAACTGATTTGCCAACTGCTGCTGCAATATAAATTCCTTTAGAGACATTATAGTTGCGGCTTCTGGTCCAGAGGGCAGTAATGTCAGTCGGCCTCTGACCAGGAATTGAGACGGAGTAAGTACGTCTCCGTTTTCCCCGTCTTTCGTCATTGTGGCTTCAATGTCAGCCAGTACTTTCTGCAATTGTTGTATGTCCATCATGGAGTGCCCAAGCACATTTTGTAGGTAACATTTACTTCAGCCAACTATTCACACCCACCATCCTCTCCACCAAGCTGCACGTGGTGCAATAAATATCCACAATGGTTACTTGCTGGGTGAGATGCTGATAAGTTTTCTTTGCCCACTCATCTGCCAGCTCCTTATTGGTGAAATGAAAGGTGAGAGCATTGTGCCTGTAAATCGTGTGTGGCATGCAATGTATGGCAATGAATCTTTCCACAGCTTGCAGAAATCTTGCAGTGCTAATGTCAAGTTGTGGAAACTGTACTATTTTCAGGGAAGAAGTCTATTTTTGCTACAAACAATCTGAACTGAAGTGATGCCATTAACCGAAAATGCTAAACAAAGTGGATCATAAAACGTGGCCATGGTATGGAGCACTTTTGGCTTCATTGTAGGCCCCTCCAATAATGCATCTGCAAGGTCTTCATGGTTGATGAAGAATGCATCACTTGCAATATTTCCTGCTTTTATTTCTCGTTCCTCAGCCGTCCACATTCCTTGTAACGGTAGTTAATTTGTGTCATTGTCTGTTAATGTGAACTCGTGTAGCGGTACAGGTATGTGGCTCATCTTGTTCTCTATGTGTTGTTCTCTAGTCTGCTCGCCCAGCCCTTCAGCCTCTTCTCTTTTGTCGTCATCGTAGTCGGAGACCATCGCCGAAGGATGTGGGGGAGCCGATAGTTTGACAGTGTGAGAAATTGGTGTCGCTGTCACTGTAGCAGGCATCTCAGATATGGCTGAAAAAAAATGTGCTGTTTTCTTCCAATCTTTCGTTTAGCCTTGAAAATTGCTCTCTTCACGATGTCCACATACTCTTCACATAGTATGACATCTTTGTAGTATTCATCGTCAGACAGAAAGTCATGTATTTAGTCATCAAGGATTGTCAGGTCATGTAGTGCTTCTTGAGGCCTTCTTAAATTCCATCATTAATAGCAGAACTGAATTTAGTTATTAAACTTCTTTCTGCCTCCCGTTTACACTTCAAATTAAGCAGCTGAGCATCTTTAGTCATTGCGAACAAATCTTTACTTCGTAGAAGTTCTAAAAAATTCTGAAGATAGTCACGTCCCAAGCCATAAGATGGCATAGATGTCATATTATTTACCAGTCTAATGCAAATTGTCATTGTAATATCGAAGATTATGCATGTTTTAAAATGAAAGCATTTCAAGTAAGCGCTACAATTAAATTACTGTATTATTCTAAGCTTGCTGTAGTGTCTAGAACTTACGTGTCTTAGGTTACCATTAGAAGCTGTCATATAATTTACTTCCTGTCATAATATTTCTTCGTAGCAAAGCCAGCGTATGGAAGTCGTGCTTTGTCTAGCAATAAGCTTCTTACCCAAGATTTCAGCACCGTAAAATGTTCCATATTAAATCATATAAGCCATCGTGCTTTTACTCTCTCTGACTAACAATGTAACTAATAGAAACAGAGTCCACAGATAATACATATGTAAGTACTCTTAATTGTGTCCACAGATGATACACAAGTACTCTTAATCTCCAACAGACTGTGGTTCCTTACAATGAGAGTATAAGAACAGAATTTATTACAGAATTGTACAAAGGCAAAAGGTTTCACATTCCTAACTTATTTATACTACTGTAGTAGTTGAATGCTAATAGTATCTGTAATGTTATTAAGGAAAAAGGAAATGGCTTTTAGGCAAAATCTGTTAAACATCAGCATGTCCACACCTCCCAATCCATATGGGCCCTATCACATGAATAAGGTGTAACACCGAAATATTGTATATGTTTTTGTTCACCTCATATGTTTTTCACTCTTTGCAGCCTTCATCTTTGGTGAGTGATTTGTCATTTTCCCTATCCTTTACTATTAATAGTATCTGTACAACTAGCAATGTGTGAATCTTTCCTCAACTAAGCAATTTGAATGCACTTTAGAACATATTCCTTTTCCATGCCAACTAATTACTGTCTCCCACCTTGTGACTTTTAGATGTCTTCCACGACCATGTGCTGTGTTATATGAAGCTGAAGCTGAATCTATATGACACTACAGCTCGCACTTGCCTTTGACTGCAGATTCCTGTCATTCTGTGCCAAAGTTGCAGCCAACCCACAGTTGTCATGAGTACTTGGGCACAAAGTAAATGAGAGACCTTGTAGGTGTTTTTAAAGCCTTTCCTCCCACTGAAATTCCATTGGCATTGGTCCCAGCTTGCCCAACCAGTGAAGGTTCAGTGTGGTCTTTGCCATGCACTTTCTGCTCTGTATCAATGTGCTAGTCTCTTAGCATTGCTTGATATGTTTAATCGTTATCTTCATCACCTGTTTCTTTTTTATATGTCCCCACCACTAGCAAATTAATGAATTCTCTGTGTCTTAGAATTAGATCTCCCATATTGCATGTAGACATGAAATGTGTTTGTCTATGATCTACTAATTCCTGAAATTACTGTGATCCTATTTAATGAGCATCAGGCGGTTGGTGAATTCATATGATGTTACAACAAATTGATTCTAAGAAAAACAAAGTAGGTTCGTACAACTTTTTGTGGTTAGAAGCTTTGTAATAGTTCCTTATAAACAGTCCAGTCACATTAATGTGACCACCTCTCAAAAACCAGAATAACCACCTTTAGCAGAGCGGACTGCTGCGAGGCATGCAGGAAGAGCGTCAGTTAGGTTTCTGAAGGTGTTCACTGGGATGTTGAGCCATTCCGACTCAAGTGCCATGGCCAGCTGCGCTAGATTACGCGGTTGAGGATCCATGGCGCGAACAACCCGATCGAGGTGGTCCCACAGATTCTCGATTGGGCTTAAATCCAGTAAGTTTGCTGTCCAGGGAAGTTAGGTAAACTCATAATGGTGCTCTTCGAACCATGCACATACTCTGCGAGCTGTATAACATCTCACATTGTCCTGCTGCTAGATGCCATCATTCTGAGGAAAAATTATTCACATGTAAGGGTGTACATGGTCCGCAAGGACAGATACGTACTTGTGCTGATCCATCGTGCCTTCCACAATGATGAGTTCACCCAGTGAAAGCCAGGATACATTCCCCAAACCATAATGCTCCCTCCTCCACCCTGGATCCTTCTGGCAATTGTTGCAGGGTGTTTGTTTTCAGACGTTTCACGCCGTATGCGCCAATGTCCATTTGTCTGATAGAGCATAAAATGTGATTCATCGGAAAAAGCCACCTGTCGTCACTCTGTGGACGTCCAGTTGCGGTACTGGTGTGCAAATTCCAGCCTTCGTAGCCAATGAACAGCAGTCAGCATAGGTGCATTAACCAGGCGTCTGCTGCGGACGCCCATGCGCAGCAATGTTTGCTGAACCATTGTTGGAGGATACACTTTTGGTAGCCCCTTGGTTCATCTGGGTGGTCAGTTGCTCAACAGTTGCAGTTCTATTTGCCCGAACGCATCTCCGTAGCCTTCGTTCGCCTCTGTCGTGTATAGCCCGTGGTGCACCACATGTTCCATGCCGCTGATTTTGAATAGTGCCATTTTGCCATGCACGGTATACTTTCACCATGGCGGCAAGTGAACAGTTCACAAAATTAGCCGTTTCCGAAATGCTTCCACCCTTGGCCCAAAAGCCAATAATCATGCCCTTTTGAACGTCTGATAAATCGCTACGTTTCTGCATTACACCAACGATTGAGATGGTTTCCGATGCCCTAGGACATCCTTTATCTACACTCCACTGTAATGTGCTGCCACCTGCCTTCTGTGATTGGTTATTTCACGTTGATGTCGAAAGTAGGTGGTGGTCACATTAATGTGACTGGACTGTGTAGATTCCGTTAAGTCATGTGGTAAATTCAGCATGTGCACAACTCCCAAGCCATGTAGCTCATTTCCTATCACATGAATAAGGTTTTAAACTGAATTATTGTATATATTTTTGTTCCTGGGGTAACGTTCTGTGTGCATACATCTCCAGAACCAAATGGCTCGTTCTCTATTACATGGAGAAGGTTAATACCAAAATATTGTATTTGTTACATGTTCTCTCATGGGTTAATTTCTCGTTCTTTTATTATTTATATGCTTTTGTTCATCACATATGTATCGCAGTAAAGTGTTCTGATGTTGTTTTAGCAGTGACTACCAGACAATATTACTTTAGGCAGAGCTTGAATAAAGAATGTATTCATTTAACGGAATCTAAATATTTACAATGAAGTTAAGAATTCTTCATAAACTTTTAACTTTTATCAGTAGAAGTGACATAAGTTAACTTAACCAAACTTCTATACCTATACCTGGCATAAATCTTTTGGAGTAAGAAACTGCATACGTTTGATAAAAAAAACTCAATTGGGCAGGTGGTAGGAAAATGTTACAAAATCCTTCATTTACTGTAGAGGGTGATAAGAGGATGTGCCAGAGAAGCTAAGGAGTTGGGTTATAGAACTTTGGTCAAACAATTTGTTGATTACGGTGGTGTAGTTCGGGACCCACATTTTGGTTATCAAATACAGGAATTGGAAGGTGCGCAAAGAAAAGCAGCTAGATTTGTTTGTGGAAATTATCACAGGATCCAGTCAGTAACTGTTATGATAAAGGAGGTGGATTGGGACACATTGGAGGAAAGGAGAAGGGTGAAGAGAGTGATGGGACTTTACAGGGCATATGTTGGTGATGGGGCTGGGAGGGATATTGGTCAAAGAATTAGGAATAGTGCATGGTAGGTGAAAGGCGACCATGACCACAAGCATGCACTTGATTTCATGCATAAGGGGGTAGGAAAATTTTCTTTTGTTGTGAAGGGTGTCGGGGATTGGAACAAATTACCAAGTTTAGTGATGAATAATTTACCAAAAACACTTAAGGAATTTAAAATTAAAATTTGTAAATTTGGAAAGTAAATGGGATAAGAATTTAACATTCCAATTATAAAAGAAAATTTATATATATATAAGTATATATGAGTTGACTGCCGGCAGCGCTTGCGTGCAGCTATCTCACTTCTACTGAGGAAGAGCCATGCTCGAAAATTTTATTCTTTGTGTGTTCGTGTTTTTTTCGTGTACCAACGCCGCTGGAATCCCCTTCTTTGGTAAGCGGTGGTTTTTTATCCTATCCAATGTTCAATATATCCGCTTTTAGTGCCTTTGTTTCCTAACAATCTATATATATATTTTTGTATATATGAAAGGATGACTAAGGAAATTTCCACTGGAGTGTTGGCTCCATCACAATTATATTAATAATATCATTCCTTTGTGCCTCTGACATACATTTTTTTAGCTCAATCGGTATAAATTAATTGTACTTTTAAAATAAAATGCTTCAGTGCTGGGCCGGATTAAGACAGCGCAGGGCCCGTAGGAAATGAGGTCCTTGATTTTTGCCATCCGGGGGAAAATTGTAGAGCTAATAAAAAAGGTCGCCCATCTAGCCCCAGGAGGCGAGGCCCCCTAGAAGGCGCGAGGCCCATAGCATTTGCTACCTCCTGCTACATGGTTAATCTGGTACTGCTTCAGTGTGATTATCACATACTGAATAATCTTCCCATTGCCATAAATCATACTTTTTCTCTTGCTCTATTGAGTTGAATATATTTCATGGATTTTTGTGTTGTGTTCTGTTTCCAGCACGGTACCTTTCCCTTATCATTTGCTAAAGTTTTATCATTTACCCTGGCACTTTAAACTTATAAGACCAGTTACATCTAGAGACCAAGATTTATTGTGACCTCACTTTTGAGCTGTTATTCTTTACACCAGGTTCTCTTTATACTCTGTTTACTTTACAGTTTAGTGATATATTGTCTTCACTATCATTCCCATGATGGGATAGTAGTTACTTAGTAAGTGTGTAACTATCATTCCCCATCCCACCCTGCACGTGACTCTCACACACAAATTAAGTGCCCATTTTGTTCTTCATCACCATCTAGGACAGCTTCCATTCACTGACCGGGTCTGCTGGGAACAAAAGTCCTGCCAGCGCTTCCTGTCTAACCACCATCTCTCTTCTTCCACTGTCGCCCAATTTCCTCCTCTTTCCTCCACACATTTCTTAATGCCTTTAATCCATCTGTCCCTTGGTCTTCCTCTAGGCCTCTTCCCTTTCAGCTCCATGTCCAGCATCTTCCTTGGTAACTTCTCCTCTCCCATTCTCTTTACATGCCCATACCAATGTAACCTAGATTTCTCAATTCTCTGTAGTAGCGGTTCTTCCTTTATCATCTCCCTGATTCTCTCATTCCTTATTCTGTCTCTTCTTGTTACTCCTTCTCTACTCCTCTGAAATTTCATTTCCACAGATTGTACTCTCCCTTTGTCTCTCTCCTTCATCACTCACGTTTCCCACCCATACATTAAAATTGGCGTAAAGTATGTTTTATAGATTGCTTCTTTGCACTTTTGTGGGACATTCTTACTCCATGCCAGACTTCTAATACTCTTAAAAAATCTATCTGCACATTTTCCTCTTTCGTTTGTCTCCATCCTATTTCCTCCATTTTTTCTTTAATACAGCTTCCCAAATATTTTAAACATTCCACTCTATTTAGCTGTCCTCCTCCAAGTGATATGCCTATGTCCATCCTGTTCTTCTTTCTTGTTATCACCACTTCACTTTTTTCTCACAGAGAACTTCATGCCATAAGCTGCAACTACTCTCTCCCACACATCCAGCGGATAATGTGCCTCTCTTTCATCATCTCCCCAAACTAATAGGTCATCTGCAAATACCATTGCTTTTATTTTTCTTCCCCTCTGCACCACCTTCTTCAATATTTCATCCATATCCAAAATAAATAACAGGGGTGATAGGTCACTTCCTTGTTTTGGTCCATTTTTTAAACGGAACCATCCAGTCTTATCCTTTCCCATTTTGACACAGCTCTTACTACCCTCGTAGATGTACTTCACTCTTTCCACTGTCTCCATCTTTACTGACTTTTTTTTCTCAGCCCTTCCCACACTTTGTTCTGACTGAGGCTGTCATATGCCTTTTCAATGACCAGGAAGGCCATCACCAGATCTTTTCCTTACTCATAGTGCCGCTCTTGTAGCTGTCTTATCTACTATATAATTTCGTAAGGTCACCCACTCACCTCAGTTGCTATTGGTTGGAGAACGGTGTCACGTGTCAGCCTTCGCTTGCAGATATACCATTAGAAGAAATTCGTTGTGAGGTTCACAATTAAATAGCTAAGCAACTGCTACCAAATTAATTGCCATATTACATTCATTAAGTTTGCTTTTCATAGCGTTTCATAGTTTTAAAAAATACTGATAAATTTTGCGGCTGAAAAAAACTTTGATCTGCTTTTCACTAACCTGTTGCTAATGAAATCAACTTAAAAAACTGTTAAAAAATTTAATTACACATAGTCTCTGCTGTAACCACTAATGCCAATTGTCATTCCAGCTTAAGATAAATTTTAATTTACTTAAAACTTTCACGACTGTTGTTACTTGACCAAATTTTATACATTACGGTTTACATGCTTTTTAGGTATTTTACTGACCACTTTCGTTAATGGTCTTTGTTCATGTTCGTTGTACGTGAGTTATTAGGTTATTTTAAGCGGACATCAAACCTAATATGTTAAAGAATCAGCTATACTCTTATTACATTCCTTCGGAGTTGCTCAACTGTTTAATAATATGGAATATGTATTAAGTTCTCGGGCCATTATAGATTATAGATGCTGTGACCAATTATTACATTATGAGTTTTTGCCAAGCCACAATAAAGAACAACGTTGCTTTAGAAGAAAACAGGATTTTTTTTTTTAATTTTGTAGTGTTAACTTTAAGGGTCAAATACTAGTCAAGTTTGTATTGGTGACTGCACCACTTTTGGAACTGATGTGAAATTGGCACTAAACTGTTGAAATTTGGTTTATTTGCTTCGTCAACATGTCGTTTTCACATTTTTGTGCAGTACCGATCATTTTTATGTTATTTTTACAGTGTCAATAGCATTTCCCAGTTGCGCAGCCTCTTATATTTCGGCGTTTTTAATTAAATTCCTCGTAAGTTTTCCACAAATTAAGAGTGCAAATAACCCAAATTTCAACCAGTTAGTACCAATTTCACATCGGTTCCAAGTGGTGCAGTCCCCTTTGTATTTAAGCAATTATACGATTATGCTATCATCCCTGTTCATTTTTAATACCTACCTATAGTAATGCTTCTGAATTATTTAATCTCAAGGGATTTTATTCACCCTGAAACACAGGTCAAGTTTATATTTAGTTAAAGCAGGTTAACCCGTCATTATGTTTATTCCTAAAAATAGGAACTATTCTAGATCCGTGACGATACGCGAAAAACGGTCATGGGCTTACACTAGTTGTAAATATAAGACCCATAGTTGACCTCCCTGGTCTAAATCTATATTGTTCTTCCCTTAGCTGCCTTTCAACCGCTCTTCTTATTTGGCTTTCCAAAACTTTCTCGTATATCTTGGCAAAGTGGCTCATCAGGGTAATACCACAATAGTTCTGGCAGACAGTCCTGTCCTCTTTCTTAAATGTGGGTATTATTACCTCTTCCCTCCAGTCATCTGGAATTCTTCCCGCATTCCACACAACCCTCATCACCCTGTAGAGCCAATGTGTGCCCATTACTTCAGCAGCTCATATCATCTCTATGCTCACTTCATCCACTCCGAGCACTTTGCCTCCCTTCATTCTCTTTACAGCGTCCTCCAATTCCTTGCATATAATAACTACCTTTTCCTCTTGATACTAGTCCTGTTCTTCCTCTCTACTCTCATTTTCATCGCTGGGTCCTGAAGCATTTAACAGATCCTCAAAATACTTCCTCCAGACTTCTTTTACCTCGTCCTTCCCCTCCACTAAGTTGCCATTCTTATCCTTTATACTACTGCTTCCAATCTGCTCTTCCTCCTACTTTTTATCATGGCATACAACACCTTCTTACTGCCCTCTCTATCCTGTTTTAGCCTTTCCATCCATTTCCTCATTTCTTCCTGTATCACTGTTTTTGCTTCTTTCTTTCTTTGCAGCTGTACACTCTTTTGCTTTCCTCTGTTCTCCTTTGGAACGATTCCCTGAAGGCTTTATTCTTCTGTAGAACAGCTTCCTTTGCCCTGTCATTCCACCATGTGGTTTCCTTTCCTCTTCTCCTACCAGCTGTCCTACCACATACTGCTCCGGCTGTTTATCCTAAAGTGGTTTTAAAATGTTCCATTCCTCTTTCGCAGGCTGTAAGTCGTCACTAGGTCTTTTCTGCGCGAGCTGCACTCAGTACTCTCTCCTGCAATCGTCGTCCTTCAGTTTCCACACTCTTATTCTTCTCTCCTGGTTATCTACATCTACATATATACTCTGCAATTCACAAAATTGTGGGTGGCAGAGGGTGTTCAGCACCAAAGCTAATCTCTTTGCTGTGCATTCCAATCCCTAATGGTACGAGGGAAAAAAGAATTCATATAAGAATCAGTCCGGCACCTTATTTCACTAATTGTATCTTTCCTGTCCTTCCGACTCAAATAGGTTGGTGGAAGAAGTATTTCACTACACTCAAAAGTTAAATTGGAAGTACGCATGTTTACCAATAAGTTTAAACGAAGAGACTCCCAGCCTACTCTACCAATCAGTTCTGTGATGCTTTCTTAAGGACTGTAGCAAGCGGTTACGAATTGAGCGGCTCTTCTCCGTACTTTCTCTATACTGTCAATCAACCCCTTACGAAACGGGTCCCAAATGGCACAACAATAATCCAAATGTGGACGCACAAGAGATTTGTACGCTATCTCCTTTGTTTGTTCATTACAATTTTTCAAGATTCGACCTGTGAATCCCAGCCTAGAATTTGCTCTACATACTAACGAATTAATGTGTATGTCCCATTTCATGTTCCTTTGTACTGTTACTCCCAAATATTTTATAGGATCGACCATATCAATAACTGTATTGTTTAACTCGTATTTCTGAACAATTCAATTCTTTTTGTTAGTTATGCTCATTGTCTTGCACTTTTTACAATTTAGAGTAAGTTGCCACTCAGAGTACCAAGCCAAAATAACATCCAGATCACGCTGAATTTATAAGCAATCGGCCAAATTTCTTATTTCACTATAAACAACCGCATCATCAGCAAACAATCTAAAAAGGCTTTTCACTTTGTCTCCGAGATGGTTTATAAAAAATTAAGAAAAGAGGTGGTCCTATTACACTTCCTTGAGGTTCATCCGATGTAAATTTCTCCTTCAACGACAACATACTGCGACCGACCAGTTAGAAAATCCTTTATGCATTCACAAAGCTGATCCGATATACCGTATGCTCAAAGCTTTCCTAAAAGGTGGTTGTGTGACACAGAGTCAAAGCCTTTCTGGAAATCTAAAAAAATTGCATTTACTTGTGAACCTGCATCAATAACTTTTATTACGTTGTGTGTAAATATGGCCAGCTGTGTTTCACATGATCTTTTCTTCCGAAATCCTTGTTGATTTGTTGCAAGCAAATTATTATCATCTAGAAAATCATAATGTTCGAGTGTGTAATATGGTCCATAACTCTAATACAAACAGATGTTATAGATATGGGACGATAGTTTCCAGGATCACTTCGATCACCTTTTTTGAAAACTGGAGTTACTTGCGCGATTTTCCAGTCTGAAAGTACTTTTCGCTCTTCTAATGATTTACTGAATACATCAGACAGATTGGGCCTGATTTCCGCCACATGCTCTGAAAATACTCTTACTGGAATTCCATCCGGGCCCGGTACTTTCCCCCACTTCAGGAGCTCTAATTGCGTAATGATACCTGCAGTATCTATTCATAATGATTCCATCACCGACTCGCCACGGCGTGGGAACGCAGGAATATTATCCTTATGATCAGTTGTAAATGAATTTTTTAATACAGTATTTAGTACATTAGCTTTATCGCAGCTTTTATTAACCTCGGAACCTTCACGAATTAGTGCTGGAATATTGCTGTTGGTACAATTAACTTTTCGTACATACTACCAAAATTTCTTTGAGTTTTCTGTGAAACTCTTAGAGAGAGAGTTGGAGTGAAAATCATTGAAGGCCTCGCGCATTATATTCTTAATATGTCCTCTTAATTCAGCTAAGGTTTCTAAATCACTGCGACATCCCTTCCTTCTTGAGCGTGCGTGTATTTTCCTTTGTTTTTTGAGTAATCTTTTGACTTCACATGTGTACCACGGTGGATCATTCTCCCCCTTTATTGTCCATGTCGGTGTATGTATTTCCATGCCTTCCCTGAGCATATGTATAAATCGATGCCACATCTCTTCAACGGTGTCCTTTGTTGACTTGAAGTTATGGTAAATATTCCTCAGGTAGGTTCTAAAACACACGTTTGAGGCCTTACTGAATCTGTATACAATCCGCCCTTTTTTCCTTTTTCACTTGGTCATTAATTTGATTGTCGCAATTACCGCTTTGTGATCGCTTATTCCTGTGCTCGTTGAAATGTCGGTGAATAATTCTGGCCTGTTGGTAACCAGTAAGTCTAAAATGTTTTCGCTACCGTTATGGTACCGCGTAGGTTCATTAACTAGCTGCTCAATATGATTATCTGACAACAACTCGAGAATTACTTCAGAAGCTGCCTTATCCCTGCTACCTGTGATGGGAACGTAATTACGCCAGTCAATATAAGGCAGATTGATTCGCCTCCTAGAATCATAGCATGATCCTTAAAATGGCTAGCTATACTATTTACATTATTTCTTAACTTCTCGACGATAGCTATTTCAAAATCGGGTGGATGGTAGAAGGCGCCTATGATGAGCTTTGACCCAGCAACGTTGAGTTTAATCCATATGATTTCACAGATCGTATCGACATCTATTTCCTTACATGTTAGAAATTTACGCACAGCTATAAATACCCCACCTCCATGTGAATGTAATCTGTCTTTATGAAAACCGTTCTTGCTATCTTTAAAAGTTTCGGCGGAACTTATTTCCGGTTTCAACCAACTTTCTGTACCGATAACAATATCTGCTTCTGTACAACAAATAACGCTTTCAAGTTCTGGTTGTTTGTTACAAACGCTTCTACATTTAATTACGATAACTTTTAACTGTCAAGATTCTTTTACGCTGCTCCTACATTCCGGTGTTGCATTTGATTGGGTTGCCCGTAACTCTATTTCATGTTTCGGGTCTTCCTGAAACATGAAATACGATATTATGTTATATGATGTTCTCCTTAAGTCTGGCTATTAGAAGTCAATGGTCACTATCTTTCTAATGGGATGGCCTTTATATCCACAATGCTCTCATTTCTGCTTCGATTAGAAAGTAGTCAACAATTGACTTCCGAGACAAGTCTGTAGTATACCATGTTATCTTATGGCTTTCCCTCTTCTTGAACCAGGAATTACCCACAATCAAACCACTGCATTTGTGGAACTCCAACTGCTTTCTTCCTTCTGAATTTCTGTTGCCCTATCCTTGTGTTCCAAGGAACCCTTCATATCCTTTCCTTGCAGTATCTACATGAGCATTGAGGTCTCCAATTATATTTTTTTTTTTTTTTGCTCCTGCTAAGGTGCTGCTGCAGATCATCTTCAAAATTTTCCTTCTCCTGCTCAGTAAAGGCTACCTTGGAGGCATAATCTTGGATTAACTCCATGCGCTTGTCCCTAACTTTCAATTCAACCTTTATCATTTATTCCTACTACTTCTTCCCTTAAACCTTCCTACATCACAAGTGCCACTCCATTTCTTTTTCCCTCACTACTCCCAATCCAGTACAGCTTGTATCCATTGCGTTATTCCTTCATGCTCTCCCCTCTCCATCTTGTCTCTGCTAGTCCCAGTATATCCAGTTTCCATCTTTCCATCAAATCTATGATTTCCCCTCTTTCCTGTCAAAGTTCTTACGTTTAAAGTTGCTAATCATAATCCTTGCCGGGTCGTCTACATTGGTAACTTTTTCCGAGGCTTGTTCCTTTATATTTGAAAGCAATCAATTCATACTTGTACTGTTGGCTTGCTAGGCCTAACACAGATGAGGATTTTCTTTCATGGTTTACTCCCTTAGCCTTTAAAGATACCTCTTCACCACAAGGCAGTGGTGTTTCCTTCCAATTTACCCGCGGAGATGATGGGTGGCTCCTTTCGCCATTTTTGCCAATCTGAATATCTCCTCCTCTGCCGAAAACTGCCATTGACGACTTCGCCTGTATCCCTGGCATGGGTTCCACATTATACCCTATGGTACTGGGTCTTTGCCTGGACTTAGCCACCCTGTCACTCCGGCCTACTAGAGCAGTGTGGATGCCCCAGACAAGAATTTTTCAAGTGGAGTATAATGAAGGTGACCATACCTCCATTGAGCCAGTTTAATTGTTGCGTATGATGCCACAAATCAAAGTCATTTTTCCCCCTTCTTACAGGCATTTAATATTGACATATATGTATCAATATTGCCATATAAATCATCATCTCTGCACTCTGTGTGGGCCCTTGTGCAGTTACTTGTTATGGTATAATTTTACTTGGAGTTGCAACACTTTTCATGGACTGTAATCGTGGGATGTAATATGCTTATCTGATACCGTAATATGGTCACCAATTTGTTAGTATACTTTCACCATAACTGATAACGGTTTGAGGTTCTATTTCAAAAATAATAGGTCATTGTTGAAAGTTTTTCCATAAATTCATCAAAAATTGGAATTAAAACTTGTTTCAGATAATACATTACAAGTCCTAATATTGCATTGGACATTTGAAATCCTTAACTGAAGACTGCAAATATTCCCAACATAATTCTGCTTTTACTTGTAACCACTCCTAAATAATTTCATGAAATCCCCAATCTTAGAAAAATTCAAATTTCAGCTATCTTAAAGATTTATAAAATTCTTCTCAGAAGTTGGATACCTGGAAAATTTCTAGGTTCTATTTGGACAAATTATTTGTATCTCTTAAGTTACTTGTTTGAAAATTCATAAGACCAACTACTGTCTGACTGCGACATCAACTAGGATGGAGGTTTGTGGCAAAGAGTCCAAGATGGTCACCTATTTATGCCTTCCTCTTTGGGGAACCCCACTGTCTTCCAAATCTTAATCCCTATTTTGTTTCCAATCTTCCTGAAACTCTTCCATTTTGAAGAATAGATTATTCATTTTGAAGAATATATTATTGTGAAAACATAGTTATAACAACTTTATTCCTCATTTTTTTATTTAGCTGTTATTTATCCTGACGTGTGATGGATACATATTTTAGTCATTTGTCTGTAATTTTAATGATTTTTATTTCCCCTTAGAGATCTGTCTGAGCAGTGTCAATCTTTTTCCCTATTTAATTTGGTATAAAAATTTGTCCTGGTGCTATTTTTATGTAGCAGCAGTACCAGATTAACCACGTAGCAGGAGGTAGCAAATGCTATGGGCCCCGCACCTGGGCGACCTCCCCCCCAGACGGCAAAAATCAAGAGCTTCTTCTTCACATTTGCTACGGGCCTCGCACTGTCTTAATCTGGCCCCTGTGTAGATGTTATAATAAATTACTTTTATGGCATCTCAAACCTGTTTTATTCGATTCTTTCTCTTAGTTATTACTCACTTATCTGGTCATGGTTTTAAATAAAATTTATATCATATTTCTTTTAATTTAATGTTATATTTTCTAATGTTTATTTTGCTTTTAGAAAATTTCTCTTTCTTAATTACATTTTGGCACTTGTCATATAAGTCAAAGATGTCACTTATGAACTCGGACACCAAAATCCAGTTTTTCACCTTTCCATCCGAATTTTCGCTTCAAACTATTACTGCATTATTATTCAATTTAATTTTGGCTCTCAATTAATCACACTTCCAGCTTTCTATTTATTTTATTTTATCAGTTAACATTCTTTATCCCTCTTAAAAAAAAGTACTTAGATTTCATTGACAGGCTCTATTTTCATCAGTTGGTTTTCGTAGGTGCTGCAACATATTTCCATTGTTAAATTTAGTTAATCTGTTTGTCTTTTCATTGTTACACCCCCAAAATTATTGTTTTATGTGAGGCCTCATTCCAAATTGCATCATTCCAACCACATGGAAAATAGACTTTCAAATTACTCTACCATCTTTAGTAAAAAAATTTAGATCCTGCAAATAACACCTTAATATATATATATATATGTATTCAAAATGTTTTTTATACGACTTAGTTTTTCAGCTTTAGTTTTTACATACTCACATGGTGCCAGTTCTACTTTGGCTTTAAGCATTCTTTATTATACTTCTATCCTTTATTTACTATGTTAAAGGATATAAATTATCCCCCCTTATGAGTTGTGGAAAGCAAATTTCCATGTTTATTCAGTTCACTGATAGGCTGCAGTCATAAATATCCTTCAGCACTCTTCTAATACCTTCATATATTACTACAATAAACCAATTATTTGTTTACGCCTTAGCCTAATATTTTATGAAATGGTTAATAATCAGCCTTATCAATATAATTTCCTAGCTGTTCTCCTGATATACCAGTGCTTAAGTTAAACATTATTAAGCCCCTGCAGAACATTTTATGTGCAGCTTCTTGTGAACTAATGTTTTGCTTTATGGAACTGTTCTTATGATCATATGCCTTTTGTGTTCTATTTCACTTCTGGCATTCCAAACTGGTAGTGTCTTGTTGAAGAACTGGCTGCTCTGCAGACGTATGACAGGAAGCTCCTCTTATTGTCCTTTGGTATTCTTTCTTTTGAACTGCCCTGACTGGCAACATGTCTGTGCCCCATCATTCAGTTCCTTCCTGATAAGCTAACTATGGGACTTAAAAAAAAACTACAATGACACCACTTCTGATGTCTGTATAACTAACTTCTTGTCAATATATAATATTATCAATTATATAGTAATATTGACATTACTAATAAGTGTATGTACTGTTCCACATCCCCGAGATTATTCTCACATGGGATCAAAGTGAACATATCTATCTATCTATCTATCACATACTAAAAGAGGAAGTGAAGTGTTAACTATAGTCTGTGTGTGTAAGTGTATTTTTTTTTGTTTGTGAAATGTGTAGTTTAAGAAGCAGAGATTGGGCACCAATCCAGCATTTGCCTTGATGGCTTTGGAAAACCGTCCATAAACCACAGTCAAGATGGCCGGTTTACCAATGCCTTGACTCGTGCCTGGCCCCGTTGTACCTCCACAATCCTATGTTCAGTGCTTCAGTACACTGAGCCACACTGGGGGGGAAGGTTCATTACTTACTATGATTATTTTAGCCATTTGAAACAATAATTGGAAATACATGTGTTTTAACAAGTTACTACGTTTGAAAGCACTTGTCTAGAAATAGAAAATCTATGTGCAATTAAAGAAAAAGTTAAGGTAATTTTGATCACAATATGAAGATACAGTGTTGAGGCAGTCAAACAATGTAATGTCATCTTCAAGTCTTTGTTTTTTCCTTTAACTAAATTTCCTCCCAACAGATCTAAGTTGAGCTATTTGTATACACAATTCATAAATTAATGGTTGATGACTGTGGGGCATTATTAAATGCTCACTATTGTAAAAGTAGTCATAGCAAGGTTGACTAGGAATCATCAATTTCACTTATTTTCAAAAACTGTGCATTTCCTTGTTAATCCAACATGATCTAACATCATATTAATCATTGTTTAGTTTTTTAAATTGTCAACTGAGAAATATTAGCTACAAGTTGATAGCAACTTATTAAGGTTCTTCGGTGGTTTACTTACTGATTTATTAATTAAAAAGTCCACCAAAACAGGTTATGTTTGAAGAGTAGTTTTATTGTGATCAAAACAAGTCAGCGATATTCACAAGCATAGATACAATACAGATATGCACTTCTGAAAAGTCGCAAAGATAATCTCTGTGAACTCAACTGAATGATTGAAACTCTCTGTAACACTGAATGCTGTCAACTAAACTGACTTACTAACTTACTGCTCTACTAACTTCTCTGTCCAGGCGATCTGTTTATATAGTCTCTATCGAAATTACGAGAATTCTTCAAAGGCATCCTCCCGATATTTCTCGATCATTAACAATCACTCAAACAATCAAACATATTAAAAACAATCGGAGTTAATACAAAATTGCTTAACGACATTACAAAATGATCAGAAATGGTAATTAGAGATACTTAAATACGAAATTATTTACAGAAATCCTTTCAAACGGTAGACAATTGTCCTGCCGACATCGTAACTTACAGTAATACATGGAATTACAAACTTTTAAGAAATTCTCTGCACCATTCGGCTCTTAAACATATTAAATAGACTTTAAATAATTTTCTTACATAAAACAAAGTCTATATACACTGATTTACAAGAAATTACAAAACAAATATATCAAATCACTTTCAACCAAACTTTAACTCACTACAAATACTTCATACAGTACAATGCTATTCAAAATTCAGGTATGAGGGCTGTTACAACCCCTCCCCAGGATTCACTTAATTTTACACAGTTAAAATTGATTGAATCCGTCACGAATCTAAGCAGGTTGAATGTACACATAATGCCAACACAAACAGGTTAGAATCAATCAACCATAATGACTTTACAATGAACAAATACAATTCTTCATACAACATCTGCACATAGTGCATGGCACTGATTTTGGTTACAGTAATTGTCTTTTCTCAGATCCAATCATCTTTTCAGTTACTGTTTTTACACAACAAACATTCAATGCCATCACCTTAAGTTACAATTATTTTCACTCCAAATTACACACTTGATGTCTGCTTGTTAATGACAACAGTCTGTTTACATTTTACAGCTGATAATTTGTCACCACAATGTAGAAAGTCACAACATCATGAAAACACCAAAAGTCTCTACACAAAACTGTCACAAATTGTTCTATACAGTGAAATGCTTACATCTGCATCTGAACTTAAGTACTCGCACAAACTATTTACATGCATCAATTCACAAACTTATTTACAGAATTAGATATTTACAGGATGTTGACCCCTCCCCAAACCATGCATTTCAATTGATTCCATAAGTGGGTTCCAAGATTTCTCTGGAAACCCCAAAACCATGTAAGTTAATTTTTTTTTTCTAACTTTCCAGTTCTCTTCTACCTTTGAATACACATCTAATACCACATTTCTATTTACACAAAGCTTCACTAAATACAGACAGAAACACAAACTTCCAATCATTTCAGACAACAGATTTTGGTACAACCACACAACAGCTGAGACATAAAATGGTTCTGTTTTAGCAAATTGATTGTCACTTAAAAGCAATGTTGCTGATTCAACTGGTAATACAAATTTATTATCCTCACTACTGCAGTTTAGTCCATCATTACTCCCAATCCCACTCTTCATCATCTGATTACTACTTAAACTTACCAAATTATCTGAATCAGTACCTAAAACTATTCTAACATCTGATTCAATTACTTCTTTTACAACATGAGTATTTTTCTCAGCTATTTGAAGTTCACTATCAGCTCCTACCAAATTTAGGCCTTCAATCTTATTTTCAAATTCAGAAAATTGGTTGTCAAATTTACTATTAATTTCCGAAAATTTGCTGTCCAATGAATCATTGAGTTCAGCGAATTTGCTGTCTAATTTACGCTCAAATTCAGAAAATTTTGCATTAAAATTGGCTACAAAGGACTCTAGAAATGCTTGTAGGTTCTGACTATCAGCCATTTTCAGTAATTAGCAAAATCAACATGAAAACAAAGTTAATAAGAATTAAATTTTTCTAACCTGTCACAAAATAACATGCAAAAGCAAAATTTGAATATTCAGTACTTACTTTTGTATCACTTAAACACTTTTCGTCACCTTAAATTTCAGCTAGTAGCACTTTTTCCACTGATTAAATCACTTAACCCCACTTTCCACACTCAAAACACTGCACTGCTGGAAGAGGACGATTTTACAGGCCGAAGAAAATCCACTTGCCGTTGGAAAATTACTGCCGATTCCAGTCGCCGATGGAAAATCTCCGATGATTGCTGCGTTTAGTCACTGGTTTTACTCTGCTCCAAGTTATCGCCAAATAATTCATTCGTCGAAATCCTCCAACTCGGGCAGCTTTTGTAACCTCTACTTGATGTAGACTGCCGATAATTCGTCGTAATTTGCTGCCGATTCTTTTAGAAGATTAATATCTCCCAGATGTTAATAACTTCTCGTCACTGTCAACGGTCGCCATATTAACGTTCTTCGGTGGTTAACTTACTGATTTATTAATTAAAAAGTCCACCAAAACAGGTTATGTTTGAAGAGTAGTTTTATTGTGATCAAAACAAGTCAGCGATATTCACAATCATAGATACAATACAGATATGCACTTCTGAATAGTCGCTAAGATAATCTCTGTGAACTTAACTGAATGATTGAAACTCTCTGTAACACTGAATACTGTCAACTAAACTGACTTACTAACTTACTGCTCTACTAACTTCTCTGTCCAGGCGATGTGTTTATATAGTCTCTATCGAAATTACGAGAATTCTTCAAAGGCATCCGCCCGATATTTCTCGATCATTAACAATCACTCAAACATATTAAAAAACAATCGGAATTAATACAAAATTGCTTAACAACATTACAAAATGATCATAAATGGTAATTACAGATACTTAAATACGAAATTATTTACAGAAATCCTTTCAAACGGTAGAAAATTGTCCTGCCGACATCGTAACTTACAGTAATACATGGAATTACAAACTTTTAAGAAATTCTCTTGCACCATTCGGTTCTTAAACGTATTAAATGGACTTTAAATAATTTTCTTACATAAAACAAAGTCTATATACACTGATTTACAAGAAATTACAAAACAAACATATCAAATCACTTTCAACCAAACTTTAACTCAATACAAATACTTGATACAGTACAATGCTATTCAAAATTCAGGTATGAGGGCTGTTACAAACTGTTCGAGTGTTGGACACAGATACTCATCTGAAACCATTATAAAGCACCTGTAGCTAAATAAATTTCACATTATAATATCAAATTTATGAAGAAGTTATTTTGAAGACAGTTAGCTGTAGTCACAAATGATGGAATTAAGTTACTGGGAATAAAGATCTGCGTGAATACAAAGGAAGAATGTCTTTGCCATTTTCTATAGTGGGAAGATGATTGAGCAAGACAAGGCCCTTCCAGTGAAACAGGACATGCTTACAAAGTTAATAGAAATAATACAAAAGTTTTAATAGGTGGGAACCTAAGTATACCAGGTGTTGACTCCAAAGGATTATAAAAAAGGAACAATGGTTCATAAAGCACCTTTGTGGGGGAGGGACATTTTATTCCAATGAGGATACTCAAAAAGAAACAAGTTATCATGTTGCAATGGCTGAGACACTAGAGAGAATTCATTAAAAGTGATCAAGAAAGATGGTGGATGTAGAGTTTATTTCAAAAATACATATACAACAGAAAAGTAAAGATTTTTTAGGGAAAGGTTCAGAATACCAAAGCACACTAGGTAAATGGGAGGTAGGGTGTGGGGAAAGGAATGGTAAGAACTCAAAAAATGTATATTAAAATACAAGGTAAATTGTTCCAGAAAGAAAGAAAAAAAAAAAATTTAAAGGAAATTACATGCATATGTGCTTCAATGAGGGCGTGGGAAAGCTGTACAGTTTAGTAAAGGTATAATATACTGGACTAAAGAAACTGTAGGAAAATAGGAACACATGAAACAGATAGATAGGAAGTAAACAGCTGCATAAAGGGAAAAATGACATTTTTTTAATGAACAATATTATTAACTAGCAGGAAAATAAATCATAAAAAAGAGTTTAAATAACAATGGATACGGAAAATGACTCGTTACTTCACCGAAGTTGAAGGCTGTGATGAGTGAAAAACATATGTCTACCACATAGTAAACTTCAGCATGTGCACACCTCTCCAACCATATTGCTTAGTTCCCTAACATATACGAAAATATTGTGTATGTTTTTGTTCATCTCATACATTTTTCACTCATCGCAGCCTTCAACTTTAGTGAGTGATGAGTTATTTTCCCTATCGTTTGTTATTTATATTGCCTAAAAACCATTTCCTTTTTATCAAAACTATGACTGTGTTAAGAAATTTGGTAAAAGTGGACATATAAACAGTTATCAATAATATGGGGAAGAAGTTCAAAGATATGGAAGGGGGAACAAGTATTAATCAATTAGTTTTACCAGACTGTTACAGGCAGTTACACAAAAATAATAAGAGAAAAATCACAGCAGATATCGTTTATCAAGAATAAGTATTATCAAACTCCGAATCAAGAAATACACTGCTAGAATAACGAGAGGGAGCTGGCCATCACAGCATATACATTAATGCCGCACATGTCAAAGATAAGTGGAGATGACATAGAACTATGACTATTAATGTTTGGGATGTTGGTGGAGATTATACACACACACACACACACACACACACACACACACACACACACACCAGATGACTGAAAGTGACACAGTGGTATCAGTTCATAAAGGAAAAGACACAAATGGGTTCAAGAACTATAGAATGATCATTGCTTTGGTTGTTTCCAGTTGGGCATAGTGGTGTATAATAGGGTTGCACCTAGTTACTATTAAGAGCTGCTGCAGACAGATAAGCATGACTTATGATGGGGGAAAGTAGTGTGGAATGGCAAGCAAGAGTCAAGTTATTACATACCAGGTAAAAAATTAAAGTTTTGTGTGATTATACAGCACACTGGTAATTGCTGGTTAAAGGTGTAAAATTTAAGTATCTCATCATGCGTATAACACATTACGGAGACACTTCTCATATCTCTCAACTGTTAGCAAGAGAAATGACAATGTACCAGGCAATTAAGGGTGCTGCACTATGAAGCCTTGTTGAGGACCTTGCTTGAATTTGCTATTATGCTATCCATATTATAAGCATTAGTTTCTGAAGTTATAGGGGGTTTGCTAGAGTGCTTTGTGGAATTTACAACACAACTCACTTGATAATACAGCAGTTCTGTTAAGGAATATTAGTAGTTCAACTGAGATTGTTGCCCGAGTACTACTGACATTGAATTTTCTGCAACATGGAACTATTTAAGTGCTGCTAACACTAATAAAGTGATAAAAAAGAAAAAAATTCAGAATTGTTTTTATTATTGTACTTCTTACCTTAGTTCAGCTAATTCTTCAAATCCATTGAGTCCATACTACTGAGTTTTTTGTAATTTAATTTATTGTGTTTAGTAAAAAAAATATCAATGTGTTTTCTAATTCAGATAAATTACTTCCAGATTTTATTTATTTATTTATTTATTTTTTTTTTTTTTTTTTTTTTGTGGTAATTATCACTTTTTGATGTTCTTGTTCATGATAGTCTAAACAGGAGAACAGCATAGAAAGTTATCTTTGTTGGATATGTGTAGGAGCAGGTGCGTGTATCTCTTGAGAAACGAATGCAGCAGTCGTTGCAGCAGTTGGCAGCAGAGAAAGACTTGGAAATACAACGATTGCAAGAACAATTGGAACAACTTCAACAGCACCTCGAAAATGTTTGCCAGCAACATGAAGAAGTTATGCTGCGTGCAGAAAATGAAAAGCAGCAAGCTCTTCTTATTGGTAAGTCATTACTGTATATTTATTGTGGCAAATGGTAGAAGCTATATGAAACAACAGTTATCTTGTAATCTGTTCCGTTGTGCAACACTGCTTTTCCTAACTAACAGCATCATCTCTCAATTAATACGGTTTTCCTTCCAACAACAAACAAAATCATTAGAATCTGCAACACTCTATTTCTTAAAAATACTTTAGTCTTGGTCAGTTACTGTTCATAATATCTGTAGTGTTGTTACCTGTCAGGTCCACTTGACTAAAAAACGAGGCATTTAGATTGTACTTAGTAGACTACTTGGGTTCAGGATAATTTCATCATAGGATCATTGTAGGGGAGTGATTTTACTGTAAGCTGTCTTGTCTTTACTACACTATTTTTACAGTGATGTACGGTGAGGAAATTGACTATTGAAAACTCTGTTTCAGACTACAAGTGAGTCTACAAGTTGTTGGTAAACAATATAGCCTTCCCCTTCTAGTGCTCATATATTGCTCATCATATCCAACCATTTCCCCTGGTAAAACCCAACCTGCTTACTGGCTGGTAATGTCAGAGACTATTGACAATTAGTACCACCCCAGTGATGGCTACTGGTAACTAGCTTCAATGCCTGGGCTGTTCCTTTTGCCTTGGTGTTTTTCGGTGATTAAGTTAGACTGCTGATCTTGCATGGGAGAGACTGGGAGTGATCCTTAAGGGCTTGTAAATGAGCATCTCTTTCTGGCAACATGCTGGCATCTAGTGCTCAACATTTATACAGCAAGATTCTGATTATAGATACTCAATATGTGTTCCAGCAGTATTTGGATCAAGTAATGCCAGACTTTTACATCATTTTATTAATGCTCAACATTTTGTTTTCCACACAATGTGTGGTCAGTAATCGGTATTATGGTAAAGGATGAAATTGTTGGGCTCCTGCATGTGTTCTACTGGAAAATGATAAAAGAAAGAATTAACTAAGGATGATACAATTATATCTGTTAAAAGAGTAATTGGACTAGATAATTACTTATATAAATTGCTTACGAAATTACCGCTGCTTCGAAAGGAGGAGGAGCAGCATTTCAATGCAGTATTAATCTCGTAAGCAAGTTATATTCGTATGATGGCTGCAAAACCAGCAAAATCTTTTATAGGTAATTACTTGTTTAGAAACTTTACAAGAATGTTGGAACTAATCCCAAAGTTTTGATTTGTATCACTGGAGCAAAAAAATATATACTGTCATGAGAATAGCAATACCAGTTGCTACCAGATTCACTATTTCACTATGATTTCTAGCTACTGGCAACTCCTACAAGAATTATATGTATTTATTCAGATTATCAGATTCATCCATCTCTCATATTGTAGCAAAGGAGTGCAAAGCATTAGTGCAAGGACTAAAAGAATAAATACGAGGTCCATTCCAAAAGTACCCGACCTTCCTTTATATTTTCCCGCTGGTGTTATTCTGCATCATCAGGCTGGTGGCATCCTTCAAAGTAGTCCCCATTAGATTGAAGAATATGCTCCCAATGGCCTTCCCACTTTTGGACGCAGTTTTGGAATTTGTTTTTGGTATCACCTTTAAAAATGTTCGTTGTATTAGTTTCAGGTGTTTCTTTGTTGTTGAATCTGTGTTCGTTGAACGGGGTTTTTAATCTTGGGTATAGCCAGAAGACACAGGGAGCTACAACAGGACTATGGAGGCTGACAGAGCTCTACAAATTTGTGCTTTGTCATATATTTCTTAACAAGGTTAACTGAATGCACATTATCGTGATAAAAAGCCAGTCACCATTAGAACAAAACAGATGCCGCTTTCTTCTAATTGCATCATGCATTATTTTCATAACATCAGGATAATATTCTTTGTTGATTTTCTGTCCTTTAGGAGTATATTTTTGATGCACAACACCCTCATAACTACAATAATAATAATAAAACATCAGCAAATACTTGATTTCGGTCTGACTTTGGTGCACTTTTTTCGGTAGTGGCTCTGTTGACAGTTTCCAGTGAGAAGAATGTCATATTCTATCAGGATCAAAATACTAAAACCATGATTCATCACCATTTATAAACTTTTTAAGCAGATTTTCTTCATATTGTCCATTTCTGAATTGTCCTGAGCATTTTCAAGTTGTAGGTTTTTCTGCTCCAATGTTAGCAATGTCAAAATGAATTTCGCATACACGCAAACAATTTACAAATTTTCATTTAAAACCTTCCTATCACTAGTTTTTGGTATTCCAAGATCACATTGTAAATTGACGATCTTCATTGATCGCAAGTTGCACACTTCGATATTATCTAGACAATCTTCATTGATCGCATGTTGCACACGTTTGATATTATCTGGTGTTTTTGTTGTCAAAGACTGTGTAGCGTATTAAATCATATAAACAAATATGTGTTTACTCTTCATTAATCTCTTTGACTAACAATGTAACAACTAGAAACAGAGTCCACAGATAATACATAAGTACTCTTAATTCAGTTCACAATCTCCAACATCCTCCCCACCCTGGTCAATCTCCAGACGGATGACCAGTTGGTCAGGCCTGGTGATTAGTCTTCCTTCTGAAGTAGACAGGACAGCCATTCGTATGATACCATCTCTTCCGGTCTTCAGCTCATGCATTCTTGCCTTCCTCCATGTGATGTGGCCTTAGATCTTCTTGAAGAAGACAGCATCTCCTACTTCGAATTCTGCTGGCTTCTTTCTGTGATTTCCCAATTTGTGCAAACATTGAAGGTGGAACAAGTACTCCTTTCTCCACCATTTCCAAAAGTAATTTGCCAGCTGCTGTTGCAATCTAATATCCTTTACAGACATGCTTTTTGCAGATTCTGGTCCAGAGGGCGGTAATGTGAGTCGACCTCCGATCAGGAAGTGAGACAGAGTAAGTACATCTGCGTTTTCCTTGTCTTTCATCAGGGGTCTGTAGTTAAGTGCAGCTTCAACATTGGTCAATACTTTCTGCATTCGTTGTATGTCCATCATGGAGCGGCCAAGCACCTTTCGTAGGCAGCGTTTAATACAGCCAACTATTCGCTCCCCACCAAACCGCATTTGGCGCAGTAAATTTCCACATGCTTTCTTGCTTGGAGAGATGCTGAAAAGTTTTTTTTTTTTTTTTTTGTTTTGACCATACATCAGCGAGGTCCTTATTAGTAAATGAAAGGCGATAGCATTGTCCCTGTAAATCGCGTGTGGTTTGCAATGTATGACAATGAATCTCTCCAGAGCTTGTTGAAATCTTTCAGTGCTAATGTCAAGTCATGGCAATGTCACTATCTTTTTGGGAGCAAGTTTTTGTTACAAACCAGCTGGACTATAGCTATGCAATTAACTGGAGTTGCTAAACAAAGTGGATCATCAAGCTTTGGCCACGGTCTGCAGCATGTTTGGCTTTGTTGTAGGCCCTTTCACTACTTTATCTGCAAGGACTTCGTGGTTGATGAAGAATGTATCACTTGTAGTATTTTCTTCTTTTGTTTCTCGGTCCTTGGTCATCCAAATTCCTTGTAATGGTAGTGAATTTGCGTCATTTTCTGTTAATGTGAACTTGTTTAGCTCAGTGGCGGCTCTAGATGTAGTGCCACTGTGACAAGTCACTACCTCTAATCATGAATAAATAAATTTAAAAATAAATGCAGAGAAAGAAAAATAAATATTTATAAATGCGGCATTCTCTACTCTACAGCTAGGGAAAGTATTGAACTCCATCTGTTGGCCACATCAGTGAACTGTTTCGCTATCGTGGTGACAATTCTTGGATGGCACAGATCACGCATGCGCTCTAGCATTTTTGCGGAAATATTCAAGGTCAGGGGTTCGCTTTGTTAATGGGGAATGGAGACAACTTCGTTCTATCATAAGCTGCAGCTCGGTAAAGTTAGTAATACTGCCGGCAGAGTGAAGCAGCTGCCATTTTTGTAGCATTCATCTAAATATCCGCTGAAACAGTGCTTCAGCCTGTTCGCTGATTACTGGTGGTCCGCGAACATAGTTCAGGAGTTCCACAGGCAGAATATCATAAACTCTGATACCATATTCGTACTGTATAAGGCTGTATGCCCAACATTTAAAAGCCTTGAATATTTCAATGACCCGGCAAAAATATGGCATTTCCAGGATGAGATAGAACAGCACTGTTTCTACAACAGTCTATTCACTTCCATGTGGCATCTAGAGATTAAGTAAATGACGGTTTACTGAGGGTTTTAAGTGGGTATGAGGAACCGCGGTAGTTGATAAGATTGGTAACGCGAGTGGTGAAGTAAATAAAAATAAAAGGCATACGGTCTAGTGTCTTTTATTTTGGTTTATGTATGCAGGCCGGTGATATAGTGTAGTGCCCATCCTGTAGTAACATTATTATTTATCTGCTTTGGTCTGATTAACATTTAATTAGCTTTTAATAGTTCACATCCAGTTTTATATCTGCGTTTTCATAGGATTCAAAACGTGGTTTTATATTTATTATGTTATAATGGTACATTTTAATAACAACAAAATAAAATTAGGCCCAGGGTGGAACACATTAAAAAAGAGAGAAGAAAAATTGTGGAGGTAACTGGCGACGGAGGAAGGAAACTCAGAAGAGGAAAATGAAGTTGCGTAATCATCGTCCATAGTTGGCTGAAACGAAAAGGAGAAAAAAAATAGGCCTGTGTGAGTTAGTGGCCTACAGCATTATTTTTGAAAATTTACTGGTCCTCGGGTTGAAAAAGGTGTGGATATGCTGCCCTAGAAGCTTTGTCAATGCGATCAGACAATATTGTTTTTTTCTTAGATTCTCTGAAGGAGAATTACATAAATTTATGAATGCATGCAACAGGAAAAGATTCTCAAGAGAAATGTGTTGCACTGCAGTCGTGGTAATCGAAGGCAGTGCTGGATAAGAAAGTATGGGGTCCTAGGCACTATCAAAAAATTTTGATTCCCTCTGTTTTTGAAATATGTATTTTATAAGTTCAAAGAAAATGTTTTGTAGATCATATTTTTATTCAATTAACAAATGAATTTTACAATTTATCATATTTTATCGTACACTACTATGAAACAAAAAAAAATTATTTCCATGCTTTTCATATTATTTTGATTGTTTTAGTATGGATGATTTTATTTTTTATTATTTTTATTTAGTGAAAAAATTGAACTTCCAGGGAGCCTTCAAAAATCAGAGGCTCCAGGCTACTGCCTAGTCGTGCCTAGTCCTACCTTTTGGGTAATCCAACACTGCTGTTTTTGGCTAATCACTAAAAGTTTACCGTTTGGTCAATTTTAAAACTTTTATCATTGATTAATTTCAAAATCATTTAATCCGACAGTAATTGCAGGTAATGAGACGTTCACACGTTACAAATCTTTATATAGCGAGATTCTTACTCGGGGCTGTTTTTCACCTTTCACTTCAGTGATGATCAGTAAGCCGCGGAAACATTCAGTGGCGGATCCAGGGAAGGAGAGGGCTAGGGGGCTTAGGCGTCCCCCACCCCCAAAAGCACCAAGGTCACCCCCGACGACATGGATTTTGGAAACATTTTTTTTTTTTTTTTTGCTGTTGTTATAAGGGTGGCATTTTGGAGAAATGAGCCCCAGAAACCAAATCCTAGCATCCCCCCCCCCCCTCCCAATCAAACCAAAATCCTGGATCCGCCACTAGAAACATTTTGTTGTTGTCACTACCTTAGAAAATCACTTCGGCCGCCACTGGTTTAGCTGTACAAGTACGTGGCTTAGCATATTGTCAGTGTGGCTTCTTGCGGTCTGCTCGCCCAGCCCTTTATCCTCTACTTCTTCGTCTTCATCGTCGTCGTAGTTAGATCACCGCCGAAGCATGTGAGGGAGCAATGCAGCGTGAGACACAAGCCGCAGCATAAGAGTGTCGAGTCAGTGGGACTTCTTCCTAGTCATTCTTCAGCCTTCTTACTTCCCTGTTCTGCTTCGTGTCTACTTGAATGATAGCAGCTGTGGAAGGAAACATTTCTATGTTATAGTCTCTTTTTACCTTGTGAGTTGTCATAACTCCTTCCACTTCATCATTCAGAAATTCAATCAGCTGCGTGATGTTGCTTTCAGGAACCCCTTGTCTTCTCGAATAGATGATCCAGCATCGGACGATGTCCTCAGGGAAGGTCTGTAAAATCTTTGGAGCCAACATTCTCCCATAGTCATCAACCTTTTCCCCCAAGGCCTTCAATGCTTAAATCCTTCGATTACATTCAATATACGTCATATTCAGTGATTCAGGGGATGCAATCAAAACAGGCTTCAGCCCTTGAAGGTAGTCTAGATGGGCTTGTGTAATAGGATTCTTGTTCCCATAGTGTGAAACAAGAATCCTCTTTGTTTCCTCATAGGCGTCAGCAGTTATTGGAATACTGTCGACAAAATTCTTAGGCTCACCTTCTAACATGCTTGTCGACTGCAGAGACCGACGGGTTGGTATGTATGGAGGATTGAAATTGTTCCCAGAACCTTGACCATGTCTCTAAATCATCAGAGAATGGTTCCAATCGAATGGCCAGAAGCTTGACAGTGTGATTAATCGATGTCATAGGTTGAACTGGACCGGGCGTCTCACCCACGGCTGGTGAAATGTTCAGTGTTTCTTCAATCTTTCTCTTAGCCTTCAGAATTGCTCTCTTAGTTATGTCCATATGCTCTTCACATCGTATGACATCCTCGTAGTATTCTTCGTCGGACTGAAAGTCATGTATTTTGTCATCAATTAGTGTCAGTTCACGTAATGCTTCTTGAAGTCTTGTCAAATTGCATCCGTGGTCGTCTTCGGAAGTCTTATCATTAACAGCAGAACGTAATTTAGTTATTAAACTTCTTTCTGTTGCCCGTTTGCACCTCAAATTAGGTAACTGAGCGTCTTCAGTCATTGCAAACAAATCTTTACTTTGTAGACGTTCTAAAAAATTTCTGCAGATAGTCACAGACGGTAACATGGCGTAGGCATCGTATTATTTACCAGTTTAATGCAAATTGTAATTGTAATATCGCAGGTTACGTGTGTTTTAAAATGAAAGCAATTCATGTATTCCTCGCAATTAAATTACTGAACGCCCGAATTATATTAAGCTTTCTATAGCATGGATTTCGGCACCATAAATGTAGCGTAGTAAATCATATAAACAAACATGCTTTTACTCTTTATTAATCTCTCTGACTAACAATGTAACTACTAGAAACAGAGTCCACAGGTAATACATAAGTACTCTTAATTCAGTCCACAGATGATACGCAATTACTCTTAATCTCCAACAGGCTGCTCAGAGCCTTGGTTACTATCAAAAGATGTGCGGCCATCTTTGAACTGCTTATACCACTCTTTTATTTGTGTTTTGCTCATGCGCTCATTCCCAAATGCTGTCTTCATCATTTGAATGGTCTCCACAAATGTCTTCTCCAGTTTAAAGTAATATTTAATACAAATTCATTGCTCTGATCTATCCATCACCATTTATAATAGCAAAATGTGACAAACATTCAAAACACTCTGTAAAGAAATGCTCCCTGTACTTGCAGTATGGCGCCCCTGTGACAACTGCAGCATCTAGGAAGTTCCTAAAATTTTACCATTTGTTGTATTTCCGAAGAGATATTACTTATATTTGTCATGCTTTTATACTTCGTAATAACTTCTTGGTTTTACTGCGGTTGGAGCTATTTATTTTATATTTAGAACATGCAGCTGAACTAAATAAATGAACTGATAATCTTTATACTCAGCACAGTTTAAATTAGTTTTAATAAGCTCCAAATACACCACATTAATTACATAATTGGACTTCTTATTCTCAAGTTCTTCTTAGGCACTAACCAACCTAGGCAATCTCCTAGTTATTTCTTTCTTGTTATGGAAATCTTTCAAGAGCGTAATACTAACAGGCCCATGCCATGGAACTCTAAACTTTCAAAGATATAGGAATGACATTAAAATATGTATTTTATGGTAATCTGTCTATTATACAACATGTTGACTCTCATACATAACATATGGCACTAAAATTGTCGAGAGCAAAGATATGAAAGAAGGTCGGATACTTTTTGGACAGACCTCGTATTCTTAGTAGTAATGGCAGCTTGGTCAAGGCAGGCCATGGGAACACTCTTCATTAGCTGTAAAATGTGAGTGCCAAAAAAGGAAAACTAATATCATATAGGAATATTATTGGGAATTATTGATGTGTTAGTAAAACTTAAAATTTATGTTGTTCCCCTGACTAATGTATAAGTGTTATAGAGATGTCATTACAGCTATGGGAGAGCATAATGAGTGCTGAATCAGAGAAACACAGGTCATTGACAGTGTCTGCTGAGCAATGATCATGCATATCGCAGCTCATTCCAGTCGCCATCCACCTGATAGTGGGTGTAAACAATTCTCACTACAATTTCTAGGTATTGGCGACTCGTACAAGAATTTTATGTATTTATTGAGATTATTAGATTCATCCATCTCCAACACTGTACCAATGGTATGCAAAGCATTAGCGGAAGTACTAAAAGATAAATATGAGGTCCATCCCAAAAGTATCCGACCTTCCTTCATTTTTTCCCACTGATGTTATTCTGTGTCATGAGGCTGGTGGCATCCTTCAAAGTAGTCCCCATTTGATTGAAGAATACACTTCAAATGGCCTTTCCACTTTTGGAAGCTGTCCTCAAACTTGTTTTTTGGTATCACCTTTAGAGTGTTTGTTGTTTAAGTTTCAAGTGTTTCTTTGTCGTCGAATCGGTGTCCTATGAGTAACATTTTTAATCTTGGGAATAGCCTAAAGTAGCACTACTTCACAACTATACGAAGGCTGACAGAGCTGCACAACTTTCTGCTCTGTCAAATATTGCAACATAAGTTTCGATACATGTGCAGGTGCATTATCATGATGAAAAAGCCGTCTTGACCAAAGCTGGTGTTATTTTCTTCTAATTACGTTACACAACCTTTTCATAACTAGAGAATAATATTCTTTTTTTAACGTCTGATGTTTAGGACCATATTTGTGGTTCACAACAATCTCATAATAATAATAATAAACCAGCAAGGACTTGATATTGTTCTGACTTTGGCGCACTTTTTTCGATCATGGCTCTAACGACAGCTTCCACTGCAAAGAATGTTATTTTGTTTCAGGATCATAACCATAAGCCCCCAATACATCACCAGCTATAATCTTTTTAAGCAGATTTTCATTATTTCGAAATTGTCCTGAGCAGTTTCAAGGGGAAGGTTTTTCTCCTCCAGTGTTAGCAATTTTGGAATTAATTTCGCATACGCATGAACCGTTTACAAATTTTCAGTTAAAATCATCCAAAAACTAGTTTTATTGGATAAAGGAAACAAAGAAAATGCCGCGAGGCACTGAAAATAAGATAGGATAGGGAAAATAAACAGTTACCCGTCACTTACCACAGATGAAAAACTAGTTTTATGTATTCCAAATCCCATTCTAGTTCTCACACAGTAAATCGACGATCTTCATTGATCGCTACTAACACCCATTCGATATTGTCTGTCATTTTTGTTGCTAAAGGCTGCCCAGAGCATGGGTTATTGTCAACAGATGTTCGGTCATCTCCGAACTATTTATACCACTCTTTTATTTGTGTTTTGCTCATACACTCATTCCAAAATGCCATCTTCATTATTTCAATGGTCTCCGCACAACTCTCTTTCAGTTTAAAGCAAAGTTTAATACAAATTCATTGCTCTCATCTTTCCGTCATTTTTTTACAATAGTATAATACGACAAACATACGAAACACTTTGTAAAGAAATGCATGCTGCACATGAACTAATGTGTTCCGGCGACAACTATAGCATCTAGGATGTTTGTGAAGCTTTACAGTTCACACTTACACCCAGCAAATGGTGCTAAAATTGTCAGGAGTGAAGATATGAAGGATGGTCAGATACTTTTGGGACAGATCTCATAAACTTAAATGTAGCTCCAACTTGAACTTTGTAAATACATGCTTCTATATCCCACAAATGTTGTTATAAGTATATTTTGATATTGAAATTTAGTCTTTGCAGTTGACCTGTTACTCATTTGATCACTTTGAACTATTTAAATTATTTTATGTTTTTAAAAAACTGTAAAAATCATGTGAAATGTTATTTTATGATGCGGATGATGTAATGGCAGAAAATGTAATGCTATATAATTGTGGTTATGGTCATCTTTTCCCTTCCATGCATTACTTTCAGTTCTTACACAAATATCTTTCCATGTCTCATCACCAACATAAGCCTTGTACACTCCCATGACCTTCATTACCCTCCTTCTGTCTTCCAATGAGTCCCATTCCAGCTCCTTTATCATATCTTTTACTGATTGTGTTCTGTGATAATTTCCAAAAACAGATCTAGCAGCCATTCTTTGCACCTTCTCCAACTCCTGTATTTGATACTCAAAATGTGGGTCCCGTACAGACACTACCATTTTCAAGCAATGGTCTGACCAAAGTTTTGCAACCCTATTCCCCTCATCACCCTCTCCAACAAATGCAGAATTTTGAAACCTTTTCCTACTACCTGTCCAATGTGTTCTGCACAGTTAAGCTTGTTATCAAACGTAATGCCAAGATATTTACATTTCAAGTCTTCAATAAGCAATTCTTTCCCCACCTTTTAATCATAATAAACATTTAGTTTCTTATTTGTGTATCTAACAAGTTGACTGTTCTTTTTCATTTATCTTCATCCCATGTTTACCAAACAATCCTCAACCATTTTGATCCCTTTATATAGCATTCCTAGCGGAGTTCCCGGCGTTGCCCGGTATAGTTGGCGTAGATTTACCCGTGACCTATTTTTATTCCCGCAATTAGAAACATTTCCTCAAAGTTTCATAAAATTCGCACCAATTTTTTTCGTAATTAAAAGCAAACCAAGACTCATCCGCCACCTAGTCAGAAGCGGGTGGGTTGAAGTTTATTTACACGTACACTATTTTCATCCGTCTGAAAAGATTCATGTATATCAAGTTTCATTAATTTGGTTAAGAAATTGCATTATTAGATTACTGAAAAATGCTTGATTATGCTGGAAACTCACATTCGATTCAAATGCGAAGTGAATATACTATTTGCTTGAAACGCCAGATACTTTAACTCCACGGATTCATCCCTTTATACAAATATCGAAAGTGAATCCAGGATAGTATCATCGTAAACAGAATACTATTGACGATAGCCAGAGACATTGTCCAGAGATTGTGCTTAAAAAAAATCTGTTTTTTCTTCGGCTATCTATGGCGTTTAAAAATTGAATATTCCGAAATAATGGAAAGAATTTTGTTCAGTGTGCAAAATAGTTATTATTGTAAAGTTATCTTATTGCTTTCATGAGAGGCTATGGTCAGAGACGTTGTAGTTGTATGTTTAGTGTGAAGTATGCAACATCTGATCCTTCCAGCTTTGGGATTCATCATCATGCTTTCAGAATTGCTCCTGCGTTATTTAACGTTGGAACGTAAGACGCCAAACTGAATTGAGATTCTAAGCTTTAAAACGGTGAAAACTCCATCGAAATACGCTCCGTAGTTTCCAAGTTTTTAAGACAAATTTATCTGGTTTTCATTTTATAGATATATATTTGGTGATAATTTACATAAGCTTTTAAGTGAGGAAAAATTTAATGTTGAGCTCCTGGTCCAAGAAGTATGCATTATATCCTTAGAATTTTGCTTGTGAAACAATGTAAACCGAAAACTGGATGGGCGGATGGCAGACGGGGATTTGAATACAGGTGATCTCGAGTCCAAGGCATGAGCGCTACCGATCACCCGTCAAGCTCGTTTTATAGTTTGATTTAATTGCGATAGAGCACACGCCCCTGTAGCAATTTCTCTACATCCCCTTTTTCGCCTAGCAGAGTATTTTTGTGATTTGAGTTAAGTTTTTGTATCTCAGAAATGTTGAAATTACCATCGTGGATCATTATAACAAATTTAAACTTTCTTCACAAGGAAACAAAAATCCATGTCGATTTACTACTATAACAGTATTCGTCCAACCCAGAAACATGTGAATAAGCTTTTATGAAAAATCTTTTAACTGTGGCGTTGCAATTTGATGATGTATTCTTATGCACCAACACAAGACAAATCAAAATTGAAGATTTTATCTATATATCTCGTTTACACTTCTCGTTAAACCAGACGATGCATTGTTATCTAACTTGACGAGACACATTGAAAGTGAAATCTAAAATATTGCTTTTTTCGTTGGGATATTGTATCTCTAAATTAAGGTTCGTAGTTTGAGATACAACCTGGACCAAAACAAAATTCTGGTCACAAGGTACTACAAGCTGGACATATGCAATGGGAGTTTTTCTTTCTTTCTAGCGGTTGTGGTCAAGTTCAAATGCAGTTTTAAGGAGAAGAAAATCGTTGTCAAAAGGAAAAGAAACTATACCTATAAATAATTTTTGACTTTTGATATCTAGAGAGAGCGAGATGTGTATCTTTTTACTTTCTATCTGTCTCATTGAGTTATGTAAGAATTCATCATCAAATTGCACCACAATGGTTTAAGTGAAACATGCATTACTAAACAATTCAATAAATTATGAAATTAATAAAAGCTAGATTATGTGAGAAACTCAAGTGTATAGCACAAAATGTAATGCTAAAAATCGTTCAATTGTCATAATAGGTTACTTTCCAACAGTATGGACATAATATAAGCTTCTGTTTATGTTAAAAACCATTGCATTACTAAACAACGTGATAAAATATAAAATGAATAAAAGCTAAATTACGTCAGAAACACACACGTATAGCGCAGAATTGCAGCTTAATACCAAAAAACCATCAGCATAAATACCAAAAAAAAATTCAGTTGTCCTAAGGTGTTATTATTCTCAACACTAAAGGTTAATGCATACTTTTAATGATAAAAAAAACTATCAGGGCACGTATTAAATACGACGTTGCAATTCCGTGAGGATTCCTATTTAATATTGCAAGACAAATGAAAATTTAAGATTTTTTTTTATGTATCTCGATTAAACTTCTCGTTAAATGTTATTTCACAGTTGACATGGTTAGGTTTAAATGCGGCCAGGACGTGAAAAAAATTGCGAATAAGCCAAATCGACAATGTATTCTTATCAAACTTGATGAAACACAATGAAAGAGAAGAGTAAAATATTGGGATATCTTGCTTTGTTCTTGAGAATCTCTAAATTGAGGAGGTTAGTTTGAAATGCAACCTGGACCAGAAAAAAATTCGGCAGAGTCACAATGCACTACATGCTGGACATGTATAAAGGGTTGTGGTTGTGGTCAAGTTGAAACATAGTTTGAAGCAGAAAACAATCACCTTGAAAAAGAAAAGAAAACTATACCTATAAATTATTTTTGACATTCGATATCTCGAGAACTAAGCGAGATACATAATTTGTTTTTACAATCTGTACCGAGGGTGGTGGTGTAACGGTTAGCGTTCTGGCCTCGCATTCGGGAGGACAGCGGTTTGAATCCCGTCCAGGCACCCAGATTTGGGTTTTCCATGGTTTCCCCAAATCACTCCAGGTTAATGTCGGGATGCTTCCTTCAAAAGGCCATGGCCAAATTTGTTCACATTCCTTGCCCCCCATCCTTTCCCGTCTCTAAAGACCTCGCGGCTCGAGCGCAACGCCAGGTTCCCAATAGGGAAATGTGCTATCAGTCTGTAATTTACTACACACATTCCCTAATGCATATTTTTTGTGGTTAGGTTGAAATGCAGCCTGGACCAATAGTTAAGGGTAAGAAACACCCAGATAAATATCAACATGTAATTACGTGGGCGGTAATAACATTTATTGCCTGATAACTTGTAACGATCTACCCACATTTCAAACAACTCTATACATTTTTCATACGGTTGATGGCTTCACCTACAGCGTTTTATGAAATAATATGCATCTAGGAATGTGTGTAGTAAATTTCAGACCGATAGCACATTTCCTTCTTGGGTCCCTGGTGTTGCGCTCGAACCGACCTCGCTGTTAAGAGACATTAAGCAGTTAAAAAAAAAAAAAAAAATACAATCTGTCTCATTCGGTTATATAAGAATTCATCATCAAATTACGCCGCCATTGTAGACGTAGAAACTGCTATACTGAACAAGGCAATACATTATAATATGAATAAAGGCTAGATTATGTCAGAAAGTCAAATGTATAGCGCAGAATTTAATTCCAATAAACGCTCAGTTGTCATAATGGGTTACTTTCCAACAGTAAGGACATAACACAAACTTCTGTTTATGTTAAAAACCATTGCATTACTAAAAACGCGCATATAGCGCAGAATTGCAGCCTAATACCAAAAAATGTTCAGTTGTCCTAAGCCATTATTATTCTCAACACTAAAGATTTAATACAAACTTCTAATGATAAAAAAAACCGTACTTATTAATTACTGCGAACAGAATGAATCTAGCAGCTCCAAAATTTCTGATGCCGTTATTATTCTTAACACTAAAGGTTGAATACAAACTTCAAATGAAAAAAAAAAAAAACCATCAGCATATGAATTAATTACCTGTATGAACGTAATTTATCCAGAAAATTATCATCATAGAACACTAAGATAGATATCGGAGACAAATACTAAAGCTCATGGTCAAAGACATTACCAGAAATGGGCAAAGAAAATCTCTACTGATTTCTCGTTATTAATTCCTCACATTCAATATGGCCATTGAAGCGTTTAAAAACTAAACACCCCGTATTAAAGGAAATAGTAGTTCAAGTTTTGTTCACTGTAGATTATGAAAAAAATGGTTGTTATTGTAAACTGCTCATTAAAGGCTATGGTCAGAGATATTTTATTGTAGTTGTGTGTTTGGTGCGAAGTATGCGCCATCTGGTGATTCCTCCTGTGGAATTCCTCACCATACGTTCAGAATTTCATTTAATGCTTGTACATTATTTAACGTTGAATCATAAGACATGTCAGACAAGTGAATTATGGTTCTAAGCTTTAAAACAGTGAAAACCCCATCGAAATCTGCTCCATAGTTATGCGTTTTTGTACTACAGATATGTCCGGTTTTCATTTTATAGATATAGATGTCACCTGCAAACAACCCAATTTCTGATAGTAAACAATCAATACAATTATTCATTAGAATAATAAATAGCAATGGTCCCAATACGCTACCCTATGGCACTCCCATTTTTACTACCACTTCTTTTAATACCACATTTTCTACCCTGACTGTCTGTTTTCCAATCCCTGACACCCTTACCATCAAAAGAAAATTTTCCAGCTCCCTTATTCATGAAATCGAGTGCCAGCTTGTGGTCATGGTCGTGAATCCCTTTACATGCACTATTCCTAATTCTTTGACCAATATTTCACCACGCCCATCACCAAAATATGCTCTGTATATTCCAAGCACTCTCTTCGCCCTCCTACTTTCATCCAGTGATTCCCAATCCCAATTTAATTTTCTGAAATAATATTTTCTCCTTTTGATGTTTGGATATTGCTTTTATTTTGACAATATGTTAGTTCAATGAGTTATTTTTGCTATTAAACATAAATTTACATGGATTAAAATTAATCACACATTAAGAATTATTTTTAATTTCCTTCACTTTCAAATCACCGTATTACTAATGCCATTATTTCAGCCACATATAAATAATTCCAAAATGTCATGATTTGTTCACGGTACAGTGTATGTATTAATGCATGTTTGATTGAGCTATGATTTTCAAACGTTAATATTATCTGAGGTTGTGGTTCAGTTGAAGTACATCCTGGACCATGATGACAGTTGATAAGCTTTGTTGAAACATAAGAGACAATATAGATTTAGCTTTATAATTAATGCAATGTAGCATCACGATATAAATTATTTTAAATTCTCTTTGCATTCAATAAAGCCGTATTATTGATGTTATTTTTTCAGTCGCATATAAGTACCTCCAGCAGGCCAAGATTCAATAGCGAACCATTGAATGTATTATTGTGCATGCCAAATTTGTCGATAAGTTAAAGTGAAGCCTGGACCAGAATGGCAATTGACATACTATGTTACAGCATAAGGCATAATGGATCAAGTTTTATAATTTAGGCGGTTGTAAGCACCTTAGAATTTGGGTAAATTCTAGTTTTCTTAGCTTAGAGCATAAGGGAGGGAGTAAGCTTTACAGTAAACATAGAATTTTCATTGCAATCATAGAATATAAGATAACGTTTCAAGCAGAAGCTGATACTGCAAAGCAACTCAATGTATAAACCGATTTAAGAGCAGTAAAGTCACTCAACATATAATATATATTATCCAACTTGTAAACAATAGATTTTTGTTATGTGATAATTCCACTAATTCTTACGACTTTTTGATGCAGTAAAGTAATTTTAAAAAAATAATAATTCAAAAGAAAGTCAAATTCATTCAAATTCCGTAGTTTCAGGCCGTGTAAATAGCTTAAATAAAATTTTAAACACCTTTTGGAGAACACTTTCACTTTTAACATTGTTTATCATATGTTTTCAGTAATTTCTTAAATTAAAAAGTAGATTTTCTAAAAGAACTAAAAATCCAGTATAACATATTAAAATTTCGGAACATTCCATGCAGTAGAACAGATTTTATATACATTTTAAAGTTATTTCATCATTAACCACAACGTGGTAATTTCAGAATTTATTTGTGATTAAATCAAGCCACTTCTGTAAATAAAACAACTGTTAAAACACGTAACTAAATTCAGATAACTTCACTTTTTCGACATAAACAACACTTGAATAACTATAACTAAAAACCAAATATCTGCTAAACAGATTTCAAACCCGATCTTGTTAAACAGGTAACTTTGCTATGTCACCACTGATCATAATAAAATTTACACCACTGGGATCAGGAATTTTTATAGAACACAATGACACTAATTTTATCACAATAATTTATAATTCAGCAGGGTCACCTAAAAAGTGCTTAAATTTAGAAAGAAATCGGGGAATCACTAATTAATTTTTTTACATTGCGCACTTCAACTAAATTCAATTATAAGAAAACTTATCATTTGAGAATTTTCATTAAATACTTTTCATAAGCCTTGAAGGTCAGGCTACACACGATTAAAGTTAGAACCCATTCTTTAATTACACCTTTTTATATTATTTTTAGAAAGCGTTCGTATACATCAAGTAGGCGGCTGAGGGTATAAAGCTCGCTGCTCAGACCGTCTGGCTGTCTTTGTTGTTTCAGCTGTCTGTATCCTGGGAATGTTGTGCAAAATTAACCTGCGCTGATATGGTCTGTGTGCGTCGGTTAGTCCAAGCAATAGCCGGAAATCGTTGAACTTTGAGTGAACGCATGGCTGACGTACCACCATGTTAAGTTTTCTGATGAGTGACTGACGAGGATAATTATTATGAACTTTTAAAGTTTCAGTCGATTTTCTTCCTCTTCATAATTTGAAATTTTTGGAAACGTTTGATCCGATAGCCTATTTGACTGTAAATGCTGTTTTTCCAAATGTTATTGTGAATAAACTTTAAATTTTTCAACAAGTGGACTTTTTAAATGTTTTAACCCTAAACTCACGCCGGTATAGCAGCTTTGTTCCTTCCACTGTGTTAAGATACCTAGTTAAGTTTTAATTTCATTGATTGCATGTTGCTATCGTCGTTAACTCAATTCCACGTATGAATATAAACAGGGTTAGAAAATCAGGGTTATGAAGTTGTTTTATAGAAATAACAGTTTATTTTACTGCTAGTGGTTTGAACAGCAGCCAACATTTGTACACAAGTTTAAGAATATTTGCACATGAGAGGCACCAAATACATAGACGTTCTTATGGAAAAGCTACATATTGTCACCTTTTAGCTCTTTTCTAAGACATTTTCCTTTTTAGAAAAAAACTGAATATTATATCCATAATGGTATGTAAGGAAGAAATTTTTCTCGTGATAATGTTGATTGTACTTTATTTAGCGACCATGTAAGACGTATTGTACTAGAGACTAACTGTTTAACTGTCTTCAAAGACAATTTATGTCTACCGCATTAGTAATCTAATGCATTTCACATGACAATTGATGTGTTACAATGTAAATAAATCCTGATTGCGTTTGATTCACTTATTCTGTTTATTTTAGAATACTGCGGTACAGAATACTGAATAAAAAAAGTAAAAAATAAAATGGAATCCTTAGTTTTGTCAGATTTTTGTAAAAGGAGGGAGTGTCTGAAAGTGCATAATGATCCGTGGCTCACAATTTTCCATATATAAAGGTTTTTAATTGCTTGCTTATTCCCATGGTACATATAAGTCATTAGCTATTTTCGCAGATTTTGACCCTCACCATTAGTTCTAAAAAATTTAAAACCCAGTCCAAATTGTTTTCATAGTTTCTGCACAGCTCCCGTTCAATTAAAGAGACTCACGCAGGTTGCTTACAGACTTATAATACTATAGATTGGCATTTGGCCATTTGTGCCATACAACATGTATAATGTTGCATATATGTTTTCTGTTCAAGTATATGTATATCTTATGTTAATTTAGTGCAGGATATAGATGACTCAACACAAACACAAACTGGTGACTGTCACTATATGAGGACAGTGCTATAGCCTCTACAAAACCAGGAGCAGCAACACAGGAAGTTGCCATGAACGTTCGACTAACAAGCAATCTCACAATTAATGTGCCCACCACACTCAATAATACGCAGCAATACTGGCATCAATGTAGACATATAGCTGGACAACTTGGCGTTATTGCATGCAACATTGTGGCCACTCGGATGCAATACATACTGGCAATATATTGCCTTAGAAATTATGGTCACTTACAGTCCCCTTTACACAGAGCTTACACCCCCAGCTTTCACCATAGTCATAGCAGGGCTAATGTAGTAATGCTACCCCACTTAAATCAGTCAAGCAGCACTTCAACTACCTGTCAACATTCTACTTTTTGTACAATAATACCTGGAGTTATAAAACCTCATCATTTTGCCACGTTTGTTACCACTCCAAACTAGTGGCATATATCTAGGAAAAAAGTGTCTATGATGTAAATACAATTTTTTTTATTGAAAGCTAGATTTTTCATTTTAATGCTACATTTATTTGTCATTATAGTTCAGATTTATTACATTTCTAGTGCTGTGAGGTGTGGTATTTGTTAAATGTTGGTTGTGGCAATGATTGAAGAAAGTGTCCTCCCATCTGTTCCTACTTTATTTATTTATACCTGCCACCAGGTGAGTTGTGACTGGAATGAGCTGAGATATGCTTGATCATTGCTCAGCAGACACTGTCGATGACCTGCGTTTTTCTGAGTCAGCACTCATTATGCTCTCCCGTAGTTGTGATGACTTCTCTTTAACACTTATACATTTGGCACTGGAACAACATAATTTTTAAGTTTTATTAATACGTTAATAATTCCAGTAATTTACCTTTATAATACTAGTTCTTTCTTTTTTGGCACTCACATTTTACAGCTGATGAAAAGCGTTCACATGGCCTGCCTTTCCAAGCTGCCATTAGTACTAAGAATATGAGGTTTGTCCCAAAAGTATCCAGCTTTCCTTCATATCTTCACTTCTGACAATTGAGGTATAATTGTCAACAGTAGAGTGTCATGAACTCCTTAGATGCTGCAGTTGTCACAGGTGTCATAGTTCATATGGAGATTGTGTATCTTCACAAAGTGTTTTGTACGTTTGTCACATTTTGCTATCATAAAAAATGATAGAAAGATCATGGAAACAAATATGCATTAAATTTTGCTTTAAACTCAAAAAGAATTGTGTGGAGACCATTGAAATTAGGCATTTTAGGAAGTCAAATAAAAGAGTGGTATAAGTGGTTGAAAGATGGCCGCACATCTGTTGATATTAAACCACACTCTGTGCAGCCTTCAACAACAAAAACACCAGATAATATTGAACGTGTGCTACTTGCGATCAATGAAGATCATCAATTTTCTGTCAAAGAACTAGTGTTTGGAAGATTTTAATTGAAAATTTGTAAATGGTTCATGTGTGTGCAAAGTTCATTCCAAAACTGCTAATGGCGGAGCAGAGAAACCTTCACCTTGAAACTACACAAAACAATTTTTAAATGATCAATCATCATCATCATCATCATCCTTAACAGTTTCCAGCCACTGGCCGGGTCTGCTTTATGCACAAGCCTCTCCATTTGCTTCTTTCACCCCACCACCTCTCTGTCATCACTTTGTTCCAGTCCTCTCCTCTCTTCTGTACACCCTCCTCCACTCCTTTCAACCATCCATCTCGTTGTCTTCCTCTGGGTCGTTTACCATGCATCTTAATTTCATGGATTTTTCTTGGGATTCTCTGAGCCTCCATTCTCTTTACATGTCCATACTATCTCAGTCTGGTCCTCTCTATCCTTTCCTGTAGGGGCTTCTCTTGTATGGTACACTTCATTCCTTATTCTTTCCATTTTAGTAACTCCCATTCTACCTCTTAAAAACTTCATTTCACTTGCTTGTACTCTGCTGATGTTCTACTTTTTCATTGTCCATATTTCAGCAGCATAAGTCAAGATAGGCACATAGTATGTATGATAGATTACTCTCTTGCTTCTCTGTGGCACCTCTTTATTCCATATCAGGCTTCTAATGCTTCTTAGGAACGCCCCTGCTTGTCTTCCTCTTTCACTTATCTCGCCATCATTTCCTCCACATTCCTCTAATACAATCCCCAGATACTTGAACCTGTTTACCTTCTTTAGTTGTACCCCTGCCATCACAATTCCCTCGGTTACCCTGTTCTTCTTTCTGGTTGTTACCATGTACTCACATTTCTTTACATTAAATTTCAGGCCAAACTCCTCCATACTGTCTGTCCACTATCCAACTGCCACTGCACTTCCTCTTCATCACCTCCCCAGTTCATCAGATCGTCCGCAAAAGCCATCACCTTAATGTTTTCCTCTCCCATCCTCACTGCCACCTTCTGCATTACTTTAACCATGATTACAATTAAGAGTATTGGTGATAGGGCACTTCTTTGTTTTAGTCCATTCCTTTGTTCCAGCCAACCTGATCTTCCTTCCCCTATTTTCACATATCTCACATTTCCTTGGTACAGTTCCGTCATTCTCCTGATGGTTTCTTTGGGAACTCCTCTCTTCTCCAAGGCCTTCCATACCTTACTCCTGTGTACACAATCATATGCTTTCTCAATATCAAGAAATGCCAACAGTAGATCCTTTCCATACTCATAATGTTTTTCCTGCAGCTGTCTCGTAGCAAATATCAGATCTACCGTAGATCTACCAGATCTGAAGCCATACTGCTCTTCCCTTAGCCCTTTTTCCACCCTGTCACATATCATTTTTTTCAATGATCTTCTCATACACTTAGGCACAGTGGTACTTCAGTGTAATACCTCTATAGTTTTGAAACTGCTTCCTGCTCCCTTTTTTGAATATAGGTATAATTATTCCTTTTTTACAATCTTCAGGAGATCCGCCCTGATTCCATACCTTTCTCATCACACAGTATAACCACTGCTTTCCTACTACTCCTGCTGCCCTTATCATTTCCACACTCACTACATCGATGCCTGGTGCCTTTCCACCCTTCATCTTACCCAGAGCTGTTTCCACTTCTTGGCAAGTTAGATCCTTCTCTTTCTCTCCTACATGTCTATTATTTTCCTGCTTCTCCTGAACAACTGTGACCAATCTGGGTTCAGTAAGGCTTCAAAATACTCCTTCCACATACTTTTTAGTCTTTCTCAGCTGTTTATTTCGTTTCCATCCTAATCCAGCATGTTGACGTTTTCTATCCATTCCTTCCTATTCCTTTTTACCATTCCATATAATACTTTCTTATTTCCTTTGCTATCTTCTTCCATCATGTTGGTCCATTTCTCCAGCCACTTCCTCCTTTCCTCCGTTACTATTTTTTTGGCCTCCTCCTTTTTCTTCACATAGTCATCCCTTGTCTCCTATGTCCTCTGCTGGAACCATTCCCTAAAGGCCTTATTATTCAGTTCCACTGCTTGTTTTACTCTATTATTCCACCATGCTGTTTCTTTCCACCTTTTTGGTGTTACCAGTCCTTCCACACACTGGTTCTGCTGCTTGGACTAACGTTGTTTTAAAATATTCCCAGTCCTCTTGTCATGCTGAAAAACGATGCCCTTGCTCAACTTGCCACATCTTTTGTTCTGGATTGAACGGCGCAGATTGTTCAATGGCTCACAATAAGATGCTGCATTGATTGTCTCATTACGAGGCAGAAATTCCACAAGCAATACTCCTTTTCTGTCCCAAAAAACTGTGCACATGATTTTCCGGGCTGAAATCGTTTGCTTGAACTTCACTTTTTTGGGTGAATCTGAATGCCACCATTCCATGGACTGTTAATTTGATTCAGGTGTGACATAGGCCACACATGTCTCATTGCCCGTAACAATTTGGCTTAAGAAATCATCACCATCGTTGTGGTATCGCTCAAGGAAAGTCAATGCACTGCCTAAACGTTTGGTTTTGTGCACATCCGTTAACATTTTCGGTACCCAATGTGAGCACAATTTTCGGTAATTCAAGTGCTCAGTCACAATGCCATACAAAACACTACAAGAAACATTAGCAAAGTCATCACACAAGGAGTAAATTGTAAAGCATCTGTTTTCTCTCACCTTATTGTCCACTTTCTGCACCAAACTTTCATTAACGACCGAAGGACGCCCACTCCATTGTTCATCATGCACATTTGTGCGGCCATCTTTAAATGATCTCACCCACTTTCTCACCATTCCATCACTCGTAATTTTTTGTCCGTAAACTGCACAGATCTCACGATGAATATCGATCGGTTTTAGGTCTTTAGCAGAAAGAAATCTTATAACAGCCCGTACTTCACAGTCGGCGGGACTCACGATTATCGGAGGCATCTTAAACACTTGGTGAACAATGTAAACAAGGAAGAATTAGACTGTAATGGCGTCAGTGCATAGGCAAGAGATGCAGGTACCCAGTGCGCATGCGTGGAACGCCGACCGTAGCGCTCCAGTAACGGTGTGACAAAACGGTACTTATTTTAAAAAAATACGCCTCGTATTATCTCCTTGAACTCTTCCCACCTTGACTCTACTGTGGTTGTGCCTTCCTTCGATTTGCTGAATCGTTATCTGAAATATATCTTCAAATTTGAAATCTGTGCCTTTTTATAATTGTACCTGTTTCCCCCTTCAATTTTGGCTCCTGCTTCACTGAATCCTCTAATATCCATCACAACTGCTTCATGATCACTTACTCCTTCCGTTACTTGACTTTCCACAAGGTTATCATCGGGCTTTATTAGGAATATATCCCAAATATTTTGTCCCCTAATGTTTTGCTCTACCACTTGTGTAAATCCTCCTTCCCTTATTAAGGTATTTGCAAATCTTTGTTCCTATATGTTATTATTCTTATTTCCTTACCAGTTTAAACCTGGTAAATTTAAATCCCCACCAATAATGATCATTCTATTCTCACCTCTGAAATCTGAGTATGAATTTAATTTCTCCCAAGAGCCTCATCTTAATTTGTCATTCTTCCACTGCGGTAAGCAGCCAACACTCTGATTTTTTCTTTTTTATCACCCCAAGTAACTCATGATCTATGAACGCCAGTGAACTGTGATAGTTTTTGCTAACTAGTATGAAGACTCATCCACCAATTGCTCCTCTATCTGTGCGGTACACTGTGTAACCATCAGGAAAAGCTTCACGACAGTGAGACTTTTCCTTTTAACCAACACTCTACCCCAATTATTACTTGTGGTCTGTGTATCTTTATTAAGTTTGCAAATTTGATTACTTTGTTCATTTTACTTCTACTGTTTACCATTAACACGGGTCCTTATTACCAGCTTTATATTTTTAGCATTTATCCTTTCCAGTTTTACCTCAGTCAGCTATTGTTTCTGCAACTTCATCTATTTCCTTAACATCTATGATCTTTCTCATCGTGGATCTGCAATCAGTATCACTTTGATCATCTATTTCCGTCGCTTCACCAGCAGCCCCTAAACTAAAAAAGGCACAGTCCTGACATCATCATCACTGGTAATGGGATCCGTTACTGCTTTAGCTAACTACTCAGAAAGTACTCCCTTCCCCCTTGTATTTAGGTATGCCTTTACTATGTTCAGACAGGAAAGGCGGATCAAGGTCACTCTGCTCTATCCCCACTCCGTTGCCGCAGCCCCTATAGGCGAAGGGGCAACAGCTGCCTCGAATGCGCAAACGTCATCACGACGTGTGTGGTACAATATGTTGCATCTAATTTGATGATTTCTTCAGTAAAATCGAACATTTTAACTATTTGTCGTGACGAAAATGAGTGAATCGTATGTCATAGAAATTTCGTGTTTACCAATTACAATTTCATAAGTTAATAAATACAAAAATTATTTACATATCAATGAATAAAACTTACTGCTTCCAATCCTTATTTTTAGTTTTAAAAGTTGCGCAAAACATTTCGACAATTAAATCCAATTTTTAGATGTCTTTCCCAGTGGAATTTAATTCTCTAAACACGTCGTTTAAATTTTGAAATGAAAGTGATATTTACTCGAAGCGATAGTTTCTGTTGATGAGACCACCAAAGCTGTAAAAAAGCACACATTGTGCAAAGCTCGTAAAAAGAAATCCAAGAGGGTGTTATTGCTTGGAAGTAGTCACGGTAGGGGGTTAAGTGCAATGTTACAGTCAAGCCTGGGCTCTGATGTTGAGGTGTGTAGTATATTTAAGCCTAATGCAGAACTTGGCAATGTTGTGGATGAAATTTCAAGCCTGGGGAAAGATCTTACTAAAGAGGATCATATAATTATAGTTGGGGGTCCTGCAAATAGTCTGTCCAGAAATCTCAATTATTGTGTTGAAACAGACATTGACAACATTGCTAAAAACACCACTCACACCAATGTTGGTTTTGTTGACCTGTTCAAGCGTTATGATCAACCCTGGATGAGTGGTCATGTACAGCGTACACAAGCAGATCTGAAGCGTGCATTGTTTCAGGCTGACCGAACACACATTGGTCTGATAGATGTTTCTGGCATAACACGGAGTGACCATACCTCCCATGGACTCCACCTGAATGTTCGGGGCAAACAGAAGTTAACGCAACTGATTGCCAATAGCATCAGGAGAGGCAGGTTGGATGTGAACCCCATCCCAGTGGTAATTGGTGGTAGGACTCAGTCTTTTTTAGGCCAAATGTCAAGAGTAGGTAGAGTTATTTAAGAAATGTACATAATGGTATTACAGTAAAAAATAAAGAATGTCAGTCTAAAATAGCTTTGTTCCATCAGAACATTAGGGGTATCTCAAGCAAACTTGATGAGTTGGTAATATCTATAGAAGAAATCCAAAAATCATTGAATCTTAACATAAATATCGTATGTCTGACAGAACATCATCTGAAGAATTCTGAAATAGGTCTCCTCCCTTTTATTGGATATAGATTAGCTTCTTGTTATTGCAGGTCAGAGATGAGAATGGGTGGTGCAGCAATATATGAAAGAGAAAATACTGAGACAAAATCGTTAGATGTAGGTAAATACTGTATAGAACAAGATTTTGAATGTTGTGCAATACAGTTAGAATTAGAAAACAAATATCTTATAGTGCTGACGGTTTATAGGGCTCCCACAGGAGACTTCAGTAAATTTTGTAATAAACTTGAGGCAGTTCTAATAAACTTATCACGTACTAAAAGGGAAATTATCCTCTGTGGAGACTTCAACATAAATTTTGCTGTAGAATGTAACCAGACAGATTATCTTCTAGGAATGCTTAGATCATTCAATCTCTATCAAACTGTAAATTTCCCAACTAGAACACAAAAAGATAGTAGTACCATTATTGATAACATTTTTGTAGAGCACAATAAATTAGAAGCACATGGAACAATTCCAATGGAAAATGGTTTGTCAGACCATAATTCTCAAATAATTACTTTGGATGTTGTGGGAAATGAAAATAACAAAAAGAAAGGATTTGTCAGAGTTAGGCCATTAAAGAACAATTCAATAAAAACATTAAATGATGAACTTCTCAATGAGGACTGGAGCACTGTTTATAAATTAAAAGGGGTAAACAATAAATTCAATTACTTTCACCAAAGGTTTCTAGAAATTTACAAAAGGTGTCTCCCTACAAAACTAGCTCCAATTGGTCAAAACGAGTAAACAAAAATTGGGTTACAGTTGGTATTAAAACATCTTGCAGACATAAAAGGGAATTGTATGTAAAAGTTAGGAATACTGATAATATACTTCTGAGACAACATTACAAGACTTACTGTAGAATTTTAACCAAAGTAATAAAAGAAGCTAAACGTTTGGCCATAAACGATGACATTAGTAGTTCAGATAATAAGATAAAAAGTGTCTGGAACATTATTAAAAGAGAAACAACTGTATCATCCCTTCAACATAAACCTATATCTATAAGCATTAATGATAAACTTGTAAATGACCCCTCTTATGTAGGAAGTGCTTTCAATAACTACTTCTTAACAGTTGCTGAAAAAATAAAAGGAAAATATATTGGGAATATGGATGCTATAGCAATACTTAAATCCTTGTCACCAAAAACAGCACCTATGTCTCTATTTCCCACCAGTCAAAATGAAATTGAAAAAATTATTAAATCTCTCAAAAATAAAAAGTCATTTGGTTATGATGAGGTTTCAACCCATGTAGTAAAACAATGTAACACCAGCATTAGTAGAGTTAATAGTCATATTTGTAATAGTTCTTTTGAAGAAGGTATCTTTCCTGACTCACTCAAGAAGTCAATACTCAAACCGCTTTATAAGAAGTGTGAAACCTCAAAGATTGAAAATTACAGACCGATATCACTTTTACCAGCATTTTCAAAAATCTTTGAAAAAGCAATGTACAGAAGGGTGTATGCACATCTACAAAAGAATGACATACTCAGTAAAGTACAGTTTGGTTTTAGACAAGGCGTTTCAACAGATTCAGCAATTTTTGCTTTTGTAAACAACATACTGGAATCAATGCATAAAAAATTAAATTCCCTAGGTATATTCTGTGATCTTGCTAAGGCTTTTGACTGTGTTGATCATGAGATTCTACTAGGTAAATTAGACCACTATGGAGTTAGTGGTAATCCAGGACTTTGGTTTAAATCGTGCCTGGAAAATAGAAAGCAATGTGTATCACTGAAAGATGCTAATATAGGAGATGTTATAAACTCGGAATGGGGTATAGTTAAATGTGGTGTGCCTCAGGGTTCAATTCTTGGCCCTCTGCTGTTCTTAATCTATATAAATGATCTCCCACATATACTAGGTGATAATGAACACATGGTGCTCTTTGCAGATGATACTAGCATATCCTTGAAAGACCCATCAGCACAAAACCTCGAAAACACAGCAAATGATGTTATAAAGAAAATTAACAGGTGGTTTAATGCCAACAAACTAATACTTAATGTAGAAAAGACACAGTTACTTCAGTTTGTTACAAAAAATAAAACAAAGGTCAGCTATAATGTGATATCAGAAGGAAAAGCAATCGATGAAAGCAGTTTCACAAAATTCCTCGGTGTATATATAGATAACAAATTGAACTGGAAACAGCATATTCAGCAACTTCTTAAAAAACTGAATTCTGCAACATTTTCACTGAGGGTAATATCTAGAATAGCTAATAAAGAAACCAGAAAGTTAGTATATTTTGCATATTTTCATTCCCTGCTCACTTATGGCATCTCATTCTGGGGAAACTTGTCACAAGCACAGAGGGTATTTAAATTGCAAAAGCGAGCTATAAGAACTATTTATGGAGCAAGCCCACAGACGTCGTGCAGAAATCTATTCAAAAACCTGGGTGTACTAACAATGCCAGCACAGTATGTATACTCTGTACTATCATTTGTAGTGGAAAATCCTGAACACTTCAATCTTAATGCTGACATACATAGCCATAATACTAGGAATAAATATAATATTCACAAGGATTACAAATCACTGTCAGTTGTACAGAAAGGGTTAACATTTACTGGAGCTTCCTTATTCAATGTATTACCAACAGAAATTAAATGTTATCTACAAAAACCCAACTACTTTAAGTCCAAACTGAAAGAGTTTCTGCTTCAGAACCCGTTTTACTCTGTAAAAGAATTTTCTTCTTGGAATTTGGTAACTAAGAATGACTGATAAAATAGTATGTATGGAAGGGGAAGGTGACAAAATTATCCACAATTACTAAAATGATATATGAAGTAATTACACTGTTTACAAAATTTCACTCATATATAGTAACTAACATGGGGTAGCATGCACTCAAAAACTGCTGTGAAAAATTATCATACTAACAGGTTTTTCAGTAATTGACTGCTTATGAGTTGTTGGTAATATAATTGATATTGCTAATAGGTGTGTGTACTGTTCCACATAAATAGCAACTAACATAATATAATATGTAGTCACAAATTACAGTGAAACGTATCATGGTAACTGGTTGGTAAGAAAATAACTGGTTATTAGATGCTGGTAACAAGTGTATACACTGTTCCACATAATAAGTATTAATTAACTCGGGATTGTATTTGTAGATTACAGGAGATATTAGTTATACTAATGGGTTGTTGCTAACTTGTTGTCAATATATAATAATATTATCAATTATATAGTAATATTGACATTACTAATAAGTATATGTACTGTTCCACATCCCCGAGATTATTCTCACATGGGATCAAAGTGAACATATCTATCTATCTAGTCAACTCGGTTTATGCTAAATAACTATTCTTTTGTTGTTTATATCGAAAAAGCCAAGTTATTGGAATTTTCTTTAAATTTAATTACGTGTTTTGACAGTAGTTTTATTCACGGAAGTGGCTTGGTTTAATCGCAATTTAATTTCGAAAACTACTACTTGTGGATTATGACAAAATAATCTTAAAAATATGTATAAAATCTATTCTACTGCATGTAATGTTCTGAAATTTTAATATGTTATACTAGATTTTTAGTTCTTTTAGGAAATGTACATTTTAGTTCCAGAAATTATCGAAATCATATGATAAAAAATGTTGGAAGTGAAAGTTTGTTTATCAAAGTGTTTAAAAAATTTATTTGCACGGTCTGAAACTACGGAATTTTAGTGAATTTAAATTTCTTTTGAATTATTATTATTATAAAATTATATTACTTCCTTTAAAAGTGTTAGGAATTAGTGGAATTATCACTTAGCCAAAATCTATTGTCTGCAAGTTGGACAGTAATGGATTCCCCTATTCCAGGTTGGTTGAAAGGTTCTTTACTATTAAAAATGTTTATTTACTTGTATGAAGTGTTGTGTATCTTTACTATCCTCAAATCAGTTTATTTAATGAATTAGTAGCAGTATCAGCTTCTACATGAAACATTTCTCCCATAACCGACACTTGTAATGAAAACTAATGTTTAAAAAGCTTACTCCTATCTTAACTTATGCTACTGAAACGCGGACAATGAAAAAGCGGGACATCAGCAGAGCACAAGCAAGTGAAATGAAGTTTTTAAGAGGTAGAATGGGAGTTACTAAAATGGACAGAATCAGGAATGAAGTGATTAGACGCACCATAAAAGAGGAACCGCTACAGGAAAAGTTAGAGAGGACCAGACTGAGATGGTATGGACATGTCAAGAGAATGGAGGCTCAGAGAATCCCGAGAAATATCCATGAAATTAAGATGTATGGTAAATGGCCCAGAGGAAGACCAAGAGATGGATGGCTGAAAGGAGTGGAGGTGGGTGTACAGAAGAGAGGAGAGGACTGGAACAAAGTGGTGACAGAGAGGTGACAGAGAGGTGGTGGGATGAAAGAAGCAAATGGAGAAGCTTGTGCATAAACCAGACCCGGCCAGAGGCTGGAAACTGTTGAGGATGTTGATGATGACTCCCTTCCTTAAGCTTGAATCTAAGAAAACTAGAATTTATCCAAATTCTAAGGTGCTCACACTGTCCATACATCCAACTGCTGCTGCAGTTCCTATTTATCACCTCCCCAAATCATCATATCGTCCGCAATAGCCATCACCTTCATGTTTTCCTCTCCCATTCTCACTGCCACCTTCTGCATTATTTCATCCATGAACACAATGAAGAGTAGTGGTGATAGAGCACTTCCTTGTTTTAGTCCATTCCTTTGTTCCAGCCAATCTGATCTTCCTTCTCCTATTTTCACATAGCTCACACTTGCTTGATACAGTTCCGTCACTCTGCTGTTGGTTTCTTTGGGAACTCATCTCTTCTCCAAGGCCTTCCATACCTTACTCCTGTGTACACAATCATATGCTTTCTCAATTTCGAGAAATACCAACAGAAGATCCTGTCCATACTCATAATGTTTTTCCTGTAGCTGTCTTATAGCAAATATCAGGTCTACCGTCGATCTCCCTGATCTGAAGCCATACAGCTCCTCCCTTAGCCCTTTTCCCACCCTATCACATATCCTTTTTTCAATGATCTTCTCATACCCTTTGGCACAGTTGCACATCAGTGTAATACCTCTATAATTTATAAACTCCTTCCTGCTTCCTTTTTTTAATATAGGTATAATTATTCCTTTTTTTCCAGTCTTCAGGAGATGCGCCCTGATTCCATACCTTTCTCATCACACGGTATAGCCACTGCTTTTCTACTACTCCTGCTGCCCTTATCATTTCCACGCTCACTTCATTGATGCCTGGTGCCTTTCCACCCTTCATCTTATCCAGAGCTGTTTCCATTTCTTCCCAAGTTAAATGATCAATAATTATGCAAATCTGCCAGAGCAATGTAAAGTCATTGCTGATGTTTCATTATTATTATTATTATTATTATTATTATTGGTGAATAAATGGAAGTAGTCAAGCAAATGACCCAATCAAGTTTTCTTTGAGTTGTTCTTCGTGTTCAATAATAGGCTTTCATTCTTTCTGAGAAAGCTTGTTTCGTTCTTCCGACCACTTTGGTCTGTATTGTTTTGGTTGTTCAGTTATAACTTCACATTTATCTACTTTGTGTCTGAAGGTGTCTCTGTCTAAGATGTCCTGGTGCTCCTATGTTTGCACTTTTAAGATCATTCCAAATTTCATTCAGCCAAGGTGTTGAATTTTTAAGTGAAGTTACTTAATCTATTATTTTTTTGTCAGTCAATTTTCTGGTAACCTCTTAAGGTGATCAAAGAATTTCATTCACCTTTTCTTGATGTCTATTTCGATGTTTGAAAACTATTTTGTTGTTTTGATTGATTGTATTCTTTAACTATCTTTAGTGAGTTTGGCTACTAGAATTTTTCTCTCTACTTCTTTTATTTCTTCAAGGTCACATTTTCTGTTAAATGTTAATGTTTCACTTGCATAGATGACTGTTGGTTTTATGACTGTGTCATAGTGCCAAATTTTGGTCTGTCTTGAGTTTAATTTTTGTTGTAGAGATTTTGAACTAATGCTAAAGCTTTTTTTACTCTTTGGGGGCTATTTTGCTGCGAGATTTTCTCAAGGCCTGTCGGTTTGATGTATTCTCTGAGGTATTAAAAGTATATGACCCTGTTGATTTAACCATATTTTGTTCTCAAACTTGCTATTTCTGTTTTTGAGCATATGAATTCAGTTTTCTCGAATGAGATTTGTAACCCTACTTTTTCTGCACATTCTTTGAGTGTCTCAAGCTGTTTGATGGCAGTCTCTTCATCTTCTGCTAGTATTGCCAAATCATCCACAAAAACTAAGGATGGTATGTAAAAGTTGTTTTTGGGAAAGCCAAGTGGGATTGGCTTCCAACACTTACATTTCTTGAGTTCTTTCTCCCATTCTTCCGTAACCTTGTCTAGGAATGACGTTGAACAGAAGAGGAGAGAGCCCATCACCTGTTTGAATGTCAAAGGGTTCTGAAATCTCTCCCATGAATTTTACTTTATATTTAGTGCCAATTAGTGTTTTTTTATCTAATCCCCTTTCTTCTAAAATTTGGAGTAGTTAAGGCCTGTCTATTGAGTCATATGCATTTTTGAAATCCACAAATGTGCATACTAGGGGTTTTTGTCTGAGGGCTCGTATTTTGATTATGGTTTTGAGGTTGAAAATTTGTTCGGGGCATGACCTGTTTGGTCTGAATCCTGCTTGATATTTTGCTAATTTAGATTCTAACTTCTCTTGTGTTCTCTTCAAAAGACAGACTGAAAAAATTTTGTATGTGACTGCTAGGAGGGAGATCCCTCTATAGTTGTTTACATCTGATTTGTTACCTTTTTTATGTAGTGAGTGGATTAGAGCAATCTTCCAATCATCTGGGATTTTTTCTGTTTGCCAAATGTTTTGGATTATTTGTGCAATTTCTTTGACTGAATTTGGACCTAAATTTTTTGAAGTTCGGCTACAATTCCATTTTCTCCTCATGTTTTGTTATTTTTAAGTTTCTTTATATGTGTATAAATTTCTTCTTGTGTTGGTGGTGGTGGGTTTTCTGTTGTTATTTTGTATTGTAATTTTTGAACTTGTCTTTGATTGTCTGCAGTTGGTCGTTGAGATATTTTGTTTGTTTTGTCTTAAAATCTTAGATGTTTGTTTGTGAACTTGAGAAATTTACTGTGTGTTTCTTCAGATTTGTTGCAATTGTAATTTTGAAATGCCTTTTTTCTTTCTTCCAGTGTGATCTCACATTCTTGATTCCACCAAGAGTGCTTTGGTTTTTTGTGAAGAGGTATCAATTCTTTTGCGGTTTTGATTATTTTAGTCCGAAATTTCTGCCAGTCTTCCGCAGGTTCTTCTTCACATTTTTCTTTGATTATGGAGTGTTTGAATTTGCATAGATCAAATTTTGGAATCATGGGTGTATTTCTCTTATATTTTCTTTTGGCTGTGAACTTAATTTTTATTCTGGATAAATAGTGGTCAAAATCTATATTTACCCTTGCACATCGTGGATTTCTTTTTGATAGTTATATGATATTGCAACATAATCAACCTGTTTTTTGGGATTTTTTCTAAGTGAGGAGGACATAATTTTCAAGTTGTTTTGCTGACATAACTCAATAAGTTGTGACCCATTTTTGTAGGTGAACTTGTGTGCTGGGTAATCTCCTACCATCGTCTTGTATTTGCATTCCCTGCCAATCTGTGCGTTGAAGTCACTAAGTAAAATTTTCACATCATCTTTCAGAATTTTGGCCATCTCTGTTTCAAGCTCTTCCCAGAAGCTTTCTGTTTTTTCGGGCTCTTTTTGATTGTCACCATTTGTTGGTGTGTGTACATTGATGAAAATGTTTGTATGTGTGTGTGTGTGTGTGTGTGTGTGTTTTATTTATTCTCATAGTCATAAGTCAATTGTTTATAGGTTTCACCTCTTCCACTGACTCCAAAACTTTTTATCTACAACAAAAACCATGCCTAACAGTGCTCCTCCTTCACCAATTTTCTTGTTAGTTCCACATTTGAAGATTCTGTAGTTATTGTACTCTATCGTTTCCAAATATGTAAAGTATGTTTGTTGCAAGGCAAGGATTTTTATTTTCTGTTTATTGAGTTCCGTTGTGAGATTGTGTAATTTTCCCATTTGAATGAATGGCTGACTGTTAAAAGTGCCAATATAAGTGTACGTTTTTCGTGGTAATTTACCAGAGCACTCCAAGCTCCCCAGAATCCGAATGCTTGGTTGCCACTTTGGAGTGGGTGAATCATCCACCTGGGGTAATTTTGTCTTTGCTTGTATGAGTTATACTTGCTTATTAATGATTTTCTAGCTTTCACTGGTATTGTAGAACCAGGGTATGTGAGTTCCTGGAGCATGTTTGTAGCCGCAACTCCTAGTGAACAGACGCTGATTATATTGCCGCTTGTTCCAAGTCAGACCCAACATGGATTTCGGATGTCATTTGGTACATGGGTGGTATTTTATTTTCCACCTACCCTGCATATCTGCCGGGCATTCCCCTATCTGCTACCTGGTGACACGCCTGATGGCGGTTGACAAAACCCACACTGGATTATTATTATTATTATGAGGGTGTTGTGCACCACAAATATTCTCCTGAAAGTCAGATGATCAACAAAGAATATTATTCTGAAGTTTTGAAAAGATGGTATTATTCAATTAGAAGAAAACGGCATCAGCTTTGATCAAGTGGCGACTGGCTTTTTCATCTCAATAACATGCCTGTGCATTCAGCTAACCTTGTGCAGCCATTTTTGACAAAGCACAAATTCAACAACTCTGTCAGCCTCTGTAGTCCTGTCGTAGCTTCCTGTGACTTTTGGCTGTTCCCAAGTTATAAATGCCTCTCAAAGGACACCCATTTGAAGATAAAGAAACACTTTAAACTAATACAACGAACATTTAAAGGTGATACCAAAAATGAATTTCAGCACTGCTTCCAAAAGTGGGAAGGTCGTTTGGAGTGTTTTCTTAAATCTAATGGGGACTACTTTGAAGGATGCCACCAGCCTGATGACGCGGAATAATACCAGTGTGAAAATACGAAGGAAGGTTGTATCTACATCTACATCCATACTCTGCAAGTCACAAACATTGTGGGTGGCAGAGGGTGCTAAGCAGCAATCCTAAACCCGCGCATTCCAAAGAATACATAAAAGCATCCGTACGGCATCTTTTTATTTCTCTAATCTTATCCCTCCGGTCATTACGACCTAAATAGGTTGGCGGAAGAAGTATTTCATTGCACTCGAAATTTAAATTTTTTCGTATATTCTCCAGTAAATTTGAATGCAAGCTAAGTCGTCTGTCTTCCAAACTATCCCAGCCCAATCTATGTATCAATTCTGTGACGCTTTCATAAGGGCTGTAGCAACCAGTCACGAATCGAGCGGCCCTCCTCTGCACCCTCTCCACTGAGTCAATCAGAACCTTGCGATGTGGATCCCAAACTCCACAACAGTAATCCAGATGCGGACGCACTAGTGTTCTATACGCTATCTCCTTTGTATGAACATTACAATTCCTCAAAATACGACCTATGAATGGCAATTTAGAATTCGCCTTGCCTATGACGGAAGTTATGTGCATGTCCCATTTCATGTTGCTTTGTAATATCACCCCCAGATACTTCAGGGAATCAACCGTGTCAACAGCTGAATTGCTTATTTTGTACTCGTGATTAAACTGATTCTTTTTGTTACTTATCCGCATTGCCTTGCACTTTTTGCAATTAAGTGTAAGCTTCCATATGCGGCACCAATCGAAAATAGCATCCAAATCGCGCTGAATTTCTAAGCAATCGTCGGAGCACCTTATTTCCCTATAGATAACTGCATCATCGGCAAACAATCGCAACCAGCATTTGATGTTATCACCTAGATCATTTATAAATATTAAGAAAAGAAGTGGTCCTATTACACTTCCTTGAAGAATGCCCGAAGTAACATTTACCTTAGAAGAGGCTTCCCCGTCGACAACAACATACTGTGATCGATCAGTTAGAAAATCACATATCCACTCGCAGATCTGAGCCGAAATAACATAAGCTCGAATCTTTGCTAAAAGTCGGTTGTAAGGTACAGAATCAAAAGCTTTCTGAAAATCCAAGAAAACTGCATCAACTTGCGGACGTGCATCGATAACTTTCATTATGTCATGGGAAAATAGGGCTAATTGTGTTTCACACAATCTCTTCTTCCGAAATCTGTGTTGACACGGTGTAAGTAACTCGTACTCATCTAGAAACTTCATAATGTTCGAGCATATGACATGCTCCAAAATTCTGTTGCAGACAGATGTTAGAAATATGGGTGATAATTCCTAGGATCACTCTGATCTCCTTTCTTGAAAACGGGAATTACCTTGTATACTTTTGGAACAGACTTTGTACTTACATTTATTTAGCTGTTAACTTCAAAATGCATTTTCATTAAACTTATTCATTAAATTTACTCAGGAGTAAATCATAATTAAGTCTGACCTTCTCAATTTAAATATTTATAAAATTACCACTTAATCCTAACTCCTTCTTTAAATGTTATTTTTCCCAATCTACCATCTCTATCAGTTAGCTATTGTTTCACTCTCCTTTATTTTATCTGCTTACGTGTTTCTTGTGGAATATTTGTTTATATTTTGAACATGATAAATAATGGTTGACCATCTCCTATTTATGCTTCACATGTGGTACATATTAGTTAACAGTTATGCTATGGAAAATAAAATGGCTTTTAGGCAATGTAAATAACAAAGCATAGTGAAAATAATATGTCACTCACCAAAGTTGAAGGTTCATGACTCAAGCATACCAGCACAGTAATTGTTCTCAAAAATATCATATTGACAGTAGGGATGTGCTTATCAACATAAACAATCATCTGATAGAAAAGCACAGATTCTGGGACTAAGTAATAGTTTACGTCTATTTATACAGCACTCTGAATGAGTTGTATACATTATAGCTTGTCATATAGAATATTCATTTTTTTCAATTCTTGCTTAGTAAGATCAGATAAACCAAATACCTTTGTCATTACTCATTTAATCTAATAACAGTAATCTGAAAGATGCTAATTTCATATGTTAAGATTATTGATGTTTTTGTCAACAAATTTTATTCAGAAACTTATTGTTGCAAATATTCTTCATAAACAAAATAAAATTAAAAGAAGAAGATATTTCCCAAGTTATAAGTAGTGACATGAAATTCCACAAATAATTTTGTTTTGATTGATTGTTTTTTTATCTTCTTTTATTTTTGCAGCTCATCATGATTATCAAGCAGTGCAAACCAAGCTGGAGGCCGTGCAACGTGAACTCGAAGAAGAGCAGGCCACATTGGATCGACTAAGGCGAGACTCTGCCGCTAGGGCTGAACAGGACCGTGCTAGCCTTAATCAGTTACGTGAAGAACTCAGCAGGCTAAAAGCTAGGCTTGATGAAGCAAGGTGAGTAACATTCGTGCATTAAGTTTTTTGAAACCCTCAAAGATATCCAATATATATGGTGAAAAAATGTGATTTTAAAACAAAGTTTAAGTAACAAAGGATATGGAAAATTACCAAAGTTGAAGGCTGAAGGGCTACAACACTTATACAAACAAATGAGACAAATACAATCAAACAATAGGATACTACGTTAAGAGTGGATGCTTTATCACCGTTGTATATAGATGAAATGTACAACTAGCCGAGTGAGAATGGCGGCAGAGAATACGATTGCCGAAATGCCAGGCTATACAAACGTTCTCATTTGGCTTGTTTCCCGAGAACAATTCATCACTATCCTATGTTATTTACATTACCTGAAAGATAATTCCTATTCCTTGGTCCCATTCAAACAAGGTTTACAATTCAGTAAAAGAGGAAAACATATTTGGGCTTTGGAGGTCTATGCTATAATTCTATGTGCCTTCTTATAAGCTGCAAAGGCCAGAGTTTTTAATACCATGAAATACCTGGATATACCTATATTCATTTCTTATACAAGCTGAAATATGAAACTAAGGAAAAATGAAGCATCTTCTTGGCGATATAAATAATAAAGGAAATTGGAATTAACCAATCCCATACCAAAGTTGATGGCTGTGATGAGCGAAAACACATAAGGAGGACACACCAATACAATATTTCAGTATAAACCTTCTTCATGTAATAGAGAATGAATCATTAGGTTCTGGACGTGTCTGTGCACACAGAACATCACCCCATGGCTAGCAAGGTACTGGGAGAAATGATGGGAGAACTGCTAAGGAATGGACTATTGACATAACGGCAGTGTCTGAGATAATATATTGCAAGCAATGGTAAAATGAATATATATATAACAAAGGGTACCTGTATTGATGTGAAAAATTATTACTAGTTAAAATTAAAATATGGAAGTAGAAAAAATAATTAAATTAAAAGTGGTAGAATTTTATCGGTTCTTAAGGCAAAGGAGGTATCTGATATCCAGGATATTCTGGTATACTATTTCCCATCACTGGAGTTCTGATATAGTGGTGCCATCGTGGAAAAAACTGATTGCTCTCACGGTAAAGCAGTCGTTGGAATCTTGACTATTGGCATGTTCTGGTAGTGGAAGGTACAAGTTGCGGGTGTGGACTGTTTGTTTGTGGCCATTTATTCTGACAGAGAGTTGCTGTGCAGTGAAGCGTACGTAGTAACTAGTGCAGTTGTGGCAAGTTAGTTGGTATATGACATAATTGAACATGTAACATGTCCAATGATGGGGAAAGTTTCCCCTGTGGTGGGACTGGAATATGTAGTAGTGGTTGGAAGAAGGCTGCAGGTTTTACAGTGAGATGTATTGTATGGAAAAGATCCATATGGTGTTTCTGGACAGTATGAGGGAGGGTATTTGTGGGAAATGATTGGGTGGTATACTAAAACATGTACAGGAGACAGTGGGTATAATTTTGGGGTTACCTACTGTCCCAAGTGTTCCGCTGTGAGAGCAATCAGTTTTTCCCATGATGGCACCACTACATCAGAGATGGGAACTATCGTACCAGAATATCCTGGATACCATACACCCTCTCCCCCCCCCCCGCTCCCCCTCCCCCCTGGCCTTAACCACTGATAAAATTCTATAACTTTTTATTTGATTAATTTTTTTTCTACTTACATATTTTAACTAGTAATAATTTTCTGTGTTAATACTAAGCTGGATTATATGTGATCTGCTTTCAGATTGCAGCGGTCCTTAAACATCTTAAAGATATACAAAGGAATGTTCATCCTTGTTGTATTCAAGACATGAAGATGAAATCTGCATACATTATATATTATCCTTTTGAACCAGGTTTATGTACTGCCAAATCAAACATCAATCTTGTGATTTCTGTGTTTAAATAGCAGAATCAGTAATACCTACATAACTGCAGGAAAACTTGTCCTGGTTTTTCAAATATATTTGGCAGAAGAAGTGATTGCACCTTAGGCAACAACGTTTTAGAAAAGAAACTTCTTGGGGGGTGCAGCACATTTTTCTAATATTTTTCTTTATTCTGCAGGTTTTTTTTTTTCCACACGTTGAATTACTTTTTGAGTCCCTCCTCCCCACTATTCCACATACTTATATAATAAAGAAACTTTTAGACTTTCTAATTATACAAGAAACTGCATATCAGACTTATTAAATAGCATAGGACAGTTTGTAGGCTTCATTCATGAACACTCAGTGTTGGACGAAATAAGTTTAGGAACCTTAAAGAACTGCAATTGAAATAATTTAGCATGGAGAATATAGTGAGTATCAAATATATTACTTTTATAGGATGCAAAGGAAGGCAACTAGATTTTTTTCAGAAAATCCTTAATAATGTAATCAGTGACTGATGTGACGAAGGAACTGGCTTGGCACTCACTGGAAAGTAGTAGGGTGCAAAGTGGGTTCTGAGACGGTGTAAAGGCTGTATTGCTAATGAGGTTTGGGTTGGATAAGCATAGAGGAAGTAGGAATAGTAGGTGGAAAGAAAGAGATGGCCGAGCCCATCAGCAACTACATCCTTTCAACTACAATGAGGTTAGAAAATTTTCTTTTGTTGGAGTGGAAGATAGAGTACATGTGCTCTTCAGTTAATTATTGCAAGTTATTCTATAAACCTCTTCTGTCTATGGAATAGATATTAATTATGAGGGTGAATCAAAAAGTAAGTTACACATCTAAGTTATGGCTATTTATGAAACCTCCTACACATAGGCAACATGGCTATGCAAACATAAAATGTAAATTCACTTTTCCACATAGTCCCCAAAAGACTGTAAACATTTCTAGGAACAGTCAACCAACTTTTCGATTCTGTATGCATAGAAATCATCTCCAGCATTATGTAACCACCTGGAGACAGCTACTTTCACCTTCTCATTATTTCAGACATCATCCACTGAGATCCTTTTTCAGCTTACCAAACGCATGATACTTGCATGGTGCTAAGTCTGGACTGTATGGAGGATGTTGCCATACCTCCCACTTGAATAACTGCAGCAGTTTTGATATTTGGTGGGCCATGTGAGGTGTCATGTTATCGTGCAACAAAATCACAACAGCGCTCAATTTCCCTTCAGTTTTTCTTTAATTGCCTTACGCAATTTGTTCAATGTTAGATAATACAAAGCCAAGTTGACTGTTGTGCCTTTCAGCATAAATTCCACATGCACCACACCCACCATGTCAAAGAACACTGTCATTACCTTTGCTGCTGAAGGTTGGACCTTGGCCTTCTTCCATGGTTGTGGTGTGGTGTGCACCCATTCCATCGATGTTCTGTTTGTTTCGGGGGTTAAGTGGTGGACCCACGTTTCATGTCCTGTGATGATTCGCCACAGAAACTTGTTGCCCTTCGCAGAAACCACTGCAAAAATGCCAGTGATGATTGGAAACGTTGTCCCTTGTGAACATCAGTAAGCAGACGTGAGACCCATCTTTGACACAGTTTACAAAATTCAAGGTGCTGGTGAACAATGGAGAACACACTGCCATACAAAATGTTCAGCATGCTGGCAATTTCTTCCAGTGCTATGCACTGATTCTCTCTAATGATCCCATTCACATGGTCAACATTTGCAACGGTACTGGACATTGCGGGTCTGCCCTCACGATATTCGTCCGTGAGATCTGTGTATCCAGTGTCAAATTGCCTACACTGCTTTACAATACCTGGGCGAGAAATATCACGCTCACCACACACAGCAATGATTTCATGTTGAATGTCCATGTAATTGAGCCATTCAGCCCATAGAAATCTGATTCTTGCATACATCTTGGGTGATCACCCATCCAAGTACTAACCACGTATTAAGGTTCTTTGGTGGTTTAATTACTGATTAATTAATTAAAAAGTCCACCAAAAAAATGTTATGTTTGAAGAGTAGTTTTATTGTGATCAAAACAAGTCAGCGATATTCACAAGCATAGATACAATACAGATATGCACTTCTGAATAGTCGCAAGGATAATCTCTGTGAACTCAACTGAATGATTGAAACTCTCTGTAACACTGAATACTGTCAACTAAACTGACTAACTTCCTTACTTACTGACTGAATCTCTCTGTCCAGGCGATCTGTTTATATAGTCTCTATCGAAATTACGAGAATTCTTCAAAGGCATCCGCCCGATATTTCTCGATCATTAACAATCACTCACTCAATCTAACATATTAAAAACAATCGAAATTAATACAAAATTAATTAACAACATTACAAAATGATCAGAAATGGTAATTATAGATACTTAAATACAAAATTATTTACAGAAATCCCTTCAAACGGTAGAAAATTGTCCTGTAGACATCGTAACTTACATTAATACATGGAGTTACAAACATTTAAGAAATTCTCATGCACCATTCGGTTCTTAAACATATTAAATGGACTTTAAATAATTTTCTTACGTAAAACAAAGTCTATATACACTGATTTACAAGAATTTACAAAATAAACATATCAAATCACTTTCAAGCAAACTTTAGCTCACTACAAATACTTCATACAGTACAATACTATTCAAAATTCAGGTATGAGGGCTGTTACACACGCTCAACGTTGCTTAACAATGGCGTTAAGTGGCTTGTGATGGCATCTTGGGCGGTTACCCATCCAAGTACTAACCATGCTCAATGTTGCTTAACCAGTGGCATTATCCCAGACTACATGGGGGTTCTGGAGCCGACCAATCACGATGACTTATCTCCTGGTTGGCTCAATATGAGTCTGGCTCTCAACGTATCGGCACTCCCATTGGTTGGTGCGTCCCCCCAGAATCAGAAACACAATAACCAGTCCACAGCAAACCGCACAGTAAGTAGTCTCACTGGAGCCGAACTTGATGACGTCACAGTCTCAGTGTTGGCGATGGCCTTAAATTATGCTATGGCACCGAGGTCTACACCTACGAATGACATTGCAGTGGAAAAACCTGTACGTACACTTTCAGCCGATTCAGCGGAAGAGATACGTCGCAAAACCTATCGCGTTCTGAAGAAAGCCAAACCACCTAAACCCAACATCACGAGTCTAGAGCGTCAAGCATTGCGTGAAATACGCAATAGTGACATAGTAGTCATTCCTGCTGACAAGGGAAACGCGACAGTTTTTCTATCAACAGAAGAATATGACTCTAAAATTAGTAGCTTATTACACGACGCTGCTTACAAGTCGATCGAAGCTGATCCTACATCAAAAGTGGCCATCAAAACAAAAGCCCTTCTGAATAAATCTGGTTTACCTGAGGAGATCATCAAGAATCTATGACCTTGTGCAGCCAAGCCGCCTAGGTTAATTGGCCTACCAAAAATCCACAAGGAGAACGTGCCTTTACAACCTATTGTGAGTGCAATCGGTGCTCCCACATATCAACTGGCTAAATATGTTACACGCCAACTGAGTCCACAGGTGCGCCATTGCATACACCATGTTACGATTTCTGCTGACCTTGTACAGACAATCCAGGGTCTAAACATGTTAGATTCAGACCTCAAGGTAAGCTTTGATGTTGTTTCTCTGTTCACACGGGTGCCTGTCAAGGAGACTTTAGAACTAATACGACGACATTTTGACCAAGGGATTGTAGACCTGTTCCAGCATGTCCTCGCATCTACATATTTCATGTATGGTGGGCGGTATTACGAGCAAACTGATGGTTTGGCTATGGGCTCGCCACTTTCTCCTGTGGTAGCCAAATTATATATGGAAGACTTTGAGAACAGGGCTCTGGACTCTCCTCCATTAAAACCAAAATGTTTCTTTCAATACGTGGGTGACACGTTTGTAATGTGGCCACACAGCTCTGCAGCTCTCGAAGAATTCTTGGAACACCTGAACACAATCCATCATAACACGTTTCACCATGGAGGTTGAGAGAGATGGCATGCTGCTGTTGCTGGACGTATTAATTAAACATAAGGCAAATGGTACTTTGGCATTTACAGGAAACCTACGTACACATAACTGTATTTGGAAGCTACCAGTTTTCATCACCCAGCTCAGCAGAAAACTGTCTTACCGAGCGTGATGGTGTAACGGTTAGCGTTCTGGCCTCGCATTCGGGAGGACGGCGGTTCGAATCCACGTCCAGGCATCCTGATTTGGGTTTTCCATGGTTTCCCCAAATCACTCCAGGTGAATGCTGGATGCTTCCTTCAGTGGCCGAATTCCTTCCCATTCCTTGCCCCCATCCTTTCCCATCTCTAAAGACCTCGCTGTTAAGAGACGTTAAGCAGTTTAAAAAATAAAAAAAAGTCTTGACAAAACTGGTCCCTTGTGTGCAAGCCATCTCTAGAACTCGGCACCTACGACAGGTTTTCAGTCAGAATGGTTATTCTGAACAGCATACTGAACAGGCTTTTCTTCCCCAGAAAGCAAGACTATCACCTGAACAAGAAGAATTTCCAAAAACTGGTGCCGTGTTTCCTCATGCCGGGAATACTTCTGAAAATATCTTAAGAATTTTAGCATCATATGGCGTAAGGAGTATCTTCTGTCCACCTTCGAAGATACGGGATATGTTACACATGGTGAAAGACGACCTCGGTCTTCGAATCCTGGGTGCTTATTCGATCCATTGTGAATGCGGCAAAGTATATATCAGCCAAACCATAAGAATTATCACCTCACCGAACACCAACAATATCTGCGGTTACTACAATTGGCAAAATCCGCGTTAAGAACATGCTATAGAAAATTTTCACATCTTCCACAATACTGAGGTTTTGGCTAAGATATCGTATTTCTGGGACTCATTGATCAGGTAAGCGCTGGAGATTCGAATAAGTGACAACAGCATCAACAGAGATTGTGGTCTCTTCTGAAGCAAAGCTTGGGAGCCGATCGTCCGAGAGCTGAAACAGCAACGTGTCAGACACAGACGTCCGGGGGGACGCCGTCTGGATGCATCAACCAATGGGATTGCTGATCTGTTGCAGGTCAGACTCATATTGAGCCAACCAGGAGATAAGTCGTGATTGTTCGGCTCCAGAAACCCAGTGTAGCCTGGGGTAATGCTGCTGGTTAAGCAACATTGAGCTTGGTTAGTTCTTGGATGGATGACCGCCCATGATACCGCCGCAAGCCATTTAATGCATCTTGTTAAGCAACGTTGAGCATGGTTACTACTTGGATGGGTGACCGCCCAAGATGCCGTCGTGTAGCCACAAGATGCTGTGGAGCCGACTACGAAGTATTTGCCATAAGATGCAGCCGAACCGGTCGCACCCTGTCTGAGGCCAGTTGAAGCGCCAACGAATGGGAGAGCAGCCGGAAGTCTCTCTGGCAGCAGGCTACTTATAGGAGCCAGGACTCGCTCGCGCAGTCACATTTTAGCTTCGTTATGAAAGTTTACCTGACAAAGGCAGCGAAGGTTGCTGACAAAACATTGTGTAGTGAGTTAAATAAAGAAACTAACTGGCAGGAAACCCAAGCATTATTCATTCCATCTTTACACTGGGATAATCTTAATTCTCAAACTCCTTTTACTATCTCAAAATGCCTTTTCAATTTTTCACTTGTATTTTCGTTCCTTCAGAATACATACTCCTGAGGTACACAACCATCTGTTTATCCCCCCACCTGCAGCAATGTTCTACTTGTTGATGATAGGCTAACAGCTGAAAATTTCAATTTCTTGTGTTTGTGTCTGTTGCGTGTGTCATCTTCTAATAAGTAAGTTGTGGTTGATTACCCTTTCCTGATACCTTGTTTAGGAAGCAATGGAAGTATGAAGTAGATACATAAAATATTTCGTTAGGAGTATAACCATTGGTTACTAGAGAAGAAATTGCTGTGCTGGTGAAACATGGAAAAACACGTACACACAACGAGCATTTTCAGGCTCATTCCCTATAGTGTCAGGTAGCTGCCTGATGGCTTGCAGCTAACTAAATGTTAATTACATTAACCGGTGGCTCATGAAGGGGTAAAACAATATGATGACAAGTGTGGACGGGTTTGAAAGTCATAAACCCGAAAATTGCGAACCATATCGCACAAACAAATCACAGACATGCAGAAGAAGTCAACAGAAATTTTTTTTTGTGTTAATATAAAACATATCTGAGTAGGTCTGATAAGTACTTAGCCTCCCTTCCCGATAGCACCACTGCCGCCAGAGAAATTTATCATCATGTAGTACATTATCTTAAACGGCTATTGTTAAAATTTCAGCCAAATCGGACTCATATACTTGTTTAGATCGCGTGTGGAAGTGGATGTGTCGGCGAATTTTAGAAAAATGGAAAAAGAACAATATCGGTCGGTGATTCGATTCTTGTTTTTGGAAGGAAAATTCGTTTTTGATGAACCATGCCCAGGTGCCCTGAAAACGCTTACCTTGGAGGATAACATGACAGAAATCCACAACCTCGTATTGGCAGACCACCGATTGAAGCTGCACGAGATTGCTGGGATAGTAGGCATCTGAAAGGACCACGTGGGTCATATCTTGCATGACATTTTGGACATGAGAAAGGTGTCAGCACGATGGGTGCCATGTTTGCTCACCCCGGACAACAAGCGCAACCGTGAGACCACTAAACAGCAGAGACCAAGGAACACTCAAAACAGTGGACTTTACCCGGCGAACAAGCTCCGAAAAAGGCAGTTTTCACTCAGAATCCAAAAAATCCAGTAGCCATCCATGCCATCTCCCATGACACCTACAATTTTAATTCTTGTTTCAAGGTCCATGCTATCAGAGTCCTCCCAAACAACAGCAGCTCCTCTGAACTCAGTTGGTGGGAGCTTGCCTACCAATACAAACTAGGCACAAGACAACCTCCTGGTCTCAATTTGAGATAATGTCCAGTCAGTACTTTTCCTTGCCTCCATGACCACTGTCTATATTGAACCACTACATACCAGAGGTGATGTTTATCTGCATAGATTCTCTTTTTTTATTATTACATTTATATTTGTTAATTTTTTCGATTTTTCTGTTTTCTTATACTTTCTCAAATTTATGTTATGAACATTTTAATGTATTATTCTGCACTTATGCAACATTTTGCATTGCTTGTGTACTAGATCCAACCTCTCTCTGTCCTCTGTTTGAATTTGCCTCCACCATGATCCTGACTAATGGTCATTCTGTGAGACCGTATCCCGTACCACCCTCCCTCTGGGATGTTCTCCTGTTAACAAATGGTCAAGTCTGAAATATTCATTAGTATTCCTATTCTTGTGTTTTTTTATGTGTTCACCCCACAAAACCATCATCTAAGGTAAGTGGTGGTTCATTTCGCTATGATAGGAAAGAAACCAATAATAGCTTTAGATGATGATAACGAACATATTACAGACAAAACAGCAGTATTGGACCATATCAGCAACTTCTGTCAGTCCTTATACAGCAAGTAAGATGAAAACCCTTTAATGACATCAAGCCCAGACTCGCCAATTCCTGAAGTCCTCCCATCTAAGGCTAGAAGGGCAGTGCATGAAATAAAAAAAGGATCAGCTAGTGGTTATGACAGCCTATCCATTGACGTACCCGAATTCACTGGAGAAGAAAGCTTCAGACACCTAGCTGAGGTGTTTTCACAATGCCTCGAATTGTAAAATATCCCATCTAGCTGGAACAAAGCAATGATTGTGTTGCTACACAAAAAGGCATTTGTTTCAACATTAAGAACTACCGCCCCATCAGTCTCCTTCCTATCATATACAAAGTGTTATCGAAGGTCATCAATAACTGCATAAGTTCTACCTTGGACACAGTACAACCAATCGAACAGGCTGGCTTTAGGTCGGGATTCAGCACAATAGATCACATCCAAGTCATCCACGAAGTAATAAGTCTAGCAAATGAATACCAGATGCCACTCTGTTTGGCCTTTATCGGTTTTGAAAAAGCTTTTGATTCAGTCCATCACTTGGCAATCATGCAAGCCCTTCTAGATCAAGGAGTGAATCGAGGCTATATCGACTTACTGTACAACATCTACACCACTTTCACTGCCCTTGTTAACATTGCTGAAACCACCAAAGAGTTCCCAGTAGAAATAGTCCTGGAGTTGCTAACGTCAAAAATCCAATGACAAAACAGAGTTTTGAGAATAAATCGAAAAAGTCTCAACAACTTTAGATTCGCTTATGATATAGTTTTACTGTCAAACATTCTGGAAGAGCCCAAAGAACTGATAAATGAACTAGAGGCAGCTTGCAGCAAAGTGGGTCTTAAAATAAATATATCAAAAAGCAAAATCGTGCAAAACAAATGGGCAGAAAAAGATAAAGACAAGGCAGACACAAAAGATGCTGGTATTGAGTCCGTAGATCAGTACATCTATCTTTGCCAACTGATCAACATGAATGGCGACTCAAAGGCTGAGATCTACAGATGCATAAAGCTGGGCTGGAGAGCATACAGAAGAAATTCAATAGTTTTAAAATCTAACATGCCAGTACATCTTAAAAGACAGGTATTTGAACAATGTGTATTACCGGTTCTCACATATGCCTGCCAGACATGAACCCTAAACAGTCAACTCAAGCAAAAACTGAGAACTGCCCAGCAAAGTATCGAAAGAGCAATTTTAGGGTTTACAAGAAGAGACAGGAAAAGGGCCATGCACATTCGTTCAGTAACTAAAGTGACAGACATCTTAAAAAGAGTAATGACCCAAAAATGGCAATGGGCTGGCCATATTGCTCCCAAAAGGGATGAAAGATGGACTATGGCAGTACTGGATTGGATTCCAAGGAACCTGAAAAGAGCTAGAGGAAGATCCCTGGTTCGCTGGGATAAGGATATCCGTCGAGTTACAGGTGTGAACTGGAAGAGGGTGGATCAAGATTGATCAGCCTGGAAATAACTACAGCAACACTGTAGAATTAAATTCTAATATATAGCTCATTATACTTAAATAAGGATTGATATAGCTGCATTAATGATGTATAATAATATATATAAACATCACCACTTTCAATGACAATTTACCTTCAGTCAGCCATATTGATCTAGTATTTGTGCTTCCCCCCCCCTTCCCCCCCCCCCCCCCCCGCCCCCCGGTCTCTCCTATATGACCATTGTGTATGCACCTGAATCTGCCTGGTATCTCACGTCTACAAGAATAAGGCTATATGCCAAAATATTGCGAGTTTCTTGTGTTGGTTCTTTTTTTCTTTTTTGTGTTCGTGGTTCCCAGCCACCTTCATTTGTGTTACATATTGGGTCATATTTCCCTATCCTTCTTTAGTTTTATTGCCTTCAAGCATTTTCATACTCAATGATATTATATATATATATATATATATATTGAAAATAAGATAGGATAGGGAAAATAGACAGTTACCCGTCACTTACCACAGATGAAGGCAGGAGGGCGAGACACGGAAAAACACAAAAACAAAAGAATTACACAATATTTCGACATTAGTCTTACTCATGTAGGAGGCGAGACATATGGCAGGGGGAAAGATGTGGTCACATCCGAGCCCGCCACATGAATGAAGCACAGGCGGAAAACGCGTGGTAGTGGGAGAATTGCCGGTAGGGGGGGGGGGGGGGGAATAGGCTTGACCAGCGATAAAAGTGAAACAAATCAATATAATCTCTGTGTAGCTTAGTTCAAAAAGTTATAACTGAAAATAATTGGAGAATTTAAAAAATATATATACACAAAAAAAAAAAAAAAAAAAAAAAAAAACAGACTGTAAAATGAAATGAGAGATGGCAAGTGACAGGTTTAACGTAGGTTTAGGCCAGGGGTGTGTCTGGTGTCCCTTCTTTTGTTTTTGTGTTTTTCCGTGTCTCGCCCTCCTGCCTTCATCTGTGGTAAGTGACGGGTAACTGTCTATTTTCCCTATCCTATCTTATTTTCAGTGCCTCGCGGCAGTTTCTTTGTTTCCTTTATCCAATATATATATATATTCTGTGAAACAGTCTCCTACAACACCCACCCTCCATAATGTTCACCTGTTGACAAAGGGCCAAGACATGAAATATTGATGTTATGTGTTCACTAACTGTTACCCGCGACTTAGAATTTCATTGTAAGAATTGGATATAGAAAGCTGTAAGCTGTGTAAGATTTGTCCCAATCAACACCGTGTCGGCATGAAATAACGGTAAAGTCATCACTATACCATTTTACCATCGAACCTATCTCATCATGAGAATCAGTTTCCAACATATTTAAAAACAGAAAAGAAAAAAAAATAAGGTGCGGGGTGGTTCGAAAAAAAAGGGGGGGCGGGTTAACTGAGAGCAGCTTCAGTTTCAGCTTGGTCTACTCTTCTTTTTTTCAGCGTGAGCATCAATTTCTTGGCGTCTAATAACTTAAGCTGCTCCTGCTATGCTAGATCTACACCTTAGGTTTGATCAAACTAGAAGACAAAACAAACTGATGCCAGAAACTTTTATGTAGACACGAAGTAACAGTGCAGTGCAAATTGACATGTGTACTAAATAATAAGTTTTGTCTATAAGTCAAATTTATTAACAGATCATACACTAACTTACTGTGGAAGATGCTCAGCCTGAGCAACCAATGTAACATTACAAACTTATACATGCATCCATCTGTCTAGCACCATTAGAAAATTATCAAAACGTCATTACAAAAACTGTTATTCATACCAAAAAAAGGTATAGAGATACAAAGTATTTCCCTGTCAAATTCCATCATTATCGGTATAGCCATTCAGTCATCAAAATATTATTGGTGTGAGAGAAACAAAGCCTCAGGAACCAATAAAGCGTAAAATAGTAAACGCTTACGGCATTGTTCGGCCACCTACGATTTGCAACGCATTCCGCCCCTGAATTTATGGGACTTAAATTTTTACATGGAATCATTAGAACAGATACGATCGAAAACAATTGTTAAACATTTTTGCTTCCACCCAGATTTTAACCAGTGACCTCTTACGAAACTTCAGGAAGCAAGTCCCTTATCCACTAAACTACCAGCCCGCTCTGTTGGTCACATGCTATGCTTAGGTCTATCACTATTCAGTTGTTTTTCAAAATTCCTTACCAATATGTATAATTTATATAGAATAAAGTGTCCTACGTCCTTCCTAAATAACATCATGTCATGACATAATTTTCTTTTGGGTTTACATATATAGCTTATCATAAAACTCTGACTGTAAATGTTGCCTATGAAGAAGAGATTGTTAATTCGATTATCTCAGTTGCTATCTGATTATATAACCTCAATTAGATAAGTTAGGTGAAGTATAATAAAGTTCACAGTAGCCTCAAATACGTTTAACGTTCACTATATTCTTTTAAAAAAATTTACAAGTTCATAGAACAATCTATCAGCAATGAAAATTTTTATCCAAAATAAACCTTAACCGCTATCAGCTACATGAGAATTCTGCAACCCTAGCACATGCTTCAAATAAATTCAAAGATGGATGCCAAAACAGACGGACGTCTGGTGTCGGGTGAAGCCTGACTCCTCATACCGTGCCAAAACACTGATAAAGCCTACGTGGCTTTCCCTTCAAACACTAGCAACAGACTGACTTGGACTGACCACTTCCCCCATTTCTGGGCGATCTTATATAGCAGCAACGTGGGAACCACCACCCTACCAAAATTCCCACGAAATCATCGAATCTTCTTGGAATAAAACTTCTATCACCTTGAAATTTTTACATTATGTAGTTCACATTCAAAATGTCAAAATTGATCCAAGTAAAAAAAATTTCATCTTTAATATTCTTGCCGTTAAAAATTATTTTCGTGATAAATTTCGAAAACTCACCCTCACGAGTTTTCAAGTTATCAAACTGAAATAAGTTTTAAAATGTTCTGTACGATTATCTCTATCTTCTGATATATAAATCTGGCTGGATACTAAACTCTAACTTGGTGTAATGAAAAATGTGGAATTTAAAATATATATATATCTCCTAAAATAATGATTTTGCAGATTTTTTTATTTAATTAATTAAATTATGATGGAGCACACACTCTGGTGGCAATTTCCCAACACACCCATCTTCCCCTTTTCCTGCACCCGCCTAAATTTGCCCTCTGCAAATTTTAGCTTTAAATTCTTTCAATGTTTCTGGTAAATTATTGATCATTTCTCTTGGTACCTTTTCCAATCCCTGACACTCTTACCAAAAAAGAGAATCTTCCTACACCCTCGTGCCTGAAATCAAGTGCCAGCTTGTGATCATGGTCATCTTTTCCCTTCCATGCAATCCTAATTTCTTTACTTCTCTCATACATCCCCTCATCACTCTCTCCAACAAGTGCACAATTTTGAAACCATTTCCTATTACTTGACCAATGTGTCCTGCCCAGTTAAGCTTGTTATCAAATGTACTGCAAAGATATTTACATTTCAAGTCTTCAACAAGGAATTCTTTCCCCACCTCATAATTGTAATCAGCCTTTAGTTTTTTATTTGTGTATCTAATAAGCTGACTCTTCTTCGCATTTATCTTCATTTTATGTTTACCAACCCAACTAGATATCCTGCCCAGATCACCCTGCAGCTGTTTACAGTCCTCTACTGTTTTGATTCTTTTGTATAGCATTATATCATCTGCAAACAATCTAATTTCTGGCAGTAAACAATCAATACAAATAATCATTAGAATAATGAATAGCAATGGTCTCAATGTGTTACCCTGTGGCACTCCCATTTTTATTTCCACTTCTTTTGATTCTGCATTTTCTACCCTAGCTTTCTGTTCTCAACTTTTTAAATATTCATTTACCCAGTAAATCACTTTCACAACCACACCAATAGTTTTTACCTTATTTACTACAATTTTATGACTCACTCTGTCAAAAACATTTGAAAGATCTAGTGCTACACTATCAATTTGGCCTCCCTTGTCCATTTCATCTGAAATATCTTGCATATACCCCACCAACTGAGATTCGCATGAATATCCTTGCCTAAAGCCATGTTACTTACTTGAAAACCCCTTACGCTCCTCACATATATTTCTGATGTGGTTGCATATCAATCTCTGCATTCATTTGCCTACCACTGATGTCAGGTTGAATGGCCTATAGTTTTGAATCATATTTGTCACCCCATTTTATGTACCGGCACTACTATTGCACTTTTCCAGTGCAGAAAGTATCCAGACTCATGTGTGATTGGAGACTTTCCCGGCGTTTCAATGCAACAAAATCTTCTCGGGTGTCCAGCCAGATGGTGGTGTAAAAACACGACGTTTCGACAGCTGACTCTGCTGTCTTCATCAGGTATCTCGTAGTTTTTCTCAGCTGACTGTCTCTGCCTCTACTGGCATGGCCGCCCATCGAACCTCCTTTATACCTTCAGCAGGAAGGCCCACTCTCTCTGGTTGGTCGAGATCATTGGCTTTATACGAGGCCCAATGCGGTCACCACTGGCGCCACTTGCTCCTTCCCGCCCAGATGTGCTGGCGGTCCGAGATGCTGTTGTGTCCACTTCTGATTGGCCATGACTGCTGGCTTAATCCGCGGTTCACTGCGGCGCCCGACTGGTGTCAATTGCCGGTGAGGATCGCTTCGCTCAGGTCGGAGATCACTAATGATAGGTTTCCAGACTTCGCTCAGAAAGAGCCCGCCATCCTTATTTAAGTTGTTGTTATTATGCCGGAACTCCATCACCTCGTTTATGACAGAGTCCCAGAACGAAGAGGGCTTGGCCAGCACTGCCGTTTTATCGAACTCTATCCTGTGTTCTTTGTCAAAGGCATGCTCAGCTATCGCAGACTTGTCCAGTTCCTTTAGCCTCACGTGTCGTTTGTGTTCGATAAGGTGCTCTTCAATCATTCTGATGGTTTGACCGATATACACTTTACCGCATTCACACGGTATGGAATAAATCCCAGGTGTCCTCAGGCATAAGTCATCTTTTACCAACTATAGCATATCACGTATCTTGGCGGGAGGCAGGAAGATACTTTTAATTCCATACCGCACCAGGAGTCTTCCATTTTTCCCGATGTTTTCCCCGCATATGGAAGAAAAGCAAGAGTTTTTGGTGTTTCTTCTTGGTCCGACGGCGGTTTTGGTGGCTTCTAAGTAAAGTTAATAAAAATTAACGCATCTTTTAAGCTAAAAATCATTCTCGTATCTAGAAAACTGTGGCGTCCGGAATTTTTTTATGTTTTCCACCACTTATGAATCCAGGAAAACTTTGATTTTGAAATGCTGATATCTCATCAGTGAAAATTTCTACCTGCTATGTTACACATTTTGTTTTACTCCTTGTGGCCTAAAGTACTTCTGAAAATGAAGGCAAAATTTTCTATCACAAAATAAGTCAAACTCTATATTGCAGCCATGTTTACATTACGTTACGATCTAATATTATTGTTTATCTTTGCCTAACCCTTGAATTGCTTAAGAAAGTGGAGTTAAATATGATTTGCAATAGAATTGGTGCTAACTCTATGTTCTTTAAACAAATCTTGTTAATGAAATGGTAAAATTTAGGTTATATTATAATCTCCTTGTCAAATTTCATCACGATTGTATTAGCTGTTTAGCCCTGAAAACATAATAAACAGACACACAGAGTTACTTATGCATTTATGATATTAGTATAGATGCCATGCAACTATCCGTCATATATGGTAAGTGATAGTTCATTTCGCTATCCTAATCATTTTTACCTAGCTTTTACCTGTCCACTTCTTTACTTTGTTGTTGCTGCCCTCCTCTGCTCAACTTTATTAGACACACACACACATTGATATTCCAGGTTTTCGACCCTATGTCAATAACAGAATGAAGTGGCTATTTGGAAGGGTTTGCCATTGTAGTAGATCTCAAGTGTACATATGTATTATATTTCTCACTAGCTTGCCATCATATACTTATAACGAGAAATCCTCATGATCTTAATCTTTGATAAGACCTTTCTAGTAGATCCAGCTCTTACATTTGTAATTGTTCACATTTTTTAGATCTAGTGTTTAATATTTTCTGCCTAGCATTTTGTTAATAAGTTTTTATTAATATTTATATCCTCTTATATTAATTACTTAGCTAATGTTCCCACACTTCCAACAATAATATTTCTCCAGATATATTGATTATTGATTCAATACTTTATTGATCCTCACAACCACCATCACAGCCACTGGGTCATGTTACCTGGGTCCTCCAGCCACTAGGCGTGTGTTTGTGTGATCATATCTGATCTCATTAATTGCCTGATTTATTTGATGGAATGAGGTTCAACACTGAAATCTTGTGTTGTCTTTTTTGTTTTCATTGTTCCTAGCCACCAATATCAGTGGTAAGTTTTGGGTTGAATTTCTCTATCCTTCTTTAATCTTACTCCCTTAAAGCATTTTCCTGCTAATTATTATATATAAAAATCAAATTAGTTTTTATGATTAGCTACTAAATCCAAAGATTGTTTATTCTCACATTAATGCAGATTACTTGCCACATATGATGACATTACAAGTGAAATTCTAAATATTGTATTTAGAGTGAAGGAATTTCTTTTTTTATTTAGTAACTTTAATTTACTTTAATCATTATTTCATGGGTTCATGCTTTGCTTTCCCATTTTTTCTTAATCCATTAACCAGTACATAAACAGTCTGTCCTGTGAGGAAGGCCAGTGGCGTGGGTGGCGGGTCAAATTAGTCAATAGTTGATTCTAATTATCTTACATAAAGCTGCCAGGATACTGGCATCCTCGGTTCATTCGTAATGGTATAACATGTGACAATACTTTCTGAAACTATGTTGCAAAAGTAATAGTTGAACAAAATGCCAGTATTAAACTTTGTTTAAATTGAACAAAAGTGCTCCAGAAACATTTAAAATGATTCATACTATTTGTGGTAGTGAGGCATTGAGTTCAGGATATTTTAAATATGTATACAGGATTTCATTATATTAGATCAAGTATTACAGATAATCTACAATAACAGTTCAAACTGAAGAAAATGTTGAAATATCAAACAATGGATGCCAAATATTTCCTGGTTGTTCTGAATCATGTATGGGGTCCTATTCTTCAAGTATATCAGGAACAAGGTACAAGGTCTCTGTTCCATGACAGTTTTCAGAAAGCAACATTGTGCATGATTTCTTTGACAAAATGGTATAGTAGTGCTTGATTATGACTGATGTTAAAAGGCAACTGATTCTAATATTGCATTACCTCACAACAAGTCTATTTTGAGTATAAGTTAATTTAAACTAAAAATAAAAATCTCCCATTTGTCATTTCCCAAGTCACCATTCTGTTTGGGCAGACTATGTTTGTAATTGGAGGGGGGTGGGAAGAGAAAGGGGCAGTTTGACAGGGATCATGTTCAGAGTGCAAATTGTACTAATTATCTATCATATAGAACACGAGCAGAAGATGAACGTTCAAAACTAGAAGCTGGAACAGCAGAAATTCGCAAGGAACGAGACTTGGCACAGCAGGAGGCACAAGAGCTAAAGGTTCAGCTCCATTTGGCAGAAGACCGCTATGACTCCTGCCAGCAGCAGTTGCAGGAGACCTTGCGCAAGATAAAGGAGTGTATGTTACAACAATATTGTTTTGTAGTTAAAGTATCTTAAAACAGATGCATTTTTGTTCAACTTAATAACTCAGATTGAGGCCAAACATTTTAAATTGTATTATTTCTTTGGAAATATTTATTTGAAATTATTATTTATAATTAATGACCAATCATATGCTATTTCAGTTTTGATTAGCTGTAGCTTCTTTCAACTATCATTACATTTTTTTGCATGTCATTTACTTTTATGTACATAATAAATCAACTAATAATGAAAAATCACATTTGCAATTTTAGTTATGCTTTCCATGATTATTAGTTCCATGTTACATATTTTAAAGAAACGCATTAGTTATCCCATATTATATAGAAGATTAAGGCAAAAAATTCATAAATTTTCATAAAGTATGCCCAGTGTAAATGAATAGCAATGCTAAGTTCAACTAAACTCTGTGTCTAATAGTAGCATGCTATTATCCACTAATAATTATGATTAAGTTTTCATTAAAAAAAAATAAAGCTCAACTTCTTTACATGAATCTGATATGTTTCAGAAACTTAAATCAGATCTACTATTAACTTTCCTAATAATTGAGATTAGCATGATAAATATTCATATATTTCATTTTTATGTTAATAAGGCATTTGAAAATTATGGTTGTAATTTTCACACAAGCTATATGACAGGGAGTTATATATTACTTAAAAATGGCAAACTATCATACATAAATTGCAAATAGAATTTAGATAAAGAGAAAATAGATAAAATGGTGAACATCCAAACCATTTTAAAGGAATAACAAATTAGGATAGAGAAATGTACCACTTCTTATCTTAGATGATGTTTGTGTGATGTGCACACATAAAACAAACAAAACCTCAAATAATATAGAGATTTCTATGTCGTTTTTGTTTGTTTTATGTTTTCGCACCACACCACTATCTTCTAAGGTTACAGGTGGTTCATTTCTCTATTTTAAATTATAATTCCTTTTCACTACTTAGTGTCTATTATTTCATTGTAACCAAAATATATTTAAGAAAAGACATGTTAATGCCGCAGTATGGGAATTATGTTTGCTGTGAGTTATTGCTTCACATATGCATTATTTACAGCATATATTACAAATATAAATGGTTATAGGACTATCGCTGTGTTGTTATATTCTTAATTAAGAATATAACAGCGCAGCGATAATCCCGTAAGCATTTATATTTGTAATATGACGCCTGCAAAAACAACAAAATCATTTATTTTTACAGCATATATTGTCCATCTTAGAAGTCACTAAATTTTAGTCAGTTTTGACAGTTTAGCAAAAATTTTGTATGAAATATCAAACATTACCATCTACAAACAAACAAAATCCAGGCATACTACACTAAGTTCCAGCAAACTGCCTATCCATTTGCTGCATCATGAACAGACTGACAAGGATTATATGCTGAGCTGTTGTGAGTGACTTGTCCCCATGGATTTTTTTATGGTAGGGTTATGTTAAAGATTGTTTTTTTTTTTTCATGTGGTTTAGCATAATTACAAGAAGGAATGGTGTACACAGCTACTTGTATTGAATGTTGTAAGAACCGAGGCTTGCAGTGGGGTTCTGCATAAAGCTTGACTCTTAACTCTGACCGTGTGTAGCCATGGATGTAACAGTTTTGGCTTAAATAGAATAATAAGGTTGCCACACAGATTTTAACCTAAAATCTATGAAAACGTAAAGTTCAATAAATAGTTTAATGTCATTTAAATAACTATATTCTTCAATTTCACAAAACCAAAAATTGTACATGCAATCAGAGGACTTTTCCAAAGAAATGTTTTACAAGTTCGATTAACCGTTCGAGCCAGACCACACCCCAATAGTTCAAACTTTTAGTTGTAATAATTAAATGAAAGAGAATCAAACGCTCCCGTTGTTCCACAGTTTAGTAAATCAAACAATCCTGAGGCTCCACATTGCGGAAAATTACTTTAACGCGACATTATGTTCAACTTTAATAAAAGAAGAGACATTACTCCCAAAATATAACTTGCACTGACTACTGAAGCTAACGTGGTGTCACGCCGATTGCTACTTGAAGACTGAGAACGAACAACTGCCCGCATGCGCCTATATCACATAGCACTTCCTGCTTCTCGTATATTCCTAGCGGCTTCGCATGCGAAGCGTGGGAACAAATCTTTTTCCTCTTTCACAATGTTGGCTGATGGGAACCTCATCAGATATCAAATTGCACATCTGAAGTCCTAACATTGGCTAATCTGACCTTGACAATAAAAATAATTCAATCTGCTTGAAACATTACAAATAGCTAGATCTTTAAATAAATGTTAACTTTAGTTATTATGAAAAATATCCTAACTTTAATCATTTAGCCGAAAATAAATACTTTAAGTATGAACTTTCCCACTCCAGGCAAATGCTGAAAACTTATGAAGTTGAAAATATTATCTTGAAAGCTATAAAAACCTGCATCCTATCTCAAAACCCATAAAACTGCTTTCTAACTTGAATAAACATAAAAAATGACTATAAAAATGAAATATACTAATCTTGTATCCAATCTAGCTCGTGGTTCTAAGAACAAAATTTAGTCACGCAGTTACAAAATTTAACAGCTAGCTTACAACGTGTCATATCACCAAGGCATACATATAGGGCACCTCTAAGAGTCATCAGAAACTTGAAGAATTCTTTATCAAATGATGTGACCATTTTTGCTGCTTCTGTCATAGTCCACCTAATATATTGTGTTTAATATTTTCATTTTTCTCAGTGCTTGAATGTTTATCATATGTTTTATGACATCACAAAATAAATAAATCTAATTGAGATACATCACTAATACATATTCTGCTTATTTCTTTATAGCATCATAAGAAATAAACATCCAATAGCTGTCCAATACAATACAATATATTACATTTATTTTCCTTTGATCCCAGTATAAGATACTGACTCTGTGGGATGTGGAAAGTTGTTAATTTACAGATAAACAGTTGCATAACAAAATAATACATTCACCAGAAGATGTACAGTCATAGCATACATGGTACCATAAACAATTGCATAAAAAAATAGTACATACACCAGATGACACTCTTTGGGCGCCTGAGTCTAAGTCCCTTATTTCGCACAATGTGACATCATTGTGCATATTCAACTCGGTGCCATCTGTTATTCATTTCCTTAAGTCAAGCCTCGAACAATGCAGGAAGACTCCGCCCGCCAATTGACGATTCTTCTTGGCAGGGTAGTTCATCTATCTTTCCCCACATTTCAGTAAAAGGCTACTGACCGATCCCGAGACAAGTAACGCATTTTCCAATCCCTGGATTGACTGTAATATTCGGCAAGATATCACTGACCATACCTCAACCGTACTGAATTCGGTTCTAGCTATACTTTTCTTAAATTCAGATCGTGAAACATATCGTTTAAGTTGTAATTAACAAGATTGCAATAAAGCGCAGTAAAAATGAGGTTCAGTTATACATTTTATTCCAAACGATTAGCGTAAAACTATAACAATATTTATTTATATATTGATGTGGCTAATCAGTTGCAATAATGCAACACATAATGAGGTGTGTGGTCCAAGAAGTGGGTGTAAATGTTCAAAGATCAAGAATGTTTAATTCTACAAAACTATTGAAGTGATTATAAAGAGATTATTTCGGATAATTGTCTAATGCCAATTGAAAGTAACTGAATTCCGAGGCAGGATAGGGTTGTTTACACACTGCACGAGCTGTCTCTGAACATGAGCTCCATTTGCTTGTGGCTAACCGTCTAGTCTTGTAAATGCGTGGTCCTCGGTTCGAGTCTAGGTTTTCCAATTTTTTTTTGCATTTATTTTAAACATTCGAACCTACAACTGGCTTATGCGAAAAATATAACATCGATTCTTACCTGCTTGCGTCAGGAAATAACATACTTAAGGAAAGACTAATAACTGAGTGCTTCTTAATAAACTGCACACGTAACTATGAAAGCTTTCACAGAGGTAACACTGAAAGAAATCTTCTCAGGCTTCAACATCGTTGAAATCGTGTCGTCTGGTTACGTTAGATGGACTATAACGAGTTCACACCATCGTCAAGACGAAGAAAAACTAAATAATATTACTATACCAATTTCTTATTATGCGTCTGGATTTATGATTCATCGACTTCTAAGTCATTAAAGGTGTGAAGGGAATGGAAACAAGGAATGGGAAGGAATTGGGACCATGGGTTTTCGAAGAAATAATCCTGCCATTCACACGAAGTGACTTGGAGAAACAAAGGAGAATCCATATCTGGATAGCTGGTTAGGAATTCAAACCCGCTTCCTCTCGAATGCAGACCAATAGCGTTAACGTTCAGCCATTAGATACATTTTTTCAATATTTTTCGTATTTGGTCTATGATGCCATCCATAAAATTAATTAAAAAATCTATTGAAAAGTTAAAAATCGTAAATTAAAATATATGTTCAGAAGTGAGTCCATCTGTTGAGAGCAGAGATATCAAAAAAATCTCAGAAATCAGAAACGCAATTCAAGTTTCATTTTCTCTCTCTCTACTCTTTTCGGCCCTCTCCCCCCCCCCCCATTTTTTTTTTTTGCTTGGACTATACGGCTCGTCGACGGCAAGGTCATGAGAGGCGGGATCGGATTTGGGCAAGAAATGGGCTGGAACTCGGCCATGGCCTTTTGAAGTAAGCATCCGGGTGTTCGTCTGGAGTGACTTGGGGAAACCATGGAAAACCCAGATCTGGATGCCCGGAAGGGGATTCGAACTCGCTTCCTCCCGAATACGAGGCCAGAACGTTAACCGTTCACGCACCACGCCCGGTACTTTTTTTTAATTTTTAGCAGCTATCAAATTCAAAGTGAATATAAGCTCCCTTTTATATGAAAGATATTGTCATATTAATTCCGTTGTTTAATGAAGTAGCATTAAACCAAAAATGACGAGCAAAATTGATCGGTTTTCTAGTAACCAAATAGGTAACATTTCAGTCTTTTCGTAGAAATGTTTAAAAAAAAAAAAAAAAAAAAAAAAAAAAAAAAAAAAAAAAAAAAGAATCCTACTTCACATTCTACTTGACCTTAAACAGGATGCTAAACTTGCTGTCTCAATAAAATGTGGTAAAATAAGAAATTTCAATATAGTTATGATGTAATTCTCTATAATATTTTATCTTTTTTTTTTTTCCAAGTATGTCTTTCAGTAAAGATCAAGAGTTAGTTGGAATGAAATTATCACGCTGAGCAATAACACAGCTAATTGTTACAAAATTTTATAAATTGGCAGTACTACTCTCCGCAGCTAGAGTGTAATTTTAAAATATCGTAGTAGACGGAAACATAGTGTTTACAAAGCGTTTATTACTGGTTTCCTTGTTTCTTGCCACACTGACATTCCCGCACTGAATTTCAATTTTATGCCTCAGTTTTCCTCCTACAATGTTCTGATTGAATGCCTATTATAAGTTAATTATAAGTTAGTTTAGTAATTTCATGTTGCGAGAGTTGGTAGTACGGTATGGTTGTGTTGGCGCGGAAGGAACAAGCCAATATGGCGAGAGAGACTGTTTTTGGCTAGCATAGAGTGAACATGTGGAGAAACTGATTTCGGCTAGCGTGATGCAAATATGTACAGAATATTGTTTCAGTGAAAGCATTGTATCTTGTGTGAATTTTTGAGTGTAATAAATTGAGAATTATAGTAAAAGTGTGGCGAAAGTCATTTACATAGCATTAGAATATCCGTTGCGCAAATTGAGAGATGATTGAGGGTTTTGTAATAAAAGTTACTTTATATTAATACAAACGGCGAGGTGATAGCAACTACCGCAAAAAGGCATATTAGGGCCAAGTGCCAGTAAAGTGGGCTATCAATCTTTCTTGTCGCAGTCTAAATAATGGATAAGGAGGACCTCGCATAGTGGCGACGAATCTGCCAGGATAAGTATATTGCAAGCGCAATATATTGCATTTATTCAAGAACGACCTTGGATATTCTTCGACGAGAGCCAGCAGTTTTTGGAACAGAGGTTAGCAGACGAGAAGATCATCGCAGCATTGGCAAGTACAGAAATTCAATATAATTTTCCGAAAGAGTGGCAGCAAGCAGAATTTGATACAATGACTTCCGTAAATAAAACACCGGTAATGAATTTATAAAAAGTGATTTAAGTTCCTTTAAAGAACGAACAGTTAAATGCAACAGTTTGAAAACGAATGAAAATCAGAAGTAAACTTTTGTTAATTTCGGAAGAATTAAATCTGTAAATTTGTCATAAGAATGGTTGTGGAAATTAAAAAAAAAATTGTCCAAATTAGATTTAAATGCTGAGAAGACCTTAGTTAAGCAAATAAAGAATTTTTTTAAGCAATAGTGGGAAGGGTTTTATTTAATTTGGTAACTGAAAGATAAATGCATGTGTAAAAGCCATTGTGATTTGTAATGTTATGTTGATGCATATTTTTTTTGTGTGTGTTGTAAAATTTATGTTTGCAGTGCGGTGGCCATTTCTGTGTAAAGTAAGTAATTCATAAAAGGTTGTCTGTGTTCAAAATGGGTTTCTGTGCCCATTAAAGAGTATTTCTGCGTCGGAAAGCGGCGTTGTGAAAATTTTGGAAGTGATTTTATGTTTGTGTTTTGCGTGTGAATTAACGGGATATTTCGGTTGTAATATTATTTTATTTGGCTGTGAATAAGTAAAATGGAAGTAATTAAGGGCAAATCCTTGGGTTGCAGTGATAGATTAAATTCTAAGGATGGGGATAATGGTAGTATTGTTTGTAACAATGAAGATTCAGGGTTTGTCGAGCATTCAGCTGAAAGGGAGGGAAGTGGAGTTAACTTGACCAGCAAGTTTAATTCAACTGAAGCTAGCTGCGTTAGTCTCTGTGACGGCATGGGGGAAGCGGAGTTATGTATTCAACCAAAGATAGTATTGATGTAGATGTTAAAGATATTGATGTTTGTGAAGTCGAGTCAAAGAGTTTCATGATTAGTGCGATGTCAACACCAATACCGGTTAATCAAATTAATATTCAAGAAAAAGAGACGGGTAATAAACAAATTGATGCTCAGAAACAGAAATGCGGCGAGATGTCGATGCTAATTGTTTTATTGGAAAACATGAGAGAAGAGTCAAAACAAACAGCTGAGAATATGAGAGAAGAATCAAAACAGAAGTGCAGATTTTAAGGCAGGATATGTTGTTGAAAATGGATAGATGTATTCAACGGTCGGAAAAAAAATGTGACAGGAAGATAGAGAGTGTAAGACAAGTATTAAAAGAAGATATCAACACAAAAATAGAGAAAGAAATGTTAATGGTGTATGATTATGTTGGGAAACATGAAGAGGCTACCAAGCAGAATGTAGTGTGTCTGGTGCAACAAAAGGTGGAAGAAGCAGTGAAGAAAAATAGGAAGGAAATACAAGAAGAGCATATAGCCATGCGGGAAGAAAATAAGATAATTTATGAAAACCAAAAGGACTGTGCAAAAGGGATTGAAGAATTAAAAAGAAAAAGCTGAAACCAACTCCAAACAAATTTACTGGCTGGGAGAGAGATTTATGATTATGGATAAGGAAGTGAAAGGAGCATTTAACCAAGTGGATGACCAGATGAAATAAGTCAAAGAAGAGGTGAAGGAGATGTGAAACATCTAATTAAGAAATTTGGGGAAGAAGAATGGCGAAATTTGACTGCTATGGGGATTGGTGGTATCATCACAAACCAGATTAAATTACCGGAAAAAGCAGTGCATCCGGTAGAATTTGCTTGAGCTTATAAGAATGGATTACCTTGTGAGTGGTCAGACTTGGATAAGATAAGATTTGTAAAGAATATGCTACGAGGGGATGCTTTTGTATGGAGCTGTGGCAATGTTGAAGAATGTAATAATTTCGAGGAATTTTTTAAATTATTTTTGAACAAATATTGGTAACAGAGAAAACAAAGAAATGTGAGGAGAGATTTTTGGAATTGTCGCTATTATAGTAGACGTGAGGGTAGCATGAAGAATTTTTGTGAAGTAGTAATGAAAGAATTGTGCTACCTGGATCAAGAAGTCGGTGATGATGAAAAAATAGAAGTTCTGTTGCAAAAATTGCCTAGGGCTGTCCAAGAAAAGCTAGTAGTAGTTCAATGGAATAGTTTAGAAGATTTTTTTGGAAATAGTTGAAAGGTTGGACCGCTGGAGTAGTGCGAATGAGCAAAGCCTGAGAGGGGATAAGAGGAATGACTATCGAAGTTATAACGGGTCGAACCAGATGAATCCACGGTACGATTATACCAGAGACAGAGGTCAAGGAAATGGATATCACCGAGAGGAACAGTATAACAGGAATTCTGGAGATTGAAGAAGGGAAAATGAAGACGGGCGACATGTCTATCAGGGGTCATATCATAATAGTAGCCGACCAGGAGGAAGAGATGGAGGAAGGCAGCTTGTTTCCCATAGAATGGAGGGAAACTCTGTGCCGCAACTGGGGCGGTCCGCTCAGTAGCGGAGTAAGTCGAAATAGGACCAAAGAATCAAAACAACAGAAATAACAGGAATGACAACAACACCTACCAGAGAACTGAGGACCTACAGAGAAATGTCAACGAATGTGATATGCAGATTATAAATTACAACAGCAGGGGGCAAAATCAAGAGAAATCGAAAGAACTGGATGTCGGGGTGTGTGACGAGAAGGAACCACTGAGGTGGTGGGAATGTTTCAAGTTTTTAGACGAAGGGGAGACACAGGACATTGCAAGAATGTGCGAATATGATTGGCGAAAAGAAGGGGTGCGAGAATTGGCTGAAATCGATCTGGGACTCCATGATAACAAAGAGAAATGTAGTAGCAGTGTAAGAGAATACACTTTAGCCGAAGAGATGTTGACAGATGAGCTTGTATCGAAAGAATTTGAGGAAGATACGTATGAAACTACAACAGAAGATAGCATTGGAACAAGTGACCAAGATGAGGAAGAGTATAGCGACGAAAATGGTAGTGAGGACGAAGATGATAATCTGAAAGAAGAAGATAATCTGAAAGAAGAAGAATCAGGTGGAATGTTAGACAGTGAAGAATATGAAGGAGTGAGATTTTTCCTTGTGAGGAAATATGCCAACAGCAATGAAGATGGAAATGAAATGCCAGAGGAGGCAAATATTGAAGTTTCGGAAGAAGGTAGACAGGACACAAGCTCAGTTGCGGGAAATAATGATTGCAAAACAGATGATGGAAGTCAATTCAGTAGAGAGAATGTAGACTTACAGCAGCTACACCTGAGAGATGGGAGTACGTTAGAAGTGTTAAAGTGGTCTCCTGAAGAGTATGAAAAGGATTTATTACAAGAGGAAATTTTGAAGGAAGAAGAAGAGGAAGTGAGGCATCCAATATTTATGGTGAAAGTTTTTGGTTTGAAGAGCGAAGTGCTAGCGGATACTGGGAGTGAATTAACAGCGATATCACACAAGTTGTAGGACCAAATAGTGAAGAACAACAAGATTGCCGAAATGCCAGTGAGTAAAGTTCAAGTAATTGGGGCGACCGGAAAACTGAGTAAGAGGGTGAAAATTCAAATATTATTGCAGTTAGAAATAAATGGAGTTGCATTGGAGCATGCTTGCTTGGTGGTACCCGAGCTCAGCATTAACTGTATTCTGGGTATGGACTGGCTTTGCAAATTTAGAGCTATAATTGACTGTTACAAAGGGGAGAAGCAAGTAAGGGAAAGAATGAAGAGAAAAGCAGAGGAAAGGAAGAGAAAGCACGACCAGAGACGTAAACCTGTTGAATTTAATTTGAACGATTTGGTATTGGTGAGCCGTGCGCGGCTCTCTGTCGCTAGGCGGCTGTTTCATATCGCTAACTTCTCCGCTAGGGCGCGCGGCGGCCAGGTTCCGGCCATCTGGTGGTGATTGTCATCTTTCGCCGGCCGACAGAGAGCGCTGTGAATGTGAGTGCCCTCTATCGGTCTGTAGAGAGGATTTAAGGGGCGTCCCGGCTCAGGAAAGAGGTCAGTCTCTGCGGTGAGTCTCTGCGGTCAGTCTCGGCTAGGAAGTGAACAGTCTGAGGAGGTAGTGGCGGTGTCGGAAGCGGCAGTTGAAGAAGGCGACGTGCTCCATGCACGGGCAGCAGTTAGGCGGAGCAACGTGATACTTGGCCGTCGACGAGGGGTTATTGATGGTGCCTGGTCTGACAGGCAGTTCTGAGTGGCCGTAAACTGTGTCGTCGCCTCACATGCCCAGACTATACGGCAGTTTGGGGTGTCCTCGTAAGGTGTGCGCTTTGGCACTTTCTGGACCAACCTGTGCCGTCATGTTCCACGAGTGGATAGACTGTTAGAGAGTTCGTGGTATTCAGACAATTCAACTTCGTTGTATTTTCTGCTTCCTCGGTGCAATTGGAGATTTTCTGTTTGGTGTTCGTGCTTGCGTGGGAAAATCTATGTCACTAATGGCTGTTCTTTCACATGAGGGAAACAGTGTATGTATGTTTGTCTGTACCCTTGATGGGTGCTGAAACATTAAAACAGACCAGTGTTGGTTGAGCTTAACTGATATAAGTGCCTTGAGAAGCTCGATCTTTGGAAATCCTGTTTAGGAACTTATAGCACCGGATATTCTACCATTATTAAATTGTTGTTTAGACATAAGTAAATTTAAGTGTGTAAATCCTTGGACTCTTGGGCCATCATGGATCATTAAGGCCAACTAGTATTGTGGTTATTTAATATAAGTATATCTTGGGGGAATTTTAAGTAACCGATTGGTAATTAAGCTTATTGCATGATATAGTGTGGAAATCTTATGTTTGAAGTTGTTGATATTGTTGTGTAAAGTTGTATTGTATTTGGTATTTATTGTAATAAACAAGACTGAGACAATTGTAACCATGCGCCCACATGCTTGCCAAGCTAAATACCACCTCAATTGGTGAAGACGCAAGAGAGGTCTTGTGAGATAAATACGGAAATTAAAAAATTCTTTAATGTGTTCCATGGGCCATTTCGAGTGGAGGGAAAGCCATATAAGAATGCCTATTTTCTCGTGTACCCTAAGTCAGGAAGGAAGTTCAGGTTGCGAAATGTGACTGATTTAAAGTTGTACAAGGTGAGAGAGGAGAAATAATTACAATGTAATATATTGTAAAGGCTAATAAACTTCTGTTACTGGACTATAGCAAAAGACATTGAGTGTGAAATTGTAAAGAACCATGGTGTAATGGAAAATGTGTAATTTTTGTTACAAAGGCGTAATGCCTGGTGATAGGATTGAACTTTGCCCCAAATAATCAACTTTTGTGGTTACAAAAAAAAGTGCTAATTAGTGGCAAAGTGGGGGCATGTGTGAGGTCCCCACTAACAAGTCATTACTGAGTTTTATTAATACATTATAAAGTGATTGTAAATAAATTTATATTTTATTTATAGTATAGGTCTTCCAGCATAGTAGTTTGTGTAGAACGGGGTAATTATAAGTTAGTTTAGTAATTTCATGTTGCGAGAGTTGGCAGTACTGTATGGTTGTGTTGGCGCGGAAGGAACAAGCCAATATGGCGAGAGAGACTGTTTTTGGCTAGCATAGAGTGAACATGTGGAGAAACTGATTTCGGCTAGCGTGATGCAAATATGTACAGAATATTGTTTCAGTGAAAGCATTGTATCTTGTGTGAATTTTTGAGTGTAATAAATTGAGAATTATAGTAAAAGTGTGGCGAAAGTCATTTACATAGCATTAGAATATCCGTTGCGCAAATTGAGAGATGATTGAGGGTTTTGTAATAAAAGTTACTTTATATTAATACAAACGGCGAGATGATAGTTACTACCGCAAAAAGGCATATTAGGGCCAATTGCCAGTAAAGCGGGTATCAATCTTTCTTGTCGCAGTCTAAATAATGGATAAGGAGGACCTCGCATGATGCTTTACCGAACTCACTGGTACAGAAATGTATAACAAACTTTGGAAGAATATAAATTTTTATCTTAAAGTCAACTTTGTTAATTTTGAAACTACCATTAACTGTTGGGGATGTAACAATAGTTTTGCAGCTGTAGGAAAGAACTAATGCTATCTACTTGGTACCAGGCACGATCAAAGTTTAACCTACATGTTGTAACTCCCTTGCAGACATTCTGTTAACATCTGGTACAAGATTAATGTGCCTGATTTGGGAGCTGATCTAGAGTACAAGTTCTTTCTGTGTCTGCTCTATTAGTGTACTTTTCCCTAATATGCAAGAGAAATAAGATAGGAAAGGTAAAGATGACCTTTCACTTACCACAGATGAAGGCAAGAAATGAACAAACAAAAAACACAAAAACAAAACAAATTGCACAATATTTCGGTGAGAAACCTTATTCATGTGAGAGGCAAGACATACATGGTGTATACCAAAAGTAGTAAACTGATTTCTTTAAAAAAAAATGTATTGAAGATATCTTTACAATTCCTTAATCCTCTTCAAAATAGCACCCTTGGTCAGCTACACACCTAGAATTACGCTGCTGGCATCGGCCGTACGCCTTCTGGAAGTCAGATTCGGGGACGCTGTTGAGAGCCCTCGTCGATGCTGCTTGAACGTCCTGGATTGAGTCAACCCGCTATTCATTCAGCTCCTTTTTTCATCCATGTGAGTAAAAAATGTCAGATGGAGCCAAATCAGGGCTGTAGACGGGGTGCAGCAACGCGGCAATGTTGATTCAGGCCAACAGTTGCCTCATGACGGCACGCCTTGGCACGGCGCATTGTCGTGATACAGAGTCCAGTTGGCAGAAATGACTGGTCGGACGCCATTCACTCGATCTCACAGGCGGGCTGGCACTTGCACGTTAAAGTTCGAATTGACAGTTTCCCCAGGGGAAACGAACTCCTTATTAATCACCCCGCGACGGTCAAAAAACACAATCAGCATTGTCTTGATCTTTGATTTGCTCATGATAGCCTTCGTTGGACAGGAGGATGTGGAAAGCATCTGTTGGCCCGTTTCAGCGTTGCCACATTGCTGCACCCCCCCCCCTTTTACAGTCGCACTCTGGCTCCAACTGCCTTTTTTTTTTTTATTCCCACGGATGAAAAGGCAGCTGAAGGGACAGTGGTTTGATTCGATTCAGGACCTTCAAGCAGCATCGACGAGGGCTCTCAACAGTGTCCCTGAATCTGACTTCCAGAAGGCATACGGCTAATGGCAGCAGCGTAATTCTAGGTGTGTAGCTGCCCAAGGGTGCTATTTTGAAGAGGATTAAGGAATTGTAAAGATATCTACAATGAAAAAAAAAAAAAAATCAGTCCTACTACTTTTGGTATACACCTTGTATGATAGGGGAGAGATGTGATAATGAAAGAACATACACGCAAACAAAGCAGTTACAATCACACATGAATGTTGTGGAAAAAAGTACCTTGATATGAAGTAACAAAGAACGTGTGTGATATTATGGACTACCGCTTGAAGAAAGCCAAGAAAACAAGAGGACAAAATAAACAAAAGACAAAAGGTGGAAATAAATAGGAGAACAGGGAGATAGAAACAAAAAGGAAAAAAAGAAGGAAGCCCTTGGCAATATATGGATAATGGAAACAAAGAAACTGCCAAGCATTGTTAGACGATATCATTTGTAGGTTTATTACTTTCTTATTTAGTGCCCAATTACCAATAATTGAACATACAGAAGAGGTAACACTGTCATTTATCTATGAGTAACCCAAGATGGAATACCAGCTGTTGGCTGTACACTGTGCATGGAGTTGAAAGGTATCCTCATTTTGGGAAGAAAATTGCACTGGTTACCTACAACCATGTGAGACAATTCAGTTCCCTCTTTCTCCTGATAATTAGCTATGGCTTAAACCTCAGAGGGAAAAAGAATGCATCAATAATGTTAAACCAGTTCACATATAACATCTGCACTTTTGTTCTCCAGTAGTTTGAGTTCAAGTTGCTCAAGCTAAAAATGTGGTTACCAGATATTTTGGGCAGTACTACATCATGGTATAAAATGCCACTATTTTGAATGCTGCATAGTTTGAATGGAGTTGTTTTGCTTTGGAAAATGGTCATAGTTATTTGAACATGAATGTTTTACACTGCATGAATAGTGTATGAACTGTTAGTTCTGTCTACGGCAGCTTCGGCTGCATCCTAGAAGTTTAAGTGTGTAGCAAAACAGAGACTTTTTACAGATGTCAGAATTATTTTCATCATTATTTAATTCCTTTTTTAAAAGGCTAGATGATGGCATTAGCAAAGACTGTTGGTGTGTGTTTCACATGAATTTCTTGGATGGCCATGTTTCAGGGAATGATTGGAGTGTGAGGGAATGGTTTCAGGTGGATACTTCTTCAATATGATCAAGATATGACATTTATCTCCTGTTGTAACATAGCCTGTTAAGGAGTGCAGTAAATGTGGGGTGGTGGCATTTACTGAAATGCTGGCAATACTGAAACCACTGTTGTGCCATGTTTTGCATTGTGTTGAAACCTCTTTACCTCTCCTGATAGCCTTCTCCGTTAGTTTTATTGCTTCAGCATTTGAGGTGTTATTTGTCATGCATTTTATTTCTGCTATATATACTCCTTTGTTTGTTTCCTTGTATGGCCATACCTATGATTTCACATCTGTTTGCCCTCTACCATGCTTCTTTTGCATCCATCTGTGCAGTCTTAGATCAGACTGTGTAGTTTTGAGCCATAGCAGATGGAGATACTTTTACAACTTCACCGGTGGAGTTGCTCAACACTTTTGTCCTTTTTTTATCTGTTATATATTGTTCATATGCTATGTGGTTCAGCCACAATAAATATTTGTTACATCATTAGTAGCATTAGTTCATGTTTACCCAAGAGTGAGAGTTTTGATGGTAGCACACTCACTTTCCTTGTGGGTTGGGTGGATTGCAAGAGAAAAAATGTTTTGGATAAATAAGTTTTCTTCCTAAAATAAATGATGGTTTGTTACTTGTTATTTGAGAAGGATTTTCCCTTCTGTGATTGCTAGGGGTGGTACCATGTGGTCTTACCATGTAATTATATGTAACCTGTGATACCCAGTGGTATACTTCATCCAAACAAAGGAGTGGTTAGTTATATGTACTTGTAGACATCAGCACTATAGAGTTGCAATAAAACTGTCAAGCCAATAAACCAGGAGAAGTAAGGCAAATATTGCACAATGAAGTCTTGCTAACTTTTGGCATTATTGAACTACTTAAACATGTGAAATTTAGGTGTCTAAAACTTGTCAATACTTTCAGAAAATCATACTGTATCATGGCACAGAAAGTAGATGCACACTTATTGTGGTGACCACTAGCCAGTTGTGGATTTTATACTGTCTGCTGCATTTGTAAACTGTTCAGCTAGTCATTCAATGTGAAATGTTTTTAAGAATGCAAAACACAAGAGATCGTAGCTTTTTTTAAAAAAAGAAGTCCCTAGGTGGAAACCAAATGGCACGTTAGATAATCAATTTCATCACATTCAGTATCAGCTGATACATTATCAGCTAAATCATCATTTCTATTTGCATCACCCAAGTTTGTAAATTCATCAATATCATTCCCCATTATGTCATTATCAGTTATTTCCACATTGACACCATTCCATTGAACCAAAGGTTCAACAACTTCCTCACTAATACAATTAATTCCTTCATTTACAATTACCCTCATCAGTTTGAATACCTACACTATCAGTAATCATATTATTCACATTAGATACATTAATATTCTTATCATCCTCATTCTTGTTTATATCACTACCATCAGTAACTACTTCTAAATTAGGACACTGGTCATTTTCAATAACAATATTCATAACATTCTTATCGTCCACATTTTTGTTTGTATCATTACCATCTGCAATTAATTCTACATTTGATCAATTCTCATTTTCATTAACAATATTCATACTTCATTCATCACACTTAAAAATCACTCATGGCTCTTTATAACTTTCGGAAGGTGTTACAGAATTATTGTCATCAAAAACTTTTGCTTCCTCAAGCTTACTTGATTCTAAACTAGCAACATTATCATCTTTATGTATTAAGCTCACATTAGCAGTTACACTGTTCTTTAAAACAAATTAATGTAGTAATACCTCAGAATATTTACTGAAATCAGATTTCCCTTGCTCTACAACAGACATTCTATATTTTTCACACTCATTAACATACTTGGTTACTATCGAAATTCAATTACTTCCTGCACCATTCTAGGTAATTCTGAATCTACTACCTCCTCATATACTACATAACCAATCATTTCATTTTACCTTGAGCTTCTTGCAATTTGCTTATAGTTGTATATCATAATCTTCACCTAAATTATTTTCAAGAATATTTTGCTACTGTCTTCTAGAATACTATTCACCTTATTTTTTAAGTTGTTTGATTTATTAAGCAACTCAGCTATCAAATGATTTCTATTCTTAGCATACCCATAATTTATATTAACCCTTCACTTAAAGCTTCCCTCAGACCATTTTGCATGCTTAATATCAGTTTTCACTAACTCTTTTGCTAATCTCCATGTTAAATTGGCCTCTTTTCCAATTTTATCAAGACAATTTTGAACGTCCCCAAGTAGCCACAAGAATTGAGGTCTTTCCTTTACACTCACAGATACTATACGTTTTTACACATTTTGAATTAACTTATCTTAATCAAAATTACTTACAAAATCCTCCATGTTGAAATAACAATTAAAATACTTACTAAATTATACAAAATTTTTATCTGTCTGATGAGCTTTTAAACACTCAACACATGTAAAAATCCATTTCTTGAAGCAGTCAGTTCTTGTACCATGGTGAATCCAGATCTGCTTGCTTCTTCTTCCTTTATCAGTCAAATTGCATCTGCTTGAGGCTCCTCTCAAAATTTGCATCTGCTTGTACAGTGATAATCCTTAATGTCTGCTTGTACCGTGATGTTCCTTTGCATCTACTTTTTAACGGTGATCTGATATCATGGCAAAGATTTACATTTTCGAGATTTATGTTGCTTATCAAAGGTTATTGTTAAATCCTGGCCATGGGCGCCACATCGTAACTTTACTAGCTATTTTTCAATTAATCCTGGCAGTTATGAGGTCCCATTCCACCAGCCATTGAGGATATTTATGTAAATAATGTTTTAAATAACATAAATGTATTATTTAATGAAGGTATTACAGTGCAGCAGAATGTGTAGAACCTGGGCGCATTTTAAATGATTTTTGCTATATTTCATTTGTTGAAGTTGGTAAGACTGTATATGTGGGGTAGCCGATTAGACTAGAAGGTGCAAGATGGGCATAAAAAAATGTGGACTGACTGGCTATAATGAGGCATGATAGAAGTATTGGAATGATTGTGTAGATCAACATTATTGTATATCTGGTTTCATTAATGTGAAAAAATAGTGTATTGATTGAGCGGTGTGTAAATAAATAGTAATTGTTTTAGAAAAATCCAAGTACTTTGAATTATAAAAGATATACCACGAAATGAGTGGGTAGCGCAAAAACTGTATGAGACGGTATTCTGGGACCTACACATTGTCCTGAGTGGGCTACCATTGTTCAATTAATTAGGAGACCCTCCCACAGTGGTAGCCACATTGTAACTTCCTGCTCACATTTCTTGCTGTACTCTTATCTTTTCTCTGAAATTTGCTTAATTAATTTTTATTCTTTTAATTACTGTTCTCTTTCTCACTTACAATGAAGGGTACTATTGTTACAAATGACAATAATACGTAAATCCATTTAATTACATTTCTTCAATAACTTCTTGCAAATCAAATAAAAAATACAAAAATCTACACTATGTACTCTTTTCTAATCAACCAATTCTTCAAAATCAACTGACAAACACTCATTCCATCCATTCATGCAGGGAGAGGCATACTCAGCACCCACAAGTCTGTCTACGCCATACTATTTACTTCCGTGTCTTTTCCTGACACCTACTATTCGATAACTCCACGAGCACTGTCTGTACCGAACTATAGCTAGTGATAGGTAGGTACTTCTGTTCCTTGTTGTAGTCTCAGAAACCATTGAGAACAGAGTAACCTTCAAAATGATGTCGCTCTGCTCTGTGATGATAGTCATCGAAAAGTGCGCCTCAGTGTTACAACTGTCAAGAGGTAGAACATGTATCCCGTCACTGCATGATGCTGTCCAAATGTGTTAAGTGCACTGGCGGACATCCTTCATCTTAATATGCTCTTATAAAATGCGAAACTCAGCCCAAATTCACCAACTGCACTGTGCGTGATGGGTGAGCGGTTAAAGCTCTGGCCTCGCATTCGGGAGGACGCCGGTTCAAATGCCCATCCGGGCATCCAGATTTGGGTTTTCCATGGTTTCCCCAAATTACTCCAGGCGAATGCTGGGATACTTCCTTCAAAAGACCATGGTCAATTCCTTCCCGTTCCTTGCCTCAGTCCCATCCCGCCTCTAATGACCTCAACATTGTTGAGGCATAAAGCCATAAGTAAAAAAAATAGTGCACCAACTGTGGTGTGATCACATGCTGAACTATCACAATTGATTCAGTGTGAGTCAGAAGGCTAACAACACTTCCTACATTGGAATGCTCAAGAAGATGCAGCAGCAGAGGAAGAAAGAAGGAGAGACAACACCTTCTGTTAACATGGTGCTGCCAAATCCTGAGCTAACACCTGGTACTACTTTCGCAGAAGCACTAACCAACTCGCCTATCGCCTAGCAACACATGGCAAAGGGTGGTAAGGACCAGTAGGAAGACTCTTCCTCTGCCCAGGAAAAACCCCAAAGCAGGGTAAGAAAGCTGATGAACCAAACATCCGTCCAGCTGAAATGGCCTCCTAGAGGGATTACAGATCCATCCTCCTGAACATGGTGCAGTCCCTACTGCAGACAGTGACCACATTAATTCAAGACATGCCACTACAGATCACGGAGGTGGCCAGGCTAGTAGTAACTTCCATACAACAAGGAAACCAAGTAAGACATGACTAACGTCACTGATGGCTTGACCATTTGTACTTGGAACGCCAATGCCCTATGGCAACAGGTAGGTGAATTCAGGGAATTCTTAAGAGACGTCAACAAAACATATCTAAAGCTGGGTATTAAAGCTGTTCCCCCAAACTATTCCTGCTACAGGTACGATAGGCCAACTTCAGGAAGCAGAACTGCAGTCTTTGTCAGGAGCAGTATCAAACACTATGTGGTAAACCAACCTTAAATACAGGTGTTGCCATAGAGATGTCTCATGGAAGGCACCTGTTCATAACTGCATACAGACTACCTCAAGAAAACCGGATGAAAACGACATCTCCACTCTACTCCATCTTTGGGGCACCCACTTTATTGTGGACATCCTCAATGCTAATCACATTGCCTGGGATTCGCACCTTATTAATGCGAATGACCAGAGGCTTCTGCACCTTGTCGAAAATCATGATGCGGTAATTTGGGAACCCACAGAAACTAACTTCCGGATGTACTGGATGTCGCCATTACCAAAGGCCTGCAGCAGAACATCGCAGTGACCACTAAAACTTTCGTGATTGTGATGTTTTACATGGCGGTTTATGTCTCCCCAAAAACAAACACGCTAAACTGAAACATTTGGGACATCGATTGAAAATCCTTCAAGGGCAGAATCATAGAGGCAATTGTCACTAAAAACCAACTAACAAGGGAATGGCACATCTCCTGGGATCTGGCTACGAAGAGAATCGTCAACCAAATGCATCGTGAGATCAAGGCGGAGATGGAGCAGCACAGGATCTCTGACTGGTCCAATTTCATCTCCATTCTGTAGTTGTAAGATGGATCAGTATGGCAAACCATCAAGGCCCTGCTCAAGCTAAGGCAGAAGATCCCACCCTTAGTTTTTGGCAATAACTATATCTGTGAAAATGAGTAGAAGGCTGAAACCCTCGCAGATCCTTTCAGAACAAACTTACAATCAGTTGATGTCCCAAGGGACAAAACAACGCTTGCGGCATTTCCTTGATGCTGTTCCCCTGGAAGAGGACACCATCACAGTACAGGTGGTCTCATCAATGCTGCAACATTGCAAGTCAAGAAAACAGCAGGTCATTATGGAATCAGTGGAGGCACTGTTCGCCAAATGCCCCCGGCTTGTATGCAGTATATCACAGATGCCTTCAACAAAGTGCTTCAAAGTGGCAAATACCCACCAACATGGAAGCACGCCAACGTGATCCCATTTCCGAAAGGGTGGAAGTGTAGGATGTCTCCCAAATCCTACCTCCCCATCAGCCTTCTGCCGATGCAATCAAAAGCGTTCGAGCAGATCTATGTAAAGGGGCTATGCAGGATTATCAACAGTGAGAGGTTGCTACCGGAAGAACATTTTGGTTTCTGAAAGCAGCGTTCCACACCTCAGCAGCTGTTCTGTCTCGCTGAAGAAGCTTTGGGTACATTCGAGCATTGAGAGTATTTTGGTGCAGTCCTGCTCTACATCAGCCACACATTCGATTCATTGTGGCACAAGGCCCTCCTCTTCAAGCTGCTTGCCCAGGGATTCCACTCTCCCACGCCAGACTGCTTAGGAGCTATCTAGAGACACGAACCTTACAGGTTGTGTTGGATGGCGCCAAATCATCAGTGAAGGACATCTCCGCAGGTGTCCGTCAAGGCTCCATGTTGAAACCAGTGCTCTACGGCCTGTACATGGTGGATACTCTCAGTACAGCTCGTTTTAAGAAAGCTCTCTATGCCGACGACACAGCGTTGTATGCAAAGAGCGTCAACACACTACAAATAAGATTGCAACTGACTTGCAACAATATCTGCAATGGGAAACTAAATGGAGCCTAGCCTTTAACAGGCCAAAGAGTCAAGCAATCATCTTGACCAGGAAGAAGGTGCCACACCCAACACCACTGACCCTCTTTGGGGAAGACATAAATTTGCCACCTACCTAGGAGTCAAAATGGATAAGAAAATGATATGGAAGCCTCATGTCATCAGCATGCATGGAAAAGTTACAGGGAGACTTAGAACTTTATACCCTGTCCTCAACCGTACATCAGCACTGGGACCAGACCTAGGCATCTGACTTTACATCACCCTCATGTGACCTATAGTGGAGTATGCTTCAGTCATCTGGAGAAACACTGCCTCCAAACTTCAAATGCTGCAGGCAATCCAGAACAGGATCAACATACATCATCCCATCTGCCACAAGAGACGAGGGTAGACATCCTCCTTCATATAAGTGGTCAACCCTGACTTTGCCAAAGGTTTGAAAAGCTGGTAGCCCAGTTTTACAGCACAAACCAGAAGTCTACCAAACCACTGATAACAGCTCTAGGAATTGAACCAACTTACGACAACATGCTAAGATGGCCAAGGAAACTCTGCGACCACCAGTGAAGAAACAATCATAAACAGAATATGGAAAAACTACCAGATATTGACTATTCCAGACATACAAGGGGGACCCAAAAGTAAATTGTTTGACCCGGTGTCAGTTAAGGTCATGCCATTTAAAACAATGTTTTTCCATTTCGGCGAAAACGTGATGTCAGACTGTCGAGAGCAATGCGTGGCTCTGAAATTTTGCTGTTTTGAGGCATATTCATATATGAATATATTTCAAAATTTTTTCTTGCATTTTTTTATTTATGCTTTACCTACTTTTAACCACTTTTACATAACCCCTTTTTTATTTTGATTAATTTCTTTCCCACAGTTTATTTTTCACTGATATTGTTTTTGTGCCACACTACCTCTTCTATATATTGTAACAGTCTTAACTTCTAATCCCTGTTCATGTTGGTGTGTTAGTCGCACGTTCCTTTGTGAGCTCAGTCACATGTTTCTAATTTGATGATTAAGGGCATAGATCAGAATATTGCTTCTTTTTGTGTTTCTGGAATTTTTTTTGCTGCTGCTGCCCTCCTCTGTTCAACTTTGTCAGACACATACATACAATGAGTATTTACAAGTCTATGGCCCTATGAATGAAGAAGCTGTTTGGTGGATGTTAGCATGGTTGTAGGTCTCAAGGTGTTCACATATGATTCCATTGCCATATGTCCCACCTCAAACATGAGTAAGGCTTTTTACTGACTTATTTTAAAGTGTTCGTGTTTTTTGGGGGGGAGGGAGGACTCCTCTCTTTATCTTTATTAACTGATTGGTTTATTTTGCTTGTCATTCCTTATTTTATACAATATATTTGAAATTTATTCAATGTAGATTGATTCCATTCATATTTGACATCATCATCTTTGGTTTGTTTAATGTTTTGTTCTTAATTTGAATTTTCCACACCAGCCACCTGTACCCTTAACACAGTTAACCACCACTGGAGACTGTCATCCTGCGGAGGAAGGAAATGAATCCAAGGGGAGTCTACGTAAAAGTATAGATGAGGAAACTATAAATTTTGAAATAAATTCTCAGGAAATATGAGGTAACTCAGAAAGCTAAAAATAAAACATAAAGGTAATATTACTACAGGTTTATTAAAGATTGTGGGATACGATATTGTACCTAACCTTGAAATTTTATTTAAAACGAGTTTGGAGTATTGCTGTTGGAAAAGAGTGATAGTAGTACTGGTTCATAAAGAAGGAGTTTCAAATATGGTTGAAAATTACAGGCCAATTAGTTTGGCATCAGTGATAGGCAAAATGATGGAGAGTTTGATATTACCATGAGAACTTGCCAAAATGTATGAAATGTAAACTGTAACTGTGCAATCTTTCAATTAATTACAAACAACAATTTCTTCTGAAACCATGAAATTTTATCTATATAAAATATATCATTGTTTATAATTTTCTTAAAAATCCATTCCTTAGTTTTTGCATGATAAATGCACATCCACGCAAAAATTCCAAAATTTGCAGTATTAGTATCTATTTCATAAGGAACTATGTAATTTATCAAAACGTTAATTGTAAAAATGAGCTTTAACTGTAAGTTTTGTTGTAATCAGATAATTAATTTTGGGTGATACTTACATTGATACACACACAATTCCTAGATTTGTGGTTTTGTCCTTGAAAAATTGATTCAATTTAACTAAAATGAACAAAGGTATGTCTGGAGAATATCTTTCCATAGATCATACACAAACTGCTTGAAGAGAAACAAAGCCAGTTTTAGGACTGTTTACATAGCATCCATATCTGTCTCTCTGTATGTCCCTACCTCACAATAAACTAATCATTATTAATTTTTGTGGATCAAATGCCCCACTGACAAATTCCCCACATACCTCACATATTATGATTCCTACATATTTTTACCTTAAAATTCTTAGGTGTAGTGTTGTTAATTCCCTTTGTAATTTATTCCAGTCCCTCACTGCTCTAATTACAAATGAAAACGTCCCTACTCCTGTATTTGAGAAATTAATCGATACTTTATTGTCATGGTCTTCCTTCCCTCCCATCTGCTGTTACTAAATCTTCTAGTATCATTTATTTGGATCTCATTGCCAGTATATTCCTTGTGCATGACAACAATTCACTTCCCTCAGGTTCTATCTTGCAATGAATCCCAACCCACATCTTTTATAACTTTAGTTACTGAGTTCATCCTTTGGTAATTTCCACAGACAAATCAAGCTTCCCTCCTCTGCACTTCTTCAAATCCAGTATTTAATGCTCAAAATGTGGGTCGCATATTACCCCTTAATATTCTCGCAAGCGCCTGACCAATGTTTTGTACACCCTCTCATTACCCTCTCCAGTAGATGCAAAACCCTGAACCCTTTTCCTTACAACCTCCCGAATTTGCCCAGTTTAATGACCATTTCTCAATAAAACTTTGCATAGTAATTACTTATGTCATGGGTTAACATATAGATTAGTTTTTACCCCACCAAGTTAAATAGGTCAACATTAAAACCATAAATTGAGGAGTTTTCTGTTTCTCTGGCAGTCATTGTGTGTTTTAACTTATACAACAGACATGACTTTTTTATAGTTTTTTTCGATTGTATCAATGATAAATCTCCTAGTATGCATGTCTTTTTGCTGTGTATTAAATAATTTATCTCATTTTAGTTCATTTAATAATTAATTCTTAGTTTTGAAATTAATGCCATGTTAAAATAACAAATGTAGGCATTAAATTATTGAATAACTTGACAAAATATTTAAACAGAGACTTGTTTATGAAAAAAATTTAAATCACTACAGTAACTGATAAGAATAATTAGTTTCAAAACACTTTTCAATATGCTATCCACATTAAACCACATTAAATGGAATTATTAGTTGACTGATTCATATGACTTGAAACTAAATAAATCAGGAAAAAATATTGTAATCATTAGTCAATATCTAAATGCATTTACTAACTTTATTGGTTATACCATTTGAAAATTATTTTACAGAAATGGCTAGTTTTAAAATATTGTTACCCTTCTTCATACAATTTTTAATTAGATATTTCAAATTAAGAAGATTAAAAACATTGTTTTTTATGTCATTATTGTCCATATAGGTCAAACAGCCAATTCCTCCTAGCACCCTTCTCCTCTTTAACTGTTTTAAGTTTTTCTTAAACATGTACTAAAAAAGAGATGAAATTAAAACAAAGGGGAGAAACCATTGCTTACCACAATACATGATACGATGGTGTCAACACAAGAATTGGTATAAACTCTCACAAAATACTGTAATTATAGGATGTAGATTCTTTGTCACCAGAAGATCATGATTATTGTGTGGTGAGATATGGCATTTAATTAGTCCTATAATTGGTCTGTGTTTCAACTCTCTAAGGTTGGACAGAAGGGGGAACAAGCAATGCACCACTCTGTTATGTCCATATTTAACATTACAAGAATTATTCTAATTTTTCATATTATTGCAAGTTTTAATACTTTCATACATATCATTAATACTCATACTACTCTCATTAATTATCATGTTAATAAAGTCCTTCTCTGTTGGATCTAATATTACATTATAAAACACATTTATGTTAATATTTATAATTTTGTGATGCAAGATGTAAATAATAATTAATTTTTGTTAGTAGTCCCAGATGATATAAATTTTCCTTTTCATCATTCTATCTATATATAAATTCACAAATTTTTAAAGATAAGTCAAAATTGAACGCTATACAAATTACTTGATTTGGCCCATGGAGGCTTTTGCTGAACAGAAATTAACCCCCCATTTTTAAATTAGCTGACTTGACATGATTTGTAGAGAAAAACAATTCCTCATGAAATATTTCAACAAGTGAAAGAAAAAGAATAGACACTTCAGGATATTGAGACTTTATTTTATTATTAAAACTAACTTAGTCCACAACCCTAAGGTTGGTTGGATCCTCCCGAAGGAGGAATACTAAGCTATTGAATCAGAGGTAGGATGGTCAGTTTCTTTCCTCTGGACCTTCAGTTTAACATGGAATCCGAACCATAGAATGACCTGACATAACATATGATCACTCAAAAATTCCTCCACCCACCGGGATTTGAAGCTGGGACTGGAGCAGCAAACTTTTTAAAGCAAGCGCCTTAACCACTGAGTTACCAGACTGCTCATTTTATAATTGATATAGACTTCCACATGCTCTTTACAACTAAATAATTGAGGTTCAAGAACATTCTTTTAGGAGATTATGTAGGTTACTGTTCACATTTGTTATAAAACATAATTTGTATGCTTTCACTGAAAACAGATTTTATGTTGAAGTTAACATACTATTAAGCTCAGTTACATAATACTGTGCCTTTCTTGTGATTTTTCTGCAGTGGATAACAGCTGTGAACAATTGCGCAAGGAACTGACAGACGTAAGAAGACAGCTTGCTGATAGCAACTATGAGAAAGACAAGTACAATAGCTCAAATAAAGAACTTCGAGAATATGTGAAACGCATTGAAAGTGAAAAACGAGAACAAAGTCGCACACTGGAAGATGCATATCAGAAGATTGCTGGTATGTTGAATGTCCCAATTCTTTTTCGTTCCTGGTAGTGTTATTTAACTTAATTTATTACTCAGTGCAATGATTTTTAACAAGTATGGGCTTGTGGTATAAATTCATACTCATGTTTGGCTTCCTGAATTTGGCTCCATATATTACCTCATTTGTTTGTTTAGTGTCTTCACTTCCCAAAATACGCTAGATTTTATGTTCTCTATTCTATTGCAGAAATTTTTTTATAATTATTAATCTTCTACCTTGAGGGGATTAAATAACCAACAATGTAAATAATACAGTTACCATAATCTAAGTAGTGTAATATTATTTTCAAGTTAATGGCTATTTTGCTTTATGTGTTTGAAGTTCTAAGAGATTTTGCAGGAAACACATGTTTAATTAATAGAAGAAATGTAGGGAGTATGTTAACAGTAAATATAACCGATAGTTCAGCTGCCAGTGTATATTAAGAGGCAATTTACATTGCCCATTGGGAACTCACTGTGTGAAAAATAAACTGTAGTATGTTAAGAAGCCCATTCACCTAAACCCTGAGTGTAAGACTCCCTTCACCGTGTTTGAACAGGTCACTTCATTTAAATATACTAAACTTTGTGAAACTGCTGGTTTCTACCCACCATTCATCTATGCAGGCCTGCTGACAAGGAAATGACTGCCGAGATTCTTCAATGAAATACTGCAGATCCTTGCAGCTGCCCCTTGCATTAGGATAGTTAAGGCTAGCTGTATAAGCAAGTAACAGCACTATAACACTAGACAGATTTTATTTCATTAGCACAACATTGATGCAAAAAAATGAGTGATTTCCTGAACAACATAATTACTAATTATTAATTAGTAATCACAAATTTCAGGTTTGTTGTGAGGCCAAAGGAATGGTCAATGTAACCTTGGTAAAGAGCTGCCACAGGGCTTAATGGTGGCACCTGTATTTTTCAATTTGTGTGTTATGGGCACACAAGATATAGCTAGAAACTATCCAGATTGAATTTATAAAACATTTTATTTTTGAAATACTAAAACTCAATCCCATTCAGATTAAATTACTTATCAATCTATACAAATTTGAAATTTTCCATAGCTGAAGGCAGTTTTACAGGTCACCTTCTGAAAGGTTCACCATTACATCCTTCTTTTTTCTTCAGTGCATCATCAGGTTCAAAAATATTTCCTATTGACGCACTTGATAAGTCTTAAAGAGGAATGTCGGATAAGCAAGGTGGATGCTCCAACATGAGCATTCCATGTTTCACCAAAAACTTCATGAATAAATGAGCTTGTGAGTTGTGTTGATGGAAGATCCAAGACCAATTCGTTTGCATTTCAAGTGTTACTAACGAATTTTTTTAATCATCATTATCCTCAACACTTTCCAGCCATTCGGGTCAATTTCGTGCATAAGCCTCTCCATTTCCTTCTTTCTTTCCACCACCTCTCTGTCACCACCTTGTTCCAGTCTCCTCTCTTCTATACACACTCCTCCCAGCCATCCATTTCTTGGTCTTCCTCTGGGTTGCTTACCATGCAATGAATTGATAAATAATTTTCCAAACGTTGAAGGAATTTAAAATTGAAATTCATAAAAGGCAAAAGAAGATGGGTGCATAAATTTAAGAGTCATCTAAGTATATATGAAAATAATAAAAGAATGGTATAATTATATGCCACCAGAGCATGCGCTCCATTTCAATTCAATAAAAATTAGCATAGAATTTCTTTACTTTTTATCTGGAAAACATTTCATTAGCAGTTATGAATAAGGATTAAAAAAGTGGTATATAACAGGCCTAAAAAGAAATCATGACCAAATCAAGGAGCATCTGAAAGACATAAGGCTGGGGCTAGACCAGAGGATTACTCAGGAATAGCGGACATTCATGTATAGGAAGAAGTGGAGAGTGCTCATGACCAGCACCCGGGAGACTGGAGCTGGAGAATGATGATGATGATGAACATTGTGTTTATAAATAGATGACAAGCTTGTGGATTTGAAAGAAATTCCAAAACACCGTGCTCACTCGGCTAGTCACCCGAGAAGACTATATTAATTCTCAACGCCGAGAGAAACTTTGATCTTATGAATTCCAGTTTGTATTTCATAAGCTTTAATTTTGCAAGAGTTAAATTGTTCCGATTAATGAATTTCAGGTCTCAATCATATAGGCAGAATCGAAACAATCATATCGAGCAGCATGCCCCCTTTCAGCAGTGCTGTTGTTGACCACCCAAGATAAAAAACTGTTAATAAATATACCCAAACCTAATGATAGTTCACATGTTAAAACATTATTTGGAAAATACTTGTCATAGTACCTAGTTTTTTGCTGAAGGATGAAAAAAAATATAGTACCCTTCTTTTTTTAATTTCTATTTTACTTAGGGATTTGAATAGAATTTAACACTTGTAGATAGTTTATACTATACAGTTAAAACCAGTTTATTGTGTGGAGAGTAATCGTCACTTTTTTCTAGATCGCTAACTGCAACAGGCCATTTTATTGCTCACTCTCACCATTCATGCTCTGTTAAATGTGTTTTATTCACTGTCCTCATAACGGTATTTATGATCATCCATACTTTTTAACAATTATATCTCCAATTAGTTTGGACATAAAGTATATTAAAGTGTATTATGTGTGTTATTATATGTCAGTGTTGTTATCTTATTTAATGTTTCCACCTTAGTGTCACTTTCAACACATCCTCTATACGTATTTTCAAACTGAAGTTCCATCCTCTACCAGCTTACAATTAGATGTGTTACTATAAAATTTGCAACTTTTTTTCTATGTGATAAGTGTATTTTTGTTTGTGAAATGTGTAGTATATGAGGCAAAGATTAGAGCCCATTCCAGCATTCGCATATATAATTAAGGAAAACTGCCTACAAACTGCAGGGGGCATAAAATTTGAACCTGGAGTCATCATCCCTCCCCGATTCAGTGTGGTGTCACTTTAACGTGTGCACTCACACTGGGGGTTGGGATATTAATAATAGTAATAAAAATTATATAGCAAATTGTATTTCTTTAATTTTTGACAAAAAATATTATGAGCATTTCACTAAACTCCACAAACCTGCTGCATACTATCTCACAATTTCAAAAATTTTGTTAAGATTTGACATTAATATTAAAAAGTTGTGTGTAACAAATTTTGGGACATAAATTAAAATTTGAATATATCCAGATAAATATTAAAAAATGTTTATGTGTCCTACTCTTTATGGTAGAAGGAATCTTGAAACATAACCTTAGAGTGCATATGTTGAACCGTTTACTATCTTTTGTACTGCTAATTTTTATCTTTTTAAAATGTATAAATGAAAAACCATTAAATAACTAGGAGTAAAACAGTCTTCGAAGTATTGTAATCTGCTTTCAGCTATTCAAATACATATATATTCAGTAATCTGTCAGAGTATTTATATGGAAGAAACTTAAAAATAATCATTAATCAACATTCAAATTATTAATCAATTTTTAATAGAAAGACTCAAACATAATGTGACTAAATACTGACAGTGCCAATTGTAATAATAAACAAAATTAATATAGCTGTAATGGTTCATTGCTAAGAAGCTGACTTGAAAAATGATGATCCCTGGTTAAATTATAAGTTTAATCTACAATGATTACTATCCCTTAGCATCACCTTTACATCTGGCAGCATTATTTCTTTATGGGAAATGTCGATTGGTGTATAATTTTTATATATAAAGATGAATGTATGTTTGTTTGTTTGTTTGTTCTTCATACAAATCCACAGTTTTCATCCGATCTCGATGAAACTTTGCACACTTATCCTTTGAAACAAGAAGAAAAATACTGTCTACATTTGGTTGAAAAATTATCTGTATAAATAACACATGTTGTCTCATAACTTCGAAATACGGAGATAGACAGACACGTTGGATGTGGACGTCTCCAGACCGTGTTTCCGTGTAGTAAACTGGCAGCTCAGTGGATAAAGAGCTTGCTTTCGAACGTTGTGGTCTCCGGTTCAAATCTCCGTGGAGGCTAAGATTTTTAAAAATTGTTTTTCATCGTAAGAGTCAGGCCTGGGCCGTAGGTTATTCGGATTGAACGTTAAACTGTAGATATTAGAAAGTTAGGGGTGCAATGCGAGGCAAATCGTAGGTAGTCTTGCAATTTTGTAGGTGTACACTTTTTTACGTTATAATGATCCCTCAGGTGTTGTTCGCAGTCAGTGTGTGAGTGAGAACCACAGTAATACTAATATAAATACGGAAGTATGTCTCTGTCTTTTTGTTACGTTTTGACGACTAAATGGCTATATCGTTGTGATGGAATTTTGTAAGGAAAGCTGTATGAAGGGCACAGGATATTTTTTCCAGTATGATTAACAGTTGTAGTCACGAAATTTTGAGATCTTATCGAATAGTGACAGAAATATGTTGGAAATTGATTCTCTTCAAGAGGCAGGTTCGATGGTAGAATGATATAGTGATAGCTTTCCTGTCATATTATGCCGACTCGATATTGTTTGGGACCAATCCTTCGTTACCTACAACTTTCTATATTTAATTCTGGCAAAAAAATTCTTAATCCACGCGTACGAAGTCGCGGGTACGAGGCTAGTAAGTTAACAAATAAACATTTGCTTTGTTTATTTCTTCTTGAATCAGTTACCATGTTAAACTATAGGTTCCTCAAAAAAGAACTGGCTGTCTTACTTCTGACATACTGGCATTGTGTGATTCCTTTAGCAGATTCTGGCTAAAAGTTGTGGACTGAGTTAAGTGTGTTAACATTTATAGAATTTAATTTAATTCAAATGTAATGGAGCACACACCCTTGGCAATTTCCCTTCACACCTACCTTTCCTCCTTTAATGTACCCACAAAATTTTGTCTTCTATGAATTTAAACTTTAAATTCTTTAAGCATTTTTGTAAGTTATTCGTAATTTCTATTGGTTACTTATTTCAATTTCTGATTGCCTTACCTATGAAAGAAAATCTTCCAGAACCTTTGTGTCTAAAATAGAGTGACAGCTTGTGGTCATGGTCATCGTTTCCCCTCCATGCACTACTTCCAATTATTACACCAATATCTTTCCATGCCTCATCACCAATATATGGCTCGTATACTCCCATGACTCTCTTTATCTTCCTCCTGTGATCCAAATAATCCTATTCCAGCCCCTTTATCATATCAGTTACTGATTGAGTTCTATTCTGCAAGGGCAGATCGGAAAGTAATGCACAATAATTTTTTTTCTCAAAAAGTTTAATATGTACCACAACCAAACAAATTACAAATCAACTTACATCTTTGACTTACTTTTCTACATAGTCACCAATTTTCTCATTTCCCCTCGTGGTACCAGTTTCAATATTCCCTGTTCGTAGAAGTCCGTTTGTTGGGAGTGTAGCCATTTGTGGACTAATGATTTCACTTCCGCATCTGTTGCAAGATGTTGGCCGGCTAGGAATTTGTTCATGGAGCCAAACAGATAAAAGTCAGATGGTGCCAGGTCTGGACTGTATGGTGCATGCTGAAGCACCTCCCACCCAACAGTGGCGTGTTTCTCATGAACAGGAGCAGCAACGTGGGGACATGAATTGTTATGAAGAAGTTTGATACCATTAGCATTAATGTTGTAGCGTTTCTCACGAAGGGTACAACGCAACTTAACCAACGTTTTGATGTAGACTGCAGCATTCACAGTGGTTCCGTGTTCAGCAAAGTCCACCAATAACATGCCAAACATGTCCCAGAACACTGTCACAAGCACTTTCTTAGTCACTTTGAATTTTTTTCGTACTGGTGAACCAGCACTCCATAGAGGCCAGCTTGGTTTTGGGCATGTAGTGGTACACCCATGACTCATCACCATTAATGATTCCTTTCAGAAAGTCATGCCCTTCTGCCGCGTAACGCGTTAAATGATCCAAGGTTGTTATTATTCGCTGTCCCTTCTGGTTGTATATCAGGTTCTTAGGCACCCAGCGAGTACTAACTTTACGGAATTTCAATGTTTTATGAACAATGTTGCACACTGCACCATAGGAAATATTAAACGTCTGCAATGAGGTTTGCAGGTGCATCCGCCGGTCCTTCAGGATTGCAGCCTCAATGGCACTTACATTCTACGGAGTTGAAACTGTTACCGACCACCTGGAGCGTGGCGAATCACTAAGGTTCACACGACACTCTTGGAAGAATGCACACCACCAGGAGACATTGCTATAGTCCAGACAATTGTCCCCATACACGCCACGCATGTCCTTGTGAATTTCACTCGGTGAATGCCATTTGACCCGCCACTATCGAACTTCACTTCGCTGCTCTTCACTCATGGATGAAGGTAACATGCGTACACATGAAAACAAAATACCCTCTATAGCGCAAACTTCAAACTATATTGTCGTGAAATTTCTACATTCCAGCTGTTATACCAGGCAAGAAAAAAATTATTGTGTATTACTTTCTGATCTATCCTCGTAATTTCCAGACACAAATCTAGCAGCTCTTTTTTGCACCCCATCCAACTCCTTTTTTTGATACCCAATATGTGAGTCCAGCACAACACCACCATATTCAACCAATGGTCTGTTTAAAGTTCCCTTAGTTCTGTGATACATCCCCTCATCACTCTCTTCAACAAGTGAAGGTTTTTGAAAACTTTTTTCAGTAACTGTTCAATGCGTCCTGCCAAGTTGAGTTTATTATCAAATGTTATGCCAAGATATTTGCATATCGTGTCTTCAACGATCAATTCTTTCCCTGGCTTATAATTATAATCAACCTTTAATTTTTTAACTGTGTACTTAGTAAGCTGACTCTTCTTTGCATTTATCCTATTCATCCCATGATTATCTACCCAGGTAAATACCCCGTCCAGATCACCCTGCAGCTGTTCACCGCCTTCTATCATTTTCATCCTATTATAAATATTTCCTTATCTGCAAACAACCTAACTTCTGGCACTCCCACTTCTTTTGATATTGCATTTCCTACATCATCCTTTTGCTTTCTACCTTTTCTTCTCTCCAGAAAAAACACTTTTTCATCTATTCCAATTGTTTTCACCGTATTTATAACCTCTTCAAGGCTCACTCTCTCAAAAGCCTTTGATAACTCTAGTGCTACACTATCCATTTGGCCTCCCTTGTCCATTCCATCCGAAATATCTTGTGAATAGCCTGCTATCTGAGATTCGCATGAATTTCCTTGCCTCAAGCCACTTTTTCGACTTGAAAACCACTTACATTCCTCACACACATTTCTGATGTGGTTGCATATCAGTCTCTCGATTAATTATATACCTCCAACATCTAACTGGTTGGCCTATAATTTTTTACCCTATTTGTGAACCCTCCTTTCTGTACTACTATTGCACTTTTCCAGTCCCTACCCAGACTCAATGTAAATAATTTTTCAAGATAAGGTACCATGAAACATCCTGTTGTCTTTAAGACATCTGTAATAATATTATCTTCACTGGCTGCTTTATGCTTTTCTTTCCTAGTTCCTTGATAATATTCTCAGGATGAATTACAAACTTTTTAGTCTGCCCTTTCTTAATTGTGTAGTTGAGCTCATTCTTTGATTCACACTATTCCATTCCTGAATCATTGTGCCTAACGGTCCTTACTAAACCAATTGGTTTAATCCATCTGATACAAGGGGGGATCAAATATAAACGGGATTGTTGTTCCTGAACATCAACAATTCGCAGGACTGGCCCCGCGCTTCTGCTACGCTTAGGTGGACCATTAGGAGTGGGGAGAGCGTGATGTTAGATATTTCCCGCCGTTTATTCAGTAACGCTCACGCTGTCGGAGCAACAGGTGCACCTCTCCACTGCGCAACATATTATTATAAAATTTCTTGCTCTTGAAGGAGTTACAGTCTCGGAAATTTGGCAGAGATTGACTGCACAGTTGGTGATCAAACATTGTCAAGGATGCGTGAGTTTTTCTGGCATAAAAAGTTAAAGGAAGGACAAGAATGTATGCAAAATCAGGAACACGATTGCCGTCCTCGGACCAGTGTTGCAGACGAAAACATTCGTGTGGTTAAAGGCATTATTGACGTCGATCGACGGGCGAGAGTATCAGAAATTGCAGAACAAGTCGGAATCTGTTATGGGAGCTGTCAGCAATCATTACAAAACACCTACAGTTCTGTTAAGTGTGTTACGAGTCCCTCACCTTTTGAAGTTGAGACGTCTGGAACTCTGTCAAAGGCTTACAGCAAGGTTTGCGGAAGAAGGTGATACATTTTTTAGTCGGATCGTCACCTGCGATAAAACATGGGTTCAACACTACACTCCAGAATCCAAAGAAGCCAGTAAGGAGTGGCGGAGGAGAGAGAAGGCAGCACCAGTGAAAGCCAAGACTCAACTGTCAGTTGGCAATGTTTTTTTTTTTTCCGATCAGTGAGGCATTTTGCTGAATTATTTTTTGCATGAAATCAATGCTGCTTACTACTGCGAGTTGTTGAACAAGGCGAGAGTTGCATATCGCTTCAAAAGAGGAGACCAACTGATTCGACAGGTCATTCTCCTCCAGACAATGTGCTACCCCATACTGCTTCTCTAACTGTCTCTAAGCTACAGGAAATGTACTGGATAAATTTGATCGCCCTTCTTACAGTCCTGACTTATCGCCCTGCGATTTCCATTTGTTCAGACTTCTTAAAGAAACTCTAGGAGGGCAACAATTTGAAGATGACGAGAGTGTGGAAGACTTCGTGCACAACTGACTGGTGACACTACGCTGTTCTTTTTATGATGAGGGCATCAAAAAGCTGCTCATACGCTGGGAAAAATGTATTTCCAAATCAGGAAACAATGTGGAAAAATAAATTCTAATTACCTTGTGTTTTTCAATAAATGAATTTTAAAAAAAAAATCTGTTTATATTTGATCCCCCTCATATTTGAGTCTGTTTGCTGTGAAAATACAATCCAATTGGCTTTCTTGAAGTTCCATCATGCTGCAGGGTTTGATCGTATAACAGATATAGATTTTCCTACCTTAAGGATAACAGATCTATCAATTCAAATTCAGAGCCTAACTCTTGACATATTGCAGCACACCAAAATATTTGGGTGTAACACTGGACTCTGGCTTTAAAGCAGCAGCTCTCAAACGTGGCTGCTAAAGTCAAAACAAGAAATAATATTCTTCAAAAGCCTGCAGGTACTACATGGCGAGCCAGTACTCATATTCTAAGGTCCATAGCCTAAGCTCTATCATACTTTATTGCTGAATACATCTGCCTAACCTGGATCAAAAGCGACCATATGAGGAAGATAGATGTGCAATTCAGTCAGGCAATGATAATTGTGGGATGCATTCAGAGTACGGACACTGCATGCCTTCCAGTGCTATGTAATACGAGGGCTGTCCAGAAAGTAACAGACGTTTTGTAATAAAAAATAAACAAAGTGAAAAAAACGATTTTTATTATATACATTTTAGAAGTAAACTCTTAGGCTATTTTTCAACATAATCGCCATTTAAATTAAGGCACTTATCATAACGTGGTACAAGCTTTTCGATACCCTCTCTGTAGAAATTTGCCGCCTGAGACTTCAACCACTGGTTTACACCGACATGCAGTTGAGCGTCAGTTTCAAACCGTTGTGTTGCGAGCCACGTCTTCATCGCCGGGAACAGGTGGTAGTCGCTCGGTGCCAAATCCGGGCTGTACGGCGGGTGATTGAAAACTTCCCATCCAAAACCATCCAAGAGCTCTTGGGTACGATTGGCCGTGTGTGGACAAGCGTTGTCTTGGAGAAACAAAACTTTCTGACTGAGTTTTCCCCGACGCTTGTTTTGTATCACGCGTCTTAATGTTCTGAATGTTTCGCAATACCTTTCTGAAGTGATTGTTTGGCCACGTTCAAGAAATTCAACGAGAATCACACCCTTAGCATCCCAAAACACAGTAGCCATAATTTTTCCTGCTGACAGCGTTTGCAGACACTTCCTCGGTTTCTTGGGCAAATGCGTGTGTCCCCATTCCATAGATTGCCGTTTTGTTTCACAGGTGACATGCTTACCCAAGTCTCGTTGCCAGTTACGATACGATCGATAACTTGGTTTCCAGTTTTTTCGTAGTCTTCCAGAAACGTCAGTGCTGCAGCAAGTCTCTGTTTTTTTTGGTCTTGTGTTAAGATTTTCGGAATCCACCTGGCACAAAATTTGTGGTAACCAAGTTTACCAACCACAATCTCATCAACTAAACTCCATGAAATTTGGGGGAAATGTTCTGAAAGCTCCGTAATCGTGAAACGACGATTTTCACGGATTTTTTCGTTGATTTTCACCACCAGTTCATCACTCACAACACTAGGCCTACCCATGCGGTCCTCATCGTGAACATTGGTTCTACCATTTTTAAAATCAATGCACCATTGCCTCACTCGGCTTTCACTGATTATTCCTTGGCTGTACACATCACAAATCTGGCGATAAATTTCAATTGGTTTGTGATTTTTCGCCAGCAAAAACCCTATTACAGCTAGCACTTCACAACTGGCGGGATTTTTAATTGCAGCACTCATTTTAACACTCTACTGTATTCAAAGTACGATAGGTACGATGTCCAAACTACCACGGCTGGTTGCGTACTGAATGTATGAACAGTCTGATGCCAAGATGGCGGCGCTAGGAGCATCCATTGTTGCGCCAGGTCAAAACGTCTGTTACTTTCTGGACAGCCCTCATATTTAACTTCAAGCACTAAAAAGCTCTTCTAAAGGTTGAGAAAAAAAAAAAACATTCTGAAGAATCCTCAGCTGACTATATATCAAGACATTACACAAGCAATACATCAACACTTTAAATCAAGGAAACACCTGTGGCGCACAGCAATCAACCTTGCAGAGTCCTTTTTCAACATCAAAAAGCTGTAGATAACTCAATGTGAACGGTCATTAGTAGCCAACAAACATCTAGTTGGGGACCCATCAGTACGGTTACAAAGCTCTCTGCAGATGTCAATGGTAAATCATCAGTCGGATTCAGACAGGACAAGGCAGATGCAGCTACTTATTACACAAATGGGGCTGGGTCAGTTTTGCAAATTATGACAGTGGAGCTACCTTACAGACAATCCACCACATTGAGTGCGTAAACTTCCGTGGTCATTGTCGATGTGATCTTGGTTGTCCGTCACAATTGGAGACAGTGGGCAACCCATCACTGCTCCCTCATTCTGTTGGTAGAAGTCATCCTTGTATTGAAAGAAGGTAGTCCTAAGGCAGAATTCAATTAATAACACTCATTCTTCCGGCAATGTGAGATTTTCTAGTCATTCCCTGATGATGTTGGTAGCTTCGTCAATTGGCATGTTTGTAAACAGTAGTGTGATGTTGAAGCTGACTAGTAAGTCATTTTCTTCCAGACGTTTGTCCTTGATCCTGTTTATAAAATCAGAAGAATTCCGAATTTTAAAAGTAAAGATAGTCAGATTCTTTAGCTTATCTGCCAGATATCTTGCAAGAGGATGTGTCTGAGATTAAAATGCACTGACAATTGATCGTAACGTCACCCCATCTTTGTGTATCTTCGGCATTCATTACAGTTGTGGTGTTAATTTTCTTTTGACCTCCAGTTTGATTGAGGTTGCTTCCTGTATTTTAGTTGCAACATTATGTAGAGTCTTTAGCAGAGGATTCGTTGGCAGCTTTCCACACGTTCTATTTTGCAATAACACCTCTACCTTTTGGTGGTATTCTTCCGCATATACAACCGAGATAACAAATCCACCATATTGATGCGTCATTCAGTGCAGTTGACTGGATAAAAACATTAGATCTAGATATAAACTTAACTTAGTCCACAACCCGAAGATTGGTTGGATCCTCCTGAAGGAGGCATACTAAGCCATTGTGTCAGAGGTAGGACGGCCAGTTCCTTTCCTCTAGGACCTACAGTTTAACGTGGAATCCGAACCACGGAAGATCTAGATATACAAAACTATATAAGCTTGTGATATGCAAATTTGTCCTCACCTTTTGTATATCTTGTTAAATATCATATGATAAAGTAATTAAATAAACTAAATCAGTACCTTAAAATCTGTCTTTTTCAAATCCTCAGTAATTTCTTCACCCTCCTTATCTATAATTGTCTCAACTACCTCCCTCTCCCTCAGTTTTCTAACACCCATAGAAATTTCTTGGTGCATCCATCAGTGGTCAACTGCACCAGTAATACTCTCCATAAACCCATCTTTAGTCACTTTCTTTCATATTATTAACTCCTTATTTAATTGTTTCAAATGTTCACTATTGCGTTGATGTCCTTTAACTCTTTTATATTCCATTTTCAGCAGCCTCTTTAATCACCTCACCTCGCCTCTCTTTTCTAGTATGTAGGTTCTGTAGTTCTCTTTGTTTTCTGAGCAGACAAAACCATAGAAGAGCCTCATATATTTTTCATGTTACGTCTTAACTACAGGTCCTGTGAAACCAGTTTTTACACTGAATACAACCCTCCCCATTCATCGTGTACCTGCAACTGGCGCCACTCTCTCCAGTCATGATTTTCACCAAATACTTCCAGTATCTTCTAAATGAACCTTAAATTTAATTAATAAAGTACTATAATAAAATATATACTATGTACTTAACTTTGTTATGTAAAATTAAATTAAAGCATTACTCCTCAGTCAGGTTACTGTAATCAATAATTGGATAAAAGTACTTTAATTATGATATTTTTACTAACAAGCTGCTATTTTAATATTATAAGAAAGTACTATATATAAGACTGTAGTAGTTTTAGATGAAGTTATTAAATCTACAATATAATTTTTATGATCAATACAAGTGAGCAGAAGAAGTCAGTTATTTAGTATTACATATTTATTTGTTATATTAGTAGCAGATAATTGTTATTTTTATGTTTTAATACTAATAAAAATAACAAATCATTATATTTCATACAGAACAAAAGTATACAAAATGTTTTTGGAATATTCTGCAACAATCATAATCTAAAATACTTATTCGTTTATGTATACAAGAATTTAAGATTTTAAAATAGATATACCAAAATGTTTAACTAGAATTTGCTGTATTTAATCTTAACTATCAAGCTTTCAGCTAATTCTAAATAAATAAAACTAGCGAAAAATAAATGATGATTAACCAATAACTATAGGCACTTTTCAAAGCTGTATTTTTAAGTTAAAATATTGGTATTTCACCTCACAAACAATAATACTAGTTATTCACTTTATAATTCAAAGCTTTGAACTAATTTATACAGTTAAACTTAGCTGTATGTCCGGTTATATCCAGTTTAGTGCACAACAGTTCACACAAGCAACCAGAGAACAACAATAATACTGTAAGTTGCCATCATTCAAAACCCTAAAGAAATTCTCATTCAGATTATTGAAGTAAGATGTACATATGTATTTAATGTGTTAATTGAAAATGAATTTTATGTTGATTAGCAAATACAGACGTAAGTAATGAAAGATAGGAGAAACATTATTTGCAATAGCAAGATGGCATAGAAACAGCAGAATCACATCATTTGTAGTTTCCATGCCATCCTACTATCACCTGTGTAAGCATTTGTTCAACTTATGACCATATTTCTTTCATATATATATTTATTTATACAGCTTTGTCAATCCTTGTTTCAGGATGCAGTCCGTTTAAGACAGATGAACTAATTTTTACAAGTTAATGCTACAAAATTTTGTTCCAGTTTCTTCCAGCCTGATCGATCTTGAGCAAGTCTCTTCCAGTTCAAGCCTGTTACTTGTCGAATGTCTTAATACCAATGCTCCAGGAGTCTTCCTTTTACTATTTTCAGGTCCCTTAATGTCCAATATAGAACTGCGATAGTCCATCTGTCATATCTTTTTTGAGCAATATGACCAGCCCACTGCCATTTTTGGGTAGTCACTCTTTTAAGATGTCTGTCACTTTGGTTATCGAACGAATGTATATGGTCCTTTACCTGTCTCTTCTTGTAAACCCTAGCATTGCTCTTTCCATAATTCGCTTTCCAGTTCTCAGTTTTTACTTGATTTGACTGTTTAGGGACCAAGTCTGGCAGGCATATGTGAGGATTGGTAATACACATTGTTCAAATAAGTGTTGTTTTTTTTTTTTTAGATGTAGTGGCATGTTTGATTTAAAAACTATGGAATTTCTTTCATATGCTCTCTAGCCCAGCTTAATGAATCTGTATATCTCAGACTTTGAGTCGCCAGTTATATTGATCAGTTGGCCTAGATAAATGTACTGTTCTACGGACTCAGTACCAGCTTCTTTTGTGACTGCCTTGTCATTGTCTTTTTCTATCCATTTGTTTTTGCATGATTTTGCTTTTTGACAAGTTTATTTTAAGTCCCACTTCTCTACAAGCTGCCTCTAGTTCATTTATCAGTTCTTTTAGCTTTTCCAGACAGAGAGAAAAACTATACCATCAGCGAATCTTAAGTTGTTGAGACTAACCCTCTATTTTTCCATTGGATTTTTGACATTGCCAACTCCAGCTTGGGGGATATAGAGTCACCTTGTTTTACCCCTCTTTCTCTTGGAAACTCTTTGGTGGCTTCAGTGATGTTGATGAAGGCAGTGGAATTACTGTAGATATTACACAGTATTTGATGTTCTGGAAGGTCTTGCATGATTTCTGAGTGTGGACTGAATCAAAAGCTTTTTCAAAATCGATAAAGGCCATACAGACTGGCATCTGGTATTTTTTCTTTTGACTTATTACTTCATGGATGACTGGGATGTGATCTATCATGCTGAATCCTGACCTAAGGCCAGCGTGTTCGATTGGTTGTACTGTGTCCAAGGTAGAACTGATGTGGTTATTGATGACCTTCGCAACCGAGCGTGGTTGGTGAGTGGTTAGCACTCTGGCCTCGCATTCAGGACAACGGTTCGAATCCCCCATCCCAACATCCAGATTTGGGTTTTCCATGGTTTCCCCAAATTACTCCAGGTGAATGCCGGAATCTATCCTTCATAAGGCCTTGGCCAAATTCCTTCCCATTCCTTGTCCCCAGTCCCATTCCGCCTCTAAGAACTCAACATCAATGCGACGTAAATCCATAAGTAAAAAAAAAAAAAAATAGATAAAAGTTGACCTTCATAAACACTTAAACATTTTGTAAAATGATAGGAATCTGGCTTATTGAGTGGTCATTAGTCTTTGCTCTCTTATAGCCTTTCTTGCTTTCTATAAATGATGTAACCAGAGTTTTGTTATATTTCTTGATTTCAGCTGTTATTTCTTTTCTAGTGGTCTTCCACAGTTCAGCATATTCAGTTAGATTTCTTTCAGGTTTTACTTTCATTTTCCTTTGTTTATTCAAGAGGGTTTTTGTGTCATCGCTAATTTTACTTAATTTGGTGGTTTTAACAGTGCCTGCAATTTTTGTGGCTAATGTATTGATAGTTGATGCTAGATTTCCATTGGCGGTGGCAGCTATTTTTTCCGATAATGTGTGTTGAAAGATGTCTTTTTTTTTCGGTGAGATTGATTATATCTACTGATATTCTATTGGTTCCTTTTATTAGCTTCCACCTTTCCTGTTTTATACAGATCCTAAGTTTCGCTCAGACCATCCTGTGATCGCTTCCAGTGTTGAATTGATTTACAACAGTGACATTGTGAACAAAATGGCAGCTGTTGGACAGAATGTAGTCTTTTTCGTTTTTATTTTCTTGATCTGGACTTCTCCATGTCCACTATCGACTTTGATATTTTTTTAAAAAAATGTGTTCATGACATGCATTTTTGTGTGCTCTGCAAATTCCACAAGTCATTCCCCTTTGTCATTCTTTGTTAGTATTCTGAACTTATCGACCATAGTGTCTCCTTGTTTCTTGGTGTCTACAATAGCATTGAAGTCTCCCATGATAATTTGGTAATGACAGTCATTGCATCTGTTATACAATTTTGTGACAGCTTCGTAGAAAGACTCTATTTCATCGTCTGAGTGCAAGGATGTTGGAGCATATACCTGCAGTACTTGTATTTTGTAACAATTCGATAGTTGTAACACTACTCTTGCTGCTTGATCTGAAATGCCTTCTATCAGTTTAACTTTATTTTTCACAATGCAGTTTATCAGGAAGCCCACTACATTTAGTTTTCCTAGGGAGTTTCCATAATGGTACAGGATATGGCCTGATTTAAGTTTGATACTTTCTTCCTCTGAATGTCTAACCTCACTGAGATCCACTATACTCCATTTGATTTTTTTGAGTGCATCTTCCAAATCTGTAAGTTGGACTTCACCTTTAAGAGACCTGCAGTTGTAAGTGCATATATCAATTTTTTGTTGTCTTTCTATCTATGGTCTGGCTTGCTCTTCAGGAATTTTGACTGCCGACAGTAAAGTAGCCCCCTCCTGGAGAACCAAATAGGGGCTGTTTTACCTCTGGATTGTTTTCCATTAATGTCGCTCATCATAGTTGCTTAAAGGAGTGAAGCGTAATCACCACGCTTGCTTCAGAATGGATTGGCCATCATAATAATATATTACTCTATAAAATTGGTTAAAAACTCGTTGAGCATAGACTTTTACTACCAACTACATTACTGTCTTTAAAAATAAATCCTCATGAGTATTATTAATCAGTGACAGAGATATATTTGTTTATGTACCCTTACTACTTTTAACGACTATTCTCAAATGGAGTACATTATTAGTTATTCTATTTTCACTCTTAGTTTCTTATGTAATCAACTTTATCTTGAAACAGTTGTCATCAACATGAATTATGTATCCTGAAAAATCATTCAAATCTTTTATACTCATTTTTTTTGTGTTGGCGTTAAACTTTTTTTATTTAGATTTTTCCTGAAGATAGACATGCTGTAGAACTTTTCTTTTTACTCATTATACCTATTGTATAACAATGACCTTTCTGACCATTTAAACAAGATTTTTTAAGGATTGACGTGATTGACTAAATGTCTCAGCATATATGAAGAAAATCTATATTGTGGGGTTTTATCCAAGTAAATTTCTAGACTAACTGCATCCTTTTCATACAAATTTATATTAAACTGCATGACAGTTGGAGCAGTGGTTCTCAATTTATCAGCATAATAAAACTCAGTCACAGTGCAAGGCCTTTATGGCAACCAGGCAAGGAGAATGAGTGATAATATTCTGGCCTCACATTATATACAACATGGGTTTGACTTGGTCTTCCATGGTTTCCAAAAATCACTTCTGATCAGTACAGTGATGTTTCCTTCAAAAGGCCATTGCCAAATTCTTTCCCATTTCTTGCCGCTAGTCCTTTCCCCACCTCTAATAGTCTCATTGTTGATTAGGCATAAAGATAACTTCCTCCACCCCCCCCCCCCAACCCATAAAAAAGGGTGCAAATACAGTTTCTACAGTACCAATTTTAACTACTTACTTCATTAGAATTTGCACTGCAAAATATCTATGTTATCTAAAAAAAAATAAGAAATATCGAGCTCTGACCAGATAATCATCTTTAAAATTAAAAACAATTGAATATAAATTGAATCAGCATTGTCAAGTTACAAAGGGGACAGAGAATATGACTGCCAAAACATCATGTTGTACAATCGTACTCACTTGGCTAGTTTCCAGAAAAAAATGTCATCTACGTACAATGCCGAGAAAGCATCCAATCTTATATAGCATTTTACAGTGTTATTCATTTTACAAGCTAATGTTAAAAATGGCAAATTTTTGTTATATTGGACTACATGTATAATGTGTGGCACATATTTGTTGTTAGACATGTTACACAGTTTGTTAGGTGTTGGGGTTAGGAGTTTGGCACTATATTGCTCATCCTGGATCTATGAAACAGAGACATTGTAGTTTTGAAGTAAGTAAGGTGAACAGAGATAAATACAAAAACGAAAAGGGTTTGTTTGTGAGTAAATGCTTTCATTAGATCACTGTTAGTATTTTTCAATATTTTTAGTGATTTTTTTTTAGCACTGAAATTGATGATCCAGGACTGGAAGATGCAAAAGCAACACTGGACAGCGAGCGCATTCGGCTACAGGGTCAGTTACGTGATGCAGAGCGGCAGCAACTTCTTATTGCACAGCAACTGCAAACCACTCAAGAAGAGTTGTCACGTGCACGCGCTGAGGGTAACCAGCGTCTTAATGAAGAACGTGAACTTCAGGCCCGCCTTGCCAATGAGATGGAGGAGCGTGAGCGGGCACAACAGGAAGCTCACACTTTACGCAAGCAGGTAGAGACCTTGTAACATGGAAAAGTGGCACCATGTTGTGATTAATTGTTTCCATTTATTGGTACTTTTCTATATTTTTGCCGTATTGGTGACTTTACCATACAGTAAAATAAATTACTGTGCTATACGATAAACTTAAATCGTTTTAAGAGCATTTTTGCCATAGATCAGAAACAAGTGGGAAAGAATGTTAGTTGTTTACTGCAAAGTGAACTTAGCTCTGTGTGTATTATCAGCCAGTTTCCGTTCAGTTGAACCAGCACATAATTGTACATACACTGCCATGATGAAAATCAGTCACCATGTTGGGATTAAAATGCTCTCACTCAATGATGGGCTTAAATATGGGGCTGGTATGTTATGTGAATTGTTTGGACTGCAGGTTCTTCTTATTCCAGGGTTCCCACGGGCCTTAAAAAGGTCTTAATTTTCATTTTGATTTTTAAGGGCCCTTAAAAGGCCCTAAAATTTGCTCAAAAGCCTTAAAATCTTTGATAAAGCCTGATTTTTTTAACACCAAGGTATGGCGTAATAAATTTCACTATCCCAGCGACACGCCGATCAGCAGATTTCTCTCTGGCTTGACGTTGACCAAGTGTGAGTCATAGTGCTTATATTTCAAGCAAGTAGTAGAGTCTTTGCACAGATCCTTTCTTATGTAGTTCTGCTTCGTACATGCGTGCGTCTTACATTTCTTGGCAATTTATCACTAGTTTCTTATGTATATATTGTTTTATTGTATATTATAGCTTAATTTATTTTTTTTTTTTGTATAATTTACGATGGGAAAGTGTACATTTAATATATTATGGTTAAAAAGAAGTTTTCGAGATGAAAATGGAGGTCAAAGACTTCATTTTTACGATGATTAAGCACATACTGGACAAATCTCCTATAAATTATAGAGTTGTCAGAAGTATGACTTGCCTTGATCCTATATCCTTGGCGATAAATAGTAACAACTGTTATTAAAAGATGAAATATCTTCTGATTCACTTGTCAAAAATAAATTTAATTGGAGAAGGTGACTGTAATGAAATTCTTATAAAGTATCACAGTTTTTTATCACAAGTGAGGGAGGGAGTGAAACAAATCTATTTTATATGATTTGGAAGATTTGAAGTATAAAAAGGCACATCTAGAAACTGCAATTAAAGATCTTGAAGATAATGCTGATAAACTAGCAGATAAAGCTGAGGTTATAGGAGATGTTAAGTAAATCACATAGTCCAATAGTTTTTGACGAACCGCTAAAGTTAAAAAAGCTGAATTTGAGGATGTTGAAAGTAAAATTAAGGATCTATTGAAAGATTTGAAAGAGAATTGACCTTGATTTTTAAACAATGTGAAAATAAAAAAATATCATGTAAAATAGTGTATATTTTTTTATTTAACCTGCATACATATTAACAACTCTTAACAGTACGTTTTATGTTTACCCTTATAACATGTTGTAGTTCATCTGGTAAGTAAACTTTACTCATGTAAGAAAATATTTCATCAAATATGCCCAATAGGAACTACTGCTGTAACTCGAAAGATGTTGAATAAGTTGTATTTAACCTATTTCTTAAACCTATGGAAAATGTTTCATCTTTAACGGGTCTTTTACATGTAGCTTTCAAAAAAAAGGGGGGGGGGAGTCTTCCTCATTCAACATTATACCTGATATCTAATAAGTAATTGAGCTGACAATTTGGCAGTCTTTCTCTGATGTAACTGCTAATGTGCTATAATGTATAAAAACATGTTAAAATATATATTTATATGTTAGTAATTCTTATTACTAAGGTGGTAATGTTTTTTTTCCCCTTGTGTCAGTTTTCTCGGGTATAGTAGTTTTTTTTGTTTTATGTTTAATATATGAAAAGGGAAAAAGTTTCAATATTCACTGAATTGTGTGACAACAAAAGTAAATTTATTAGAAATTTATTATTTATTAATTTATAAACTCAATTCAAGCTTATTTCATCATAATCTTAACATGCATATTTTAATTTCTTTGCTGTCAGTTGCATATTAGTTTTTCATAACATTTTAATATATGTTAAATATAGCCTTAAAAAATATGAAAAATTGCCTTAAAAAGCCTGATAAAGGCCTTAATTTTTCTTTTGATAAAAGAGTGGGAACCCTGTATTGATGAAATCACTACACGGGTCACTTTACTGTTTACTCTTCATTTATTTGAAAACCACGTACATGTTTCCATATCACCAACAGCAACTAATATAGTTTATTAACTGTGGCTAAGGCGGACCGAAATCCTGATCTGGTAGCAGAATCCTGAAAGGCATAGCCTCAAGTTTGGCCATATCCACACGGACCGAGTACTGACTATCTGTTTTGACTGGAGTGGTGTTACCATATTGATTTGTATTACTTAACTTGTCAGGCATTGCTCCCTGCTGTTTGATTAGTTGAAAATCTGTGGTTCTAAAATTCTGTAAACGGCTGTCTAGTTGACTGCTATCACCCACATTATGCCCCACTTGATCTTGAAATGAGGAAATATTGTGGTTAACCGCCTCTTGCAGTTTCTCAGTCTGTTGGTAACTTTCAGTCTCCTAATATTCGAACGATGGTGAGGGTTACCCAACCTTAATGTTGATACTATGAAAATATGGCTGAAATGCATCCTCAAGTGTGTGGTTGAGAATTGTTTAATTTGGTTGGCTTGTGATTTTTTTTTTCAAGTCATTTGTGGGTTTGTTTGGCTTGTGGCTTGATTTTTTTGTGTAGTGATTTGAATTTTTTTTGTCAAATGATTTGTGTGTTTCTTTGGTTTTTGCTTTTGCTTCAAATGCAATTTTTCTAAGTGAATTGAATTGTTTGATTTGTAATTCAAATAGTGACTGCTTCATCTGCATTAATTGTCGGGTATCTAGAAGTGTGGGTTGTTCCTGTTGAACACAGCTGGTATCAAAACTTATGACATCATCATCAGAGGATGACCTAGGCGAGAACTCAAGTTGGTCACAAGATAACAAGGTTAATGTTAGATCAGCATTATGTAGGGTGAGAGGTGCAACACTGGGTTTCGGTGCGAGAGATGTGTCCTCATCAAGTGCCGTAGTAAAAAGCTACATGTTTAAATCACAATGTACTGACATAAATTTGTATAGCAACAACTTCAATGAAGAAATTAATCAAAAAAAAAACTAAGATGACACAATAACTAAAATTCTTCACTACTAACATCAACAAACATAGAAACATACGAGGAAAGGAAAGTCAGATACACAAATGCATTGTGTCTTCTGTTATAAAGCTACTGTCTACCTTGGAAACAAATAAGCTTCCGAAGTTTATAATAATTTCACCAAACCAACAAACAAAAAAACAACAAATGGCGTAACGGAAATGTTGCCCGATAAACTGCTTATTCATTTTTAGTTTATTTACCAATCTTGTTCCATGGATCCCTGAGGATTAATGACCTCTGGGATGTGAAACATGTCATGGTTAATACACATACATACAATATGAGTCATATCATAAAAAATTATACGTTACGAAGACAAATAAAGAGAGTAAAAAAACATTATTTTTTTGCAAACGGTCATACTGAATAAAATTAATTATTTTGTTCAAATTCTTGAATGGAATAGAAGGAGTAGCCAATAACATAATCTCTCAGTTTTTCTTTAAATATATCTTTATTCTCTGCATACTGTTTTATACTTTTGGGAAGTTTATTAAACAGATGTATCCCTCTTCCCTCTTTGTACTAATGACAGAGATGTTTGTGTTTTGGGCAAGTTATTACTGTTTCTTGTATTGAAATTGTGGCCTGTGAATTATATGTAAACAAGATACAATGTTCTATGACAAAGTAAATAAGAGAATTTATATACTGAGAACTCATTGTAAGAATGTTGAGTTTTTTAAAGAGTTGTCTGCAAGAAGTTCTTGGTTTTACCCTACACAGCATCCTGATAACTCTTTTCTATGCTATGAAAACTTTTTTACTTTGTGAAGAGTTTCCCCAAAAAATGATGCCATATGACATCATTGATTGAGAATATGAGGAGTGCACTTGTTTTGTTAATTCTAGATCTGCTGTTAGAGAACAGGGTTCTTACGGGCCTTAAAAAGCCTTAAGAAGGCCTTAATTTTCATTTTAATTTTTAAGGGCCCTTAAAAGGCCCTAAAATTTGCTGAAAAGCCTTAAAATCTTTGAAAAAGCCTGATTTTTTTTTTAATGCCAAGATACGCCATAAATTTCACTATCCCGGCGACGGGCCAGTCGGCAGATTTCTCTCTGGCTCGACCTTGACCAAGTGCGAGTCAAAGTGCTTATATTTCAAGCAAGTAGTAGAGTCTTTGCACAGATCCTCTCTTATGTAGTTCTGCTTCGTACATGCCTGCGTCTTACATTTCTTGGCAATTTCTAACAAGTTTCTTATGTATATATTATTTTATTGCATATTACAGCTTAATTTACATTAACTATTTTTTTTTTCTTGTATGATTTACAGTGGGAAAGTGTACATTTAATGTATTATGGTTAAATAACGAAGATTACAAACATTGGCTCGCTCCATCCCGTGATAAATACAAAGGATATTGCAGTATTTGCTGTAAAGATTTTGAACTCGGAAAAATGTCTGAAAAAGAAGTTTTCGAGAAGAAAATGGAGGTCAAAGACTTAAGTTTTACGATGACTAATCTCCTATAAATTATAGAGTTGTAAGAAGTCTGACTTGCCTTGATCCTAGACAGATGGCGCTAAATAGTAGCAACTGTTATGAAAAGATGAAATATCTTCTGATTCACTTGTCAAAAATAAATTTAATTGGAGGAGGAGACTGTGATGAAATTCTTATACAGTATCATAGTTTTTTTTTATCACAAGTTGCCTCAAATGCTTCAAACCACTTCAGCTCATTTAATCCACATGATGAGCATTCACGATTAGATATATTTTTAGAGAAGTATCAAGGCAAAGAAGATTATAACAGAGTACACAAAGTAATAAAAATATTGTTGCTGTTATCACATGGACAAGCTGATGTCGAACGAGGCTTCTCTGTAAATGAGCAGTTGGAAGTTGAAAATTTAAAAGAAGAGTCTTCAGTGGCTCAAAGATTAGTCAGTCAACATTTCAAAAACAGTAAAAATAAGTTGTTAATAACTAAGGAGCTAAGGATGTATGCAGCTATGGCTCGTCAAAAGTATATTGCGTACCTGGAAGAGAAAAAAAATGCAAAGAATACAGGGATTCAGGGAGTGAAACGCAAATCTATTTTAGATGATTTGGAAGATTTGAAGTGTAAAAAGGCACACCTAGTAAACTGCAATTAAAGATCTTGAAGATAATGCTGATAAACTAGCAGATAAAGCTGAGGTTATAGGGGATGTTAAGTACATCACACAGTCCAATAGTTTTCGACGAACCGCTAAAGTTAAAAAAGCTGAATTTGAGGATGTTTAAAGTAAAATTAAGGCTCTATTGAAAGATTTAAAAGAGAATTGGCCTTTGTTTTTAAACAATGTGAAAATAAAAAAAAAACTATCATCTAAAAAAGTGTATATTTTTTTTATTTAACCTGCATACATTTTAATGACTCTTACCAGTATGTTTTATGTTTACCCTTGTAACATATATAAGAAAATATTTGATCAAATATTCCCAATAGGAACTACTGCTGTAACTCAAAAGATGTTGAAAAAGTTGTATTTAACCTGTTTCTTAAACCTATGGAAAATTTTTCATCTTTAAAGGTTCTTTTACATGTAGCTTTCAAAAAGGGGGGGGGGAGGGGGGGAGTCTTCGTCATTCAACATTATACCTGAAATCTAATAAGTAATTGAGCTGACAATTTGGCAGTCCTTTCTCTGATGTAACTGCTAATGTGCTATAATGTATAAAAACAAATTAAGTTAAATTATGTATTTATATGTTAGAAATTCTTATTACTAAGGTGGTACTATTTCTTTTTGCCTTTGTGTCAGTTTTCCGGGGTATAGTAGTTTTTTTATTTTATGTTTAATATATGAAAAGGGAAAAAGTTTCAATATTCACTGTATTGTGTGAAAACAAAAGTAAATTTATTAGAAATTTATTGTTTATTAATTTATAAGCTCAATTAAAGCTTATTTCATCATAATCTTAACATAAATATTTTAATTTCTTTGCTGTAAATTGCATATTATTTTTTTCATAACGTTTTAATATACGTTAAATATAGCCTTAAAAATATGAAAAATTGCCTTAAAAAGGCCTTAAAAGAGCCTTAATTTTTCTTTTGCTAAAAGAGTAAGAACCCTGGAGAAATTGTTTGTATTGCAAAGGTGGCACTGCTTCTTCAGTAGTGAATTCATATCTTCGTGACAACACAGTTTCTCGTCTATTTTAATAGCAAAACACTCTTAACTATGTCAGATAAGTTTCCAGGAAGGTCATTGATGTATAACAAAAACAAACTAATACTTAATGTAGAAAAGACACACTTACTTCAGTTTGATACAAAAAATAAAACAAAGGACAGCTATAATGTGATATCAGAAGGAAAAGCAATCAATGAAAGCAGTTTCACAAAATTCCTGGGTGTATATATAGATAACAAATTGAACTGGAAACAACTTCTTAAAAAACTGAATTCTGCAACATTTTCACTGAGGGTAATATCTAGAATAGCTAATATGGAAACCAGAAAGTTAGTATATTTTGCATATTTGCATTCTCTGCTCACTTATGGCATCTCATTCCTGGGGAAATTCGTCACAAGCACAGAGGGTATTTAAATTGCAAAAGCGTGCTATAAGAACTATTTGTGGAGCTAACCCACAGACGTCGTGCAGAAATCTATTTAAAAACCTGGATGTACTAACAACGCCATCAAAGTATGTTTACTCCGTACTATCATTTGTAGTGGAAAATCCTGAACACTTCAATCTTAATGCCGACATACATAGCCATAATACTAGGAATAAATATAATATTCACAAGGATTACAAATCACTGTCAATTGTACAGAAAGGGATAAAATTTACTGGAGCTTCCTTATTCAATATCTTACCAACAGAAATTAAATGTTTTCTACGAAAACCCAACTACTTTAAGTCCAAACTGGAAGAGTTTCTGCTTCAGATCCCATTTAACTCTCTGAAAGAATTTTCGTCTTGGAATTTGGTAACTAAGAATGACTGATAAAATAGTGATAAATGGTGATATGGTATATGGAAGGGGAAGGTGACAAAGTTGTCCACAATTACTAAAATGATATATGGTTTTTCTTTCTGTTGAAACTTTTGACAAATGAAGTAATTACACTGTTTACAAAATTTCACTCATATATAGTAACTAACATGGGATAGCATGCACTCAAAAACAACTGTGAAAAATTATTATACTAACAGGCTTTTAAGTAATTGACTGCTTATGAGTTGTTGGTAATATAATTGATATTGTTAATAGGTGTGTGTACTGTTCCACATAAATAGCAACTAACGTGATATAATATGTAGTCGCAAATTACAGTGAAACTTATCATGGTAACTGGCTGGTAAGAAAATAACTGGTTATTAGATGCTGGTAACAAGTGTGTACACTGTTCCACGTAATAAGTATTAATTAACTCGGGATTGTATTTGTAGATTACAGGAGATGTTGGTTATACTAATGGGTTGTAGCTAACTTGTTGTCAATATATAATAATACTAGCAGTAACCCGCGACTTCGTCCGCATTGAAGAGTGTTGTAATATAAGATTTTCTTGAGAGGTTTGGTTGCTCAGTGGTTAGGGCGTCCAATTGGAGATGGAAAAGTCCCCAGCTTGAATCCCAGTCTTGGAGAGGATTTTCAAAGGTCCTTGGCTCGACCTTCACATCTGGCATAGGTTGTGTGACGTGAATTACGCCACAATGCTCACTTGTTTCTGATTCCGTGTTGAACTGTGGGTCCCCTATGTCCGGTAGGATTACTGGGTTACGTTAAGAGGCTACGGAATGGACTGATTGCGTAGACGTGAAGAAGCCTTGTCACCAGGTCAATACGACCATACAATTTATTTTAGAGCTATTTTTATTAGTAATAGTAGTAATAAATGTTGCAATAAAATAACAAAAATCTATTTATGTTTCACACTTCATTGCATTTTTAAAACAGTAAAAATATTTTGTTTGTAAGGAGTATTTTCAGTTTAATATATCCTTATATACAATATTGAGGATTTGTTTCCTAGGTTTTGCCTATTTTCATAGCCCTAGTTTTCTTACATTTCTTTGAAAGATTTGAATTTCGTTTACCCAGCATCTCTTAAAATTACTTATTTCATCTCACGAATAAAAATTAATATAGTTTTAATTAATGGAAGCTCAAAACGTCAAAATATTAGCAATACATTGATGGAATCGACTAAATATCAACAACAAAAAAATGCTAACATCCAAACAGCAAATAAACACTTAAGTGGCCCAAGGACGTTCATTTCCGTTAGTAAAATTGCGATTTTAGAAATGAATATTTTGATTTGCATTGGATATCTGAAAAAAATCTTTTAAAAAAGAGAACTTAATTTGCTCTTTGAATATCGATTCTTTTTTTTTTTTTTTTTTTTTTTTTTTTTTTTTTTTTTTTTTTTTTTTTTTTGAGGATATAGGTTCCATCAACAGAAATTTACATATTATAGTAGTAAGTATAATATTAATTGATTCTTTTATCCATAATGATCAGTGGTATTGTGGTAATGGTTTCTCTATCTGTGGAAACAACTGAATTGCCTGTAGACCAGTTTCTATAGTTCATTTGTTTCGAACATTAATTCTGCGCTAAAATATAAATTTCAATGTTAAAGTAGTAATAGATTGTTTCTGCATAATTGGTTTCTCACTCTACAAACAGAATTGAATGACAACCGGTGAATTACCACTCCGCTTATCCGCCACTCCATTATCTGAATAAACATTGATAAATTTCAAAAATTTACTTCGGGCGACGCCGCATGGTTCTGCTAAATCGTCCAAGCTTACTATAGATCTTTTGATACAATATCGGTACAAAGCGATACATGATGTCACTAAAATTGTGCTCATGAAAGAAGCTTAAATAACTAATAATGTTTCAGTTATCATTTTGGCCCAGGCTGTGTTTTAAAATTACCGATAGAAAATCAAAGCTTCTATCACTCGCACATTAATACATTCACTATATTTTATGTTAGTGACGTCATGAATAGCGAAATAAAATTGACTTATTATTAACACAGTAAATTAAATATTGAATACATCTAAAACTACATTCAGCCGCATGAACTATGTCGTCAGATTTTATTGGCGTAACGTAATTAAAAAAAAAAAATTATACTAAAATGCTTTTAACTTACAGTGTACAATAGAAAATCCACAGTTTTCTACGGTCGTTAATATTGCTGGTCAAATTTACATCACGATAAAGTGACTTTTATTGCTCGTGATTTAGTAAGGTGTATAATGAAATTAATTGTGATAGTAAATTGTGATATACTAATTAGGAATTTTGATTTAGAAAATTCTGTTACTACTCGAAATGTAGTTCCAGAGCATTTAATGTACTGAGATGTGTTCGTATCGTTTGATTTTGTAGCGGCAATATTAGCAGAAATAGTGGTTTGGTTGAATTGCTGCCTGGACCAGAATGTTTTTGTTACAGCAGAAAGCAGAAGGAATTTAGTTATTATTAGTAATAAGTAAGCAGCTTTCATATGCTCCATGCAAATGAGGTGTATTGTGTTGTAAACGACTTCCAGTGTTACTTCATGAAACAATAAGTTTATACATTAGCCCATTGAATACATTTGTTTCAAGTGTAGAATTCGATAGATATTTGCAGAATATTGAACAGTAAGTAAAAAGCAGTACTATTTGTACAAAAATTCTGAACGAAAAATAAAAAGGGTTAGTTAAGTTTTAAATTTCGGCAAAAGTAATTTGTAATGCAGAGACTGTATAGTAACAAAAAAAGAAACAGGAAATAAATTAAACCGAGATAGAATGGAATCCGTAACATTTTTATAAATATGACCTTGCGGGCACCGGCATTTTGCACTTTTAGTAAATCGGCTTACGTGCTGGTATAGCATTTTACATTTTTTTTTTTTTTTTTTCCAAGCTCTGGTTTTTCACATTTTGTATGAGGCATATATTAAGATCGAAATTATGGTGTAATATTTGATGTCATACTATTTTATGTACGCAAATGAAAACATCTCCTTGCGAACTTGACAACATTAGCTACCTTTTTTTTAAATTTAAGGTTAAGTACAGATTTATATTTCCTGCTTCCAAACTATTATTTGTCAAGTGCGTCAGTTTTATGGCTTCTAAACTAAACACAAACTTGCATATGTAAGAAGGTTTTTCCTTTTATTTCTGAAAAGTAGTGTTTGCGATTTACGTAAAAAGCAAAGAGTAAACGTGACACAGCTATCTACGAAGTAGGAAACTCTTTGTTGTTTGCGAATTGCTATTAATGGCAATTTCTAAAAGAACTATGCATTTTTGCGGGATAAAATCTATCCTATGTCACTTCGCACGCAATTAACTGACTTCATGCCAAATTTCATTTAAATATGTTGATTTATTAAGGCGTTATTGACTCCAGAAGTACATCCAAACACACATAAGAACTTTCTCGTTTTCTCATTTATAGATATATAGATTATCAATTATATAGTAATATTGACATTACTAATAATTGTATGTACTGTTCCGCATCCCCGAGATTATTCTCACATGGGAGCAAAGTGAACATATCTATCTATCTATCTATCTATCTATGATAAGGGGTCCTAGGATAGAGCCTTGTTGTCAATCATGTTACAAGTCCCCACTTAGAGAAGAATGTGTAGAGCTGGTTAAGACTCTCAGAAAGGCTATCTTCACAAATCTGGAAGTTTCTATCGTGGAAAGTAATAGCCAGATCATCAGCATACTGAAATTTCTTGAAATTTAATTGAGGTATGTCCGCAATATATAAATTAAAAAGCAAAGGCACCATCACCGAACCCTGAGGCAGTCCATTGTTGAGAACATGCCAGCGACTCTTTTGGACCCCGGAATGGACCTGGATTTTGCCATTACTCGGCATGTTGTTCGTGAATTCAGCTATTTTTTTTACACGGTACAGCAGTTAGGTATTTGAGGAGGAGACCCTCATGCCGGACAGTATCATAGGGTGCTGATAGGTCGACGAACACAGCTCCTGTTTTAAATTTCTTTTGGAATCCAGTCTCGATGTGTGTCACGAGAGTTAGAACCTGCTCAGCACAGCTACCCTTTGGTCTAATTCCAGCCTGCTCTGGGGAAATGACTTTATTAATGGCATTGTGAATCTGAGCCAGCACCATTCTCTCAAGCAGCTTATATACTGTGCTGAGGAGAGAAATTTGCCTATAGTGTTCTGTCACAATTCCTTCTTTGCCCGGTTTTACAGTGGCAATCACCTTAGCTTTTTTAAAGGCACGAGGCAATTTTGAGGCCTGCAATATTTCATTGAAAAGTGCAAGCAACCATTTTCTTGCAATAGGGCATGTATTAACGAGGAATTCTGGGTACAGGCCATTAAGTCCAGCAGATTTGCAGAGTCTAGTATACATTAGTGTGGCATCAAGTTCATACAAAGTGAAGGGTTTAAATATTCTGAATCTGGTTTAATGTGCGCCTTGATTCCACAGATTGAATTGTATCTCTATTTCCAGGCACCTTAGAAATTCTTAGCAAGTGATGGGCTGTGAAATTACAGGACATTCCCCATTTTGTACCTTTCTGGTTGTAGTCGACACCCATTTTTCGGATTAAAGACCAAGCCTTTCTGCTTCCGTGTGTGAAGTCTAACTCATTTGTTTCCTGCCTGAGTTGTTTAGGACATTGGTTAAGAGACTCCAGCAACCTTGTTGCTAAGGCATAGTCTCCACTTCATTCGAACTCCTTGTGCAAATGGATGCACTCGTTGTCCCAGCCAGGGATTAAGTCAGATCTGTAGGCCCTAGGTTTCTGCTCTTTCCACAGCTTTCAAAAATTTCTTGTAAGATCTTACAGCACCTGGGACATTCTCAAAGAGTCTATCCAATGCCCTAGTAAACTCTTTGCAATTTGCTTTCTTAAAGTTCTAGTGAGAGGATGGGGCAGATCTTTTGACTTTTATATTGATACCAAATGAAATTACCACTGGCCTATGTTGACTTTGTGGAAAGTCATTAAGGACAATTCATTGAATGCTCAGACCATAATTATCATTGGAAGTTTTTGTCATAAAACACAGGTCAGGATTAGACTCTGATTCCCATCTGGCCGACTTGAATGTCTTCTTACTTTTGGCATCGAAGTGTGCATCTAAGTTATTAAGCTCCATCCATTCACACGACTATCTATCATTCTCGCCTTCTTCCATGTATCCCCAGTCAGGGCTGTGGGAATTAAAATCCCTAACATACAATGTGGGATGCTGTGAATTAGGCAGTGGGCAGGCAGACTAAAAGATGTTCGGTGGCTTATAGATATTAGCTATACACACGCCACATGCCTGCAACACTGCAAGATCTGTATATTGCCTAAGTTTTTTTGGCCACTGTGGTTACATCCATTATATTGTTTCTGGCATATGTCGCAATACCATATTGTTGGAGATTCATACTATCTAATACCCAGGGATGTGGCCTCTGCATGTAAGGTCTATGAAGTCGCAAGTGTGTGTCTCTTGAATTGCCAGAAAGTCCTCATGGTGACTGAGCAACAATTTGACAGGACTTTGCTTTTCTCTTTAGATAATCCCTCTACATTAAATTGGCACACCCGGAGGGTGTTGCCTAAGCCCTGAAGAAGCCTATTTGTTGTAATACTCATGTTTGACTTTTGAATGCCTTCTGCGAGAGTTAGCCTAATTGTGATTGCAATTTGGTTCCAGGGGCATCAGTAGTATTTCTTATTCTTTCACTGAATTGGCTTTCAAAGACATAATAACTGCACACATGGAGGTTGCTCGCATCCCCCAGTGTTTTAGAATAAAGTTAATTATGAGCTTTCAGTGTATACTTATCTGATTCTCTTATATTTAAGGTCCCTTTTTGTTTTAGTAGATACTCTAATACCCTTTATTATCCATCATTTACCCAGGTCACTGCTTAGATTGTTGACAACTTTCCTTTTTTTTAATCTTCCTTCATAAAGTGTTAGAAATATATTAAGAAAAGAAGTTAATTTTGCATTAATAATCTGTGCAGGGTACACTCATTATTTAAGGACTCTATGAAATGGTTTATATTGTTTTCATTAATATTTCTTCTATATACCCAGATTTTATTTATCAGTTTCAGAGTGTTTCTGCACTTGATACATAACAGCTGGGCATCTTTATCTGGGATACCATTTATTACTGGAAGTATGCTGTAATTACTGTTCGGAGAAATTATCTATAAACAAATTATCAATAGCAGTTCTGCTGTTATTTTGTAATCTTGTAGGAAAATTTAAGAGTGCTGTTAAGTTAAAAGACAACATCAGGTCTTCCATATCTAGTCTCTCATTGCTGTAATTGAGAAAGTCAATGTTAAAATCTCCACATAAAACTATTTGTTTGTTATTTGTGATACATAGAAGCAAAGACTCTGTGATAAAAACAGTCTGAAATTTCCTGATGGGGCCCTGTAAATTGTTATTACTATGAGCTCTTCCTTACTATATTCCAGTTTTGTAACACAGCAGTCAAAGTGTTGTTCTATACAATGCTTACAATTACACTGTTGCATTGAATATTATTTTTAACAAAAATGGCGACTCCCCCCTTTCTCCATTTTACATCTACAGAAATGAGAGCTTAGTTTATAATTTGTGTTGGGCAGCTGAGAAATTCCAGTGTCAGACAAATGATGTTCAGATATGCACAAAACATTTACATTAAAATTTCTGGAATTGTTAATCTCTTCTAGGTGTATGGTAATTTCATCAATTTTACTAAATATTCCTCTTATATTTTGATGGAGAACAGTGGTCTGAACACTTGGATTCAATGACTTAGAGTTGTTTACTTTATCAGTACATACTGGTATGTCAGTTGGAATTTCTAATTGCAATAAGTTTTGATCAGCAGAGATGTAAATTTCCTTTAGACGCCTTAATATATCTATTTTATGTACTGTAAAAAAAGGCCACGACTTAACACCACTGTCAGGATTACCTCTTTCACTCACCTAGCATCCCCTGATCTCGTCAGCAATAAGAAGTGGAAGCTTCCTTTTACCTCTGAAATTCAGATGGAGTACATGCATATCATAACATTAGAAGTCAAAAATCGTTAGCTATCTGGCAATGTCAACAATGGTGCCTAAATCTCTTGTCAAAAATTCTCTGGTTCCAGTTACTGTCGCTGAACTGTAAACAACGTACAAAGACAAATGGTGACACTTGTGTTTGTTAGAATTGAATAGCCATAAAGTGAAGACAAATCAGATTTTTTTGTGTACTTTTTTTGAAAAAGGAAATGAAAGCTCCACAGGAAACCACAAAGATTCGTTAGAACAAATTTCATAGCATGGTCAGTATCGACAATCAATTTAAACATTTAAACACCTTTTTTACTTTGAATACAAAAAATCATACCCAAACATTATTATCATCACTTTTGTACAATTTGAAAACATTTTTTACTTTAAAATGCAACACAGAACTACAATACTGACACTATAATGTTCATAATAAACTTTAGTGAAGAATGTCAGCAAGCCATGTGACTGAAAATACTCTTGCTAAAACAATAAAAACTGACCATGTAGCCAACACAGTTACTTGCTTTCTGCATAATGTGTTGAAGCAATTGTGGTAAGTAAATGATTGTACATAATGTACCTATACACACACAGTCACAACAGATACAAGAATAGGTTACGTTCATACAATGCACTGCAATTTTGCGTGATGTACACGGCCAAGAAATAATGTTACAGCAAGCAGCGGACTTATCTTGAGTAGTAAATTTGAGCCAAGGCTAGCAGCAAGATGTTGTCGGTACTGGGCCCACAGGTTACTGTTGATGCTGGGGTGACAGGATGCTTTCAATGCCTGTAATACTGCCTCGCCACAATGCCACTGAAGCTAACCCTTTTGAGAAATTGAATAAATAATCATAACTAATTAAAACATGGCATATGTTCAGAAAATAGAAGGAATTTTCATTTCTTTGGAAAGAATTTTATTTGTTCGCCTACATTGATGTTATCCTCTTCGAAATAGTACCCTTTAGATATCTCACACTTATCTCAACATTTCTTCCAGTCCCCAAAACACTTCTGGAACATTGAGCTCTTTCAGCGATGCACTTTTAATCTCATCTATGCTTGTAAAACAATGGACCTTAAAGGTTCTCTTTGTTTTTGGGAACATAAAAAAGTCACCCGGTTCATGACTGGTGAGTATGGAGGCCAAAACTTCGTGAACAAGCAATAATGTGTCAGCAGGAGCATTATCGTGATGCAAAAGTCATGAATTGTTTTGCCACAAGTCCGGGCATTTTCTTTGCACTGCTTCATACAAACAGCATTGAACTCGAAGGTAGTATTCCTTATTGGTTGTTTGACATTCTGACAAGAACTCATGGTGCACTATACCATTAAAATCGGAGAACACAGTGAGAATAACCTTCACATTTGACCAAACTTGTCGAGCTTTTTTTGGGCTTGGCAATCCAGAATGCCTCCACTAGGATGATTGAGTCTTAGTTTCGACATCATACCCATAAACCTATGTTTCATCATCTGTTATGACACATTCCAATAGTTCTGCATCATTGTTGATCTAATTTCGCAATTCCCGAGCAACTTCCATTTGCTACCATTTTTGTTCGAAACTCAGCACTTTTATAACAATTGTGCTGCAACACACTTCATACCCAAAACAGACAAAAAAATGCCATGGCATGAGCCTATTGATATGCCATCATCATCAGAAACCTCTCAAACTGTGATTCGACAATTGTTCATAATCATTTCTTTCACTTTTTCCGCATTTTCATTAGTTATTGATGTGCTAGGACGACCCGTGCATTTGTTATCTTCAAATTCTTCATGGCCATCTTGAAAACGCGTTTACCATTCGTAAACCCTTGTTTTACTCATAGTAGATTCGCCAAAAGCAATATTGAGCATTTCTAATACTTTGTTTCTCTTAATTCCATTTTTATAGCAAAATTTAATGCAAATGTTTTATACAAATGAAAAATTGCCTATTGTATCAAAACATGTGTTATCCTTTTAACATCTCAAAATGTATAGATAATTTTAAGCAAATTTGCCAACACAACAAAAAATCATGGCTATCAGACTAGTATCAGGGCTGGTTCAAAAAGCAACAATCCAGAGGCCTAGGAACAGAAACCAGTACCTGTATTTCAGAAGTATTGGCCCTGGCTGTTGAGGCACTTGTCCCACTGCGACACAAGGTAGTGAATGGCTGTCTTGTAAAATCTCTGGGGCAGCAATATGGACCAGTTCCGCACATACTGCTTGAAGTCGTTGCCTGAGGTGAATCGTTTGCCCCTCAGTACCTTTTTGGGGGGACCAAGAAACGAATAATCGCAGGGAAAGAGGTCTGAACTGTATAGAGGGTGACCAAGATCCTCCCACTTGAATTTCTGCACGAGTGCCATGATTGTGTTGGCCATATGACACCTTGCATTATCGTGGAGTGGAATGACCCCACAGGTTAGCTTGCCTGGTCATTTTGATTTAATCGCTTAGTGAAAGGCGGTCAAGTGAGTAACACTGGAAATTCACTGTTGTTCCGTGCTGCATGAAATCTGTGAGAAGGGTGAAGAACGTCAGCATAACCTTTTCTGCACATGTGTGGACGGCCTTGGATTCTGTTGGTGGTGGTGACCCTTGATGCTTCCACTGCAAATTTGTCGTTTCTATTCTGGTTCGGAGTGATGGCACTAAGTCTCATCTACAGCTACCATTCACTGAGCCAGGAACTCATTCCCTTCCCTGGCATAATGCTGCAGATGATCAAGACAGAGGACCATTCGACATGCCTCCTGTTGTGGTTGTAGACTGTGACGCACCCAATTGATGCACACTTTGCACGAGTTCAGTCTTTCTGTGATGATCGTGTGAACACTTCTCACACTCAATCCAACCTCGGCGGCTACGGTTTTCACTGTGACTTGGCGGTCCTTGGTAATGTGTACATCAACCAGGTGGGTGAGGTCATCAGTAATGTGATGACACCTCTCCTTCCCTGAAGTGCTTGTGCCATGCTATGACCCTTTCAGGGAACATACACTGTTCACCGTACACTTGTGACATTCTTCGATGAATGTCCGTTCCCCTTACTCCTTCCGCTGTCAGATAACTAACAACACCTCTTTGCTCTTCTTTTGATGCCTCCATTTCACTGCTTACAACACGACTGAGCACTGGATGACTGACGCATGCTTCTGCTAACTTTGTAGTCACGTGATTTGCAGTCGTGACCCCGATAGCCGAGGGCATGTGAACTTACGAGCTCTTGTTGGAAACCCTTTTTGTTACTGACGCAACAATATTACCATTCTGTCACCAGTTTGCACATTCCAGACTCCGACTTATTTCTTTTTGAACATTCCATATATAACCGGCAGAATTTAAAAATTCCCTTTTATTTTTTAACACACCTTGCATATCTTCTAGAGAGCTATATTGCTCATCCTTCATCAATGTATTGAGAAGAAAATGTGAACTGATTTTGAGAAATGATGGAAACTGAAATCTGCCTATTTAGATTGTGGTTGAATGGCCATTTCATTCCCAGTTTAAATTTTCTTTCTGCTTTATAATACTACTCAAAAGTCTTTCTATCATTTATCATAATTTTTATGGATATTAACATTCGAAACTTATTGCACCATCTACCTAAGAGATAGACTCTAAATTATGACTAAATTAAAGATGAAAATTCACAAAAATATTTTGAGCTAACTTGTAACAAATATTACATACTACAGTAAAAATCCAATTATCCAAATCAATTTGGACCAGACCCCATTCGGATAATCAAAAATTCGGATAATTGCATTTTTTCCCAAAAAGGGTCTATTTTAATTCATTACTATACGTATGTTGAAAATGGGAGAAAAACTATGTTTAAAGAAAATGAGTTTTTAATAAATTAAATTAAGAGACAACACTTTTATATGTTAAGCTCACTTACAACTGCTGTACATTAGTACAGTATGTACGTACCATGCTGTAAATAAAAGTCATTGTTTGCTGAACATCTCGATCAAAGTAAGCTGTTTGTATTAATCCGTTTTCAGGCAGCCAAGTTGCACATTCGCTTGACAGTGAGAAGTTGCATGTGTTGACACTCGGACTAACGCTCCTTCCACTACAACGCAGATTTCAAGGCTGGCAAATGCTTGACTATAGTTGATGGTCCCATGTCTGCTTCAACTTTGACGTTAAGGTCATCTTCTTCCTCGACATTTTCTTCTATCACACTTAATAAGTTCTTCATCATTTAGAATTTCATACCCAGGGTCTGACGAATCACCCACTCTCCTAAATCTTCAGCACTAACTTCTGAATATCTAGGAATTTTAAGAAGAATGTTTCTGAATTCCTCAAGTGACATGTTATCCCCATCTTCTCCTGTCTCTTCCCTTTCTTGAGCTTCTTTTTCCTTTTTCTCCTTTTCCTTCTCTTCTTCAGTGGATATGCCTTTCAACTTGTTCCACGCACGTCTTAATATGACTGCCTTAAGCAATTCGGATAATTAGCAATTCGGATAGCTGGAGTTCGGATAATTGGAGTTCCACTGTACTTCTGTAGCCTTCCACTCAACCAACATTAAGTAAATTTTCAATATTCACATTTTATTTCTTTTCACATATTTATCTCATGGATCTTTATTTAGTTTTATTTAGAAGATATTTCTACAGAAATAAAGGTGGTGTGTGTATATTTCCTGAACAAGCAATACTAATTGCAATCTTGAAGCTAATCAAAAACCTAAAATATTCAAAAATAAAGAATTGATTAATTGTATCGATTGTTTTTCATATCACATAGCTTTCGGAAGTTGAGGCTGGTGCAGAACAGCTGCGACAGGAATGTGGGCGTCAACGTACAAGGGGTGCTGAACAAGAAGAACAGTGGAGGATGAGAGAGCAGGAACTGGCTGTCAGACTCGAGGATGCGAGATGCCGTGAGCGTAAACTGGAAGACCAGAGGCACAACCTAGAAGTCTGCCTTGCTGATGCAACACAACAGATACAAGAGCTGAAGGTCAGTAAGGGTAACAGCAATTATGTTTGTTGTAGAACAATGATAAATCTGAAGACTTGAGTCATTTTTCTTTGGTAAATGATTCTTCTCTACTTCTGCGTAAAATTGATTTTTCTTTTATGCGATACAGCTGCATTATTAATTTCATTTCAACACTGCAGTCAGGTCATTTAATGTGAATGTCCTGTGTTCATTCAGTAACATTGAATGCGTGGTTGTCTTAAAAAAAAAATCACTGTATTCAAGTGTATTTTAGAGATTTTAGTGAGGGTTTTTTTTTTGTATTTTTGTTTGAAACAGTATTTTTTTTTCAGAAACTGTACTCTCCTTTGAGATTTTATACCACATGCCTAAAAACAATACTATAAGCATTGTATGTTAATTCCACTGTACCATCAACACTTTAGGGGAAAGTATTTCTATGTTATAGTTTAAGGATTTTTTATCTCTCACTAAGAGACTGTAAAATTTAACCAGGCAACAAAATATCATCAAATCATTCAATTTTATCATTTCATTTCCCAATCTTGATAAATTTTAAAATATTCACATATATGTTCAAAATTTTAATGGATGCAAGACCGCGTAAGCTTTTCCTACATCCTTTCCAATGTTGGAAGGCACTCTTTAGTTCACCAAACGCACTCCCACTAGCCATCCCCAGCAGTAAAATATTCTATAGATTGATTTTGAAGTCATTTATGTGGGACAGAAATTTTATGTAAGCTAATTGTCAACTTGAAGGTATTTTCCTGCATTCATTTCCACAGTGGAAACTCATCATTAGAATCATTTTAAAGTGTATTAATTATATCAGAAAAAAAAATATTTTAAGAGATAATTCAGTTTATTCACGTTTTGAGATGCACGATTAGAAAAGCAAAAATTTAAGATTCGAGATAACTTTGAATTGAGCTGATCTTCTATCACCAACTATATTCAGCACTGTTCCAGATATTTTGATAGTAAAATTAACAAATTTGGCAAAGTTTAATTAGCAGTTTTAACTAAGAGAAAAAATGAACTTTTTAACTAAAAGGAATACATTTGAGAAATTTATATCAGTAGATAGCCTAAATTAAGAGGATCACAAATATATAGTGGTTTTGGCAAAAAGTTGAAGCATTTGTTAGATAATTAAGTTTTTAAAGATAGATTGTCGCTAATTGTTGTTACAGCGTGTCAGATTGTGCCTAACCAGTGATGTAAGAGACTTTAACGCTAAGTCTATAGAAACTCTTTTGAATGCTAAAATAAATAGAATATGAAGCCCTTGTATAAATTGCAAGTTAAACTATTTCATACTTTAGAAGATATTAACTAAAGAAAAAAGTTACTGATTTCATAGGCGTGGCAATCTTATAAAAAGTCATGCAGCCACCATGAATCATCTCATTCTTTCGCTGGAAATCAAATGTGTAGCTTCATGCGAGTTAGCGGAGCGAACCGCTCCGAGCGGTAGTGGTTGCGGCAAGTTCCAACATGCTATAACAGTCATGTACTCACTAAAGTTGGGAGACTTAGTGAGTTTGTCTTCTCATATGAATGTGCTTAACCTGTAATCTTCAATGAAACTGTTGTTCAATGTTTTATCCATGTATCTGGTACCGATATTGTAAAAGTAAACTTAATTTCAAGAATACAAGTATTGTATGATTTAAAACTGTGTTAAGTGAACTCGTTTCATTATACCCTTTGTATTTGGGGTTTATAATATGAATACATGTCAGCCAACTCATTTAATATTAAAGGTACCAGAAAGGCTACACAGGTCAAGAACTTAATTGTTCACAGTTTAGGCAAAAATGTGAACACCTCAGTTAACCCTTTCCACCTGACAAGGTGTCCAGGCTATCTGAGTTTATTATCAAACCATATGCCAAGTGGGTAATGATGGAGATGAGCGAAGGTGATGCTAGGACCGTACAAAAACATAAGAAAACATGAACATAAAAAATCCAGTAGTTTTAGGGCATAAACCATCTATAACTAATAGGATATGAAGTACATATGATGGAATCTAAGAGATCATCTACAACTTATTGCTAAGTGATGGATAATTGTGTAAAAGGTGGGACAGGGGGCATTTATTTTAATTGGGAATTAAATTGAAAGGAAAGAAAGGGATTGAGGCTAAAAATTTAAAATAATAGACCCAAATTAAATTTAAAGAAACATCTATTTATTAAAATTAGATTAAAAAAAACAAATATTCAATGAAAAATTAACACCAATCATTATTGCTGATAATTGCTTCACGACCTTTGTGCTCTGTCGATGATAGACTCCTTTCTCTTCTGTTGTTTTAGCCATACTCTTCAGGCTTCTACAGGAATCAAAATGCCTACTGAACCTGGTAGTGTCTGGTAGACTTAGCAGGTAACATGTCACCTGAAGATTGGAGACTTAGGCTGAAATGCCAAAAGAGAAAGGAGTGCATGGTATATGCAGCATATATATCATGAAGTAATTGGTAACAGTTTCCAGAACTGCTAGTTCATTTACAACCGATCAATTCTCATTATTTTCTAATCATGATTAGTGATGGTTATCATAGAAGCTAAGGAAAGGAATTACTGTATTAAAGAAAGTGATTTTAATGAGGAGGGAAGTGAGGGGGGATAAAACTGAGTGGGTGGTAAACAATATGTTTACAGAGGCAAGCTCGCAGTACAAAAGTTTGGAGATATTGTTGTCAGAGAGTAGAATTCTGACATCACAAACTGCAAAACGAGTGTAACTTATTCCTATTTTCTGTGATGGTATGTCACTATATGACTGTCAGGGTTTTAAGTGATACCATTTGCATATGAGCATTCTTGTTGATGGTTACATGATTGGTAGTCAGATTTAATTTTGAAACACCAAATTTGGTACAAGTTAACTGTAAAATGAAATTACAAATTTAAAGGATGGCATGCCTTGTGTTGAAAATGGTCTCTCCAGTGGAATATTTTGTGAAGGTGGTGGTATCAGAAAGCATTTATCCAGGAGCATAGTTTGTTTCAGGAGAAAAATTCATATAACTGTTATAATGAATGGTTATGGTCAAAGGGTGTACTGGTACAAGAGGAGTGATGAGAAACTTTCACAGAACAGATATCACTTTTGGGCAAAGTTTACAGCAATCATAACCATTCAAAATTAGTTGTTAACTCACAACCTGCACACTTCAGGCTGATAAAGGATTTAAGCTTCAAAATTTCTAAATTGTAGAGTGTTTGCAGTTATTTTTGCAGAGCCTCATTTCCTTGTTTATAATTGTTTCTATTTACTTTCCCATTGAATCTTTCATGCCAACATATTTACTTATAGGCAGTGTAATGGAATAATTTCCTAAAGACAGGGAATTCAAAAGATTAAAACTATTTTTTACCCAGTTATTGTCAAGCATGACATGAACAAGGACTTGTATAACTTTCTAAAGACAGCACAGAATGAAATGAAATAACATTCAAATGAAAGTAGAGAATCTAAATAACAGAATGTCTAGGTCAAAATAAACTGAGCAACAAGTAGTTTATCAAAAATTCAGATCAGAAGTGCACAGAGCAAGAAAGTAATTCTTTTTCTAACGAACAGATTCATTTAATATTGAATAAATCTTTAGTTTGGTGGTAAAAGAGAGAGAAATTTGAATTAAAACCCATAATAGGAAATAAGACATCACAATTAACTGATTTTATGATCATAATATATAAGTTTGGGATTAAATTGATTGAAGATTATGGCCCATAGTAATTGTTCACTTTTCATTCACAGTTTGAGTTAGATTAACGATTGTAATACATAATATCGGAAGGAAAAGATAGAAAAGGATATTAGGGACAAAGTAGGAATGAAAGTACCAACTAAGATTAAAATTTAAGAGCGCTAGGCTAAATCCAAAGTTCATAACATGTGCCGACTCCAAAGCAAAATTACAACCAAAGTAGGGTCAATTTGAAAGTCAGGAGAATAGAGAATGTTTTTTTTTTATTTAACATCTGTCAATAGCCAAAGTTCCAGAGCCATTCATCAAAGAATTTTTTTGATTGTAAAATTCAGATGTTGCCATAGTAGCAAGAGGCCACCAGCTGAATCAATATAAAGAAGCAAAGTTTAATTTAGCACACATTTGGTGTATTTAAAATAGCATTAATTCAAAAAATAATTTATAAACAAAGCTTAGAAGTTTGAAACATTCAGTAAAAGAAAAGAATGTAAAATTAGGGTACATGTTTGGACTCGTTCTGGCCATAGCCGTCAAGGATGACATACATGTTAGTTAATAAGATAGGATAGGGAAAATAAACAGTTACCCGTCACTTACCACAGATGAAGGCAGGAGGGCGAGACACGTAAAAACACAAAAACAAACGAATTTGTAAGTTACGGGTAACTGTTTATTTTCCCTATCCTATCTTATTTTCAGTGCCTCATGGCAGTTTCTTTGTTTCCTTTATCCAAAAGGTGCATGTTTGTTAGTCAGGGCAGCTAAAAGTCAATCTTTGTCAGCTGAGGTAGTGCATGCAGATTACTCCAGTCGCATAGGGATACCAAGAGTGTGTAGTGCTGCGAGATCGGTATGGAGGCCACATGTGTGCACAGAATGTTTCGCGTAAGATTTCTGACAGGAACTGTTCTGGAAATGTAATTTGAAAGTATATAACTCTGGACCTAATGAATATTTAGCTAACCATGAAGTTATTTCAGTGATCTTGAAACTTGAAATGGGGGTTTCCGATAATTGACTCAGTATTGCTTTAGGAGATAGTTGTCATGCAGTGAACCTGCTGTGTTCTAAACTGACCAAGCCGATTTAATCCTACTTGTAACTGGGTTCAGAACTATTGGAAAAAGTTGAGGAATACAAACCAAATTTCCCGTGATTTCTGTTTACATTTTTGTAGTTAGTGTAACCTGGGACTATTTCCTTTTCACTGAAGGTGGCAGCCGTTTTAAGTGACTATGAACCTCATCTATGCAGTGAATAATAGCAGTAAAGTAATTTCACCAGTACAAGTATGTCACATGGTCAGAGTTAGGAGTAGAAGCTGGTTATAAATCAAAAACCCTCAAGCATATGCTTTTCTCCTACAGTGGACACTATTATTTGCTTATATAATTCTCAGAGAGGTAGGTTGAAATAAAACAGTTTCTGACAAACTGTTAGGAACAGACCTGGGGATGGTGTTTTTGTGTATGAGTGTGTGTGGGGTGGGAGAGGGGGTAACACTGTTGCATTACAGTGCAGATAGTAAAATGAGCTGTAATTTTTGTATATTTTATCCAGTAGTATCATAAGTATTCTCAAATATTGGTCTCTGATTTTCATTTGTGGATTAATTGTCAATGTTCAAAATGATAATTTAACAGAGTTATTACAATAGTTGACCCTGTCAACAAAACTTTATGTGTACTAAATTTTCCAAAGATATTGCAACATTTCTTCATTCAATATTTTTCACATTTCTGTTTACTCAATATTTATCCATTATGTTAATAATTGAAACTAAAAGCTATTTATCTACATTATTTCCTACAATACAGATTGATGGTTCCCAAAATTATTCGGTAAAACATTGATACTCTCTTCTTTCCTGAAATTGCTAGGCAAGACTTGGAGGTGCAGAGGGTAGGGTGCGTGCCTTGGATCAGCAACTAATGCAGCTGGAAGCTTCCAAAAAGGAGGTGGAGCAAAAGTTAAGCAGTGTTGGTTCCACATTACGCAGAATTGCAGGCATTCAGATGGATGGAAGTGTGACATTACCTTATCGGCTCCTGAGCCCATCACGTCGTTGGAGCCCTGTCCGTGCAGGTCTTGTTTTTACTATATTTCTCATCATTTAATTCGTGTAAAGAAAATGATATACCTTAAGAATGAATCTATCAGGAGAGGTATAGCTGAATTAAATGTGCAAATATTATTATTATTAATTGCAGTAGAGCTTATGCCCCAGTGGCAATTTTCCTACATACTTACTTATGATTTTTACACACTTGAGATATAGGGGAGAATGGGAGCCTACTAAGGAAACGATTTTTTGTATCTTTTTTTTATAAAAAAGGGGGTTCTGTTATGTCTAATCCATGAACTATGTGAAACAAATCAAAAACGTATACTTCACTGAAGAGGGGGAAAAAAAACTGACTCAAATTGCCCTCATTACCTGGTCAACTGAGTAATGGAAGCCCCCCATTGGGTAATGGGTGCCGTAGTCAAATTAACACTAGGTGTTTAATAAGGAGTGTTTTTGCAACAGAAAATGCAAATCTTTTATTTAGCACACCGTTATTTCCTTCTCTTTCTTTTGTTTTTCCTTTTCTTCATAGATTTTTCTAAGGGTGAAGCAGTCAAAATCTCTGAATGCTGTTTTTTAAAAAACATTTTCATGAGGTTCGTGGCCTAATTTTGGCATAGGGGAAATTATTAGGTAAACCTCAATTTCCCCTTGCTCATGGCTCTCACTACCCCACATGTTATGTGTTTGTTAAAAAGTAAAAACAAAAAAAAAAAAAGTGTAATATATTTTTTTCTTCCGTTTTACATAGTGCCTGTTAAACTACTTAAATCAATCAACCATTACAATATATTAAGATAACTTTATAAGCAATATAGTAATCTCATGTTCTTATGATAATAACGGCAAAAATTACAATGAGTCAGCCAAAACACATTATGCCCTCTGGCCAAGATGGGCGACTGACCCACTGCTTGTACTAATGACTAATGAAGAATAATTCCATCTATGGAGCCTTTAACGAAACTCACATGTTTCTAGCACACGATATTTAAATTATTCAGGGTAAGCTCCTATCACCCATAGGATCCCATTCCCCCCCATTCTCCCCTATTGTTCATTAACTCCTTAGGTAATTTTTTCAAGTCCCTCACTCCCCTGCCTAGTAATGAAAACTTTTATATGTCTTAAATCAGTTGATAATTAATTATCCCATTCCACATGTTATTTTCTAAATACTTTATGAATATTTATCCAGTATATGCCTTGTACATGCCCACAATTCTTTTCACTCGTGTTCTCTCCTGCAGTGACTCCCAAGCCAAATCTTTTATCATTTCAGTCACTGTGTACATCTTTTGGTAATTTCTATGGAAAACTTTAGCTTCTCTGTACCCTCTCCAACACCAGTATTTCATACTCTTAATTTGGGTCTCTGATCATCTCTCAATACTTAGTTGGAGACTGACCAAAATTTTGTAACCCATCTCTCTCACTTCCCCGGAATATCCTCATTATCCTCTCCAACAGATGCAGTACTCTGAACTCTTTATCTATAATCTCCCAATGTACTCTTCTCAATTCGACTTACTGTCATCTGATATTTCCAGCTATTTGCATTTTATCTCTTCAACAAGTAATTGCCCTTCCACAGAATAATAATACAAACTCTTTATTTTCCTGTCTATACCTAATAACTTGAGTCTTGGCATTCATCTTTTTTCCATGCCCATCCACACAACTAGATGCCCTGTCTAATCTCATTACATTTACTCATAATCCTCTCTCAATGTAATCCAATTATATGGCATTATTTCATCTGCAAGCAGACTAACTTCTGATTGTAGATCAACAACAGAATTGATTGTTAAAATAATGAACAGGAATGGTCCCAATGCACTACCCTATGACATACCTGTTCTCACATCCATCTCCCTGTGTCTTTATTGGCCCCTTTGCATCAAGTATAATAGAAAGTACAAATAATATGGGATAAGTCAAAATAATCTGTACAATCTCACACAAAAATTCATTATATTCAGTATATGCGCCTAACAACAAGATAACAGTGTTAATTTTTATAAGAAAAAAATTAATAGTAAAATTATGATTACAAAAATGAAAGTTAAACATTACTAAACATCATTATTTAAATTAATGTTAAAAACTATTATTTAAGACTAACATTGACTTACAAATACTCATCAATGCTGTAGAAACAGTGGTTGATAAAGTACTTCTTCAGTGTTGATATGAATTTATTATTTTCTCTAATTGACTTGATCCTTTGTGGTAGATTATTAAACAATTTTATTCCCATATAACTTGCTTCTTTCTGACAGAGGATAAAATTTGTTTGTGATATATGTAAACATAGTATCTGTAAAATTATGAATGATAAGAAATGCAAAAACCATGTAGAATTAAAAAGGAAGACAGAGAAGTGGCACACATACAAATAAATTTGTGATGATAGGTTTTCTTGTTTGCTGCTCATTCTGTGTCTGTGGTAGCCACCTTTCAAAATCTCATACTAAACAGAATTTTAAACCAGTGACCTTTTCATTTCCAGTCAGACACACTAACCATTTAGCCACCAGATCACTCAGTGGCATACACAAAAATCACTACAAACCAATCTTCAGATTGGTATCTAAAATAGGAAGTGTCTGTCTAGTGTTATGTGTGTGCTCATCACTATTTGTTTGTAGTGTGTATCCAGAAGTGCCCACTTTTTTTAATGAATGTTATAGTTTCTAGTATATATAGACAAGGCACTGGTAGAATGTTTATCATACTAACTAAAAGTTCTGCCGAATACTCTGCTGGTGGTATCACTTTGTCACTCATATCAATGAATCTGTGCCTCAAGACTACCTGGAACCCAATCTCCAAAAATTCAAATCATTATCCACATTTGATCTACCACCTCGCCAGAACCATCCCATATGAATTTTAGAGGAGTTTGTATCTATCCGTTTGGCTTCTCCTAATTTTCTGAAGTCCTTGACAAATACTAGCAATCTCAGCCCAACTGAAACCAATGCCAGAAAAAAACTTTCGACTAACCCAGACCTTATCATTCTACCTGCAGACAAGGGCTCAAGCACAGTAGTAATGAATCACAGTGACTATGTGGCTGAAGCCCTTCATCAGTTATCAGATGCCAACACTTACTGCCACCTCACTAAAGATCCCACACCTGCTGTCAACGAAAAAATACTGGAATATGTATAATTCAATAGGCCCCTGCAAAGTCTCACCCCACAGTCAATTGCTCTTCTTACTCTTCAAAACCCATGTATACCTATCGTTTAACTCTTTCTCAAAATTCATAAGCCTGGCAATCTGGGATGCCCCATTGTTGCCCCATGGATCTCCTACTGAACAAATATCTGCACTGGTGGACCAGTACCTACAACCTACACTCTGTCAGCTCCTCGCCCATATTAAGGAGAAGCAATACTTCCTTTTCCATCTTTCCACTATTCCCACACCACTTCCTTCCAACTCCATCGCAGTAACCATTGATGTTACATCACTGTACACACACATTCCAAATTGCCATAACCTTAGCGCCTTGGACATTTTCTGGATAAGCGCCCTCCAAACAGCTACCCCAGCACATCTTTCCTCACTAATTTGGCTGAACTGATACTTAACAACTACTTCTCCTTTGAAGGCAATATCTACCACCAAATTTGTGGCACTGCCATGGGTTATCGCATGGCCCCCTCCTATGCCAATCTCTTGGAACAGACATTTTTAGTGAACATCCCCCCTAAACCTTCCTGTGGCTTAGGCTCATAGATGATATTTTTATGATATGAACACATTGAGAAAATGCCCTTCTAAATTTTCTGGTTGATCTTAATAGCTTTAATAGCTCGCTGAATTTCACATGGACCTCCTCCCACACCCCGACTACATTCTTGAATGTGGACCTATCCCTCTCGAATGACCATCTCAGCTTCTCAGTCCACACCAAACTCACCAACTCAGAGCAGTACCTCCGTTTTGACATTTGGCATGTGTATTGTGAGACTTAAACGTTCATGGGGGAGCTTTAACCATGATCTTGCCCAAGATAACTTCAGCTCTTGCTTTGAAACATTAAATAGGTTGCCACCTTGCTTGATTTAACCCCAAGATAGGAATTGGTATAGATAATAATGTTCACATCTCTATTACTTGTAAATAATCATTATATTCTTCAAACTTTAGCAAAGTCAAAAACTGAACTGGCATCGGACAATTTTTCCAGAGACAAAATTGCAAATTCGATTACCCGATCGAGCCAGACCGAATCCCATAGTTCAAAGTACAATTAATTAACACAAGAAAACATATAAAAGATATTTAGTGCGACTTGTTTATCGACGACCTACAGTTAAGTTACACCAACACACCACCTGGCGACAAATATTGCTTCAAAACTACATAGTAATACTCTAATACTAACTTGAAAACTGAGCGAGCCTACGCCACGACACAAAGCAACATAGTTGTGATGTAACTTTACCTGGCCAACTGAGATCTGACCTACTGAGTGAGTCTACATCAAACCAAAATAATACGCCACAGAGCATGGTTACGCTCAAACTTAAACTGGCCGACTGAGGATGAGGAAAAATCTGGGTTACTGTTTATAGAAACGACTTTTCCCACGAGAATAGTCTGTTAATCTGATCAGATCTCATGCTTGTAAACTTGCATTACATTCATGACCTTAATGGCTAAAAATATTCCAATCACTTTGAAATTTTGAGAATAGCTAGATCTACGAAAAAGCATTAATTTTTATCCTTATAAAATTTTTTGTAGGTTCGATAGTTTAACTGTAGGAAAAATCTTTTTCTAATATTCCCTAAACCTGTTAATAACTTCTGCAATTTTGCAGTTACGAAACTGGAATAAATTTTATTTTAGTTTTAATTTACTGCTCTTTCATTTGATATCAAATATAGCATGTTTACTATTTTCAAAAGGGTGGAATAAAATTTGTAAACCAAAAACAGAATCTAACTAATTAATATTTTCTAAGTCATTAAAGTTATCGACTTGAAAGTGACGATAAACAATTCTACATATTCAAGAATTATTACTTAGCAAATTTGAAGTTCCTACTTGCTTTCTTCGATTTACTATGAATTTTTGTAAATATCATCCCAGTTAAATGCTTGAGGCTGATGCAACAGAAAATACTATCTTATTCAAATACTTTCCGAAAACTGTAAAACCTGATTTCTATCATGAATTAACTTAGTAACTGACTTTAAAAATGATATGCAATGCTGTTCAATCTGACTCATGGTTCTGAGAACAAATTTTGTTATGCAGTTGCAAAATTTTTAGGTTACCTGACATGCCCTTCCGAAATGAAGTTATTTTCTAAAGAAAACTAAATGAAATTTTCAACAACAAAAAAACAAAAACCTGAAAACTGAAACCTCCCTCTTATCTATCTATTGGTGAGGCTGGGCAGCCATTCATACTTCATTCACTCTCTCTCACTTATTCAACAACAATATACAAATACCAATATATCATCAGTATTACCAAATCAACAATTTTCAATTGTTTCACATGTGTTCCAGTTTTCAAAATATTGGAGTTTCTTTCAGTGTTCAACTTGTAAAATGTTCATTTTAAATGTTTGTCACTTTCAATTGTGAAAGAAAAAACACAAAAATTACTCTCACTAAATGTTCATCAACTGGTAAAACATTCATTTTAAATGTTTATGTCAGCTGCAATTGTAAAAGAAAAAAAACACAAAAATCGCTTTTTACACAACCCCAAATTGCGCTAATTTTGCTATAATTTAATTACGACTTCTTGTAAGGAATGAATTATCCCATTCCTGTCACAGTCACCATGTGAGACATAAACGTTCTTTGGGGGGGGGGGGGGATAACCATAACGTTCTGTCTCAGCTTTAACCGTGATCTTGCCTAAGATAACTTCAGCTCTTTCTTTGCTACATTTAATTGGTAGCCACCTTGATTGATTTAACCCCAAGATAGGAATGGGTATAGATAATAATGTTCAAAGTCTATTGCTGGTAAATAATCATTATATTCTTCAAACTGTAGCAAAGTCAAAAACTGAACTGGCATCAGACAATTTTTCCAATGACAGAATTGCAAATTCAATTAACCAATTGAGCCAGAGCAAATCCCCTAGATAAAAGTCCAATTACTTAACACAAGAAAGCTTATAAAAGATCAACACCCGCTTCTAAAGTGTGACTTGTTTGCCGACGACTGACATTTAAGTTATGCCTATGCACCACCTGGCGACAAATACTGCTCAAAAACTACATAGTAATACTCTAATTGATTCAACTGTGATCGTGCCTAGGTTAGTTCATGCTTTGCTACATTAACTTGGTCGCCACTTAGCTTGATAAAACCCCAAACCAAGGAAGGGTAATAGATAGTCACTATATTCTTCAAAATTTGAAACAAACTCACAAAACTAAATTGGCATCGAAAAACCTTTCCAAAGAATTTTAACTGTAGATTCAATTAACTCATTTGAGACAGACCAACCTCATAACCCCTAAAAGAATTTATAGCCACATGAGGTGTTTTAGTTTCGCCACACGCTAGCCTCAAAGTTACACATGCCTGCCCGAAATAAGCATCTGCCCCGCTAAGCACCTTATTCTCTAACTGAATGTTAAGGACTGGGGGGAGGGGGGAGGAAAAATCTGAGCTGCTATTTATAGATTCGTCCATGGGAACAAAAATACTTCTGGGTAACTGTTCAGTTTCCAAGCTTCAGATTTCATCAGATATCTTGACCATGCTGACTTAAAATATTCCTACTGTTCTGAAATTTTGAGAGTAGCTAGATCTTAACAAAAAGTGTTAATGCTAATCCTTATAAAAAAAAATTTAGTAACTTTCATAATTTAGGCAAAAAAAATCATTTTCTAATATTTCCTAAACCTGTTAATAACTCTTACAATTTTGCAGTTCCAAAACTGAAACAACTTTTATTTTACTCCTAATGGACTGCTCTTTTATTTGATATAACTCAAGACATGTTTACTATTTTCAATAACCTGAAATAAAATTCATTAACCAAAATTAGAATTTAGCTAATTAATATTTCCTAGCTTCTTAGAGTTATCAATCTAAAAGTGGCTTTAAACAATTCTATGTATTCAAAAATGATTATTGTGCAAATTTGAAATCACTAACTGTTTTCTTAAATTTATTATGAATTTTTGCAAGTATCAATGCAGTTGAATGCTTGAGGCTGATACAACATAAAACATTATCTTGTTCAAAAACTTTCTCAAAACCATAAAACCTGATTTCTATCTTGAATTAACTTAGTAACTGACTTTAATAATGATATGCAATGCTGTTCAATCTAACTCGTGGTTCTGAGAACAAATTTTGTTACCCAGTTACAAAATTCTTATATTACCTGACTGTATCATACCAAACGTTCCCTCCCCTACAGTCCTGGCATTCGAGACAGTCGTATATGCTCCAACCTTAGATCCGTAATGGAGTATTCAAGCAACATCTCACAAGCATTGGTATCCCGCAACTATCCCTGAGCTTTTGTTGCCAAGCAACTTTCACAAGCCACATTGCAATCTACTGAGCCTACTGACTGCTCCAAACCCCCAAAAACCAACCACAGTCCAGTCCTGGTTACAGAATACTTCCTTGGCCTTGAATCCGTCAATATAATCCTTCAGCACAGTAATGATTCCCTACTAACCTGCCCAGGAATGAGATCCATTCTTCCAAAAATCCTTTCTGTCCCTCCCAGAACTTGTTTCAGCAGACCTCCCAACTCCTACTCAACAAACACAGTCTTCCTCATCCCTTCAGAGTGCCCCAAGGCTCTTTTCCATGCAATAGACCGCACTGTAAGATGTGCGATATATACCATGCCTCCATCACTTTCACCAATCCTATCATTGGCTAGAGCTTTTCTATCATAGGACACGCTACCTGTGAAATCTCGCTTGTAATGTACGAGCTAACCTACAAAACCTGCCTGGGTTCCTGTCTAGGTTTGACTACCGATCTCTCTCTCTCTATATATATATATATATTTATTATTTTTTCTGTCCTCCATCCCGATCCATTAGCCATAAGATTGAATGGCCACCGACAGACAGTTTTCACTCAAAATCCAAAGCATTCAGTAACTATCCATGCCATCTCCCATGACACCAATATTTTTAATTCTTGTTACACGGTTTGTGCCATCAGAGTCCTCCTCTGAACTCAGAAGGTGGGAGCTGGCCAACCAATACAAACTGGGCACAAGGGAACCTCCTGGTCTCAACCTAAGAAAATGCCCAGTCAGTACATTTTATCAGGTTCTTCGGTGGTTTAATTACAGTAGTAATTAATTAAATACTCCACCATAAGACTCAGTTTAAGATTTTGTTTATTTTCAAAACAACGTCAGCGATATTGTTCACATGCAAAGATACAATATCCTGAGATACTACTGACACAGTTCCAAAGTGAATCTGTATAAAACTAACTATAAAACTAACTCTGTCCTTCTGCTGGTTTCTTTATATAGGCTCTATCGAAATTTCTGTAATTCTTCAAAAGCATTCGCGAGATATTTCTCGAACATTAACAATTACTCAAACAATTAAACATATTAAAAACAATCAGAATTAATACATAATCACTTAACATCGTTACAAAACAGTCAGAAATGGAAATTAAAGATATTTAAACACAAAATTATTTACAGAATTCATTTTAAACTGTAGAAAATTGTCCTGTAGACATCGTAACTTGCATTAATACTTGGAACTACAAACAGTTAAGCAATTCTCTTGCACAATTCGGTTCTTAAACATATTAAATGGCCTTTAAATAATTTCTTCTCATCAAATAAAGTCTATATACACTGATTTACAAGAAATTGCAAAACAACATACGAGATCATATTCAAGCAAACTTTAGCTCACTACAGATACTTCATTAAATACAATTCTACTTTAAGTTCCGGTATGAGGGCTGTTACAACCACTCCCCAGGATTCACTTAATTTTACACAGTTAAAATTGATTGAATCCGTCATGAATCTAAGCAGGTTGTATGTACACATAATGCCAACACAAACAGGTTACCATCACCAACCATAATGACTTATACAACCCGCCTCTAATGACCTCGCTGTCGACGAGGCGTAAAGCCGAAGCAAAAAAAAAAAAAAAAAAAAAAAAAAAAAAAAAAAAAAAAAAAAAAAAAAAAAAAAGACTTTTACAATTATGCAATGTACATATACAATCCTTCATTACATACATCATCTGTACATAGTTTATGACACTGATTCTGGTTAAAATGATTAAATGTCTTTTTACAGATCCAATCATTTTTTCAGTTACTGTTTTACACAACAAACCTTCATTTCCATCACCTTAAGTTGGAAATTAATTATTCACTACAGAATTACACATTTGATGTCTTGCTTGTTAATGACAATAGTCTGTTTACATTTTACAGCTGATCATTTGTCACCACAATGTAGCAGGTCAAAACATCATGACAACACCAAAATTCTCTACACAAAACTGTTAGAAATTGCTTTATACACTGGAATATCTTACATCTTAAACATTCTGCATCATTATGTTTATATCTGAACTGAAGTACTAAAAAAAAAAACTATATATATATACATTAATTGACAAACTTATTTACAAAATCAGATATTTACAGGTTGCTGACCCCTCCCCAAACCATGCATTTCAATTAATTCTCATAAAAAATAATTGACATTAAGGCACCCCTCCCCAGATTTGTGTAAAGGCCCCTACATCTTACTATAGTGGGTTTCAGGATTTTCCTGAAAACCCAAAACCATTTAAATTACTTTTCCTAACTTTCCAATTCTCTTCTACCTTTGAATACACATCTAATACTACATTTCTATATCAACAGAGCTTCACTATATACAGACAGACAGACATACAAACTTTTAATCATCTCAAACAACAGACTTTGGTATAACCATAGAACAGCTGAGACATTAAGTGGTTCTGTTTGTACAAATTGTTTGTCCCTAATCAACAATGTTACTGACACAACTGGCAATACAAATTTACTATCAGTCTGTCATTACTTCCAATTCCACTATACATTATCTAATTACTACTCACACCTATCAAACTATCTGTATTAGTACCTACAACTGTGCTAACATCTGGCTTACTGACTTCCTCCACAAAATAATTATTTTTCTCAGCAACCACTAGTTCACTGTTAGCTTCCACATTAAAGAGGGTACAAAACATAGTGTCACCTAAGTCACATTCTGTACATTTTTCCCGATGAGAAACTGGTTCAAATAAATCCTTACTCTTAATTTCCGAAACTTTACTGTCAATATCTTTCTTTACCTCACTCTTGAATAAATCCTTGAGTTCAGAGAATTTGCTGTCTAATTTACGCTCAAGTTCGGAAAATTTGCTGTCAAATATGGCATTAAAATTGGCAACAAAAGATTCTAGAACAGGTAACTCTTCCACATGAAAATTATCACTTTCACACACTGACCTGAGTGATAAGGTACTATGGTGGTCCCCTTTCTGCTTTATCCTGTCATCAACTTTTACCTCATCAACATTATTAATTACATTCCTCATTACTATACTCATATCTTGTAATTCACTTTCTGCTACCTCCACCAAGTTACCTACCACTATGGGATTATTTTCTACCTTACACTTAGCAACTTCCTCATCACATCCTGGATTTACAACTTTGTCACAGTCTGGAGATGTTACTACATAAACATTACTATCAGAAACTACTTCTTTTACAGTTAAATCAACTACTTGGTCCTCATCAGGAATCACTTTAATCTCTTGGACAATTTTATCATTATTAGAGGCACCACTAACCAAATTTTAGTAACTTTTGACCCACCAGTATTTTAACTTTTTTCACTGATCAAAACACTTAACCAACTTTTCACACACAGAACACTGCACTGCTGGAAAATTGTATCCTGTGGCCGAAGAAAATCCGCTCGATGTAGGAAAATTACTGCCGATTCTAGACGCCGATGGAAAATCTCCGATGAGTGCTGTCAACTCGTTGTACTCGGTTTCAAGTTGTCGCCGAATAACTCAATCGTCGAAATCCTTCAACTAGTGTAGCTTTTATAACCTCTACTTGTCGTAGTCTGCCGATAACTCGTCGCAATTTGGTGCAGATTCTTTTAGAAAATTAACATCTCACAGATGTTTAATGATTTCTTGTCACTGTCAACGGTCGCCATATCAGGGTCTTCGGTGGTTTAATTACAGTAGTAATTAATTAAATAGTCCACCATAAGACTCAGTTTAAGATTTTGTTTATTTTCAAAACAACGTCAGCGATATTGTTCACATGCAAAGATACAATATCCAGAGATACTACTGACGCAGTTCCAAAGTGAATCTGTATAAAACTAACTGTAAAACTAACTATAAAACAAACTCTGTCCTTCTGCTGGTTTCTTTACATAGGCTCTATCGAAATTTCTGTAATTCTTCAAAGCATCCGCGAGATATTTCTCGAACATTAACAATTACTCAAACAATTAAACATATTAAAAACAATCAGAAGTAATACATATTCACTTAACATCATTACAAAACAGTCAGAAATGGAAATTAAAGATATTTAAACACAAAATTATTTACAGAATTCATTTAAAACTGTAGAAAATTGTCCTGTAGACATCGTAACTTGCATTAATACTTGGAACTACTAACAGTTAAGCAATTCTCTTGCACAATGTGGTTCTTAAACATATTAAATGGCCTTTAAATGATTTCTTCTCATCAAACAAAGTCTATATGCACTGATTTACAAGAAATTGCAAAACAAACATACCAGATCATATTCAAGCAAACTTTAGCTCACTACAGATACTTCATTAAATAAAGTTCAGGTATGAGGGCTGTTACTATTTCCTTCTCTCTATCCTCTCATTGCCTCCATCCCCACTGTCTAAATTGAACCACTACATACCAGAGGTGATGTTTAACTGTATATATACTTTTATTTTTATTATTATTATTTCTGATTTTGTTTACTTATTTGCTTTTGCTTACTCAGATTTATTTTGTGTAGATTTTAATGTATTAGTCTTTTCTTTTCGACAAAGGGCCAAGACCCAAAATATATATTGTTTTTCCTGTTCTTGTGTGTGTGGGTTTTCTTTTTTGTGTGTGTTCACACCATGAAACTATCATCTAAGGTAAGTGGATATCCTTTTTTGTATATATATATATTGAACATTGGATAGGATAAAAAACCACCACTTACCAAAGAAGGGGATTCCAGCGGCGTTGGTACACGAAAAAAAAAAAAAAAAAAAAACACGAACACACAAAGAATAAAATTTTCGTGCATGGCTCTTCCTCAGTAGAAGTGAGATGGCTGCACGCAAGCGCTGCTGGCAGCCAACTGCGTGAGCCACAATTTCGGTGGCTCATGGTGGGGGAAATACATCATGGCGGGAAGTAAGGGAGGGGGTAGAAGAGTACAGGCCGGAAAACGGAGATGAATGGCAAGTATAAAGCAAAACTGTACAAGGTCCTGACGCGGAAGGGTAGTATACCCCAGTTAATCAAGTAATGGACACAAGTGGGGGAAAAAAATTTGTTTAGTTGAAACTGAAAACTAAAATTCGAAATCACAATCTGTAAAGATAGGCTCTGGTGAGCGGTGGTTCTGTGAGGGAAGGTGGAAGTGAGGGGGATGGGTGGGAGGAAAATTGGTGCTATCTTAAATTTAGACCTGGAGATTGTCTGGTCCCAGTTGGTACTGATAGGCCAGTTCCCACCTTCTAAGTTCTGAAATACTGCTTTTATCTGGGAGGACTCTGATGGCGCGGACCGAGAAACAGGTATTAAAATCGTTGGTGCCATGTATAGTGGCATGATGAGATATAGGGTGGTCAGGGTTCTTGGTATGTACTGATTGTCAGTGTCCATTCATTCTGATGGCTAGTGGATTGGTTGTGAGTCCGATGTAGGAGGCTGGGCAATGGTTACAAGTGAGTTGGTATATGAGGTGGGAGGATGTACAAGTGGCAAATCCTGTGATGGGAAAGCTTTCCCCAGTTACGGGGTTGGTAAAGGTGGTGGAAGGCAGGTGCATACTGCATAATTTGCAACGGGATCTGTTGCAAGGAAATGAACCTTGAGGCTGTCTTGCAGGCTGGGGGACCCCGTGCTTATGGACCAAGAGTTGGTTGAGGTTTGGAGGTCTGCTGAAGCAGGCTCTGGGTGGGTGAGGGAGGATTTTAGGAAGGAGGTTTCTCATCTCAGGGCAGGCTCGAAGGAAGTCGTAACCTTGTCTCAAGACTCGGTTAACTGATTCCAAGCCTGGGAAGTAACGGGTGATCGAAACAGGGCTATGGTGGGTTTTAGAGGATTGTGGATTGTTGATAGGTTGTGATGTGGCACGAGAAACCTGTTTGTGAACTAAAATTGGCAAGTAATTGCGGGAAATCAGGGCATCAGAGATATTGCTGGCATATAGTTGAAGGGCTTGTTGATTGGAACAAATATGACTGCCACGAATGCCTAGGCTGTAGGGGAGGGAACGTTTGATGTGATGAGGGTGGCAGCTGTCATAATGAAGGTACTGTTGTAGGTTGGTGGGTTTGATATGGACAGCTGTATGTATATAGCCATTTGTGAGGGAAAGGTCAACATCCAGGAAAGTGGCCTGTGTATGGGAGTAAGTCCATGTAAATTTCAAGGAGCTGACAGTGTTAAGTTTATTGAGGAAACTGAGTAGGTTGTCTTCTCGGTGGGTCCAGATTATGAAAATATTATCAATGAATCTGACCCACAAGAGGGGTTTCAGATGGGCTGAAGTTATGAATTATTCTTCTAGGCGGCCTAGGTAGAGGTTAGCGTATGAGGGAGCCATACGAGTGCCCATGGCAGTGCCACTCACTTGGTGATCGATTTTCCCCTCAAATGAGAAAAAGTTGTTGTTAAGTATTAGTTCCGCCAAGGTGAGCAGGAAAGATCTGGTGGGGAGGCTATTGGGCGGACGCTGGTCTAGAAAATGTTCCAAGGCACTGAGCCCATGGCAGTGGGGAATATTTGTGTATAAGGAAGTCACATCTACCGTCACTAGAAGGGAGTCAGGGGGAAGAGGTGTGGGTACTGTAGCCAGTAGTGAGAGGAAGTTCCGGGTGTCCTTGATGTGGGAGGGAAGCTGGCTGACAATGGGCTGTAGATGCTGGTCAACCAGGGCAGAGATACGCTCAGTGGGTGAGCCATATGCAGAAACTATGGGACGTCCTGGGTTGCCAGGCTTATGAATCTTGGGAAGCAGGTATAGTGAAGGTGTGCGTGGCTTTTTTGGAGTGAGGAGTGAGACAGAATGGGGAGTGAGTCCTTGGAGGGGTCCACTAACCTGTATATACACTTTTACTTTATCATTCACTGCAGATGTGGGATCATGGTTGAGGGGGCGGTAAGTGTTGGTATCAGACAGCTGACGCAGTGCTTCACTGACATAGTCTCAACGGTTCATGACCACCGTAGTTGAGCCCTTGTCTGCCGGTAGAATGATCAAGTCTGGATCAGACGAGAGTTCCCTGATGGCCCTGGTTTCTGCACGAGTCAGGTTGGTGTCACAGGGTAGTGATTTTGCGAAACTAGGAGAAGCCAAACTGGTGGAAACAAGATCTTGAAACAATTGGAGAGGGTGGTTTTGTGGGAGAGGTGGTGGATCAAGACTGGGCTCCAGGTCATTCTGACTGTCAATATTATTGCTCTTTGAGGCAAAGTGATACCTCCAGCGGAGTGTGCGGCAGAAAGCTAAGGAGTCACGTACTAGGGTGGTCTGATCAAATTTGGGTGTGGGTGAGAAAGTGAGACCCTTGGAGAGTACTGAGATTTGTGGTTCTGAGAGCGGAGAAGAGGACAGATTAATAACAGCCAGTTTGGGTTTGGCAGCTTGATTCGGCCTGACTGGGTGAGGTGTGGGTTTTAAGGGAGGTGGTAGAGGTATGTTGAGTAGCTGAGCAACTTCAGCCCATCTGAAACCCCTCTTGTGGGTCAGATTCATTGATGATATTTTCATAATCTGGACCCACCGAGAAGACAACCTACTCAGTTTCCTCAATAAACTTAACACTGTCAGCTCCTTGAAATTTACATGGACTTACTCCCATACACAGGCCACTTTCCTGGATGTCGACCTTTCCCTCACAAATGGCTATATACACACAGCTGTCCCACCAACCTACAACAGTACCTTCATTATGACAGCTGCCACCCTCATCACATCAAACGTTCCCTCCCCTACAGCCTAGGCATTCGTGGCAGTCACATTTGTTCCAATCAATAAGCCCTTCAACTATATGCCAGCAATATCTCTGATGCCCTGATTTCCCGCAATTACCCACCAATTTTAGTTCACAAACAGGTTTCTCGTGCCACATCACAACCTATCAACAATCCACAATCCTCTAAAACCCACCATAGCCCTGTTTTGATCACCCGTTACCAGAGCCTGCTTCAGCAGACCTCCAAACCTCAACCAACTCTTGGTCCATAAGCACGGGGTCCCCCAGCCTGCAAGACAGCCTCAAGGTTCATTTCCTTGCAACAGATCCCGTTGCAAATTATGCAGTATGCACCCGCCTTCCACCACTTTTACCAACCCCGTAACTGGGGAAAGCTTTCCCATCACAGGATTTGCCACTTGTACATCCTCCCACCTCATATACCAACTCACTTGTAACCATTGCCCAGCCTCCTACATCGGACTCACAACCAATCCACTAGCCATCAGAATGAATGGACACCGACAATCAGTACATACCAAGAACCCTGATCACCCTGTATCTCATCATGCCACTATACATGGCACCAACGATTTTAATACCTGTTTCTCGGTCCGCGCCATCAGAGTCCTCCCAGATAAAAGCAGTATTTCAGAACTTAGAAGGTGGGAACTGGCCCTATCAGTACCAACTGGGGACCAGACAATCTCCAGGTCTAAATTTAAGATAGCACCAATTTTCCTCCCACCCATCTCCCTCACTTCCACCTCCCTCACAGAACCACCGCTCACCAGAGCCTATCTTTACAGATTGTGATTTCGAATTTTAGTTTCAGTTTCAACTAAACACATTTTTTTCCCCCACTTGTGTCCATTACTTGGTTAACTGGGGTATACTACCCTTCCGCGTCAGGACCTTGTACAGTTTTGCTTTATACTTGCCATTCATCTCCGTTTTCCGGCCTGTACTCTTCTACCCCCTCCCTCACTTCCTGCCATGATGTATTTCCCCCACCATGAGCCACCGAAATTGTGGCTCACGCAGTTAGCTGCCAGCAGCGCTTGCGTGCAGCCATCTCACTTCTACTGAGGAAGAGCCATGCTCGAAAATTTTATTCTTTGTGTGTTCGTGGTTTTTTTTTTTTTTATTTTTCGTGTACCAACACCGCTGGAATCCCCTTCTTTGGTAAGCGGTGGTTTTTTATCCTATCCAATGTTCAATATATCCGCTTTTAGCGCCTTTGTTTTCTAACAATATATATATATATATATATATCAAAAGTTGTGCAGTATGATATTTAAATTAATTATAATAACTACATTTCTACCAGATACTGGCTTCTATTTTATAAATACAATTAAATAAATTGTTCTATGTAATAGGAGTCATTAAGAAAAAATAACCTTAAATTTTTCTTGAACTTATTTTATTCCATGCAAGACAATTATGATTAGTAAGAAGATTTTATTAATATTAGTATTCCTAGTATCTGACTCTTTTTGCAGTAAATTTCATTCATGTGTATTCTTTGTGGAGGTAATTTTCACATTTATTTAGCACTATACTTTATGCTGTATTTACTGTTTGTTTCAAACGGAATGTAATTGATCACTACAGAAGACATAATGCTCCATTTATACTTGAACACAAATGATGAATTTCCTAACTTCCTGTATAGCTCTCTGTAAGAAAATCCAATGCTAACCCACATAACTTTTATTGCTTGCTTCTGAGTATTTTATCCCTATAAGTTTGAGTTGTCCCAAAGACTACTGAACATGGTCTAAGGAAAGAAATATCAGAGGAAACTTGTTTCTTCATACAGAGGTCACCTGTTAATGAAAGTGACTGCAGCTCAGTTTTCAATTTGCACTATCACTTTAAGAAACCAAAATATGTACCCACCAATTTAAAAATATGAGTGTGTGCTGTTAATCTGTGTGATATATTTAGTTACATAAACTGAGTTTTATCTAAGTTTAAAGCTAATTCTTTAGCTAAGAACCAATTATTAACACACCAAAGACTTAATTTGTGATCAGTTCAGTAGAGGAAACTGGAGTATTTTTAATTCCTATTGCTGTCGCATTTGTAAAATGACAAATTCTAGGCTTCTGCTTTAATACAAGATAGATCATTTGTTTGTATTAAAAACAACAGTGGACATAATATAGGACCCAAAGCTGCTCCACATCTGATACACTCCCAATCAGAGAACTTCGAACACCATGATAAAACATTAAAATCTTCCCATCATGTATTCTATTTTCTGATCATAACGTTAGAGCTACACTATTTATAAACCATGCCATCTCCACCATAATTATTTAACTTTTATCTGAGAATTTTCATGATCAACACAGTCACATGACTTAGACAAATCACAAAAAAATTCATACAAGCAATAATTTATGATTTATTCCATCTAAAATATTTTTATAAATATAATTATAGGTAGTTTTGTTGAACAGCTTTTCTAATAATTGAATTGTTGAATACTTCTATTTCCTAAGTGACGGTCATAATGAAACAGGCTACAAGTAGCTTATATCCTTCTTATTGAGTGGTTTAAATACAACGCAATTAAACCTATTCAGGACAGTTCCCTGGAGTGGAGCTTTATTAAACATATAATGTAATGTTTCTTATTACTGTGTAGCACAGAGTAATTACTAAAAATGTGGCCATTATTAGTTGAGCATTTTACTTTCCTGAAATGTGTTAATTTTTATTAATGTGTAAAGGAAAGATAAATGATTTTTTTATTTATTTAATTTAATTTAATTTAATTGCAATGGAGCACAGGCTCCGGTGGCAATATTCCCTACACACCCATCTTCCCCCTATCCTGCACCCACCTACATTTGCCCTCTACAAATTTTATCTTTAAATTCCTTCAAAGTTTTCGGTAAATTATTCATCATTTCTCTTGGTAACTCATTCCAATCCCTGACACCCTTACCTAAAAAAGAGAATCTTCCCACACCCTTGTGCCTGAAATCGAGTGCCAGCTTGTGGTCATGGTCATCCTTTTCCCTTCCATGCACTACTTTTCATACCTATTGCAATATCTTTCCATGCCTCATCACCAGTATATGCCCTGTACACTCCCATGACCCTCCTCATCCTCCTCCTGTCTTGCAATGAATCCCATTCCAGCTCCTTTATCATATCCGTCACTGATTGCATTCTGCGATAATTTCCAGAAACAAATCTAGCAGCCCTTCTTTGCACCCTCTCCAACTCCTGTATTTGATACGTAAAATGAGGGTCCCATACTACACTACCATATTCGAGCAATGGTCTGACCAAAGTTTTGTAACCCAATTCCTTGACTTCTCTCGTACATCCCCTCATCACTCTCTCCAACAAGTGCAGAACTTTGAAACCTTTTCCTACCACCTGTCCTATATGTCCTGCCCAGTTAAGTTTGTTATCAAAAGTAATTCCAAGATATTTGCATTTCAAGTCTTCAGCAAGCAATTCTTTCCCCACCTTATATTCATAATTAACCTTTTGTTTTTTATTTGTGTATCTAATAAGCTGACTCTTCTTTGCATTTATCTTCATTCCATGTTTACCAACCCAATTAGATATCCTGTCCAGATCACCCTGCAACTGTTTACAATCCGTCTATCGTTTTGATTCTTTTATACAGCATTATGTCATCTGCAAACAATCTAATTGCAGATAGTAAACGATCAACACAATTATTCATTAGAATAATGAATAGCAATGGTCCCAATACGCTACCCTGTGGCACTACCCATTTTTACTTCCACTTCTTTTGATACTATATTTCCTACCCTAACTTTCTGTTTTCTACCTTTTAAAAATTCTTCTACGCAGCAAATGACTTTCTTATCCACTCCAATGGTTTTTACCTTATTTACTACCATTTTATGGCTTACTCTGTCAAACGCCTTAGACAGATCTAGTGCTACACTATCAGTTTGGCCTCCCTTGTCCATTTCATCTGATATATCTTGCATATATCCCACCAACTGAGATTCGCATGAATATCCTTGCCTGAAACCATGTTGCCTGCTTGAAAACCAATTACATTCCTCACATATATTTCTGATGTGGTTGCATATCAATCTTTCCATTAATTTACCTACCACTGATGTCAAACTGATTGGCCTGTAATTCTCAACTCTATTTCTCACCCCTCCCTTATGTACTGGTACTACTATTGCACTTTTCCAGTCCTGTGGTAAGCAGCAAGTGTCTAGACTCAATTTAAATAATATTTCAAGATAAGGTACAATGTCACATCCGGCTATCTTTAAGATATCTGTAGTAATATTATCTTCACCAGCCCCTTTATGTGTTTTCAGCTTTCTTATTTCCTCATGATTTCCTCAGGATGGATATCAAAATTTTTTACTATCGTCATTTCTAATTGTGTTGTTAAGCTCGTTCTCCGAATTAGACCCTCCTGTTTCTGATTCATTGTCCCTAATGCTTTCACTGAACCAGTTACTTAAAATCTCTGCCTTTTTCAAATCCTCAGTAACTTCTTCTTCCATCCTTATCTATAAGTGTCTCTACATCCTCCCTTCCCCTCAGTTTGCTGATATAGCCATAGAAATTTCTAGATGCATCAGTCAATGGTCCCCCTGCACTGACAATACTCTTCATAAACCCATCTTTAGCCATTTTCTTTGCTGTTATTAAGTCCTTGTTTAGTTGTTTTAAATATTCCCTACTACCCTGCTGTCTCTTAACTCTGTTATGTTCTTTTCTTACCAACCTCTTTAACCTCCTCACTTTCCTATTATAGTACATAGGTTCTCTACTTCTCTTTATTTTTTGCTTTGGAATAAATTTTTCTTCACCCTTTCTTATTATCTCCTTGAACTCTTCCCACATTGACTCTACTGTACCTGAGCCTTCCTTCCATTTGCTGAATTGTTCTCTGAAATATCTCACTCAAATTTGAAACCTGTGCCTTTTTATAATTGTACCTATTTCCCCCTTCAATTTTGGCTGCTGGTTTACTGAATCCTCTAATATCCATCAGAACTGCTTCATGATCACTTATTCCTTCAGTTACTTGATACCTCAAAAGGTTTTCATCGGGCTTAATTAGAAATATATCCAAAATATTTAGTCCCCTAGTGTTTTGCTCAACCACTTGTGTAAATCCTCCTTCCCTTATTAAGATATTTGCAAATCTTTGTTCCTTTGTGTTATTTATCTTATTCCCTTCCCAGTTTACACCTGGTAAATTTAAATCCCCGCCAATGATGATCGTTCTATTCTCACCTCTGAAATCTGAGTATGAATTAAATTTCTCCCCAAGAGCCTCATCCTCTTCTGTCATTCTACCACTGCGGTAAACAGCCAACACTCTAATTTTTTCTTTTTTATTACCCCAGAAATCTACCCCAAGTAACTCTTGCTCTATGAACGCCAGTGAACTATGGTAGTTTTTGCTAACTAGTATGAAGACTCCTCCACCAATTGCTTCTCTATCTCTGCGGTACACTCTGTAACCATCAGGAAAAACCTCACTGTCTAGTACTTCTTCTTTTAACCAACTCTCTACCCCAATTATTACTTGTGGTTCGTGCATCTCTATTAAGTTTGCAAATTCAATTACTTTGTTCATTATACTTCTACAGTTTACCATTAACACCCTTACGACTGGCTTTACATTTTCAGAATTTATCTCCTCTTTCCCACTTTTATCGCAGTCAGTTATTGTTTCAGCCATTTCATCTATTTCTTTAATATCTGTGACTTTCCCCATCGCGAATCTGCAATCAGTATCACTTTGATAATCTATTTCTGTCCCAACACTTGCCAAAGTTGAGGGGAGGGGAGAAGCAGTGTCATGAAACAATATACAAACACAAAAAAACTCAAGTTTTTGAGCTTAACCCTTTGTCAAGTAGAAAGAAACATCTGGCTGAGCTCACACAAACCCCACGATCAACACAGCCACACTTAAAATGAAATTGCTGTCAGATGTGGTGGTGAAGCAATGATAATATAATTGCAAGTATTCATCACAAGAAACAAAAATGGGACATTTAACAGGAATAATAATAATAAAAGTAATTGAAAATAAATTTTAAAATATGGTCTATATATCTATGAATCTATTGTATTCGCCAGTGATGGTTATAACAGGGTGAGTATGGAAGGTATTATCTGAAATTGAGGCCTAGGGGATGTGTTGACAGGACAATTCCCACCTTTGGATATGATATTGGAAGTGGTATCTGGAAGCACTCTAATAGCTATGACTGTAAAGCTGTTATTGAGATCACAGGTATTGTGTGTGCTGGCGCGGTGAGCAACAGGGAGGTCTAGGTTTTGGGCGTAAACTGTTTCTCTGTGACCATTCATTCTGATGGATCATGAGTTTGAGGTAAGGCTGATGTAAGAACTTCAGCAGTAGAGGCAGGTGAGCTGGTATTTGTGGTGGACTGTGGTACAAGTGGCATAGCGTATGATGGTGCAGGCTTCACCAGTAATAGGGTTGTGATAGGATGATGCATACTGCACATTTTGCATCAGGACCTGTTATAAGGGATGGATCCGAATGGTGGTTTAGGAGCATCAGATGGTTAATTTTTGTGTACAAGTATATTTTTTAGGTTAGGTGGTCTGCTGAAGTTGACACATGGTGTGGTGAGAAGGATAGTAAGCAGAATGTGGTGCATTTCAGGAAAAGAATCTAAAGGAAGTTGTAGACAAAATGAAGAATTTGGTTTAGCGATTCCAGGCCAGGATAAAACTGGATGAGAAAAACAGGATTCTGGTTGGTTTTGGGTTGTATGTGTCAGTGTGGTGGACAGTTCTTGATATCTGCTTTTAGACTAATTTTGTAAGATAATTGTGGGTTATGAGTGCCTGGGTCAGGTTGTTGAGGTAATTTCTATTATTGTTATTACATAATTTCTTATTGATTAACTAAATTAATAATTTTTGTCAGGCACCTATCTTAATCAAATCTGCAGTATGTCCCTGAGCTATTGATAATCACGTCATCAGAAACGGATATAAAATGTTTATTAAAAATATCAATAAGAAAGGATAGGGAACAATGAATAAAAATGTAAACAATATTTTGGTTTTACACCTTAATCATGTGTTTGGGAATGAGTCATATAGTTCAGGCAGAGTGCACTTGCCGATGTTTACCACATGACTGGCTCTTATAACTAAGGTGCAAAATTTTTATTACTATTATTTCTCATCCTTTAAAGGCCTCCCTTTTCTATTTTTTTATTTTTGCCTTTAATATTTATGATTATATCATTGTTGCTTCCCCAACCTGTTCCAATGGTCAGCTCCATTCTGCTTGTAACTGCATTTGGCTACAAGCACTTGCGCATGCACAGCCACATTTCTCTATGTTCCTGACGAAGGGTTTTGCCCAGGATATTGAGTATTTTGTGTTGAGTGTTATTTTTTGTTTCTGCTGCCCTCCTACCTTCAACTTTGGAGAGTGTTGTGTGTAATTTATCTTTCTCTTCCATATAATTACCGCCTCATGACAGTTCTTCCTGCTCCATTAATACTAAGGTGATATATGTAAATATGTATATCACGGTGGTGATAAAACTAATTTATATATCAGAAGTGTTAAAGGTAGAATTTTATCAGTTGTTGAGACCTGGTATCCAGGATATTTTGGTAGGCAAGTTTCCATCTGCAAGTTCTCTCCTGTTTTCGAGTCCCTTAATCAAACCCCACACTTCCTCGAAAGACTTTCCACAGTCCTGATTCCTTTACCACCAGACTGCTTCCTTGTCTCCATAGATGTTTCTTCCCTTTACACCAACATCCCTCATTGTCAGGGCCTCAGTGTGCCATGGAACACTTCCTGGAAATGTAATCTCTCGACAGCCTCCCCAAGACATCCTTCCTCATTTCCTTGGCAAACCTCATACTGTCTAACAACTACTTTTCCTTCCCCAGGATGCGCATGATTCTCCATAAAATCCTATCCACTGCCCCACGCAGATGTTTTAGCAGACCACCAAATCTAAAAAATATCTTAGTACACAAATACTCATCCAATAATTCCACAAACTACCACAGGGATCATTCCCATGCAACAGACACCACTGTAAAACATGCAGCGTGCATCCTGCTACTACTACTTACTCCAATCGTACCACAGGTGAATCATTCCCCATCACTGGTCATGCTACTTGCATTACAACACACCTCATATATCAGCTTACATGTCTCCATTGCTCCAGCTCATATATAGGCCTCACTACTAACCCACTTGCTATCAAAATGAATGGCCACAGGCAGACAGTGTATACTAACAATGAGGCCCATCCACTGGCAAATAATGCCAGTTCTCACAAACTGAATAATGTTAACAACTGTTTCTCAGTTAGGGCAATCCGAGTATTTCCTGATAACACAACCTCCTCTGAACTATGTAGATGGGAACTAGCCTATCAGAATATCCTAGACACCAGACATACTCCAGGCCTCAATCTCCAATAAATCCCCGCCACCAGACCTAACACTTATCATCATATATATTATTTCTATAAGGTATTTTTTTGTCACAAGCCAATATCTTCCTTCATACTTAACCAAAACCAATGAATGAGGTGTCATTTTAAAGCGTATGGTCTCTATTTTCATCACATCATATTATAAGAAAGAAAGTTTTAGGAATTCGACCCTTAAAGGGCGAAAAAGTGAATATTTCTAAAATGCTGTTTTCTGTGTTACAAGTCATTTATCTCCCCGGATACCTATCTGAAATCGTATAATGAAGTATCATTTTAAAGATTAAGATCTCCGCTTTAGTGACATCATATATTAAGTCAGAAATTTTTCGGAATTTGACCCTTAAAGGGCAAAGGATCAATATTTATGCAATTTACTTTTGTGTCATGAGCGATTTATCTCCCTTAATATCTAACCAATATAGATAAATGAGATATCATATTAAAGACTAAAGTCTCCTCCGTGGTAACATTATATTTTAAGAAAGGAATTTTTCGTAATTTGACCCTTAATGGGCAAAAATGTAAATTTTTCTAAAATGCATTTTTTGTGTCTCGAGCCATTTATCTCCCTGGATATCTAACCAAAATCGATAAATGAAGTACGATTACGAGGAGTATTGTCTCAGCTTTGTAAAATCATATTTTAGGTAAGAATGTTTTTGGAATTCAGCCCTTAAAGGGAAAAAGTATACATTTTTGTGTCACGAGCGATTTACCTCCCTTAATATCTAACCGATATAGATAAATGAGGTATCATACTAAAGAATAAGGTCTCCCCCATGGTAACATTATATTTTAAGAAAGGAGTTTTTCGTAATTCGACACTTAAAGGGCAAAAATGTTAATTTTTCTAAAATGTGTTTTTTGTATCTTGAGGTATTTATCTCCCTGGATATCTAACCAAAATCAATAAATGAAGTACAATTACGAGGAGTAATGTCTCAGCTTTGTGAAATCATATTTTAGGAATGAATGTTTTTGGAATTCAGCCCTTAAATGGAAAAAGTATACATTTTTCTATAACGCTTTTTTGTGTCACGAGCGATTTACCTCCCTTAATATCTAACTGATATAGATAAATGAGGTATCATATTAAAGAATAAAGTCTCCCCCATGGTAACATTATATTTTAAGAAAGGAGTTTTCGTAATTCTACCCTTAAAGGGCAAACATGTTAATTTTTCTAAAATGCGTTTTTTGTATCTCGAGCCATTTATCTCCCTGGATATCTAACCAAAATCGATAAATGAAGTAGGATTGTAAGGAGTAATGTCTCAGATTTGTGAAATCATATTTTAAGAATGAATGTTTTTGGAATTCAACCATTAAAGGGAAAAAGTATACATTTTTCTATAACGCATTTTTGTGTCACGAGCGATTTATCTCCCTTAATATCTAACCGATATAGATAAATGTGGTATCATATTAAAGAATAAAGTCTCCACCATGGTAAAATTATATTTTAAGAATGGAGGTTTTCGTAATCCGACCCTTAAAGGGCAAAAATATCAATATTTCTAAAATACGTTTTATGTCTTTCCAGCCTTTTATCTCCCTGGATTTCTAACCAAAATCGATAAATGAAGTAGAAGTATGAAGAGTAATGACTCTGCTTTGATAACATCATATTCAACCTAACTTTTCATTGCATTTTTTTCGTGAAATTTTCGCACGGGTTGTCTAGTCACTACTATTTATATTGCTTATATTTTATTTTCTCACTTAAAGTTTTTCAAAATATTATTTATATGTACATCATCACTCAGTTATTATGTTGATCTACCACTTTCAATGATAATATACCTTCAGCATTATTGATCTAGTATTTGCACTTCCACCTCCCCCCCCCCCCCCCCCCTTTGTCCCATTCTACCATCTACTCCGGCCATGACATTCACCAGACGGCTGTCGTTGTGTATACTTCGGGCTCCACCTAGTGTCTAATTTTTGCAAGAATAAGGCTATATGCCAAAATATTGAGCGTTTCTTGTGTTTGTTCTTTTTTGTGTTTGTTCCTTTTGGAGTTTGTCGTTCCCAGCCACCATCATCTCTGGGAAGTGTTGGGACGTATTTCCATATCCTTCCTTAGTTTTATTGCCTTATAGCATTTTCCTGCTCATTGGTTTTAATGCCACAAAGGAGTAAATCTTGTCCATTTCTGTTTTGTACACATTTCCATGTATTTTTTTTAATAATATTCGATTATTTACAAAATATAAAACAATCCATCTAGTTAGATTTTGGTTTTAAATCACTCCAGACAAATGGCCAGATGCTTTTTCAAAGAACATGCCCAGATTTCATCTTGTTTTTTTTATTTTTTTTTTTTAATCCTTTCCCAGCTCTAATGGCCTCAATATTAATGAGCCATAAACCCCTAACATGAATAAAGAATCAGTGTTTGCAAGTAGAAGACACATATCTCTTGAATGCTTTAGTCTTTAAATCATAGAATTATCTCATGATGCTTTTCAGGGCAAGAAGATGCACGAGGTGATATTATAGTTGATGTTGATCCAGAGATTATCAGGAAAGGTGTACGGTCTCTGATGCATCAAGTAGCTCAGATTGAACGTGAAAGGGTATGTGAAAGAAGATTTGTTCTTCCTATTAACAGTTTTGTTTTCCATTCTGTTTTACAGTCTACAAATTTAGAACTATTAAGTTTTGTGCAGAGCTATGTTTTATTTGAGCAATAATTTCTTCACTTCCTTTGTTACAAGGATGATTACAAGACGCAAGTTGCCAGCATGAAGCGACAGTTGCAAGAATTGCATGATTTGCAAAGCAAAACAGAAGTTAAACTTAATACAGCACTACAGAATATTCATTCTCTTCAAGATGAGAAGGGAAGCTTAGAAGCTAAGCTAAGTCAGAAACAGGCTACGCTACAAGCTCAAGTAGGTGATATTTTCTATCAGCAGCAGTACTGAATTATATAAAATATAGATATGAGGTATATTGGATTCCTGGAGCCTTTCTAAATAAGGTAAAATGTTACTTTGCCTTTCCTGCTTAACCATGCCTCTTGCAACTAATTTCTATATTTTATGGTTTACTAAATCCCAAATATATTCTAATATTTTGCATGCATATAGTTAGAAAATATTTAAGAGATGGAGCTGGTACATTTTCATGGCCTTAATGATCAGGTGACAGTTTGAAATTGCCATGTATTCTGCCTCTGTCATACCTGAGCCCACAGTCCGATGTGGAGTCCAGACACGAAACATTCATAACGTACTTCTCAACCATTAAGGTAGCATCATAAGATCTAAAGGTCAGGTTAAAAGTGCTTGAAAATTCCAGGCTGAGCTGGGGACCAGTATGGAACCTTCTACTTTTAACGTGAGCAGTTCTAAACTGAACATAACCATTTTACTTATGTTAATGAAAAAGATAAATTCCAAACAATTAACAAATTATTTTTTCTGTTTAGAGACGTCCATTGAATTACTATTCTGTGAGTATTTATTCTCTGGCTGGTATCGTTGCACCAGAGCAGCAACAAAATGCATAATGTTATGCAACAGGAGGGAACATGTCTGACTGAGCTTTGTTGTATGAGTACTCCCATGGAATTGATGGTACTTCAGTACACAAAATATTACTTGAACTATAAAGCCTGAAACAATGCAAAAAAGGTTACTTTGCCGGGGAGCATCTCTTTCCAACGTTAACAGTGGCGATTTAAAAAAAGAGTACACCTAAAGCCGATAAAAGATGAATGTCATGATTTGATATTATGGTTGGAAAATATAAAGAAGTTACGTGAAGAATACATTTGTAAACTACTGAATATTAATTATAGTGGAAATTAGAGAACTATGGTAATGAATGATGGTAACAGATGTTACACAATTAAAGCTAACAGCAAGCAACTGAAAAGCAGATGGGTTGATAAGATGAGTGTATGAATGATAAAGGCATTTGCTATAGAGACTGCTAAACTGTGTTGGAGCAAAAATAGTCCCAAAACAAAAGAACTTATTATAACATAATATTTTATAGATTTTATAAAAAGGTATATGGTAATCTCTAAGGAATAGCATTGGCATTAGAAGTAAAAATAATAATAAAATTGTAGTAAAAAATTGAGAGAAGAGGTGATAAGACAGAGGAACAACATGGCAACCAAAGGAGAAAATGAATAGTGGATTCCACTTTTCATTTGAAACTTATGATGGAAAATAAGTGGAGTTATTTAAATGATTCTAGGATGACACTTGTAGACTTGCATATGGTACTCTATTGAGAGTGAAAGTGTTAGCAACACTGGTGAGAAAGGGAAGTGGTTAACACATGGTGGAAATTGTACAGACAGTACATGAGAACTTTTGCAGACCCATCTGGGATAGACAGAATTGGAACTGTATTATAGCCAAGATTATATATAAATGATTGGGGATGAAATTTTAAAAGAAGCACATGAAAGCAGAGACATGTAGATGATGTTGTGTTATTGAGAGCAGATAGTAAAGAGGTTCAAGAGCAACTGGAGATGCTAGTTGAGAAACTGTACAAATATTGGATGAAAATCAATATGTACAGGAACAAGGAAATGGTGAAAGCAAGAAATGAAAGAGATGGGAAAGTTAATATCATAAAGATGGATAAAACCTTCAAATTCTAGATAGATTCAGATGTTTATGAAGTGGATGAATACAAGGTTTGTCACAGATCTCAACAAGAGGTTGCATGGCAGAGAATCTGACATGGAACTAAGAATTCACATCCAAGTGTAAGAAAATAATAGTAACTTACACACCTCTGTGCTTGTAAATCCCACTAACCTACAACAATATCTCCATTTTGATAGCTGCCATCTATGTCATACAAAACGTTCTATCCCATACAGCCTAACCATTCGAAGCAAACACATCTGCTCGGATCATGAATCCTTTACTTTCTACTCCAACAACCTGACCCGTGCTCTCATAAATCAAACTCATGAATCCTTTCGAACTAGTTCAAAAACAGCTATCAAGAGTCAGGAACTGTCCACCACACTGACACAAACAACCCAAAACCAACCAGAACCCTGTTTTTCTCACCCAGTTTTTCCCTAGCCTGGAATCGCCAAACCAAATTCTTCATTTGGGCTATGACTTTCTCAGATCCTTTCCTGAAATGCACTGCATTCTTCCAACTATCCTACCCATCACACCCCGTGTCACCTTCAGCAGATCACCTAATCTAAAAAACATACTTGTACATGAATCAACCTTCTGATGCTCCTGAACTACCGTTTGGATCCTACCCTTGTAAGAGACCCTGCTGCAAAACTTGCAGTATGCATCCACCTACCACTCCCTATTTCAACCCTACTACTGGTGAAACCTACCCCATAATAGGTAATGCCACTTGTACAACCATACATCCCATTTACCAGCTCACCTGCCTCCACTATCAAAGTTCCTACATTGTCCTTACCTCAAACTCTTTATCCATCAGAATGAATGGTCACAAACAGTTTACTCCCAAAACCTCGACCTCCCTGTTGCTCACCATGCTGGCACTCACAACACCCACGATCGTAATAACTGCTTCACAGTCAGAGCCATTAGAGTATCTCCAGACACTACCTTCAAATCTGAACTCTGCAGATGGGAATTGACATATCAACACATCTCGCAGGCTAGACATCCTCCAGGCCTTAATTTCCGTTAATATCTTCCATCCTCACCCATCACTGGCCAGCACAATAGATTCATTTATAGACCTTATTCCAAAAGTTTTCAATTTTTTATTTTTTCAATTACTATTATTATTATTATTTCCCATTTTAATCTTTCTTGTGATTTATACTTGCTGTTATAATATCGTTGTTCCCCCACCACCTCCGACAGTCAATTTCATTCTATGAGTGGCTGCGTCAAATGCAAGGCTTGCGCAAGCTCAGCCTCTTACTTCTGTCAACTTGAAAATGGGTTTTAACCTGAAATATTGCATTTTTTGTGTTTGTTTGTTGTTTTGTGTTGCTGCTGCCCTCCTTCCTTCTATTATGGTGAGTGTTGGGTGTATTTTATATGTCCTTTCCATATAAATATTGCCTCACGACAGTTCTTTGCTTTCATTGTTACCTAAAATAATAACAGAAATTTACTACATCCTCATATGCCAGAATCTTGGACTGGTACAAAGAGAGATTAAAATCAAAGCCAGGAAGATCAAGTTCTTGAAATACCTTTTAGAAAACACAAAAAGAGATGGAGTCAGAAAGGAGACTAAAGTTGGTAGGGTAAATGAGAGATCTGAGAAGAATAAATTGAGAATGTTTGTACATGAGAAGATGATGATGGATGAGATTAGAGTGCCAGGGCAGACAACCGAAACTATGATTGATGGAAAGAAGATAAGAGGCAGAGCTAGAGAAAGATAGCTAAATTCAGTGAACAGTATGCTAAGAAGAAACCCAGATTGCAAGGGAAAAGGTTATTTGTCTCGTTAACATTGAGTTCCCTACAGGCCTGTATTGGAACAAAGTTATCAAGAAAGAGTGGTGGATGGTTAGAGGCAGTTTATAAGGTGTTATACATTCCATCCTGGCTGGATAGGGAAGGATAGGGAAATAAGACCCAACACGTACCACAGATGAAGGTGGCTGGGAATGATGAACATAAAAGAGATTAACACAAGAAATGGAAACTTTATTATGGTTCCTTAGTTATATACATATACCATTTTCTAAGTGAGATAAAAAGACTGTGAGGACTTAAGTGGCCAGTGTCAGTGCTTCTTCCTTATCTGGAAGTTAGCATGCCATTTTTTTTAAACCTCATGCTGTGACTTTTTGCACACTTTTCCAGCATGACCTCGAAATTTAAACTATTTGGTCTATTTCATGAGCTAGTTGTATTGTGGTTCCATTTTAATTATGTCCACCAACATCAGCCATATCTTCATTAAAGCAGCTGTCAGTCATTCTATATCAAATGCTCCCACCCATTAATCCTTTGTATTCATAGTAAGTTTTAACAAAATAAGCAATTTAGCATTATTCTGACAATGAATCACAAGCATTATAGGTTAAATTCTGATGGGTTTAAATGAGACAATTTCTGAGGGAATTTTTTTTTTTTTTTCCTGAAATTACTATTCAGAAATGAAAAATAGTTGGGAGCTGAGAACTTTTGTAGATAATGATGTTTGGTCCTGATATTATTGTTTAAGTGGTGTGCTGCCTAGAATAATTTTAGATGTGGGGGAATTGGTAGTTTCTTTGTGACAATTATATAAATATCCAGGATTGAAAATTGTTGAAGATCATTTGCTAGGATCAAATAATTCTTAAACAAAATTTCACTGTTATTTTAGTTGCAGAAGCGTACTAAAATAAACTGTAAAGGACGCGTTATTGCGAACAGCAATTCTTTATTACACGTTCGCACGCCAATGCGCAATACAACGTACAATGACAACATAGACCAGCGAGATTACAGACAATGCAAAGAATAATTTAATATATGTGCATTTCACTGATAATCTCTACAATCCCCCCCTCGGAAGATCATTGACTTGTGGATGATCATTCCGCACTTCGGAGATTATGCCACCTGGACCTGCTCCACCAGCTGACTGCGATGAGACTCGTGTAGTCTGTTACACAGCGCCTTCGTGAAGATGTCCGCAACATTTTGTTCACTTGGAACATATCGAAGTTCCACTGTCCCATCCATCACCTTTTCTCTTACAAAGTGATGCCTGATTGCAATGTGCTTTGTTCTGGACTTGTCAACATAATTTCTAGCATGTGCAATAGCTGCTTGACTATCACACCATATCGTGGTTGCACTGTCACTTATTTCTTGGAAATCCAAGGACTTTAATAGTTCTTTTACCCAAAACTCTTCTCTTGCACAAGCTGCCAAGGCCACATATTCTGCCTCCATTGTGCTAAGTGCAATCACAGTTTGTTTTGAACTTTTCCAGATGATTGGAGCACCTGCAAGTACAAGCACAAATCCACTTATGCTCTTGCGAGTTTTTGTACAACTAGACCAATCTGCATCAGCATACGCTACAAGACTTTCATTAGTTGGGTGATATGTAATCCCATAGTCTTGTGTCTCTTTTAAATACCTAAGTACTCTTTTAGCTGCATTCCAATGACACTTGTTGAATTGTGAACAATACTGAGCCAACTTGCCTACTGAAAAGGCAATATCGGGTCTAGTTCTCTGCGATAAATGTAATAGACCACCAATGGGTTCTCTGTAAGGAAGGTTCTTGAGGTCATCTTCATTACACTCGTCGAGAAACTCTGGCCTCTGCTCCATTGGAGTTTTAATTCCTTTGGTGTCTTGCAGTCCAAATTCATTCAACAGTTTGTTGACATATCCTTCTTGTGAAAGGGTGATGCTACCATTCTCTTTCTTATTGAATTTTACTCCCAGTAGATGCAAAATCGTTCCTAGGTACTTAATATCAAAGCATCTCTCCAGAAGTTCTTTAACACTACTTCTCATTGATTCGTTTTCTGTTAATACAAGTAGATCGTCCACGTAAACAGCTAATATGGCCTTTCCATTTCCTTTCTTCAACTGATATACACACGGATCTACTTTATTACGAACGAATCCAAGACTTTCTAATGTTTTGTTGAGATGTTCATTCCAGCACCTTCCACTTTGTTTCAAACCATATATCAATTTGTTCAACTTACAAACCAGTTTTTCTTTACCTCTTTGTATAAACCCTTCAGGTTGTTCCATATACAAAGTTTCCTTTAAATCACTGTGAAGATAAGCAGATTTAACATCATACTGGTCCATGAACCACTTTTTCTCAACACCAATAGCAACAAGTAACCTTAGAGTATCGAAGCCTGATACAGGCGCATACACTTCTTCATAATGCACTCCCTTCTTTTGAGAAAAAACCTTTGCAACCAAGCGTGCTTTGAAACGTTCTGTTTCACCTACTGTCTTCCGTTTAAACACCCATTTGCATTTAATGACATTTGCATTTGGAGGTTTTACAACCAATGACCAGGTGTTGTGCTTCTTCAATGATTCTAACTCTTCATTCATTGCTCCCAACCATTGCGCTGCTTCAGCAGAGTTGATAGCCTCGTTGAATGAAGATGGTTCCACTATATTATTAGTATGAACCATATGAGATTGTGGTTCTATGTTATCATCTTTCTTTGATTTTATAGAACACCTTTCTCGAAGAATCATACTGTGTTGCTTTTGCAGGTTTGCATTATGTTTTGTAGAATTTCGCTTTGGTTGTCCTCTCTTCTTAATTTGAACAGTTGAGTGTCCTTCACTCTGTTCACCTTTGTCTGAAGTTTCTTCTTCTTCACTTTCTGTGTCTTGAAATCCTTTGAAGTCTTCTTCTTCACTTGACAGATCTTCTTCAGAATTGATCATCACATTTTCTTCAGGATTACTGCCTGCAGTTCCATCACTGCAGTCAAAACTGATAGTTTCTTCTCTATCAAATTGTTTGAAGCTAGAATCTTCGGGTTTACTAATGTGTTCTGCTTCATCACTTGTGCTCTCTTTGAATACACAGTCACGTGACTCCACAACTTGTTGAGTATCTGGCACCCAAATCCTATAACCACGTCCATATATTGCATATCCAATCAAAACTCCTTTCTTGGCCCTTGCTGAAAGTTTTGAGTGGCGTTTCTGTTTAGGAATATGCACAAACACTTCACATCCTATTGCCCGAAGGTGAGCGACACTTGGCTTCCTGCCAACCCATAATTCATATGGAGTTTTAATTTCGTTATGACTGTTTGTGACTCTGTTCCTGATATATGCTGCAGTATATATCAATTCTGCCCAAGCTGCCTTAGGTAACCTACTACTGCTGATTTCACTTCTCACTAAATCCATCAGAGTTCTGTTGAATCTCTCTGCGATTCCATTTTGCTGTGGTGTGTAAATCATTGTCTTTTCATGTACAATGCCATTACTCTCACAGAAGATATCCCAATTCTTTGAACAAAATTCAAGTCCATTATCAGTTCGAACTCGCTTTAAATATTTGCCAGTTTGTTTTTCAACCTGGATCTTCCATGCTTTAAACTCGGCCAGTACACTTCCTTTTGTTTTAAGAAGTCTGATGAATGCATATCTGCTAACATCATCCACTATGCTAAGAACATATCTGTTACCACCAAAGCTTTTCACATCTATTGGTCCCATGAGATCTGCATGAACAAGATTCAAAATTATTCCATCACTTTTCAAATTGTTTGATGGATGTGTCACGAATGGCAATCTTGTAGCTTTTCCTGCTAAACAGTCATTACATGGTGTAGGAGTTGTCAACTCACAGTTTAAACCATTTACAGACTGTGTTTTGACCATTTTTATAATCTGATTCTTGCTAACGTGCATTAGTCTTTGATGCCACAAATCCAATGTTTTTAACTTTCCATTTTCATAGTGTAATGAGCTTACTACACTCTTCTTTACATTAGGTTCTGTTCTCACCACATACAAGCGACCCATATTCTCTGCTTTCAATAGTAAATTCCTACTGTCATCGTAAATGCAACATCCATTTTTATTAAAAACAACTTTCTTGTTATTTTCAGTTAACTGTTTAACTGACAAAATTCCATGGCTAATGCCAGGCACTAAAAGAGTGTTTTTAATCTGTATATCACTATTTGCAGAATTATTACCTATAATCTTTGCATTTACAGTACCTTTTCCAATTGTAGGTGTTGTTGTGCCATTTGCTGTCACAACATTTTCAGTAGTCACATTTTTACTAATCCAAGAAAAATACTTTTTCTCTGGAGACATGTGATGAGTAGCACCTGAGTCTATGACCCAAACATCGCTATTTAATATAGCTGATCCACACGAAACATTCGTTGTCAATGCACTAGATGAACGTTTGCTGCTTGATTTATTGGGACATACATTTGCAAAATGACCGATTTCTTTACAGATAAAACACTTTCCTTTGGCATTTTTGCCTTTTCGTAATCCGTTCTTAAAGTGTTTTCCATCTTCGCTGCTAGGTTTGACATCTTTGCAATTAGATTTGACGTCCATCATTTTCGTGTTTACTTTCTTCAAGAGTAATGCAGACTGTTTCGTGCTATCGTTTTCTTGTCGTCTTGAATCTTCGGCAAGAAGACGTCTTTTCACTGTAGCACATGTAAACTCGCTTTCTGGTAGGTTACACAAAGCTGTTACAACAGAATCCCATTCCTCGGAAAGTCCGCACAAAATCGTCATAGCTAAATCTGCATCTTCTATGGCGTTGCCAACACTAGCAAGATCTGCAACAGTTCTGTTTATCTGTCCCAAGTATAATTCCATTGAATTATAATCACTCAGTTTCAACGAATACAATTTTCGCCTGAGTTGCACAATACGAAATTTGCAGTCACGCGGTGCATACAACCGTTCCAGCTCGTTCCATGCTTCCTTAGCATTCGTTAAGTGCTGAATATGCATCTGCTGTTCGTCGCACACAGAAAGTGCGATCTTTGCATAAGCTTTATTTTGTCTCGATGCGTAATTACGTTTTACATTTGTATCTGCGTCGGCAGACGGTTCTTCTTCACCTGGATCAACAACTGTCCATAAATCACTTTCCATCATTACCAGGGGCGCCGGCTTTCAGAAAACCTCATGGGTGCTCATACTCATTTGATGACATTAAAAAAAAATAGCGACGTGTGTGAATCAATTTTGACAGGACTTTCATTGGAGGGTTACTTATTTGGCAGTAACATAGACTGTTTTTTATCCTAAAAATGTTTAAAGTTCTCGGCAAAAAAAATCTTCAGAATTCTTGACAAACATGAACGGCGTCGCGGTCACCAGCTAGTTATACATAATTGTGAAAATCCAGTTATAAGCGAACAGACAAGCAAAGTAGGACAGAAATATTTTGCATTTTCTAAATTCTATTCCAGATCAAAAACGTACTTATTCTCACCAAAATTGATTCAGCGTTTTTGACGTGTCTGAGTAATAAACTTACAGAGTTTAAAGATTATAACAATAGAGGAAAGATAATTAATTATTGTTATCCTCCTACTGAAATTCATAATTTTATTATTGCATTTGATATAAATCCGCAAGGATTGGCATCGTGATTGAAGTCTCGGGTACAGTTAGTAATGAATATAGACGTGCAGAGGAGAAGGAAGAAAAGACCAGTAAAACATGTTACATTGAAGAATAAAAAACGGATACTTATCATAGTAATATAAAACCTAAATCATTATATTATTATTAACAGTGTTTTACATAATTTTTACTAGCAGGAGATATTTATTAATACCTACTTAATGTACACAGTTGTATTATGAATTGCATGATCAACTAATCAACACTAATCAATCTTTTTAAGAAGAAGTATTTAATAATCTATATAAATATATCAATTTTTTCACAATACGAACCTATTTTCTTGAATTACAGCTCTGTTATTTCTTCGAGGTGCGAATCATCCGTTATTTTTCAGTTTATGCGCGTGATCATTCAATCTTTGCTGAGCCATATAGTAGGAGAGCTAGTAAACTTTTGTGATGTCTAAGTACAAAATCGAAGACCTGGTTGATGGGATTGGGAGCATAGCCGAAATATTAACTTTTTAAAATTTTATTTTCTTTCAAAATTGTATTTTATAAATATCGAATAAATATATTTGAGGTATGCAGAATAATACAGTATTTACCCTAAAAAAATATTTTTGAAAAGACCTGACATTTTGGTAGGACTTTTTACCTGCCAGGTGATCGGGATTGTTATACCAGAAAGCGAGTAAGCAGTATATCGGCGGCCGGTCGCTTATTCGCGCTCAGGTATAACATTCACGATCACCTGTAAGGTAAAATGTCACACCAATATAGCCTGTCTTTAAAAAAAATCCTATGTGTAAATATTATTCTGTGCAAACCTCAGCATGCCTCAAATATGATTTTTCGATATTTGTGAAACACAATTTTGAAAGAAAAGAAAATTTTGAAAAGTTAATAATTCGGTTATGCCCCCATTCCCATTAGTCAGGTCTTCGATTTTGTTCTGAGGCATTACAAAAGAAGTTCTAAACAAATTTTCACGGTGCCTCAAATACCTACCTAAAAATGTTTACCAGCTCTCCGACTATAGTAGCCTACTCCTTAAATAAGTTTTTATTCTCCGTAATGCTGAAAATGATCCTGTTCGGCGGTAGGTGTCGATAGTGAAATGGTTAAAACTTTTTTAAAAAAAATTTTATGGCTTGAGGTTCAGGTATCAAATCTTTAGTATATATTCGCAATGACAAATTATGAAAGAAACAGTGTCTTCCACATTATTCAGTCTGACATTTGTTGCTCATGTTATATCTAAAAGCAAGTTACGATGAAGAACCAAACGATCCACGTCAAAGTCATCTCTTTCACATAACTGCTGCTTGTATAATTTTGCCACTGAGAAATTGTTCCATGTTACTCAAATGTGTCAAGGCATTTTTAAGTAAAGCGCGAAATCTTCTGTAAAGTTACATATAGCAACGATCCAGAATTTATATCAGGAATTTGATAGTAAAAAGAGATTCAAAACATTGAAGACTTTTTAAAAACAGTTTTGCTTTCGCGCCGGCATCATCTTTCTGATTTCTATGTGTCTTTTAAAAAACATAGCAGTGCACTGTAATTGTTGAGAATAGTTTTCAAAGAACATAAGAGACATTCTAGTATAAAACGATCGCAGATAAAGGTTTTGAGCATCGTTAGCTGCTTGTGGTGATTCAAAACAAGCTTGGCATTTCTGCGAACCACATAAGACAGAAAGCTCTTGCGTTAATACTGAAAAATCTTTTGTCGCAGGTACTTGTTTCACTATCGAGCAACCAGATTTAACGAATGAGGGATGCAATGCTCATGACTTGCCCTTGCTTAGATTGCTAAGATGCAATTCAAGGCCCGTATGGGCCCAGCTAACAGAAGCAGCGCCATCTGTACGCAGAACCAAACACATCTCCAAAATATGTCTAATCTTTTAGTACGTCACTGAAAATTTCATACAAATTCTCGGATGTTGTTGATACCGTTTTATAGAGGCCAATAAAAAGATCCATGTAGTAGGCCTACCTATATTAAGCTTAGAGTCTACGCAACGAAAGCAGAAAGTGACTTATTCATTATTGGAAATGCCTTAGTTTCATCAGCCATAATTTAGTAATAGACTGCATTTTGTACTGCTTTGATTTTTTTTTTTTTTTTTTTTATGTAGTACCTCGCCACTCAAAATTGCATATAGCTCTTTAGTGATATCGCGTGACAACGGCCTATATCCGTCGCGCTGAAGCCAGCAATTTAAGTCGGGAATATCCTGTGATCCCATTTGAATGGTCGTTTTTTGTGGCACCTTATGGCTAGAACTTCGGTAATTAAAAACGAACAGTTGAAATCATTTTTAAAGTTTGAGTCTAGCTGTTTTTATATCTTGAAGTTTACTTTTAGATAACATGCAGTATATCTTGACGCCACCTTTTAAATTGGCTTTATGCGATCAACAAAAACAGTGAACGACAAAGTTTTCATACCTTTCTGAAGCTTTGTTCCATGATGAAGAACCACTTTGAGTGAATGCGTTGATGGACTAATCATCTCTTGATGATTTTCTCGGCGCAGAAACATCATTTTAAATGGTTTCTTTACAAATTTGAAAATAGTTCCTCTATATCTCCATTATCATCTGCCACTCATTTAAAACATTTCGCCTTTTCTTATCTTCCAATGAATTTAGAGAAATAACGTTTTCTTGTTGGATTTGCTGAGCTGCATTAAGCTGAGCTACAAGTACTTCAGGTTTGGTATCTTAAGATTTCGAACGACAAATTTATCCCTAACAATTTCCCGAAAAAGATACGATAACAATATGCGTGGCGAAATCTCAAAACACATGCTTTTTAGCAGCTTGACTGACCGAATGAGACACTTGAGACAGAGCCACGAGCGCGAAAGAGCTGGCGGCGCGGCGGACGGGTGAGATGCTGCGGATGGCGAGCTTCTGAGCATACGCTTCGCAAAAGCCAACCAACATTTACTAATCACACATTTGATTGTGTTACGTATGACATAACGTAGTGTTTATGCTATCCTTGGACGCGCTGTCGCATCGTAAGCAAGCGCGATCTCCTGAGACGTCTTGCCTTGCCACGCGGCGTTGGAGGTAGGTAACATTGGTTCCGCTCAAAGTCGATTACTGATTAGTTTTGATGTCTATGCTCATGGGTGCTCAGCACCCACTGTATACCTCTCGTGGGTGCTGGAGCCCTCGAGCACCCACAGAGTCGGCGCCCCTGATCATTACCATTTTCATTTGGTAACTCCATGATGCGTAATTTATACCATTCAATTTGGTTATAGTTGTAGACCAGTGATCAGACATTTTGAACTGATTCACGCAACTTTTGCCTGTCGTAACCTTCACGCTAAAAATCCTAGCCAATTTTTCGAATCGACACTACAACTTAACGATTGCGCAATCAATTTCACAGTTTATAACACTTCTGCGCTGTAACTGGGCCCATAACCAATGTTAATATTACTTTAAATTTAGCAGTTAATAGCGTAGAACAGAAGCGTACTAAAATAAACTGTATAGAACGCGTTATTGCGAACAGCAATTCTTTATTACACGTTCGCACGCCATTGCGTAATACAACGTACAACGACAACATAGACCAGCGAGATTACAGACAATGCAAAGAATAATTTAATATCTGTGCATTTCACTGATAATCTCTACAGTATTCATAGTAAGTTTTAACAAAATGAGCAATTTAGCATTATTCTGACAATGAATCACAAGCATTATAGGTTAAATTCTGATGGGTTTAAATGAGACAATTTTCTGAGGGAATTTTTTTTTTTTCCTGAAATTACTATTCAGAAATGAAAAATAGTTGGGAGCTGAGAACTTTTGTAGATAATGATGTTTGGTCCTGATATTATTGTTTCAGTGGTGTGCTGCCTAGAATAATTTTAGATGTGGGGGAATTGGTAGTTTCTTTATGACAATTATATAAATATCCAGGATTGAAAATTGTTGAAGATCATTTGCTAGCACATGTCAATCTAACTGCTGTTATAGCAGTAAGTTATAATCACTTAATTGAGGATCAAATAATTCTTAAACAAAATTTCACTGTTATTTTAGTTGATGTTTACTAAAAAGGTAGTAAATATAGGACCAATAATCAAAAAGTCAGCTAAATATGCAGTTAAGTATTATACTGCCATACTCATCATTGCTTCACACATTGTAATTAATAGTCTAAACATTACAGACAAATGAGATTCAAGTAGCACAAATAATTTTTTTCTTAGAAAGAAAATGGTCTGGATGCTAAAGCAATAAACAAAAAACAAATCCTTAACAATATCTCAACCCTTGAAAGTAATTAAGTATTTAATATCATAGTTGTAAGTCACTGAAATTGGAAGTGTTAAGGTTTGCTAAATTAGTTCACAGACACAAGATACAGTTTTTAACACTTGTTTATTTTTTGTCTATATTGCAATTGCCACCGACAATAGAGTTACACTTAAAAACATACAGAGATGACATGTTCATGGAAGAAGTCAGTTTCCAAAAATTAGTAATTAATACATATATTTTTAATTATTGATTCCTCAGTTTACTCACAGTTTTACCAACACTGCTATTTCCCAACAATAGATATTTCTTAATCCAAATGACTTTAATCATTATCTAAATCTACATCTATACTCTGCAAATCAAAAATACTGTGGGTGGCAGAGGGTGCTAAGCACCAATCCTAATTCAGTGCTTTCCAATCCCAAACAGAACGAGGGAAGAAAGAATACATAAATGTATCAGTACGGCATCTTATTTCTCGAATCTTATCCCTCCTAAATAGGTTGGCGCAAGATGTATTTCATTGCACTCGTAAATTAAAGATTTTCGCATATTCTCCAACAAATTCTAATGAAATCAACATCATCTGTCCACCAAACAATCCCAGTCCAACCCACGTATCAGCTCTGTGACACTTACGTAAGGACTGTCACGAATTGAGCGGCTCTCCTCTGTACTTTCTCTAACATGTCAATCAATCCCTTGCGATGTGGAACCCAAATTCCTCTACAGTATTCCAAATGCGGACACACTAGTGTTTTGTATGCTATTTCCTTTGTATGAGCATTACAACTTCTCGAAATCCGACCTATAAATCATAGTTTAGAATTAGCTTTGCCTACGACGGAAGTTATGTGCAAGTCCCATTTCATGTTGCTTTGTACTGTTACACCTAGGTACTTCAGTGAATCCACCGTGTCAACAACTGAATTATTAACGTTGTACTCATTAGCAAACGGTGTCTTTTTATTACTTATTTGCATTGCCTTGCACTTTTTGCAGTTAAGTGTAAGCTGCCATTTACAGCACCATTCTGAAATAACATTCAGAGCCTGCTGAATTTCTAGGCAATCGTCTGAGCACCTCACTTCCCTATAAATAAGTAGCAT